>JAVSCE010019758.1:0-733466 GCA_032199065.1 Smutsia gigantea | reverse complement strand
CTCATATCCTTCAACTGGGAGATTTTTGTAAAATATTCTGTTTCTTAGGCTTATTATTTCTGATTGACCTTCTCTCCAAATCAGGGCAAACTATCAAGGATTTACTGAATTTCAAAGCCTTGAAAGTAGCAACTCAGCAGAAAGTCACAGAGGGAAGCAGCAGTATGGTAGAGTTTGGAGAGAATACAGAATGGGGTGACTCTCTCAGAGGGAGGGGACATAAGACATGGAGGAAAGGAAAGGCCAGGGAGAAGGACGCTTCCTGAAAGTTGGCAGGGACAGACAAGAAGACAGAGAAGGGCGAGGCAGGGAAGATGGAATGACAGGGGAAGAGGAAAACAAAGCTGGAATTTTATATCATATTCCACCATTAAAAACAAATTAGGCTGGCAAAAATAAGAGCATGACTGAGGTTTAAAAAAATGGATTTTTTTCTCTTTCAAGTCTGAGAAGGATGAGACTGGGGTAAAACCGGTTTTATTATTTTAAACAACAATAGAATGAACTGGAGAAGGGAGGGATTTTTAAAAGACAAACGGGAATTAACAGGTCATAGGAGGTGAGTAGAAAGAAAGCATTGGTAGAGGGAGGGATCAAGGAGAGTGAATGAATGTACTGAGAAATGGTAGGAGGGGCTGGGGAAAGTAACTGCAGGCAAGAAGACGATAAATTAACATGTTTGAATACAGGGGCTTCTTTGTGCAGATGAGAGCTCACAGCTGCCTTTGATCAGCCACTTGGCAGCTCAGGATCAGGTCAGAAAGCAGAATGAGATGATAAAGTAGATGAAACCACAGTAAGTTTAATACCCAGAAGGGAGAGAGGGAGGCAGAGAAGAGGGAAGGAGAGAGGCTGCCCCATGGAGCAGAAAGCCCGCCCACGTATTCATGCCAAGGAGGGCAGGGCCTGGCAGTGGTCCTGGTGCCCTCTGTGGTCTCTGTAAGTACAGTAGGGCTATGACACTGGAGGGGGAAGAGCCTAGGGAGACTCCTGGGCTCCTGTTTCCTGCAGGCTGACCTGGCTTTGCTGATGCAGCCTGGGAACTGGTGGTAGAGAATTTGCTGGGCTCCAGAGACTCTCTGAATTGGCATTTGTTTACCCTGAGATGGACCAGAACAAAAGAAGAAATCCTTATTTCAAAGGGATCTTTTTTCTTTTCATACCTCTTCCCCCTTTTTAGAGCATTTTTATTGCTGAATTGCCAGTTGGGCTGCTTAATTTTATAAACTTGACCATATTCTATTCATGAGTTTCTTTGTGGATTTCTTAGACTGTTTGGAACAAGAGCCCTATAATCATAACAACTGTTTGGAATATTCTTAATTATATTTAAAGCACTGGAGAGGCCAAAAACTCTAGGATACATAAATTACAAAAATAGCTGACATTGTTAGAGGGCCCAGTATGGGCCATGCACTTGTTTACATTATCTTATTTAATTGATTTTACAGATGAGGAAACTATTATTCTCATTTTACAGATGAGGAAATGGAGGCTCTGACATGTTAAAAAAGAAACCCTGCTTAATGGTACAGGGCGAGGAAGTGGCAGATGCAACCTTGGACACTAGATTTCCCTACCATCTGTGTCTCTGAATGTGATTCTATAAGTGGATTATTACATATATTTTTCATTACTAAGGAGGGTTATTTCTAAGGTAGGTGGCAGTATAAGTTACTTAAATCTGAGAGGACCCATAGCTCAAAGCACCCTTCAAAGAGGATGCTTGGTGTTTGAGCAGTCCTGTTCTGTTCAGTTATATGCATAGTCTGGAGGCAAGGCTCTAGTGTTTAAGTCAGCTGGGTAAAGGAAGTCAGGAGAGCTCAGAATGCAGGGAACCACACCCTGAGAAATGGAGGAAGAAAGCCCAAGTCAGAATCACTTCTGCTGTCCCTATCCTTGGTGATAATACAATTTAATGGGGGGGGGGGTATTTAGAGTGTATATGAGTAAAAGATATAGCTGTGTAAAGGAATCAAGATATAAACACATTCAAATAAATATCAAAGAGAACTTGTCAATGCTGTACATTTCTAAAAGGTGAGGTGTGGGGAGAGAGAAGGCTGGGGAAGGGTGTCTTTCCACAGCTTCACCATATTGGAGGACAAGGTGTGTGCATGCACCTGTGTGCATACATGTGCTCCTTGAGGGGAGAGTGGGGAGGAGAATCTGAAAACAGTGAGTCTTACTGAAAGAACAAAGATAAGAAAAGAGGGGAAGAAAAGCAAAGTGTTTTCGTGTCAATGGTCTCAGTGTAAGAGCCTTAGATTGTACATCTGTAGGTAAGCGCTGCCACAGACTTCGGGTTTAAAGATCTGAAGGAAAGTCACAAATGGACAAGAGGGTGGGAGGAGGAGGCAGTGCTGTAGCAGCCCTTGCCAAGGGCTCCAAGAGCAGCTCAGAATACCGTGCTGTGGGACATTAGTGGGTCCAGCACACTTAGAGGAGAGAACCTGTCTTCAGGGCAGAGGCAGTGAACTAATAGTAGAGAAGCCCGCCTAGAACCACGTAGCTTTGTCATGGTAGAAAGGACTTGGGCCAGCCTCTCCTGGTGTCCCTGTGCCATTGAAGAACTGAAATCACAAAGGAACAAAACCAGCGAGGCAGTACAGCATCCTCTGTTGCCAACAACAAAGTCTGTAGGCTTTGTGAGAGGCAGACAAGATGAAATGAACCATGGAGACTCGGAGGGGAGCTGATGACAGACAGCTCTCTGGACGTAAATTCGGACCTTTAAAGGGAACAGGGGAAAGGACTCTGGTAGAAAGGGAAACCCAGAGAAGCAGTGGCTCTGGAAGATGGAATGACCAGGTTGCATGTTAGAAACAGCATTGCTCCAAGCAGAATCCATGATAAGTGAGATTACCAAGGAAAAGGGCTCTGGCCACCATTCTGAGAAGCTCTGGGAGGGCCAAAAACCCAGTTAAGTTCCAAACATGGTCATGAAGCAAGAACTCAGTCCTGACTTTTGGAGGAAAATCAGAAACATAGGATATGCAGAGTGAGAGGATGGGGGAGGATTTGAGGGTCCAGTTGACCATAAAGGCCCAGTAAATGACTAGGCTTGAAAATTCTTCTGTAGAATGGATTTACATATGGGGATTTCCATTTCTCCACTGCCTGTGTGTGTGTGTGTGTGTGTGTGTGTGTGTGTGTGTGATAAAATGGAAGATTTTGTGCTTGAAGAAAAATCAAAGCCTCAAAATATTATAAAATCCAACTTAGTACATCAGGTCTTGAAAATGCATCACTAAAGAAAAATGTATTTTAAAATAAAAAAGACAAACATAAGGTAAATATATTCACCTGATGTTAGTGGAGTTATTTTTCTCTAAACTTCCAAGATGGTCCAGTGGTTGGAAGTGTGAATTCTAAAATACCTGGGTTCCATTTCAGATTCACTTTCTAATTAGCTGATGATTAGCAAATTGCTTATCCACTTGAAACCTATATGCCTCACCTGTAGCATGGAGATAATAACTACTTACCTCCCTGTGTTACTGTGATAATTAAATACAATAATTCATTTAGAAGAGTCTAATAGCATCACTTAGCCTCAGAGTAAGAGCTCTAAAAGTAAGGATAAAAAGTACATTTATCATTATTGTTCTAACCTGGTCTCTTTAATTACTTTCTTGGACTCCATATTAAGGTTTGTGGGAATATCTAGAGGAACATTCTATGAACTGTGTCATATAATAATGCATATAAATTTGTGTCTGGACTTACAATTTCTCAAAGAAATTTTTCCCAAAACAGGTTTCTAAATAGAAATAGATACTTGAACACATGTACATTTTATAAATCAAAGATCAACCATGGAAATATGTAACAACTGCATATTTGAACAAAGACTGAACTCTATCTCATTTTTTTAAGCCATGTTCCATATTTTAAAAACTGTATGCCTGAAGTAACCTTGCACACTTTTCAGAATAACCTTGAAAACATGGAACCTTCGACTGAGTGTTCTTTGTTTTAATAACTGGACTCAAAGTTAGCTGTTGGCATCTTTTCTGCTGTGCTTTACAGATCAACACGCTAGTGAATCAATTGATCTTTTACCTTCTCTTATTTTTGATCCTTCTGCCATTATTTAAATCAGGCCAAAGTTTCTCTCCAGTTCTAAATCTTTATACTCTTAGCAGCAAATTGCCCTTTCAGGACTTGGCCAATTGCATTATTTGTGACTGCTTTGGGAATTTTAGGGATAAAGTTTTTAATCCTAGCAGCATCACATGTTTGTTCTTTCAGAGAGATTTATTTTCTGCTAAAGTTTGTAGGTTTCCTGCTGATGTCAGGTTGTGTGTTCATACATATTCAGCATATTGTCTGTATTCGAGCTGGTTAAAAGAGTCCTCCTCAGACTTTCCATTTTGATGTTTGTACTTTCCATCATGATGGCCATTGTGGTCAGGATCTTGTGGTCAGGATCACTGACATCAGCACATTGTCCACTGTGTCTCATGGCCAGTGGTCATTCATTCAGAGAACCAAGCTTGTGCTTAATGCTGCGGGGGAGATCCAGACACATGGGCAATGGTCCCTGCCTTAAAAGACTCTAAAATTTAGGACAAAACTCAAGATAGTACAAATATTCTGGGACTGAGTAGAATACATTCCGTATGTAGAAAATCGTCTTAGGCTCTAGGCTAATCATTAGCATGACTGACATAAGAAGAATAGTAGAGTCAGCTATATACGCTGGATAACTGAGGCATGATCAGTGGTTATGCTTTCTCTCCTTTGGCTGAGAAACAAGAAGTTAGTCCTTCAGTTTTGTACATAATATATTTCTGAGAATATTTGAAGATCTGATAAGCTGAAGTTGAACAACAAACTTGAATGTCTCATGGTTGATTCAGGTCCTCAGAGTTATAAAATATCATAAAATTGGAAGTTTCACCTTGTTTTCCAGGCATACTTTTCGTAGAAATATTTTCAGTGTTTTACACATTTAAAAAAAACCCCAAAACTTATCTTCTTCTATTGGCTTCTCTCCCAACTTATCAACTTAATCCAATGAGAATCCAGTTGAAACTAAGATTCACTCTCAGCATATCTCATACTATATTTGTCTCAATATTATTCATTTTATGAGAATAAAGAGTCTTGTCACCAATATGTGCATTTATGTATTTTCCATCTGTTTTTATAAATTGCATGTCAAAAAAATTTTTTAAATCCCTTTTCAAGTAACATTTATCATAAGCATGATATATAAAAGAGGTACAAGTGGGGCTGTCGTGATGGGTGGGTGATGGTGGAGATCTGGAGCTCTGAAACTTCTCTGGATGCCTTCTCCATTCTTCATTTCATCTTTTCTGTTGTGGCTCCCAAGGAATCCTTTGGCCTGTGTGAAATCAAGTGCAATTATTAGAGTACATCATTGCAGTTGTTTTCAAATTTTATTGTATAGATACGGATGTGGCATTGCCAAAACAGGATTGGTGCTGGAAAACATGTTGACGTGCTCATGCCTTAACTAATTAAGGAAAATCCCAATGTAATACATAAAAGTGGATTAAAGATATCAACATAAATAGTGTCCTGACCAACCTAATTTCATTTCCCCCATTAAAATGTGTCATTGAAATAGAAGTATAAATGTCAGTAAGCACTGATCACCTCCATTTGCACATTATCTTTGGATAAAGTAAGATAATGTCATGAGAACGAGTGAAATGCCACTTCGGCACAGCTGGGTGTTTTTTCTCCATGTTCAATTGCTCTTTATTTCTGTTTTTGCTCTCTTCTTGAGTTTAGTTTTTAATAGCACGTTGGCTTTTCTGTGGTTCTCTTCATCTGGACTCTTCTTGGACTTGGCTTGTACTGAATCACGTTCATGTTAACATGAGAAGTGTAAAAACTTGCTGCTGTTGCAACAGTATAGGCTCAGATGCCTACCAGAATCCCTCCTCCTGTTTTTCACGGAGAAGAAAGCTATTGTATTAGCAAGTACTTCATCCTCTCATTTCTCTCACCTTCATGGCAGATTCCTATATATGGCTCTGTTCCCTTTTCAGCCCAATTAGAAACAGAAATGCAAGGACTGTGAAGAGTTTCTTTACTGACATGTTTTTCCCCCTCTTTTTTGGTTTTTCTTCTGTTTTCCTTTTTTTTATTAAGATGAAATTCATATAACATAAAATTAACCATTTTAAAGTGGTAATTCAGTGGTATTCAGTACATTGATGATGTTGCACAACCACTGCATGTACTTAGTTCTAAAACTACTTAGTTCATTTTCCTCGCTCCAAAAGGCAATCCTGTACCCATTAGGCAGTTGCTCCTCAAACCCCTGCTCCCTCCAGCCCCTGGAAACCAACAGTCTGCTTTCTGTTCCTGTGGACTTTCCTCTTCTGGATACTTCATATAAATGAAATCATACAATACGTGGTGTTTCCTGATTGGCTTATTTCCCGTAGCATAATGTTTTTGAAGTTCAACTGTGTTCTAGCATTTATCAATACTCCATTCTTTCTTTGGCTGATTGGTGTTTTGTTGTATATATACCACAGTTGGCTTATCCACTTATCTGTTGATGTTCGTTTGGGGTGTTTCCAAATTTGGTTAATGTGACTAGTGCTGCTATGACCATGGGTGTACAAGGATTTGCTTGACTATCAGTTTTCAAATCTTTTGAGTATATACCTTGGAATAAATAGCTTGGTCATATGGTAATTCTATGTAACTTTTTGAGGAACTCCAAACTCTTTTCCATAGTAGCTGAACCATTTTACATTTCCACCAGCAATGTCTGAGGATTCCAGTTTCTCCATGTCCTTGGCAATACTCCTTACTTTCTTGTTTTGTTTGTTACAGCCTATTCCTAGTGAGTGTGACATAGTATTTATTCTTTTATTATATCAGCACATCTTCTTTTGTCTTTCTCCAAAATGTTCTATATTGCTTTTAAAAGCAATTTTGTTTTCTCAAAACACAAGTCAAGTAAATGTTAAGCTCACACCTGTAAGTGGCCAGCCTGCAGAACACAGCTGGTCAAGGAAAGGTCAGACATAGGAGTCCAGCTAAGCATGAGTGGTTTCAAACATCCTATAAGTCTAGGTAGACAAAGGAATCAAAGCAAGTGATGAAAGTCAAGGAATCAAAGCAAGTGATATAGTAGAGGACTCGGCAGACAGAATTCTGACATATCCTCCAAGATTCCCTCTTACTGTTTATGTACCTTGTATAATCCCTCCCGTTGAGTGTGGATCTCTGAATGTGATAGGATAGTTGCTCCTGTGATAGTATTACCTTCCTGCTAGAGATAGAGATACACTCCTGCAGGAGATACTCTTAGTTTTAAGGAAGTAAGTCGCCATGTAAGAGGGCCACATGGCTAGGACCTCAAGGTGTCCTCTAAAACCTGAGGACAACCACTGTCAGAGAGCCAACAAAAAAATGGGAATCACAGTCTATACCCCAAGGAACTGTATTCTACCAATGACCTAAATGAGCCTGGAAGAGAACCCAGGGCTTCAGATGAGAATCCAGCCTGACTTTGATTTAAACCTTGTGAGGCCTTGAGCAGAGAACTCATTTGAGCCTGCCTGGACTTCTTACCTATAGAGCCACAGTTAATAAATGGGTGTTGTTTTTAAGCTGTGAAGTTTGTGGTAATTTGTTACACAGAAATAGAAAATTAAAACAGAAGCTACTAAAAATATTTAATAATTACTTAATAATTAGGATAGCATGGGCTCTAGCCAGTCACAACAGATTCTGGCCATAAACAATAGTGGTGTTCCCTGTGACTAGATGGCTGTTATCCCTCTACTGAGTGGCCAGGCTTTAGCAGCAGATTCACCAGCGCGGAGGGCTTTGGCCAGGCTGTCAGTTCATTCACTGTGTTCACTTTGTTTCTGAGTAAGTCTGGCCTGGGACCCTCTTTGCTCGGGTCTATCTCTTTCCTAGCAGGGGGAGATGTACTGGTGCTTGGGTACATGTTTGTGTGGGGATCATGAAGTCCCTCAGGGCTGCTGATTGGAATACCGGCAGCTCTCATCTCTGACTGTAGGAGCCCAGGAAGGTGTGGGTGCAGCTTTATCATCTCCACCCAAATTATTCTATTTTGTATTTTTAAACCATGTCCTGGTTTTAGGGTCATGCAACCGAAATGTTGCAAAACTTCCAAAAACAACAGAATGTAGGAATGAACAACCACAAAAAAGTGTGTTAGGATGAAAAAGTGGCTAACTTGTCTTTTTCATCCACTTTTTCACTCTTATGACTGTGATATATTTGAATGGCTCCAATGGAAAATATTTTCATCTTCCTCATTCTTAACATGGTAAGCTCTGTCCATACTTTACCTTTGCTCTGACATAGTGGCCATCAATTCTAATAGATCTTTGATGGTAAAGAAAAATTTCCTTAGGCATCAAGATTTAATAAAAAAGAAGTTATCTGTAAGTTTCAGAGTTCTCTAAAACAACATTAAATGTCAAATAAAGAAAAGAGAGAGAAAGATGGAGGGAGGGAGGGAGGAAAATATCTACCAGATCCTGAGGGGGAAAATGTGATCTCACTCTATATATTATATAATCATTCCAATTATAGGTATGAAAGGAGTAGGTACACATCTCTGAACATGCAAGAACTCAGGAACTATATAATTTTTTAAAGTACTTGATGAAATACAGCCAATTGAAATATAAATTTTTCAAAAAGCTTAGAATAGAAGTGTTACGGTAAAGCTATTGGTGTAAATACTGAGTCCACATTAATACAGAACTAAAAGGAAGCTGGTAGTATATTTCAGAACAGAAGGCAAATGATATATAACTTGATATTATTAAAATAACATAATAAAAATCTGGAGACAGGGCAGGGGAGGTGGGTGGGAGTGCTAATTTCCTCATTTTTCAGAACAAGCAATCAATCACTATTGACTAATTTTGACACATTTAGTCCAGAAAAACCATAATGACTCCAACTTTTTAATATTTCTCCTATTAATTCTTTCTTAAATTTGGTTTTATCATTTCAGAAAAAATATCTTAAAAAAAAATTAGATATTTATGTAAATTCCAGCAATGCCTTCAGTTTTGCTTATGTTTTTCCTTTACTTATTTTTTAATACAAATTAAAAAGTAGCATGTGTTAGTGTGATGACATTTTTATGGAATTATTTCTGCCTTTTTCCAGCTATCCATCTCTCACCCATCTTTCCATCAACTCTTCTCTCTATATCTGGAATGATAGTTACCTAATATGAAAAATGGTTATTACTAGATGATATGATATGGGTAATTCTTAAATTTTCTTATCTGTACTTTGTTTAACTTCTTTACAAGGTGTCTGTATCATTTTACAAAGAAAAGTATCAATCTGCAAAAAGCGGAAGAGGAGATTTTGAAAGTGATGTCTCAGTTGTGATTCAGGTGAATTTTCAAGTGAAGGAGACAGCTTTGTAGAACATTCTCATGCAGTTTTCACTTTTTAATACCAACTGCTATTCTTTAAGAGGTAGGAAAGTAGGTAGAATTTCTTGAATTTGGGCAAAAGTGAGACTCAATTTGTCTCTGAAAGGCAAATCTATAATGCAGACATTGTCTTTGGCCTTAAAATTTACTGCTCTAGTTTCTAGGATAACACTCATACGACACCCCAGTGCCATGTGGATATGGAGTGTGGCTGTAGGAAGTCCAAAAGGCCTTAAAATACCCCTACATGATTGATGCAAGAGTGCCTGACATATTTTGGGTGTTCCATATGTACTTGTTACTTAAAATGAGATGAATAAATGACAAGGCAAAAGTCTCCCATATTTAAAAATGTGTATGTATCAGCTTTGCTGCTCTCAAGTTAATGTTCATTTTTGTTTCCACCTTCATTCTATTTGTGAATATATCTTGTATTAGTCATGTATTGCTGAGTAGCACACTACCCCAACATTTAGCAGCTTAAAACAGCAAACTTTACTAATGCACCCATTTTCTGAATACCAGGAATCTGGGGTGTGATTTGGCTGCATGGACCTGGCTTGGCATCTCCCAGGACATCTCAGTCAGACTGCCTGCCTGTCTCGAAGGTGCTGGAGTGGCTGCCCTGACCTCACTCATGTGGCTGCTCTTAGCAACCTTCAGTTCTGCCCCCACTTTGGTCTCTCTGGGGGGGCTCATGAAATGGCTTTCGTGGGAGTGAGTAATGAGAGAGAGAGGAAGAGGGGGAAAAGAATAAAAGAGTAAAAGAGTGTGTGCAGGCAAGTGAGAAAGCAACCCAGGGCAGCAGCTTCAGTCTGAATAACCTGATCTGTGAATTGGTCTCATCACTTCATCCGTATTCTGTTTGCTAGAAGTGAGTCCCTAAATCTACTCCACATTCAAGGGAAGGAGGTTCAGATCCACCTTTTGTGGGGAGGAATATCAAAGCAACTGTGGGCATAATGACCACTTTTGCCTACTCCTCCTTCACTCTCCACTCACCTCTTCACACCTTGAAATCCTGGCTCTGCCCTTCTCTCTGTGTAATCTAGGGGATTACTGTTAGCCTCTTCTTAAATGGCTCAAAGCCCTCACTTGAGATTGAAGTCTTGACTCCTCTCTGCAGCACTGACTTCTTTCCAACTGTTCAAGCTGTCTCTTCCAAGAGGCAACAGCTCTTTGAAAGAGCAGGTACTTTCTTAATTAATTTTGTCTCTCACACAGTACCTGGCATAAAGAAGATTCTAAATACTCTTCAATCTGAATAAATACACTTAGTTTACCTTGAAAATATTCTTAATTTATACTGACTCATTGAAACTTGTGTCAAATTGTGTCTCCTCTCTACTCAAACTAGGGAATGGTTTCATCTCAGAGTAAAAGTCAGAGTCCTTACAGTGGCCCACGAGGCCCTGTATGATCTGCACCCCCATTTCACATACCTCATATCCTACTACCTCACTTGCTCTTGACTCCATTTACATTGAAATCCTTGTTTTCCTTAAACACTTGAGGAATTCTCCTGCCTCAGGACCTTTGCACCACGTCACAAAGCTCTTAAAAAAAAAAACCCATCTACCCCCACTGGGCTTTTGTGGGGCAGGATAGGAAGGCACGGAAGGGAAACGATGGCTCCTACTTACAGGAAGGAGTTACTACACCTCCCCACATGTACATAGCTGATAAAGAATAGGAGAGAATTACATAAAGATTTAAAAAGGGAATGAGAGGAGAAAATCAGTAAGAAAAACCATAGCTGGGAGATTCAGAGAAAAAGTATATGAATAAGGAGGGTGTGCAGTGAGATTCTGATTTCTGTTCATGCATCACCATCTCCTTGCTCATTGACAGATGCTGAGCCTTCCAGATCACCCCAATTAAACTGGAGTTTCCATGGTCTCCCTTGGAAGAGGCTCCCTGTAAATTACATTAAGCCCCAATTCTCTAGAGCACGATGGTGCTTGAGCCTTGATGAAAATGTGTTGCCTTGCTGTGTCCTGGCTTAGACCAGGGAGAAGTGAACCAGCACAAGCAGCTCTTGATTTCTTCATGAGAGAAGGGAAAATGGTGGGGAAAAAGCCCTAAATCTCTCCCGATTTGCTGGATAATTGTGTTAGTGATAAGCAGACTTTCAGATGGTTCACCCATGGGGACCCCTGGGAATACAGGCTCTGGTTGAGACCAGTGAGTGAGGAAGGCAAAGGAATATTCAGGGAAGAGATCAATGCATAAATGTTTCAACATGATTTTTACATGAAATAGGCTTTGAAAATTATCTGCTGGAAGCATTAGAACCCGTTTTCATTTTTTTCCTCTGTGTGTCACAAAACATCCATATTTTGATATCAAGAGAGTCTTTCAAGTGAGTCTTTAGGATAGTAATAAATCATCCAAGCCTGAATTGTGATGTATTTATTAAAAACTATGTAAAAATTTCCAAAATCACTGCAGAAGTTGACTATAAAAATTAGTATAAGATTAGTATAAAATTTAAAAGAGTAAGAAACTACAGTGTTTTATTAAAAATACCTATTTATTTACTTATTTTTGGTCTGTAACTTTCAGTCCATTTCCTTGCAGCCATATTACCTCCTACATGATCACATTATTTCTGCTGTCTTCCCCATGGCCAATTGCAGCTCACACCCCGGCCAGTCTACTCACATTTCATCATATGCAGGTTTAGAATATAATTGTTAAGACTGGAGTAAGTTTTCTGGAGTAACACAAACTTCACAATCCAAGTTGTGTGACTTTGAGCAAGCTACTTTGTCTCTGTTTTAGTTCCCCATTTAAAAATATGGATAAAAGTATTGCCTACCTCCAGTGATTTTTTTTTGAAGGGGTGGCATAGAATGGTGAGGCTTAAATGGTATAATGTGCCTAACATGATCATTTATGGAACCAGTGTTGTTCTGCACATCAGTAGCAAAATCAAAAAGAAAAACATGAAAACAAATAGTAACAACAAGACACAAACTTAGTAGTCTTTAGCTCATAGTAAAATATTAACATAAAGATAAAATATTCTCTGTTTTGATGAATGGTCACATCATCTATCCAATTTTACAAACCATAAAACTAGTATTTGATGTTTCCTTTCCTTTCCACCGTACCCTTCTAGTGCAGCTCTCACCACGTTCTGCTGAGTTTCCCTCCTGGTTGGCTTCTCAGTCTTTCCTTTCTGTCTGCTCAGCCATCCCTCTGGTCCTGGCGGCTGTCACCTGCTCCACTGCAGACATTCCCAGGACGCCAGCACCACTGAGACCCTCCTGTCCTCTCTCCTCATTGAAGCAACACAGATCTTTCAGTTCTCAATCTGAACACACTGTTTTAATGAAACTTCCCAGTCACCTCGCATTGTTTTGAGAAGAAAAAACAAATTCCTTCACGCAGCCTAGGAGGCCCTGCATGAACTATTGTCCTGCACCATCTGGTCTCTGCTTCAGCTTTGTGCATCAGTCACACTACCTCCTTTCTGTTCCTGAAACCCTGCCGTGCTTCCCCTGCACCAGGGTTTCTGCACGCTGGTCCACTGCTTACAGCATCCATCCTTCCCATTTCCCCTAGTCATTCCTGTTCTTAGACCAGATGGCGCTTCCTCTGGAAGGACTTCTTTGACCTGCCAGGCTAAGTCACCAGCCCTTTTTTATAGGGTTGTACTGCTCTTTCATTACAGTTAAGCCTGTTTGTAATTATACATAGTCCATGGTTATTGACTGATGTCTTATTCTTCCACTATTCTGTGTGTTCCATGAGGGTAGCATATCTCTTCATAGCTGCTGTTAAAACTTCCTGGAATTGGGTCAGGCCAACAGTAAATGCTAAATAAATACCTGCTCAATAAATGAATGTATCTCCATAGTCTGTTCCTTTGTTGTTCTATGTCATATTACTTGACCATATACATGTATATAAATATAATATTTATTTTTATTATTAACCTGATAGTGTTAGGAAGGAAGGAACTCGGCTTTGTGTCATGGGGAAGTCAGATATAGTGAGACAAGAAACCGAAGTCAAGAAACAAAGTAAGTTTTAATGCACTCCGCAGAGAGTAACAGCGGGCCTGCCTAAGGTGAGACAGGCCCAGGTGCTTATTCTGAGGCTTCTTTTATGTGGTTTTGGCAGGGCAGAGAGGTCCTTGATTGACAGCTGTCAGCTCTCTAGGCTTGTTCTGATTGGTGAAATGCGGACAGGGGCTGTGCTGTGCCTGTGCTTCTGATGTTTCTCATCTGGGGGGATCCTGGACATTTCCTGAGTCACTTTTGGACTCTATGGCTTCATCTGATTTACTCTGAGTCATTTCTGGCTCTCTGGCTCTGTCTGATCAACTCCCTGAGTCATTTTTGGGGGGCACTCTCTCCTTTTCATCCCACTCATTTCTGTCTTTCTGCCTAACAAAAGGATGAATACTGTCACTTTTTTGTATGATACAACTGGAAAGATGAATTTCCAAGTCTTCTCCATGTTTTTCATTCATTTGTAGCTGTACAGAGACTGGCAGCTCCTTGTCTTCTGCTCTTACATGCTGCTTGAGATCTCAATGCCTGTATCTTTAATTTTCCTTAGGTACTTTATCTGTTTCCTCTTTCCTGGTCTAAATTACTGCTTGGATATGAACGACTCTATATAATATGGAGCTTGAGAACACAGGACCGGGAGCTGACAGCCTTGGGATAGGAAACTGCTTCTTCCAGTCATTATCCGCATTGACTATAATGAGTGATTTCAACTCACAAGCATCAGTTTCCTTTTCTGAAGCATGTGCAGTAAAATCTACCTTCTAGTATCACTGGCAAAATGACACTCGATAAGACATGTGAAATAGCACTTCACTGCAATCCAATAATCACTCAAGAAATGATAGCTGTATAATAATAGACATCATTTTTATAACTATTATTATTTCGTGTTCTAGTTCTTAATTTCCTACCTCCCTCTACCACTGCTTGCACTTTGACTAATCTCTTCAAGGCAGCCCAACACAGAATTGTATGCAGATTTCCCAAATCTAATAAATCAGAAAAGTGCTTCATTTTTTTTCCCCATTAAACTTTCAGCCTTTCCCAGTTTCCTTCTTCACTGTTACTTAAAACTGGGGTAAATTTCTATTTATTTTTCTTCCATGTCTTAAAACATTGGTTGTATGGGACAGAACTACATACTGAATTGTTTAGTATTGACTTTACAAACTTCAGAAACCCAAAGAAGAATATCCCAGATTTTGGGGACAGGTATGCTTCCAAACATGCTGTCCAGACATTCCTATAAATACTTCTCTGATGAATGTCTCCTTTTTGTATATGCATTGTATTTTCACCAGAATCATGGACTCTTTAATCTGTTTCTTCCTACTCATTCCTTTGGCTAGGACATTAACAGCCTCCTGGAAAGACTTCCTGCCTTGCTCTAAGCCTTTTCCTTTTTGTGAATTTCTCCTAGAAAAATTTAGAAACTGCGTATGTTGGTCCTTCTGCATCTTGCTCAAAATTTTAAAGTGGCACATCATTTATCACCACTACAGATGCCCACTCCTGATCGTGTTTTCATAAGTATGCATGCCATGCTCCATCTGTGCCAGCAGAGCCGGCTTGCCCCTGACTCAGAATGGTCTTCATCATCTCCTTAACACTGGGCTGTGCCAGATCTTGGACCCTTATCTTCCCATCCCACCCACTCCTTTGTTAAAGAATGTCCTTAACCATCCTCAAAAGAATTCCCAAGACTCTTCTCCCTAAATAAACGTGGTCATTTAAAAAATACACAAAAAATAGTCATGCTATGGCAAACCTAATTATAATAACAAAAATAAATAAAGATTAGATATGAGAAAAGTTTAAAAAGGGAATTTTAAACATTAACAAATGACATATGTATATGTAGTCCAATGTTTCTTAGTCCATTCAGGCTGCTATAACAAAACACCACAGACTGGATGGCTTATAAACAACAAAAATTTACTTCGTACACAGTTCTGAAGGCTGGAAGTTCAAGATCAAGGTGCCAGTATGGGTGGATTCTGGTGAGAGGCCCTTTCTGTGTTGCAGACTGCCAGCTTCTCCTTGTGGCTTCACATGGTACAATGGTGAGGAATCTTTTTGGGGTCTCTCTAAAAAAGGCACTAATCCCATTTGTGAGGCCTCTGTTCTCATCTACTCACCCCCAAAGGCCCTTCCTCCAAATACCATCACCTTGGGCATTAGGTTTTCAACATATGAATTTTGGGGATGCACATTGACACCATAGCATAATGTTACTAAATTTGAAAATATAAATTCATTTATATTTTCAAATAAACAGTTTTCCAAAAAGTGTTAATTTTCACAACTGCCTAAGAGAAAGCCTAGACTCATTAAAAATTAGGAAAATTGAAAATTTACCCTAGAAATATATATTTAAACTTCTAGCATTCAGTATTTATATGCATACCAGTTAAAAAAAAAGATTTAGGGAACAGAATTTAGAAACAGATAAAAAGTTACTGATTTCACGTAGTAAAATAATCAGATTCAGATAGCAAAACCTGACAGTGATAGCAGAAAAAAAAGATATCTAAGCCACATAACTATCAGTATTTTTATCTTTAAGTAAAATCTCATTTATATAGAGGTAAAACCTAAATAACCTCTGAATAAATTGAATCCAAATATACCTAAAATATAATCCATAAAGACAATGTAAGATTTACATTTAAAATATAATGGTGAATTAATAGTAAGATATCAATTAATTAGATCAAAAGACCAGAGGGGGAATATGATCATCTCAAGAAGTATTAAATAGGCTTTGATTACATTCAACATTTATTCCATCACAACTCTTAGAAAACACTTCTTGAAATGTTAAATAAGATGCAACTTTATATGTGAATGCAAAACTATAGAAATAGTCCCATTTTAATCAAAAATAAGAGAAAGTTTACTGCTCTAAAAGGTCTTTCCAAAAAAACAAGATGAAAAACCAGGAATAAGAGACAAAACTATTGGGATAGAAATTATAATGAGTATTTTTTGCATAATATTTTATTTTATTCTGAGAAAAAAGTATCAACTTTAAATTATGATAATGGCTTTTGCAAAGTGAGTGGATACAAAATAATTTTATGAAAACCAGTAGCTCTTCTGTAAACCAAGAATAGTTCATTAGATGATAAAAGAGAAAAATAATTCCATTCACAAGAGCAAATAAAAAAAATACAATGCTTGGGAATGAGTATGATAAAATGAGCAGGGCATTTTGAAAGAAATTATGAAATGCAACATATTTATAGATGAGTTCTTTTAAAAAGTGACTCATTCTTAATACATTGATTTAAAGCATATCTATAAAAATACAGTTGATTCTCATTATTTGTGGTTGTGTACTATAAAGTCATTGTGAACACTGAACTAGAGAATCCTGAACCATTGTTCCCAGAGGAAATAGATGGTTAGGTTCCTGAGATCCTGTGGTCGCATCCTCACCAGCCAAACAATACACGGTGTCATTTTATGTGTGGTTCTGTTTAAAGAAACCTTATTTAATATATATTGTTGCTCCATTAACTTTGAACTCTTGACCAACATCACTATAACTCATGCTTGAACCAAGCTTATCTAACATGTATTTTCTCTATAAAGCATATCATGGCTTTAATGATGTGGACAGCACTTCACAGTACATTTGGGAGCCATTTTAAGTAGTGAAATCACCTGCATAAAGCACAAAAAATGGAAAAACCATGGCACTAAAGAGTCCACAGAAAGGACACTTTCTGTTGTTTATAGTACGAAAGTTGATACAAGAAGGTAGAGCATCGCTTTGTTCAACCTCATTGGGGTACATGTGTCTTGGGCAACTCATATTTTTTGCTTCTCTGCTCATGTCTGTAAATAACTACAAAAGCAACCTGAGAAATGATTTGGGGGTTCAAATAAATTTTAGAGAATTTGAAAATATGGAATCTCTGAGTGATAAGGATTATTAACTCTCCCTATTAATTTTTTTTTAGCTCCCCTTGAAAAAATAATTCTAAAATTCATCTGGAAAATAAACAGGTAGGAATACAGCTGAGCAAAATTAGAAAGTAGAGAAAGGGATTTGTCCTAGTGGGCTTTAAAATTGATTATACAGCTACGGAAATTTTAAATCCTTTGATGTTTATATCTACAGACAGATCAATAGAATTTGTAATACTGGAATAAACTCTAATATATTTAAAAACTTGATATGTGATAAATAATGCATCATAAAATAATGAAGAAGCTATGCACGATTCAGGAATTGTTATTTTAATTTTGTTTATGGGAAAGACCGAATTTATTTTTCTATCATTTATATCAGTAAATATCAGATGAATTTAAAACATTATATATAACAAATCTAACAACAACAAAATCAGAGTAAAACATAGGTGGCTATTTAGCAGGTATTCAGGCACAATTTTTTTTCTCAGCCCTGGAAGAACAACACAAAGAGAAGCTCAGCAGATAAGCTGAAGTTTGTTAAGAAGACAGATTATACAGTCTTTAAAAAAGTTCTCAAAGAATATTTAGTGGCATAAGAGCATTCACAGCACTCTGTTTAAGTGAATGAAGTAGGATGCAAAATCACACATGCAATATAATCCTGGTTTCTCTGAAGTCTTTCTTTTTTTTTTTTCAGCATGTGGTATCTTTTATTTCAATAGCAGTCATTTTTCATGTCTGAGTCTCCTAGAATGGCAAATTAGTTTCATTATTTGATGGTCTTTAGTGACCAATGGGCTTTTGTGCCTGGAGAGGAACACTAAAACTATTTTGGCACTGTTCAATGTCCAATTTATGATCTTATGAATTAAGCAGTATTTCTTTAAACATAATAAACAGTCCTGTAAATACTCACATAGTACTTATTCAACAAAGTCATCAAAATTTGTGGATTTAACAAAGCAAATTTCCTTAATCACTCACTGTGATTGCACTGAGACAAATACTTTTAAGGACTTTTTTTTTTAACCAAATATGTCCTTTCTTATATTTCTTTTTTTTATAGTTTATTTTGGTATCATTAATCTACAATTACATGTGCAATATTATGGTGATTAAACTACCCCCTTCATGAGATCCCCCCCACTAACCCCATTGCAGTCACTGTGCATCAGCATAGTAAGATGCTATGGAGTGACTACTTGTCTTCTCTGAGTTGTACAGCCCTCCCCGTGCCCCCCCCAACATTATATCTGCTAATCGTAATGCCCCTTTTTCCCCCTTGTCTCTCCCTTCCCACCCATCCTCCCCAGTCCCTTTCCCTTTGGTAACTATTAGTCCGTTCTTGGGTTCTGTGAGTCTGCTGCTGTTTTGTTCCTTCAGTATTTTTTCTTTGTTCTTATACTCCACACATGAATGAAATCATTTGGTACTTGTCTTTTTCGGCTTGGCTTATTTCACTGAGCATAATACTCTGTAGCTCCATCCATGTTGTTGCAAATGGTAGCATTTGTTTTCTTCTTATGGCTGAATAATATTCCATTGTGTATATGTACCACCTCTTCTTTATCCATTCATCTACTGATGGACACTTAGGTTGCTTCCATTTCCTGGCTATTGTAAATAGTGCTGCAATAAACATAGGGGTGTATATGCCTTTTTCACTGCACTGCTGCATTCTTAGGGTAAATTCCTAGGAGTGGAATTCCTGGGTCAAATGGTATTTCTATTTAGAGTTTTTTGAGGAACCTCCATAGTGCTTTCCGTAATGGTTGAACTAATTTGCATTCCCACCAGCAGGGTAGGAGGGTTCCCTTTTCTCAACATCCTCGCCAACATTTGTTGTTGTTTGTGTTTTGGATGTTGGCCATCCTCACTGCTGTGAGGTGATATCTCATTGTGGTTTTAATCTGCATTTCTCTGATGATTAGGGATGTGGAGCATCTTTTCATGTGCCTCTTGGCCATCTGAGTTTCTTCTTTGGAGAAGGGTCTATTCATGTCCTCTGCCCATTTCTTAATTGGATTATTTACTTTATGTTTGCTGAGGTGCATGAGTTCTTTATATATTTTGGATGTCAACCCCATATCAGATACATCATTTATGAATATATTCTCCCATACTGTAGGATGTCTTTTTGTTCTACTGATGGTGTCCTTTGCTGTACAGAAGCTTTTCAGCTTGATATAGTCCCGCTTGTTCAGTTTTGCTTTTGTTTCCCTTGCTCAGGGAGATATGTTCATAAAGAAGTCGCTCATGTTTATGTCCAAATAATTTTTGCCTGTTTTTTTCTAGGAGCGCTTTGGTTTCATGACTTATGTTCAGATCTTTAATCCATTTTGAGTTGACTTTTGTGTATGGGGTTAAACAGTAGTCCAGTTTCATTCTCTTCCATGTAGCTGTCCAGTTTTGCCAACACCAGCTGCTGAAGAGGCTGTCATCTCCCCATTGTATATCCAAGGCTCCTTTATCAAATATTAATGGACTATATATGTTTGGGTTAATGTTTGGTTTTCTATTCTATTCCACTGGTCTGTGGGTCTATTTTTGTGCCAATACCAAATTGTCTTGATTACTGTGGCTTTGTAGTAGAGCTTGAAGTCAGGGAGCATAATTCCCCATGTTTTA
Organism: Smutsia gigantea; assembly: GCA_032199065.1. Classification (NCBI taxonomy): domain Eukaryota; kingdom Metazoa; phylum Chordata; class Mammalia; order Pholidota; family Manidae; genus Smutsia; species Smutsia gigantea. The sequence goes on along the minus strand of JAVSCE010019758.1, from coordinate 713,458 downwards.
TTCCTCCTTCTCAGGATTGCTTTGGCTATTCGGGGTCTTTTGTGGTTCCATACAAATTTTAGAATTATTTGTTCCAGTTCATTGAAGGAAGCTGTTGGTAGTTTGATAGGGATTGCACTGAATCTGTAAATTGCTTTAGGTAGTAGAGCCATTTTGACAATATTTATTCTACCTACCCAAGAGCATGGGATGAATTTCCATTTCTTAGTGTCCTCTTTAATTTCTCTTAGGAGTGTCTTGTAGTTTTCAGAGTACAGGTCTTTCACTTCCTTCATTAGGTTTATTCCTAGGTATTTTTTTCTTTTTGATGCAATTGTGAATGGAATTGTTTTTCTGATTTCTCTTTCTGTTAGTTCATCGTTAGTGTATAGGAAAGCAACAGATTTCTGTGTGTTAATTTTGTATCCTGCAACTTTGCTGAATTCAGATATTAGTTCAATAGATTTGGAGTGGAGTCGTTAGGGTTTTTTTATGTACAATATCATGTCATCTTCAAATAGTGACAATTTGACTTCTTCTTTACCAATCTGGATGCCTTGTATGTCTTTGTTTTGTCTGATTGCTGTGGCTAGGACCTCCAGTACTATGTTGAATAACAGTGGAGAGAGTGGGCATCCCTGCCTTGTTCCCGATCTTAGATGAAAAGCTTTCAACTTCTTGCTGTTAAGTATGATGTTAGTTGTGGGTTTGTCATATGTAGCCTTTATGATGTTGAGGTACTTGCCCTCTATACCCATTTCGTTGAGAATTTTAATCATAAATGGATGCTGAACTTTGTCAAATGCTTTTTCAGCATCTATGGAGATGATCATGTGGTTTTTGTTCTTCTTTTTGTTGATGTGGTGGATGATGCTGATGGATATTTGAATGTTCTACCATCATGCATCCCTGAGATGAATCCCACTTGATCATGGTGTATGATTCTCTTGATGTATTTTTGAATTCGGTTTGCTAATATTTTGTTGAATATTTTTGCATCTATGTTCATCAGGGATATTGGTCTGTAATTTTGTTTTTTTGGTGAGGTCTTTGCCAGGTTTTGGTATTAGAGTGATGCTGGCTTCATAGAATGAGTTTGGAAGTATTCCCTCCTCTTCTATTTTTTGGAAAAACTTTAAGGAGAATGGGTGTAATTTCTTCTCTATATTTCTGGTAGAATTCAGAGGTGAATCCATCTGGTCCAGGGATTTTGTTCTTGGGTAGTTTTTTGATTACCGCTTCAATTTCGTTGCTGGTGATTTTTCTGTTTAATTTTTCTGTTTCTTGCTTGGTCAGTCTTGGAAGGTTGTATTTTTCTAATAAGTTGTCCATTTCTTCTAGGTTTTCCAGCTTGTTAGCATATAGATTATCATAATATTCTCTTATAATTCTTTGTATTTCTGTGGGGTCCGTCGTTATTTTTCCTTTCTCATTTCTGATTCTGTCTATGTGTGTAGATTCTCTTTTTCTATTAATAAGTCTTTCTAGGGGTTTATCTATTTTGTTTATTTTTTCAAAGAACCAGCTCTTGGTTTCATTGATTTTTTCTATTATTTTATTCTTCTCAATTTTATTTATTTCTTCTCTCATCTTTATTATGTCCCTTCTTCTGGTGACTTTGGGTCTCATTTGTTCTTTTTCCAATTTTACTAATTGTGTCTTTAGACTATTTATTTGGGGATGTTCTTCCTTCTTTAAACAGGCCTGGATTGCAATATACTTTCCTCTTAGAACTGCCTTTGCTGCGTCCCACAGAAGTTGTAGCTTTGTGTTGTTGTTGTCATCATTAGTCTCCATATATTCTTTGATTTCTGTTTTGATTCCTTCGTTAACCCATTGATTAATTAGGAGAATGTTGTTGAGTCTCCATGTATTTGTGAGCCTTTTTGATTTCTTTCTAAAATGTATCTCTAGTTTTATACCTTTGTGATCTGAGAAGTTGGTTGGTAGGAGTTCAATATTTTTGAATTTACTGAGGTTCTTTTTGTGGCCTAGTATGTGGTCTATTCTGGAAAATGTTCCATGTGCACTTGAGAAGAATGTGTATCCTGTTGCTTTTGGGTGCAGAGTTCTGTAGATGTCTGTTAGGTTCATCTGTTCTTGTGTGTTGTTCAGTGCCTCTGTGTCTTTACTTATTCTCCGTCTGGTTGATTTGTCCTTTGGAGTGAGTGGTGTGTTCAAGTCTCCTAAAATGAATGCATTGCTGTCCATTTCCTCCTTTAATTCTGTTAGTATTTGTTTCACATATGCTGGCGCTCCTGTGTTGGGTGCATATATATTTGTGATGGTTATATCTTCTTGTTGGACTGACCCCTTTATCATTATGTAATGTCCTTCTTTATTTCTTGCCACTTTCTTCATTTTGAAGTCTATTTTGTCTGATACAAGTACGCAACACCTGCTTTTTTGTCCTTGTTTGCATGAAATATCTTTTTCCATCCCTTCACTTTTAGTCTGTGTATATCTTTGGGTTTGAGGTGAGTCTCTTGTACGCAGCGTATAGATGGGTCTTGCTTTTTTATCCATTCTGTTTTTCTGTGTCTTTTGATTAGTGTATTCAGTCCATTTACATTTAGGGTGATTATCGATAGATATGTACTTATTGCCATTGCTGGCTTTAGATTCGTGGTTACCAAAGGTTCAAGGGTTGCTTCTTTACTATGTAACAATCTAACTTAGCTTTCTTGTTAAGTTATTATAAACACCGTTTGATGTTTCTTTATTTCTCTCCCTTCTTATTCTTCCTCCTCCATTCTTTATATACTAGGTGTTTTATTCTTTGCCTTTAGTTAGTATTTGGATGGTCTGCTTTCTTTGTTATGATTTTATTTTCTCTGGTGACATCTTTTTAGCCTTAGGAGTGCTTCCCTCTAGAGCAGTTCCTTTAAGATGTCCTGTAGAGGTGGTTAATGGGAGGCAAATTCTCTCAGCTTTCATTTGTCTGGAAATTGTTTAATCCCTCCATCATATTTAAATGATAATCATGCTGGATACAATATTCTTGGTTCCAGGCCCTTCTGTTTCACTACATTAATTATATCATGCCATTCTCTTCTGGCCTGTAACGTTTGTGTTGAGAAATCTGATAGTCTGATGGGTTTTCCTTTGTAGGTGATATTTTTTCATTCTCTAGCTGCCTTTAATACTCTGTCCTTATCTTTGATCTTTGCCAGTTTAATTATTATGTGTCTTGGTGTTGTGTTCCTTGGGTCTCTTGTGTTAGGAGATCTGTCGGCTTCTGTGGACTGTGAGACTATTTCCTTCCCCAGTATGGGGAAGTTTTCTGCAATTATTTCTTCATGACACTTTCTATCCCTTTTCCTCTCTCTTCTTACTTTGGTACTCCTATAATGCGAATATTGTTCCGTTTGGATTGGTCACACAGTTCTCCTAATATTCTTTCATTCGTAGAGATCCTTTTATCTCTCTCTGCCTCAGCTGCTCTGTATTCCTGTTCTCTGATTTCTATTCCATTAACAGTCTCTTGCATCTCGTCCAGTCTGCTGCTAAGCCTGTTGATGGCTTGTCTCATTTCTGCATTATCTTTCCTGACTTCCCTCACTTCCTCCCTCAGCTCTTGCATATTTCTCTGTAGATCCATCAGCATGGTTATGACTTTTAGTCTGAATGCTTTTTCAGGAAGATTGTGCATTTCCATCCCTTCAGGGTCCCTCTCTGGTGTTGTGTGTGTCTGGGTGATCTTTGTCTGTACCATATTCCTCAGTCTTTTCATGGTGATAGCAGTGGTCACTGGTAGGTGCCTCGTATGTCCCCTGGGCTCTTTAAGACTTAAAAAAAAAAAAGAAAGAATGGAAAGAGAAGAGAAAAAAAGAAAGAAAGAAAGGAAGAAAAGAAAAGAAAGGATAAAAAAAAAAGCCCACCGGAAGTAGATTCTGTAAGGATGCTGTAGGTGGCGCTGTTGCTCCACTGTTCCACAGCCATGGACGCGAAGCTCCGCAGGGCTGTTTGTAGCTCTGGCCAGGGCGGGAACGAATGGGAGGCTGTTATTCTCTGTGGCAAGTCTCAGTGCAGCTACTTTTTCCCAGTTGCCAGCCAAGGGGTCCGAAATTCCTCAGAGCTCCCAGCCTGCTGGGCTGAGTGTGCCGGGACGATTGTATTCCTCTGTTGGGCCCCTTCCTCTTTAAGACCTCCAAAAAAAGCGCGTGCTTTTCTTTTGTCCCAGGGAGCCTGCTGCAAGGACCTGGGCGCCTTCCCAGCTCAAAACCTGCACCTTCTGCCTCCCCAATATCTGATACACCATGCAATGTGTGTCAGTGCTCCTGCCGCAGATCTCCAGGGCTGGTTTTTTTGCGGGCCTGTACTTCCACTCCCTCCGGCTCTGAATCCTCTCCTCCCGCTGGTGCGCTAGGGTAGGGGAGTGCTTGGGTCCCGCCGGGACACGGCTCCGTATCTTACCCGCCTTGCGGGGTGCGGAGTCCTCTCAGGTGCAGATGCAGGCTGTGCGCTGTCCTGTATATTCTGGTCTCTCTTTTAGGAATAGTTGTATTTGCTGTATTTTCATAGGTATATATGGTTTTTGGAGGAGATTTCCATCGCCCTGCTCACGCTGCCATCTTCCCGGAACTCTCTCTGAAGTCTTTCTAAAGTTGTTTCTCTTCTGTTTTGCTTTAACACGTTGCTTCCTTGAATGCATCACAAACTGCAATATTTGATTTATTGCCTATTTCTGCTGTCAGAAGATTAAACTGAGGCCTGTTAAAAATGTTAAGAGTTTATTTGAGTTAAAATTGATTCAAACTGGGCAACATGCAATCTAGCAGATGGAAAGGAGCTCTGAGGTGCTGCACAAAATGCAAGACTTGCATAGGCAGAAGGGAATGGAACAAGGAAGTCTTACTAGGTAAAAAGTGGGTTCGTTATTGCAACCTTGCTCTCCTTTTGGAGCTGATAGGCATCTCTCAGGCCGGTGACCCAATAACTACTGCTGATCCGGTGATTCTTGATTGACTGGTTTAAATTGCCATTTCTGGGAGAGCCAAAATTGTTGTTAAGTCTTGGTTTGGTGATGTGGGACTTAACATAAGCAATTCCACTTTGGGCCTGTTGTCTTGTTTGTAACATTACCAACAGGAAATAAACTCCATGAGGGTATTCACCATGCTATTTTGTTCATTAGAAGTCTTCATTTCATACTGAGCAAAACATAGCTCATTGCATAGTAGGTGCTCAATAAATAATCGTTGAATGAATGAATGAATGAATGATTTTGTCAAAACATTAGCTAGAATCACAAAAAAAAGATTGAAATAATTGAAATAATAACTGAGGGGTTTTAAAATATTTATGTGAAAACTTTCACGTTTTTTTCCAGCATGTTTGAATTACATCTGTAGGGAGAAAAAGATCACTAAACACACATACACAGTTAGCTCTCTTGAGCATTTATCTTCCCCAAACCAGTTGGTTTAGGATTCTCTGCATTGCCCAGTGTATTTTCTGTGCATGTTGCTATGTTTCACGTTACCCTTTTAATTTTAGGCCTCCACTGTCATATTGAATAAAGGAAAGTCAGAACAACCATATGCACTATTTCCTTGAGGTAATGAACCCATTCCTCTTGGTTACATAAGTGGCACTTCCGACTGACTGTGATTGTTTTAACTGAACAAAGCTTTTGGGATCTCCCCCTGGCCTGCCAATGCCGTCTACATCCTCATCTTTCTTACTGTATGTCATGGAGCTCGACACCTGCAAACGTCCGAGGCTCCAAGCCCAGATCGTCCTCAGACTGTGGCAGTTCATTTTTGCCCATTATTCTTTTTAAAAGGAATCAATCATGCCAAGAAAAATATCTGTATGTGCTTTCCCCTGCCTCTACTTAAAAAAAAGAAAAGGTGGAAATTAGCATTAGCTAAATTCATTGTTAAATGATAAATGGAGTCAGGGTTGGGGAAGGTTTGTGGAGAGGAGAAGCACCCTCCCTCCCATTCACAACTGGAAACATTCATAACAAGGCCATTTAGCCAATACGTATTTTCCTCTTTAGTACATAAGGGTAACCTGAATAAAAGGTTTGAATTACAAAGCAGCCTAATCCTGCACATTCTCTGAGCAATGCCTGCTATTTGTGTCAAGAAAATAAAGAGGTTGAGAAAATGAGGGAGAAGGAATGGGAGGGAAAGTGAGAGCACATGTAAGTTATCTTTCTCCCATGAAATAAAGAAAACTCACTAGAAATTAGATTTTTTTTTTATTATTGGAAAGTTAGTGTTTTATGTCTTTGGTAAGATCATTATTCACAGAAAAAAACAAATATTTCCAAGGTTTTCTATAGGACTTTTTGCCTTTTCTAAATTCAGAGAGCAAACTCCAGTAACTACCATACCTGTAACCCCTTCCTCACTGTGGCCTCCTCCCCTGGTTTTGGCCGCATGGTGTTGCTAATGTGTAGTAATGGTGCAGTTGAAAAGGCATTTATGTTTCATTTTCCCCCAATATTATTAAAACTGCTCCATCATTGCCTATAATGGGGGCGTCCGTATTTTCTCTTGCCTATATCCCTGACATGACATAATGCCTGCCCTTACCAGTACACTATAACATAAAGGTAATTGAAACATAACTCACCCTAAATTACAGTCAGTGTTCAGCCCCAGTGAGCTTCCTGAGGCTCATTACCAGTATAAGCTAAATATTTCTTTAAAGAGGGTGATGGGGGAGATCTAGAGCTTAGAAAGAAGAGGAGGACAGAAGGAGAGAGAGGGAGGGTTGGAGGTGGGGGAAGGAGCCACTTTAAAGCAAATGAGATGACACAGTTCTCTAAAAGGGAAGAATTTCTCCCACCCTACAGGTTTAGGTGAGCCCCCCTCCCCCCCTTTGGCTGAGACCTGTTAGCATTATTGGCTGAATGGCTATTTCCTGGACTACTTAAAATTTTAAGTTTCCATTCAATTCCTAGGAAACATGGGCCCACATAATTGTTACTTCCAGGCCCAGGGACTCCTGGGTTAGCATTATTTACTCCTGGATGGAACCATGAAAAATGGAGTAGCTGACATTCTAAGACTGAAAGACTCAGTGTGAAAGACAGTGTGTTCTCTCTATAGTCCTTTCGGTTATCCAAACCTGACAGCCTAGCCGTTGTCCTGAGACTGCCCATTTGGAGTAAGGATGTGAAAGTTCAAACACTCCTAACCTTGAGTGAGCCTCCCCATTAAATCGTGGTCCTCGCCAATCTCATTAGGGAAACGGAACTGATTGCGTTGATGGAACACGAAGTTCGTCGGCTTCACAGCTGAGCGGCTCTCGTGTAACTGAGGTCCATTTTCCCTTTCTCACATGGGAGGGCATACTTCCCTTTGTTCTCCCTCTGGAATTTTCCCCCCAGCACTACTTCTAGGTGACTGTTCGATTCCCCTCATTTGAACTGTTATCTTACCCCTGAAGACCTTGAAGCTCATATCTAATACTGTAACCCTTTCCCAAGCTTGTGAACTGGCAGGCCTCTCCCGGCCAGTCCCAGGCCCAGGCTGCCTCTTTTGAGGGAATGAGAAAAGCGGGTGGGTGAGGGGCAGAGAACAGGGGAATGTTGCCCCTCAGGACCCTGTGCTTCTGGAGACTGGTCAGCTTATTCTGTCCTCTGTACTTTAATAGTGGCTTAGAAATACATCCTGCCTCAATTTTCCTAAGGAACAAAGCCAGGATATTCCTCCCCCTCCTCTGCTTCCCACCCCACCCTACCAGACAGCCAGTATTCCTCCAGCAGCAAACACTTTGGGCAGCTCACATACAAAGGAGAGGTGATGGCCTCTGCCCTCACCTAAAGGCTCAAACTGGCCTTGTAAAAAAAATCTCAGTGCTCTTCAGAGTGACAGGAAACCAGTGCCTTCATTCAGAACTCAAGATTACCTTCCACCTTCTCCATTTCTGGACCTAAAAGAGTCATAGACATATAATCCTTATGACACTGAGAGATGATTTTTTCCAATCCTCATATTTTACTGATGGATGGTCTAAGCTTTAGAGGCAGGAAAGGACCCATTCCACCATACACACGGTTAATTAGCGATGTAAGTGTGGGTAGAAAGCAGATTCCTGTTCTCAGTTTTATGTTCTTTCTGCTATATACCAAACTGCTTTCTATATCCTGTTCTTAAAGGGTAGAATTTTAGGTAACAATCAAATTGAAAATGATCTATTGTCACATCCATAATGAAGTGTTAATGACTGATAATAGCTTAATGTGTTGCTATCTTTAAAGAATTTGCCATTCAACCAGCACCTAAGCATAATATAGAAGATTGAATTTCTTAAGGTAGTATGTGAAATACACTTAAAGTAAAAGAATTTTTAGGCAGCCATCACTGAAGTTTCATCATACTATTCTACCATCTACTTCCCTTCGGTTTTAATACTTATGTTTGTTGGCCAGTTGGTATGGATTTACATCATAAAATTGATATTAGTGTGGGAAGAGGCCTGAGAGTTCATCTAGTCTAGACCTTTCTTTTTGTTGCTACATTAACTACAATTACTCAGCTTCTTTATTTGCAGTGCCAGAATTTGAACCCATGAAGGCTGACTCTTCCCACAGTGCTTGAGTTACTAGAGTTTAGAGACTAAGTGATTTGAAACAAGAACGTGTGACAGAATCACCTGGGTAACCTAGGAAACTTCTTGAAAATTTATTTACTTGTTTTACCCAGCTTCTGCTTCTGTAGGTCTAGAGGAGATATCCAGATGCTATACATGTATTTTTAAAGATTGCCATATAATTTCCATGCAGTAAATTTTAAGTGTGTAAATCTTAAGTGTAAAGGTCATGATTTTTTTATATATATACATAGGCATATACAAATATATATGTACAGACACCTGTGTAACCACTGATAAAATTAAGATAAAAATAAAGATTTCCAGATCCTAGAAAACTCATTTGTGATCCTCTTCAGTTGGTAAACCCGTCCTCCAAGAATAATTTACCTCTTTCACCACAGATTATTTTGCCTATTTTTGAACTTCATATGGATTTATAGAATGAGTACTCATTTGTGTCTGACTTCTTTCACTGAACATTATATCTGTGAGATTCATCCATGTTGCTTAAAGTATCAGTAGTTTGCTCAAAGCCTTGCTATGTAGTATTGCCTTGCATGAACGTATCATGATTTGTAAATTCATTCTCCTGTTGATAAACACTTGGGTTATTTACAGTTTTTAGTTATGATGAATAAAGCTGATATATGTTTTCTCATACATGTTTTCTAATGGACATAACACAACTGTTGGGTATATACCAACAGCGGCATTATAAGGGCTGCATTATTAGGGCATATTCATGTTTAACTTTTAAAGATACTGAAAGAGTTTTTCAAAGTGATTCTAGCATTTAACACTTCCACCAGCAGTGGAAGAGTCCCTGTTTCTCTACAGTATTGCCAACCCTGGGTGTTTGAAAGATTTTTGAAATTTAGTCATTCAAGTAGGTGTGTAGTGGCTTTATTTTTCTTTTCTCTGTTGATTCAATGTGCTATTGTTTGGATCTCACTTTTATATATCTTTATCCGTAATCTATTTTTAATCTATGATCATTCTCTTCTCTTGCTAAGACATTCACATGCCTTCAATCTCTGCACCAAACTTAATTTTGCTGACAGGGTTGAGGAAGACTGGTGGATTTGTATGTGTACCTTTACCTTACCTGGTTACCTTCATTTCTCATCTTTAGGTCAAAATGCTTAGAAAATTTGATTTGAAAGAATAGGCTGTGTTGATGATATATATGGTTTATTGAGGAAGTGTATGTGTATCTTCTGTAGATACAGATTATAGATACAGATATATACATATATATATCTTCCAGTTTGTAGCTTACCTTTTCAGTCTCTTCACAGTGATTTTTGATGAACAGAAGACCTCAATTTTAAAAGAGTCTGATTTGTTATTCTTTTCTTTATTGCTCAGTATACTTAGTATCTTGCTACCTGTGCAATTGTCTTGATTATAATCTTATGTATTTTCTTGTGGAAGCTTATTTGTAGTTTTCACATTTATGTCTCTGATCCATCTCAAAATATTTGTTGTGTATGGTGGCACCTGTAACTGTTAAATTAATTTTAATGACCACTCCTGATTGAGAATCACTGGAAGTAAAAAGATTGATAACCAGGTCTGGGTTCAAATCCCATTTGTGTCATTTATTAGAGTGATATTTTCCAAATCCTTTTTCTCATATTAAAAACATGGAGAATAATGATATCCATGTTTCAGGATATGAGAGATATTAAATGTGATAATTATTTAAAGAGACTGATAACAGAGGAGGTTAAATCATAGCTCTTCCTATTAAAGTCCTTTGCAAGCATGGAGAGTGTTAGATCCATTTATCATGAAATGCAACTGTTGTGATTATTTAGGTTTTTGTTTCTGTGCTTCATTCTCATTCACTGATATGCACCCAAAGGTCATTCTTAGTGATTAGTCAGTTATCTTAAAGGATCTATTTAGGTAAGCTTTTTAGAGGTAGGATGGCTACTTTTAGGCTAACAACTTATAGAACTCAAATATGGAAACTAGAAATTCATGGCAGGACAGAGGGCATTAGAGAAAAATCCATTGCATTTTGCCTGAAAACATTATCTGTCATTTCACAATTCAAATGAGAATAATACAAAGTAAAGAGAAAAAATATTCTGGACCCAACAGGTAATGAGTCCTACTTTTCCCTTTTGGGAGAATTCACATAAATTGCCTGCATGGCTCTATGTTCAGTAGCCTTGCAGGCACTTTGCTCTGCCCCACAGGGAGCATCACAGCCCTGTGCTGCGAGATCTGCACACTCTCTTCTCTTGCGAAGGCATTCACTTTCTGCACCAAACTTAATTTTGTTGACAGGGTTGAGGCAGACTGGTGGATTTGTGTGTGTTTCTTTACCTTATTTGGTTACCTCCATTTCTCATCTTTAGGTCAAAGAGCTTATAAAATTTAATTTGAAGGGATAGGCTGTATTGATGATATACTGTTTATAAATGTGTTTCCTAAACAAGACCTGTCTAGGTCCAGCCTTTTCCTAACTTCCCCAGAGAACTGCTAATTTGGTTGGTCTGAGTTTAAGATATTTGACTAGGCTCCTCTGAAAACTTACCTTGAGACAAAGGTGAATTTTCTTAGTTTATTTGCTAGGTGATCCACAGAAGCAGAAATGTGGGAGGGGAGAAGTGAGCCAGGGAAAGGGGAAATACCCAGGCAGCATGCATTCAGTTACTGGGGTGCTGGGGCTGAATTGTGTCTGCCACCCCAAAATTCATTCATTGAAGAACTAACTCCTAGTCCTTCAGAAGGTAAATATATTTGGAGATAGGACCTTTAAAGTGGTAATTAAGATAAAATGAAGCCATATGTGTAGGGCCCTAATCTAATATGACTACTATCCTTATAAGAAGAGGAGATAAGGATATAGATATGTGTGGTTGCAGAGGAAAGACTATGTGAGGACACAGGGAAAAGGTGGCCATCTATCAGGGAGAGAGGCTGCAGAAGAAACCAAGCCTGCTAATGCTTTGACCTTGGACTTCTGGCCCCCAAACCTGTAAGAAAGAAAACTTCTGTTGTTTAAGCCACCAGTCCATGGTATTTTGCTATGACTGCCCTAGCATGCTCATTTGCAGAGACAAGGGCTCAGTTCTGCTGGGTTGCTGTTCTGTTCCTGGAAGAGTATAGAACTGCCTCAGAATTGTCCCACCAGAGGATGGAAAGGCTAGACCATCTGAGCACCAACTGCTGCACGCTACTGGGGACATTAAACTCCCCTACATTTCAAAGTTGCAATTGCACCTGGCTGAGTGGTTTGTGTCTGATGTGGGATACTAGCTGTTGGCCTGGGCCTTACCAAGGATAGCTTGAAATCAGGTGGGCCCAGGGGATATGGTGTTTTATGAGAATCTGGGACACTCATAGCTTTTATGCATGGTGATGTAGCCCACTAGTTAATGTGGGGAGTTGTTACTGTGCTCAAAGCTTATCTTTAATTCCATTTATCTTTGGCTTTTCTATTCCTGTCATCCTTATTACAGGTGAGTTTTCTAGGAAATAGACACTGAAATGTATTTTGAATGCAAGAATTTATTAATTTTATTAGAATGCCCTTGAGATTAATACTGGTAGGAAAAGAAAGGAATCTAGCCTGGGTAGAGAGAAACATTGGATCACAATATAGTCCCAAGAGTAGCTTCGGTGAACCCCATAGGGAACTTTGAGGCTGAAAGTATGCTTCAGAATTATCCTGAGTTGAGATGAGGGGTGGGACTTTGTATTCCCACAAGAACCAGATTTGGAGGGAGGCTCCTCCTGAGAAGGAGTCACGATCATTGGCCAGACAGTTCTAATCGACCAAGGGAAATTCCCAGAGAGGGCTGACAGCTAAGGGAGGGATGCCACTTGGTAACACTCTTAGCAGCTGTGAGAAGGGGTCCTTCAGTCCAATAGCTGGTTCTGGGCAGCACAACTTAATGTCAACCACACACATGTGGCCAGGGAGGTGCAGAGAGCCAGAGTCTATTTGGTTGACCATCCCTGTATAGTCTACACCCTCTCATCTTCTGACTGTTATTCTTCATGTAACAAGTCAATGGCTGGTAAGGTTAAGAAAAAGAAATCTAGATTAGGATTATAGATGGTATTAGGCTTTCAGGCCATGACAGTCCAGCTTGGTTTCGAGCAGTCCTCTGAATTGGGTTAAAGCCATTCGGAGCTGGTACAGCTAGTAAAAAACAACATTGTGATTTCCCCTTGGCTTCTCCCTTATTAAAATCATGATGGGAACGGTAGTGGGTATGCTGATAAACAGGACAGCATATTTACTGTGTATAATTACCAAAATACTTCCAATGAGCTTGATGTTCACTAACTCCATAATTTTTTACCTGCCCTGCTCCAGGCTAAAGCAGAGGCTGTAGATGGACTCGGCTCTCACCTAGATAAATATGTGAAATGAACATATTTAAATCAAACTCAGGTGTCCACCCTGTCTCTTTATTTTATCCAGACAACTTTCCATTTGTCATCCTTACACAAAGCCTCTCTCTATAACTTGGAAGGCAATCTCTTTAGGTAGCCTATTGTAATTACTCATTTTGGACATGCTTCTCTTGCTTATCCTGCAATCTGTGTTAGCCAGAGTTCTGGCATTCACATTCTGGCCCTATGAATAAAGACCTTAAATAAATGTGTGCCTAATTCCAGCCCCCAGCCAGAGAGATGTTTGTGAACTAGCTCATTTCTTGCCTTCCTGGTCTTCCAATTAAATTCAGGAAGATATTTACATTGTGAAGCTATATGTCCATAGTTTTGGCCCAGGAGATCTAATCTGTACATTAAAGAACATTGCTGGGAGCCCCATGCACAGATTCATGGGAATACTCATTTTTTAAATTGACAAAGGAAGGAAGTTGCTTAGTCTCCCTTGAGTGGGGCCATGAAGAAGGATTTCTAGGCCCAGATTTAGATAAAATTGTCTGACTTCACTCACCTTACAATTTGGGCTGATTCTTTTTCTCATAATAGAAATGCTCTACTTTCAGGAAGTTGCTCTCCTATGAATTCCCTGAGGCTGCCCCCACAGGCTGTCCTCTGCAGTGGTTGTACCTCATCCCATGCAAGAACCCATCCTCTGCAAGAACCTGGCTTTAAGGCAAAGCAATTCCTAAAAATATATCCAGGTCCCACCAAAGAAGGCCAGGGCACTGAGCAGTGATTCAGAGAGATAGTAAGGAGGAAGGGGGTTTCATAATGAGAAAGCAGAGAAGAAGCTTTGCTACAAGAACAATAGAGGTTGATTACATAATAGTGAAACTATCCCAGGCAATAACAAGGAGAAGCTGTTCCCTCAGTAGTTCCTGAAATAGATAGGTCAAATTTAGCAGACAGTGGGGAGAGAAAAGCAGATTGAAGGAAGCAAAGAAAAATGAAGCTCTTCTAAGGAGAATATCATCTACACCCCACAATGTTGATATTTGGAATGCACGGTATGTTTTGGTTTTTTACTTGTATGTGACTTAGCTCAACAGCTCCACAGGTATCATTCTCTAAAACCACATCATTTGGGTCATAGAAATAGGCTAAGCTAGTTTAAGCCTGGGGTCATGGTGAGCCAACCCTTTCCTGGACATTTGAGAGCTGATGATATGGAAGCAACAGGATTGTATGACTTGGAAACACAACATTCTCTTAAAAGTCTTTATAATAACTTAGAAGGCACTGCTACTTTTGGAATAAAAATAAAAAGTGTAATGTCTAAAGTGCCCAATGTGGGACACAGAAGCACAGGTAATAACTCCAACTACGCCTTTGTTGTGACAAAGGATCACTGAGTAACTCTACAAGCTGAAACCCTTCAGCAATGCTTCCAGTGGTACCCTAAGGAAATGAACAATTCAGTGCTGACCCCTCAAGCAGCCCCAGTGTGTAGACAGGAGCGTAAACAAGCAAAGCATCTAGATTTATGACTGAAGAAATGTACAGATGAGATAAGTAGAGAGGAACCATACTGAGATCCATTACATGTATATTCATGCTCAGCCACAAGAATAAAATCCCAGCTAGAAGGGCATATTGGGATAAACCCTCTGATTTTGCAGATGAGCAGAAAGGTAAATTGCTCAGGACCTAATTGCTGGTTATTGGTGGAGATAAGATTAGAATCAACAGGGACTAACCCTAGCTCCATGCATTGTTATACCAGATTCGGTGGTCGATAAAGAACTTGGATAAATGAATGTAGGCAATAGTAGAAAAGATAAGTGATAAGAAATCTCTCCCATTTTTCATAGAAATACAGTTTAGCTAGAGGGAAAGAAAACCCACAGTAAAAAATATCTGCTAAGAAATGGAGTAGGACATAAAATTTAATGTCAATTACAATACTTGGTTAGAGTGAACTCATTTTTAAATTTGTCCTCAGGAAGAAAACCAAAGCCTATAAATCTAAGCATTGAGAAATAACAAAGCAACTATTGACCTAAAAAATGCAGAAGAGCATGGAGAAACTTCAAACATTTGCACATTAAGTCAAAGAATTATTTATCTGCAACTACTGTAATTAGCAAATGTATTGCAAAGCAGCTGTTTTTGAAGAATGATTATACTTCAAGGTTGGAAAGGACAATATTAAATTCTGCTTGGACATAAAAATCTCTGGATTGAACATTATATATCATCTTCCAGTGTGTCTAATAGAACATAAATAAGGGAGAAAATTGAGTGATATAGAGAAATTAAGGGAAAAGTTAGTACTTTATAGATAAAAACAAATGCTTAGTATGATATATAAGCCTCCATAACGTGGTGTCTGCCTAGGTGTCTGGCCCCATGTTCTTCCATGTAGTTCCTTTCCCGTACGCTCCAGCCGTACCAAATTACTTACAGATCCCTGGATGTGCTTGGCTCCATATTTTCTCCCACTCCAAGCTTTTGCTCAGATCCTTAAATACCTCGCCCTTTTCATCTCCTTTCCCCTCATCCCATTGCCAAGGTTGGACTCACCCTAAAGGATTCAATTCCTATTTCCTCTGTCCTGCCCCCCTGCCCTGTCCCACCATTTGGGTTTGTGGTCCTTCCTTTTTGCTCCTCAATACTCAGGGCACATGAACTTCTCTCATTCCATTCAGTGCTGATCTGTACATTACCTGGTAGCTTTTTGATCTCCTCTCCTGCAGTTTACATTTTTAGAATAGACTGCTTCTGCTTCTCAGCATCATCAGGTTTGGCGCACTCAGCTGATTCAATACATGTTTGTGCCCATTCTCATCCCTGTGCCCAAAGAGGAGGTTATGATGGCTCTGGTCTTATGATAGGAGTGAATGGATATAGTCAACAGTCGTAGATTACTTGACCCAAGAGCAGAGAGGCTAAGAGACCGGATTTATTTATTTCTCTGAACAAAGCAGTCTTGGTTGTCATTGGGCTTAATAACAAAGTGGTCAAAATGGAAAAAATGTAGGGACACCAGCATTCTAATCAAAAGATGGATGTGGAATATATTGTCATGTGCCCAACGGTCATTCTTTTTATCTTCTGAAATGGGGAGGGGAGGTTCTCTTCCTGTGTCATCAAGTTTATTACTGAATCATGCATGGAGTGATCTCTCAGCCACCTGCTCTGGGACCTGTCATAAACTCTGGAGAGCTCACTGCAATGCGGGAGATTCAGGCAGCTTTTGATAGTGTTATGCCTTATAGTATTCTTTATCCTTCCAATGACCATTCATGGATGAGAAAAAACAGGATAAAGCAAAACATGAAGCTAAGAGAAAAACAGGACTGAGATCACTTTTCCAGAGGCAGTGTATGTGTTTGGCCCCTTGAATGCAGCCACAAATCACATCTAAAGGTGGGCAGAAAAAATATGGGTGGGGGAAGTCCATCCCAGTCTTTGAAAGAAGAACAGAGAACCCTAACCTAAAGCCGTAAAACCTAGAAAGGTAAAAGAACATTACGGTAACTATCCAGACAGAAGCTTATATAAAAGGGCTCCACAGCATGAGCAAGGCTCAGTATTTCCTTATAAAACTGAACTCATCATTTGTCAGAAACTCAAAGTCATCATAGGCTTTAAAATGTCCTTAATAACTTCTTACTGTAAATGGACATTAATAAGCAAAAACGCACCCTACTGGCATTTAGAGTCTAAATTATTGCCCAAGTGTTTGTTAATTAGTTGTATATCTTGCTTTGTAAATTATAAATTTGCCATTTTACTGTTATGAACTTAGTGTTTTTCTTAGTGATTGGGAAATTCTCTGTTTAATGAAATTATTACTCTGTTGCTTAAAATTTTCCATTTGAGAAAATAAATGTGTATAAAAAGAACTAGTTTTTTAAATAATTCATTTTATAGGTGTAAATAGTAATTGAGCACCTATCATGTGCTTGGTTATTCCTGGTTATATTAGAAAAAGAAACAGACCAAACCCTTGTCTTTGCGGAGCTTATATTCCTCTGTGTGTGTGTGTGTGTGTGTGTGTGTGTGTGTGTGTGTATTGATGTGTGTGTGGGGGAGTGGGTAGCAAACAAAATAAACAGGCAAATCATATCCTATGAGAGAAGGTGATGCATGTACTGTAAAACAAAAAGAAAAATAGAAGTAAGAGTGGAATTGGGGATAGGGGTTCAGAATGCATCATTAAGTAGCCATTGTTAAAATATCTGGGGTAGCTTTCATTGATGGATGACATTTGAACAAAGGACTGAGGAAAACAGGAGAAATAGTCATGGAGGTTTGGAGACAAGATATTCTAGGTAGAGGAAGCTACCTGTGCAAAGTGGGAGGATTTCTGGTGATCTGAGGCATACCAAGGAGGCCAGTTATGATGGAACAATCAGGGAAGTGAGAATTTTAAAAGATGAGGTCAAAGAAGAAACGGAAATGAATGATGTGAGACCTCAAAGGCCATTGTAAGGACTTCATTTTTTTTCTCAGTGAAATGGAAAGCAGTGGAGTAACATGACTTGGTTTTTAGCAAAGTTCCCCTGTTTGTTGCATTGAAAACAGACTGCAGAGAAGGATGGATAAGAACAAGGAATCCTATTAGGAGGCTACTATTCATTTCCTATTGCTGCCTTAACAAATTACCACAAAAATTCTGGCCTTAAAACAGCACACATGGCTTGTGTTATAGTCCTGGATGTCAGCATCTGAAGTGGGTCTCCTGGGCTGGCATAAAGGAGTCTTCTGGAGGTTCCAGGAAAGAATCTCTTCCCTTCTGTTTTACAGATTTTAGAGGCTGCCTGCGCTCCCTGGCTTGTGGCCTCCTTCCAGGAACTGTGTCACTCTGACCCCTGCTTTCATATTGTATCTCCTCCTACTTTCCCTTCCTGCCTCCCTCTCACAAGTGACCTTATTGTCACATTGAACCAACCTGGACAATCCAGGATCATCTGTCCATCTCAAAATCATTAACCTCATTCCATCTGCAAATATCCCCTTTTTGACTGTGGTAACCTGGTCGCAGGCTTTGAGCATTAAGGCATGGTCATCTTGTTGTGGAGGGAGGCAGTATTTTGTCCATTACAAGACCTTTCCAGTAACCCAGGCAGAAAATGGTGGTGACTTGGACTAGAATGTTAAAGTGAGGGTAGTGGGGAATGGCTGGATTTTAGATGTTATTCTGAAATTAAAGTGAAACAATATTTCCTAATGGATTGGCTCCTGGTGTGGTGAGAGAGAGACGAGTTCAGAAGGTGAAGTATCCAAAGCATGGTGTCCTGGTGCTCGGTGAGGGCAGGGGCCTTGCCTCTCTTCTCTACCTCTGTATTTCCAAGGCCTGACTAGCCTAGTGCCCAGCATATGGTAAATACCCAATAAATATTCACCAACTTTAAATTTTCTCATAACAAAAACCATGCATGAGTAAGAAAAACTAGAATATAGAGGAGGGAAAAATAGCAAAAAAAACCATCCCCAGTCCAGCAAAATTAGTATTTCTTGTTGTTTCAAAATTTCATTATATAAACAGATTTTTTTTCTATTTATTTTTAGGTTCTTGTTGTAGCACTAAACCTATCATCTTGTGTCCTTAACTTATATTATAATTTAACATTTTCCTGTTTTTTGTCTTCATTGATATAAATTCTGATAACTTCTATACTATTTCCTTCAGTGGATCTTTTCTAATTTGAATAACCATTCCCTTGTTGTTGGACATTCAGGTAGTTTTAGTATTTTCATTGATGTTAAGCCATAATTAATATAGTCCTTGCATATTTTCCAATATTATGTTAGGTTAGAGTCCTAGAAGTAAGATTCCTGAAGTAATCAAAAAGTTTGACATTTTTTCATAAATTTTAATGCAGACTGAGTGCCAAGTTGATTACAAAACAGTTGTTCTAGTTTAGTTTGTGAAATCTAATGTGTGAGAATACCAGAATCTATGTATTCTTTCCAGCAATAAGTATTGTCACTGAAGAATATTCCCCTTTATGTTATGAAAAGCAGCATCTTGTGTTCAAAACGATTGGTTCCTTGCCTTTATTTGTCAATTGACTGTAATTCCTCTCTTGTGAATTATCTTTTCATGTATCTATGATAATATCTTTTCTTATTAGTATATTTGAACTCAATTAATACAATTATAAAGACTCTGTCCAGAAAACATGTTCTTAATAAAATGGATTATACATCAGAAAAAAGTATGCACATATATAAAAGACAACAGAGTTACAGATAGACACACTAAGAACACAATAAACAATGGGCACAATAAGAACACAGTAAACACAACGAGAAGGATGGACATAGGGCCAGGCTACATTCATCAGATTCAACTGGATTTGAGTTCCCTGAGTAGCAGACTGATCTTCTCTCCTGGAGGCCCTACCTCTGCTTGTCAGTTGGAAACATCTACAGTGATCAGTAAAGAACACCCTAGACAGAAAAGATTTCCAAGGACTGCTTTTCTAAGAGAACTTCCAAGTAGATGAAAAGAAAGAAAAAAACATTAGAAACCTGATTTTCAAGTGACTATAAGCCACAGTGTATTTCATTTTTCTTGGAAAGTCATTCAGATGAGATTGGATAACAAAAAGTCAAAAAAAAATTCTCCATCAAACAGTAGACTAAACAACTTGATACATTGCCAAGGGACAAGGTACTGCTTCCGCTTTTTTTTTTCAGCTCCTCAATTAATGTCTACAGGAGTAAGCAGCGCATTAATATGTCTTGAAATGATGCTATATTAGGCAATGTTGTAAACATGGATAATGACTTAGAAACTACTTATCTGGAACTTGAAAAGGTTACAAATATGGACTCAAATCAAAATGAGATTAAACTGGGAGAATGTAAACTAGTATATCTGGGAAGAAATTGCATCTGATTCATGGTAATCCTGAGAAATCTGGTAAATGGTAATACTAGAAGATACAGAACAAATGGGCACCTAAGTAAAAATAAAGTTTTAATACAATATTGGGAATAAAAAGGTCAATGTGATTTGAACTGCATAAAGAAAATTTTTAAAAAGCAAAGAAGAAAATGAAATGGGAAGCAGTAATCAACTCTGTTCTTAAAATTTGGGGGGGGTTGTTGCAGGTAGTCTATGAAACATAATTAGACAATCAAGCCAACTAGTTAGAAAATGGAAGAAGTGATTTGGGAACAAAAGGCTTTAATAAATAGGTTTATGTAACAACCACAGGTAACACTTGCAAAGAATATTGCTGTCTCAGCAGCATGTCCAAATTTGCAATTATTTGTTTAAACTCTGAAACGGTTCTCCCACCTCCTTTTCCATTCGGTTCTCATTCTTTCTTGCTTGGATCATCACCACTTAGCTGTTTTACTGGCTTTTGCTCGTGTTATTGATTTAGATTGGAAATATCTAGCTACTGTCTGAACCTAAAAAATCCATACTCATTCTTCAACCTTAATTCAAATGTCATCTCCTTGCTAGCCTTTGTGAATTGGCCCCCACCACCAAATTAGATTTAATTGCTTCTCACTTATAGCTCTACAATTTGTGTTTATTGTGTTAGTTAATTAATTACATCCTTTTTTCACAATAAATTTGAGCTTTTTCAGAGCAGGAAGCAATTTTCATTCATTTCATATTTTTCTTGTTTTTTTGTAGCAATTATCCACAGTACCTTACACTGGAGGTACTTAATACATGCTTACTGAATTGAATTGAACTTCAAACAGTGTGTCATTACTTCTGGAAATGTTTCAGCCTCACCAACAAGTGACTTGAGAGTGATCTGATCTGTAGGCTGGATGTAAGACCCACTGGCCAGGCATATCCACCCATGCAGAAGAAGAAATTAAGTTTTACAGTGACTGCTATTTTCCAAGGTCCTACCGTCATTTCTTTACATGCATTAACCCACTGTATCCTCATAACTACTCTGTGATGTAGACTATTAGCCCCATCTTGCAGATGAGAAAAAACAGGTAAGAAATGTAACTAGAAAGCAGTGAGCAGGAATTGAAATTCGATCTGTCCAATTGCAATACTGGAATTTATTTATGAAGTTAATATATTTTTGTTTTGTTTTCTATTATACAATATCACCTCTCTGGCATCATTACTTAATAACACATATCATTACAGAGTACGAAATGTCCCTAGTTCAGTTAATCTTGCATTATAATGTTTATAAACTTGAAGCTTTCCTACTATCTATTATATTTCTCCTAGTGTAGAATTTCCCACAATATGCTTATAGTGTATGAGTGTTGTGGGGTTGGGAGAAGAGGAGACAAGGAACTGGAAACTTATCAAATAGCATCAAAGTAAAAACTAGCATTTCTTTCATTAGCCATATCTTTCCAACTTTAGCTGCTAGATGTAGCTCCCAGTAAAACTAAAAGATTGTACTGAACTGTATTGACTGATTGGTAAATTTGAAAGTACATCAAAAATCTATATGAATGGGAATTCTCATTATCCTAGTCATTTCAAGCAAAGTGTGCAATTATAGATAACATGAAATGTCTACAATACTAAATGTGATGCTTTATATAAAAAGAAAAGTTTGAATTAAGGATAACAACAAAAATTATGACAAGAATTTCCCATACCTCTAAGAAAATCACAAAGTAATCATCTAGGCAGGGTTTTTGGCTGCCATGTTAGCATTGAGGTCCAGTTCTGCTGGGATGAGGGTCTAGAAAAGCTTTTTGTTTTAATTTTCTAGGGCTTTTCCTAAGAATTTCATCAAACAATGAGTAGAAAGAATTCTGAGTTGCACAGCTTCACCTTACCACCAGAAAGGGGCATGTAGAAAGAAAAATAAATTTTCCTTTTTCTATGTTAAATGCTAGTGAAAATAAAACTCATTTATCCAACACACTTAAATGAACACCTATTATGTGCCGTGTCCTGTTCCCAGAAGTTAGGGACACAATGTTAAACAAAATGGGTGTAGTGACTTCCTTCATGAGGTTTACATACAGTTTAGCATAGTGTTCTTAAGACTATGTGTTGGGATGTAATAATGGACTATGAAATTAATTTGGTGAATTTTGACCTTTTTAAAAAAATGAAATAGAACAGATAAGAGCATATTAGAGAGCAATGCATATAAAAATTGTTAAGTATTTTGCAAATCTTTCAGCAATATGAGTATCCATATATATTTGTGTACTATATTTCTTTCTACAAGTTATAGGAAAAATAAAAGGGCTATTTTTTTTCCTGGTGAAATGTACAGCTTGAAAAGCTAATTAAAATAACTGGCACTTATGTGGTGCTTTCAATGAGATAGACACAAATCCATGTGTGTTACATGGAAAAAAAACCCCACTTAATTCTCACTAGAACTCCATGATGCAGGTACTAATAAACTTCCAACTTTATTTGAGAAAGAGAGGTTTAAGTCCCGCGGTCCCAAAGCTAGGTAGTGGAATCAAGAAATGGGATCTGAGCTCAGACAGTCTGACTTCAGAGACTATACTCTTAATTACACTTCAGAGACCATACACTTTATTGCACCCACTTGCTTATGTACTGAAGCTCTTGATACAATATTAAAAGGCAAGCCCTGCCTCAGAAGTGTGTTTGGCACTGCGGGCTGATTGGATGAAATAATCTGACCTATTCTGGATTCATGTGTGTGTTGGGGGTGTTGGATGATGAGAGTAGATGTGGGCTGGTGGGCAGGCTGAGAGTGGAGCGAGAAAGGAGTGTCCCAGCTTGAACCCAAGCCACAAGCACCTCTGGGATACACAAAAGACAGGTTGTGTGTCTAGAGCTAGTGGGAGCTCTTGTGGGTCAGGAGTGGAGATGCATACTTGTGGATGAATTAAAAGAGACACACGAATCTGGTCCAGTTTCAATGCTCTGTCATTAGACAGGAGTAGTTGGGAGTAGAGCTTAGTTATCTTTTTTTAGTCAGGTTGACCCTCCTGCTTAGGGCTTTGGCCTAAAAGTGGTTCTAAACATCGTATCATCAGTTACTGGGGAGGTCGTATCAGGCAGCACGCTTGATCTCTGTGTCTCAGTGTTGTGCTGTTACTGTCATCATCAACATCACTGTCAGTGTCTGAAGGAGAGAGTCCTACAAAGACGGTAGAACAACTTCACTGAAAATTCTGTGAGATATTGGGGATGCGTGTTCTCATACTTCAGTGGATCATCTGTGAGGCACGAGAAAAGGCAGTCTTGACCATATCCTCAGAGTCTTTGAGTCCGTCAGCGTGGAGTGGGGCACAGGTAATAAATCACCACACTCCATTTGAGGAGAAACTAGTATGGTATAATGGAAAATAACACAGAGGTGGCAAAAAGATATTCTAGCAGGACACACCACTCCTCATTGCGCCAGGGGGGCCGAGTCACCCCCAGCACTGTGGCAGCAGGGGAAGGAGTGGTTTGCTATAGTGTGGCAGCCATGGCTCGGTGAGCACCAGGAGGTCTGGGAGGTTGGCGAGAGGGAGGGTGAGCACGTGTGGGATGCTCTAGGAGGTGCCCAGCAAGCACTGCGAGAGACTTGGAGAGCACTTGACATTCACAATAGCAACCCAGGAATAAAATGTTAGTACTTATCAAGACCTCACTTAGTATTGCTTTGGTTTAATTAGCAGAATAACATGGCTTGGAAAACATGGGTCATACACACACACACACACACACACACACACACACACACACATGTATATATATATATGTGATTTGCAGGCATGATTCATTTTATGATTACAAGGAGAAAAATTAAAAATTGAAGAACGTGAAATAAAAGGGAAATGCAAATTTAAGGGCAAATCTTATTATACTGCCATCATTTGAAGTTCTTAAATATCTCAAACTGGGTTTGAGGTGATTGTCAGTTCTGAAAATGTGATCAATAATTCCCACATCAGACAGGCTATCTCCTATCCATGATTAGAATGGCCACAACTACCTCAGAATAGCCTCAGATCTCTATTGAGGTCTCCACAATGCAAAGCCTTCTAAATAATATCTCAGTAGATCTTCTGCGGTCTTGCAGGTTAGTGGTGGGAGAGGAGGGGGAGGGGTTGAGGGAAGGAAGTGGAGGAAACAACAGAGAACAAAAGTGACTGCTTTAGGACAAAAACTAATGCCAAGCAACAGAAATCTAGAAATATGAAATATTCTCTATCATCCCCTGTTTCCTTCCTTTGTAGTCATAATATATTTGAAAATGTCCATCTTTGATCTCTCAAATGATGGCTTTGATTAGAGCTATGATTGGTAGTTGTCATGACCTCAGGTTGGGCAGGTAGGGTACAGGTTGCCTTTGCCTCCTGAGAAGCCTTGTAGCAGGATGTCTCAGCTTCAGCACTGTTCATATTTGGGGCTAAATTCTTTTTTGTTGTGAGCGGCTGCTGGCAGAGTGCAGAGCAGTATCCTTGGCCACTACTCATTGCATGTAATTAGCAACGTTTCCCCAACTGTGACCTCCAGAAATGTCTCCGGACACTGCCACATGGTCCTCTTGGGAAGAACTGCCCCTGGTGAATGGCCTTACTGGGTCACCAGTGGGCCCGCTGCCCCTCTCCTGTGCGTGGTGTGGCACCAAGCCGATGGCCTCCCGTGAAGCCTGCCACTGTTCCCTTGCAAATATTTCCATGAGGCTTCACTGCTGAGGCTTACAGATCTCAGCCCTGTGTTCCTTGACATTCTTAGTTTATCTTTGGCCGCTGGCAAAGTTGCTAAGCAATTCTGAAATAGCTGTTGTTTCCATGTGGCTGAAAACATTGCCTCCAGATCTGAGCGTTATTGATTATCCTACCAAGACCCAACATTTCCTGAAAGTTTCTTATTTCTTGTATATGCATTTAACTGATTAGGGAGCAACTTTAGGATTCAGGAAATTCGAAATCTAATAAAGTTAGTCAGGTCCAGGAGCTGCTTCTCCTGTGGAAAGGCTCTTCTTACTGGCAGTGTGCGGCTGCTCCCCGGGTCATGGCCCTCTCCTTTTCTCTGAAGTGGACCTTTGTTCTGACCAGCCCTCGGCTTTTAGAAATCTTACCTTAACATTGCTCGGTGTGAATCACGTACATGGTTTCCTTTTTTCTTTCTCCCTCTTACAGATGGATTATAGTGGCTTGCATTATCTAAAGAATTTAATGATTGATTATCAGTGTTTGACTTTCCTGATTTGATTTCTGATAACTTAGTGAAGCTTCAGAATGAAATAATAATAAATTGGTTTATATATAAATTTCATCTATAGCCTGTTTATAAATATATTCTATAGCTCCCCTAGACAGAAATATACCTGAGGAAGGCCGTTCTTGGGGAAGATGACCTATTCATGAGCTTTGCCTGTGACAAAGATTCTCTCCCTGACCAAATTATAGATGGGCTTCTCTGAGCCATTGTTCAACTAGACCCCAGCTCTTAAGGACTTAGCCTTAAGAGCTTAGCTCTAGCAAGAATCCTGCTGAGTTGATTCAAGGAGAATTCTTCACCCTTGATATCTGGATATCTGATCCATTTCCTCCTCCCTCTCCATCTTCCAGATGATATCTGAGCACCCTGGACAACCTTCAGCAAGAATCCTGCTGAGCCAGTTCAGCAACAATTTCTCCTGTCCCTGAATTTCCTCTTAGCAATTTTCCATCCACTGACCCTCTCCCTCATGCGTCCCAACATGTTCCTTAGCTGTACATCCCCACTTCCTCTTATTGTTTTTGGAATTCAGCCCTGTTCAACAGAGGTCTCTTTTCCCCTATTACAGTAGTTTCTGAATAAAGTCTTTTTTTACTGCTTCAACTGATGCCCGCCTCTGGTTTTCTCCAATACTTGTGCAAGCACCAAAATCATGCTCACTGATGTTCATGCATGATGGAGAAAAGGAAAACCCACCAAAAGTTCTTTATGATTTAGAGACCAAGTAGCTTCAAGGGAAGAAATTCACTCTGAGGTAAGGGACAAGAACTCAAAGCTGGCAAGCCCAGCGTGAGGCTAACAAGCCTTCACAAGTCGGGAGAGCAAGGAGCAGTTCAGGAACAGGGAAGGGTTGCTCAGATTGTTCTCAGTCCCATCACTGTCCCCTGGGACCTGTACCAGATGATACTCATATTATAAAACATATTACATAGCCCCCGTGTTGCTGGGCAGTCCTGTCTGTCCTGCTGGCTAGGTGAAACCTCATCCCAGAAGGGGGAGGCATCTTGACTGATCTGGAAAGAATTCCGGCACAGGTCAAATGAGTGCAGGGAAGAAAGGAATTCATTAAAGTGAGAGTAGTGGTGAGTGTCAGAGTTGCACGGTGTTAGAAGGAGCACCCTCTGCTTCCAGACCACAGCTGACCACAGGTAACTGAAACCTTAGTACGTGAAACCCCAGGTAAGAGGGAGAACTACTCTACTCTAATCTCTATGAGATACTAAGATATCAACGTTGGATTGCTTTTTCCCTTATAAATACATTACCGTGAAAGAAATTGGTTGAAGAATGGTCTAACACTTAGACATTTAGAGAGAAGTTCTTTAAGAAAAGAATACAAAAATAGGTATGTGGCCTTGAAAGAGATAGTGCAAAGGAGGGGACCTAAAACTCCAGCTTCATCAGCTTCATGATAAATAAGACTCAGGATTGAAGGACTTTTGCTTTTTCCTCCTTCCTCCAGTGGGCTATTGAAGAATCTGAAATCAAAAATATAATGCAGGGGGTGGAAAGTCTCACTAGCATCATGCCAGGAGCAGAAGAAGGCCCCTTCTGAGTGGAGGACAAAGTGACCAGGAAGTGCCACACTGCCTCTTCCAGTGATCTGAGACCCTCCCAGTTATCACTGGAAGCAGTTGAGAAGAAGGATTCCAAGTAGGACACAGCTGTATTTAGGCATAAGGTACCTTAGTAACCTGGGAATTTCCAGAGTCAAGAGAAATAAAATGGGGGCTCCCTATCCAATAATGCAGTCGGTGAGGCTGAGCCATTTTTGTTACCTGTCTTATGACCCTTCTGTTGGAGTGTGGCCCAGGAAAACCTGGGTTACATGAATAAGCTGAACCTTCCTCATTTGAACTCTTTAGTATGAAGCTAGACTAGGAAAGTTTTGCGACAAACACAGTGATGTCAACTTGCCAACTTGCACACAGTTACTCCAGATGATCTTAACTACATTATTCTTTTGCTGAAAGACACTGCATAGTGTCTTTGCCGAACTTGATGTTTATAGCTAGTGTGTCCTCTCTATGCCACTCAAAGAGATCTGCTTCTACCTGTCAATTTGTATGTCAACCAAGGGTCAATGATATTTATTCTGAAACTTGTTAACTGTTTTACTATATTTTAGTAATTTAATTGAATAACAGATGAACTGATGAAGTGTAAGTGTGAAAAGAAAGGGACTGTTGTTGATTCTGTAAGGGCTAAGTTAATTGCTCAGGTAAGACTTGATAAAGGGGAGTCACTAAAAATGTGTAGACGTAGGGTGAGTTAGATACAACATGAATAAAATGTAAAATTCTAGAAGGAGTTTGCATTCAGGTTGCTTTACAAGTCCATTTAATTAAGCTCTTGTTTCACTCTGAAGGTACCGAAATAAGAAAATATAGACAATGCCTGTGGCTGTGGTTTATAAAAGGACTATGACTCAGAATGTAATCAGGCCTGGCCCTGTGTAAAAAATATTACATTTCTATATGCGCTTATATGTCTTAAATAAAAATAAAGTGTCTAAGATACAGATGCACCAATATTTTAATGCTCACTGCTTTAAATGACTTTTTCAAATAACTGACCAATAACAACACCAATTATAAAACAATATAAAGTGAAATTCTGTTATTAATTCCCAATTCCTCCTCATTAGGACTTAATTAATTAGGTGTTGCTAAAGGAGTCCTTCCTTTTTTGGACCTTCTGAATTTCCTCTATTGCTCTCGTGCTTGGCTTAAGCCTTCTCTTCTCCTCCATTAAAATTCTAAACGGAAATGGCCACTTCCTATGTCAAGAGTTTTAGTAAAAATTGTGTCAGAATCTCTTTTACTGCCTGAGTTGGCATATGATATAGCAATGTTCTTGCTAATTGATTTCTAATGATTTCTTGCTTTCTGTTAATATGCTCTGCAGAACGCCTGCTGCAGCCCTTCATTACCCAGGAGTGGCTCTGTCCTGCCTTGTGGTCCCCCAAGCTTCTCCCTGGGTGCTTTGCCTGCTGGCTAAGTGTGGTGCCAGTACCTTGTTTTCTATCTCTGCTTAACAGGAAGAGGGAAAATTTAAACTCTGTAAAATTTTGAGGCAAGAGTTATGTTCAGATTAAGTTTGATTTTCAAAGTGGACTCTTCATTGAGTAATGTGATACATGACTAATATTTAGTAAAAAATGGTAATTTTGAAAAAAAGCTGATTTGTATCCTGAAAAACAATGGAAATTCAGGATATGTCTTCTTTTTGGAATTGATGTCCTGAGTACGATAGGGTCATCCAGGATGAGAAACTCTCATAGCCATACTTGAGAACTGTATAGAAAGACCTTCAGAAATTTTCAAGGACTGTTAGAAGGAAACTATAGTAAAGTGCAAAACAAAGAAGCTGCTTTAGAAAAGTGTATGAAGAATTTAGAGAAGGAAGAAAGTAACTAACACAGAGATCTGCTTTGGGCCACCAGGACAGGATCTTTATCGATCAGAGAGCACAGCCATGACAGACTGACTGAAGGAGAATCTGGCAGGTGCCAACTTGAGAGTTGTTTGTACAGGAAGAAGAAAACTAATTGACTGGAATCACCACCATTGGGGTGGACTCTACAAATGCCGTCGATTTGGAGTGGAGTATATTGTAGGGAAATTTTTTATATGTATTATAGGAAATACTTTTTGGACTTGAGCTCGGACAAAGACACATTTTATCCTTAATCGTCATTGAAACTCCTTGGGACCCAAGCAATTCTGAGATGAGATGCGTAAGTCAACAGGAAATATAGAAATAGGAAGGGCAGACTGACCCAGGACTATGGCTGGAGGAATAAAATGAACAGAGAATCCCAATAAAAAGCCTTGGTATAACCACCACCACCATCACCATCATCACTCCTTCTTAAGTGCCTGCATTCCTGTTATTTGCCAGAGCAGACTGATGCCTCATTGAACGCTACTCTTCTCATGCACTGTTCTAGAAAACCATTTTTCATGATAAGAGATGGACCGATTATGTCATTTTTTAGCCCAGATGACAAAGGCTGTCCACCTCTGATGGTGATACTAAAGCACTATCGATTCAAATTTACCACAAATGCCAGGAGACAGAGAATCTGCATTTTCCCTTTTCCTATCCCAAAGACTATAAATCTTCTGAAAAATGATAAGATATAGCTTGTGAATGAAAACACCAATCTGATAACCAGCTTTCTGAGCTTTAACATTGTTGATCAGATACCCAGTTCGTAGGACATGAATTGTCCCATGTTCATGGATTTGAGTTCCTTGTTGTTCTGATCACAAAGCAAACAGTTTGGATAGAGGGAAAAGGTATGCTAGCCACATGATCTTAGTCTTTGTCAGGAATGTTTTTTGAGTTATTCCTGAAGATTTATGTCTTCTGATTTCAAGTCAGCTGCTAAGAAAGACTGACCTTTTATATCTTTATGTTTATATCCCTATAGCTAAGGGGCATGTGGATTCTTTATATGTCTAGTTTCAACTTGACTATCTCCTGAATTTTATAGTCTTTGCTCCCATTACCTGCCATAATAAACTTATGAGATCTAAATTCTAGGACTGGCTATGGTATTGACAAAGCTTTACCTCTAGGACATGTAGATTTTCAAGATTATTTCTTTATAGGCCCACTCTTCAAGGGATAGCTGTCTGTAAGAGGAAAGAAAAAATACCTGGTCTAATTGATCCATTTATGAACATTCCCTGATGAAATCAAAAGCAACTTAGAGGGAAATGCAAGGTGGAACTTCCTTTGCATCTTAACACGGGATCAAGTATCTGTCATTCATTCATTAACCAGTGTGATTTTTCTTATCATCTTTTTATGTGTGCCAAGAGTGACCATCTCTATTTTATTAGGCACTTCAATATCATTCTCCTTTTGCCTACTTTGCTCAAATTTAGAATACTGAGATGAAAGAGCTATGGAGCTGGAATCAAGACATTTTTACTCTATTAGCAACCTTGCTTTTGAAATTTTGTTTCCAAGAGACAATTGTTCTTGAGCCACATTACCCATTCCCTCTTCTCTCCAACCAGGATTATTCATAAAACAACGGTTTCCAAAGTTCATGTTTTAAAGTTTTGTTATAATAGAGAGCTTTAAGATACAGATACATATTTATGTATATTTATATACATTTTATAATGTTTACTTGAGTTTGGTTTCTGTTGAGATGTAAGTTATTGTAGATGCTAATCAGCAGTGAAGTTCAGCTCTCGGTTTGAAATAGAGCATAGATGAAGTGGCTTGATCTGGTATTTATATAATACTTTGAAATGGCTTTGCTGTTGCCTTCATGCTTTATGCCTATAGGAACAGCTAGAACCTACTTAGCTATTTGGGGGAAATTACTGCTATGGGAGAATTCTATTAGTCCCTCATGTGTATCTTGGGAGGTTTATTTGGAGAAGATGTAAATGTGGGCTTTTACTAGGGTTTGGTGGACCTCTTCCACTCTTGAAACATAAGGAAGATTCTAATTACTGCCATAATATTCTTAATAAAGTTGTTTTTTTAAGACTTTTTTTAGGGCACTTTCAGATTTACAAAATTGAAAGGAATGTACATAGATTTCCCATATATCTCTGCCCTCACTCATGCATATCCTCCCCCGTTATTAACATCATTCTCCAGAGTAAACATCTTTTACCAAGGATGAACCTACAGTGACATACTGTAATTAACCAAAGTAAAAGTCCATAACTTACCTTAGGGTTAATTCTTGGTATTGTACATCCTGTGGGACAAATATATAATGACATGCATCTATCATTATAATATTATACAGAATATTTTCACTGCCCCCCAAATCCTCTGTACTCTGCCTATTCATCTCTGCTCCCTTCCCCATCCTTGGCAACCACTGATCTTTTTACTGTCTTTATGGTTCTCCTTTTCCCAGAATATCATATAATTGGAAACATACAATACTTAGCCTTCTCAGATTGACTTACTTTGCTTAGTAATATGCATTTAAGGTTTCTCCATGTCTTATCATAACTTGATAGCTCATTTCTTTTTGTTGCTAAATAATATTCTGGTGTCTAGATGTGTCACAGTTTATTTACCCATTCACTCACTGAAGGACATCTTGGTTGCTTTCCAATTTTGGCAATTATGAATAAAGCTTCTGTAATGTGTATATATTTTTGTGTGGACATAAGTATTTAACTCTTTTGGGTAAATACCAAGGAGTGTGATAGCTGGATCATATGATAAGAGTAGGTTTAGTTTTGTAAGACATTTCCAAACTGCCTTCCAAAGTGGTGTTACCATTTTGCATTTCCCACCAGCCATGTATGAGTTCCTGTTGCTCCACATCCTCATCAGCATTTAGTGTCGTCAGTGTTCCAGATTTTAGCCTTTCTAATAAGTGTGTAGTAGTATTTCATTGTTGTTTTCATTTTCATTTCCTTGATGGTATATGATGTGGTACATCTTTTCATATGCTTATTTGCCATCTTTATATCTTCTTTGGTGAGGTGTCTTCAAGGTCTTTGGTTCATTTTTTACTGGGGTTTGTTTTCTTACTGTTGAGTTTTAAGAGTTCTTTGAAGAGAAGCTTCTGTATTCTGATCTTGCTCTATCTCTGAATTGCATTGTCTTTTGATATTTTTTCTTGTTAGCTAAGTGTGATGTAAGGGTAAAAGGAACTGCTGTCTTTAGTGGTGAGGTGTGGGAGAGAGGGGGAAGCATTATTTTAGTCCTATGATTAGGTCTTAGTCTTTTAGTGAGCCTGGGCCTCTGCTCTGCGAAATTCACACGTGTTTCTCAATTTGTTTCTCCCCTCTTAGGTGGGACAGGTTGGCTAGAGTGGGCTGGAGTTGGGTATTTCCCTTCCTCAGTGTAGTCAAACTCTTTTTAACTAGTTTCCCCTGAGGACAGGCCTTGTTAAGAACAGAGTACTCTGGGGTATTTCCAAATGGTCCCCTTCCCCCTCCCTGTGCCAGAAGCAGAAGGCACTGTGGGAACCAGGTTGAACTGCTAGAGGGAAATCATGCAATATTTTGGGACCCGACGACTGGGCCCCTTGGATGTTAACTCTCAGACTTGCCTGCACTGAGCCCCCAACAGTTTGTCAATTAAAGTTTAGGTTTTCCTACCCCTGTTGCTGGTTCTTATGGTGGTTTCAGCTAGCGAGTCTGCTTTGGAAGCTGTCCCTCCCTGTATTCACCTGTCTCACCAGTCCAATGGACAGCAATTTGCCCTGTATCCTCCCCTTTCTTAAGGATCCAAGATTTGTTGATTTTTCAGTTTGCTCAGCTTTTTATTTGTTATTAGGACAGAGTGGCAACTTCCAAGCTTTTTCATATACAGAACCAGAAACTATAAGTCTTAATATGCTTCCTTTTAATGAGTATTAGTTTCACTAAACTATTGTCCTCATGCACAGAAGGCTTGGAGTCCAGGCACCATGACTAGGGACTCTGGATTCAGCAGGATTTTTCTTTCTTGTAGCATTTGTGTTAAAAGATAAACTGAAACATATTAAAAAATTTAAGAGTTTATTTGAGAAAATTGATTTGAATTGAGCAGCATCCAATCTAACAGGTAAAAAGCAGATCTGAGGAGCTGTACAAAATGAAAGACTCTTGCAGGCAAAAGGGAGAGGGAATAAGAAAGTTATACTAGGCAAAAATGGGTTGGTTATTGAAAGTTACTTTCCTTTAGGGGATAGTAAGGTCTATCAGGTAGATGACCTAACTAATGGTGATCAGGTGATTCCTGATTGTTATTTGATTGGTTTAAGATCCCATTTCTGGGAGAGCTGACACTATAATTAAGTCTGGTTTGGTGACAAGGAGCTTAGCATAAGTGACTCCATTTTGGACCCATTGTCTTTTTTTTTAACAATTCCTCTCTTTTGATCAGACATACAGCCTAAGGGATGTACTCAAAAATTAAGGCATTAGTGCTATTCCCAGCTATTGCTATGGAGTTCTCATAGTGTTTTGCTGAATTTTGTGTGGTATTCTCAGGTCATAACATTTTTTTGTTGAATCTCTGTGGTATTCACAGATCACAATGTCAGGCTCATGTTCTTTAAGTCAGTCATTCTCTTTCTTTTCTGTTGTTTTATTCTTAGGGAGATCATTTGCTTGGTGGTTAGTGGCCACAAACATTCATTTTAAGCTTTTCAGAGAGCACAGTCAAGAAGAGATTATCATGATTATTGTAAATTAGGTAATTCCCAATGTCTGGAAGGTACTTTGGGTCTGTAGTCTCCAAGAGCCAAACCAACCATATGTTGAGTCGAAAAAAGATCCTCTAGAAGGAGTCACATTTTTAAGCCAACTGGTTTCCTCAATGATCTTCTGTGGCTGAGTCTCAAAGTCCCCAGAAGTGTCAATCTAAGTACTGCAAGTGGTGCTGGCCATGGCACAAATGCTTGGTTGCCAAGGTAATAGATAACCAAGGGGTATCCTGTCATCAAGAACAATTTTGGCCAGAGTGTAGGGATTTTTGATGGACAGCTATTGCCTTAGTGGCAGATTCTGCTGTATTTATGAGTTAAGAAGAGGTTCCTGGTCACAGCCTCAGTTTGCATTTACACTTAGCCAGGGTGGTTGAGGATCCACCAAAGGAAGCTAATTTTGAATCATGAATGCCTCCTGGTAATTCTCTTTTGACTTTAGACTGGGACTGGAAAGGTGACAGCTGTAGTGTAAGGCTACTTAGATCTCACAGGTTTTATTCTGGTTATTTTGCTCGTGTTCCTTTCTTTGTATGATGCCTGGATGTGAAGTTCCTCAGATTTGACAATTGTTCATCAGAAGCAGGCAGATGGGCTCCCAGAATTAGGGAGTCTGAAACAGTAGAGAGGGAGCTGAGTTTGTTCCAGAGAAACTGAGGCATTGGAAATCTAGGAGAACTTTATGATGGGCAGAACTCAAAGGATCCCCCGCACTATGCTAAATCCGGTTGTTGTTTGGAGGTTGGATTACCCGTTTTCAGTGGCCTGAGATACGTGGACAGTGGCATTATCTTTTCAGGTCAGAGCAAGACAAAAGGTGAGCAAAAGAATCAAGGACCTTCATAGATTAAGAATTAGGAAAAGGTTTAATATATGATAAAGGAGCCATGGATATACAATGAGGAAATGACAGCCTCTTCAACAGCTGGTGTTGGCAAAACTGGACAGCTACATGTAAGAGAATGAAACCAGATTACTGTCTAACCCCATACAAAAAAGTAAACTCAAAATGGATCAAAGACCTGAATGTAAGTCATGAAACCATAAAACTCTTAGAAAAAAACATAGGTAAAAATCTCCTGGACATAAATATGAGCAACTTCTTCATGAACATATCTCCCAGGGCAAGAGAAACAAAAGTAAAAATGAACAAATGGGACTATATCAAACTAAAAAGCTACTGTACAGCAAAGGACACCATCAACAGAACAAAAAGACATCCCACAGTATGGGAGAATATATTCATAAATGACATATCTGATAAGGGGTTGACATCCAAAATATATAAAGAGCTCACGCACCTCAACAAACAAAAAGCAAATAAGCCAATTAAAAAATGGGCAGAGGATCTGAACAGACACTTCTCCAAAGAAGAAATTCAGATGGCCAACATGCATATGAACAGATGCTCCACATCACTAATCATCAGAGAAACGTAAATTAAAACAACAATGAACTATCACATCACAACAGTTAGGATGGCCAACATCCAAAAGACAAACAACAAATGTTGGCGAGAATGTGGAGAAAGGGGAACCCTCCTACACTGCTTGTGGGAATGTAAACTAGTTTGACCATTGTGGAAAGCAGTATGGAGATTCCTCTAAAAACTCAAAATAGAAATACCATCTGACCCAGGAATTCCACTCTTAGGAATTTACCCTAAGAATGCAGCAGCCCAGTTTGAAAAAGACAGATGCACCCCTATGTTTATCGCAGCACTATTTACAATAGCCAAGAAATGGAAACAACCTAAGTGTCCATCAGTAGATAAATGGATAAAGAAGATGTGGTACATATACATAATGGAATATTATTCAGCCATTAGAAGAAAACAAATCCTACCATTTGCAACAATATGTATAGAGCTAGAGGGTATTATGCTCAGTGAAATAAGCCAGGTGGAGAAAGACAAGTATCACATGATTTCACTCATCTGTGGAGTATAAGAACAAAGAAAAAACTGAAGGAACAAAATAGCAGCAGACAGACAGAACCCAAGAATGGACTAACAGCTACCAAAGGGAAAGGGACTGGGGAGGATGGGTGGGAAGGGAGAGATAAGGCAGGAAAAGGGGCATTACGATTAGCACACATAATGTAGCGGGGTGGGGGACACGGAAAAGACAGCAATTACAGAGAAAACAAGTAATGATTCTGTAGCATCTCACTATGCTGATGGACAGTGACTGTAATGGGGTATGTTGGGGGGACTTGATAATAGGTCTAGTAACCATAATGTTGTTCAAGTGATTGTATATTAATGATACCAAAAGGAAAAAAAAAGAATTAGGAAAAGGGTGGACAGAAAAGGAAGGAGAAAAAAACATTCTTGATCTTGGGAGGAAACAGTGTATTTTGATGTCACTTCTCTTCCTTGTCAGTTTGATTTCAAAATTTGCAGTATTTGCACAGGATCACTTGTCAAGTGAGCCTTCTTCAGTTGTGAAATATGCACTCAAGTTTCTGACATCTTGTAATTTGACAGCAGTGTCAGTGGTCAAGAATACTTGTAGGGTCCTTTCCATGAATCTCACTTTTGCAAAAGCATTAGAGTAAAACACTATCTGTCTATAAATGACAAAAAACTTTAATATG
The DNA here is from genome assembly GCA_032199065.1 of Smutsia gigantea. Taxonomy (NCBI): domain Eukaryota; kingdom Metazoa; phylum Chordata; class Mammalia; order Pholidota; family Manidae; genus Smutsia; species Smutsia gigantea. The sequence goes on along the minus strand of JAVSCE010019758.1, from coordinate 677,603 downwards.
CCCATGGTTAAGAATCTGCTGAAAAGTTCATTATAGTGTAATTGACAAGAAAATTTAGTTTTTCTGTGTGACATGTCATTTTAAGATAACGAATTATGACCAATAACATTATACCAGGACATATGAGATTTTTTAGGAATTTCATATAATTTCTCAAATACCTACGTTAAGTATAATAACATGCATCAATACAAGTAAAACCCAACAAGGTTTATACAGTGCTTCCCATGTAACTTCACATAGCAAATAAACCTACTAAGTGTGATATCTCTTTTACAAGGTGAAAGACAAATACTTTTAGATTTTTCAGGGATCCTCTGGGAAATCTCAAAGTTACTTTGAGGTCAAAAGTCTCCATTTAGAATTTTATTTGGGAGGTTGTTAAAACATCAAAAGGTTTGAACATTTGGTTAAGTAGGATCACAGATCATTATGAAATAATGCTTTATTATCTATTTAACCATAGTGACAACAGAAGATTTTAGAGAGTAATAGGAGGCATATACAGGTTACATAGTTGTGAGCAAACCTTAGCTCTTTTAATACTGAAAAGCTGGGTTTTCTTAAGTTATCAAACCTGAAAAAGACAACATGAGACACAGTAAATTATTTTGGTAACACAAAATCTTTGCTTTTTTTCCAAAAAGTAAAACCAAACCAAAACAAAACAAATTCACAATCTTTTATCAAGAGCAGACCAATAATTCAAGAAAACTTTGTCCTTTTAATAAACTAAATTCAAATTATGCAGAAGTGTACTTTTGATATTAAAATTCATGTTTTAATAGCTTAAATAAGTCCCTTCCAATCTTAGCCAGTTTGACCACACATAAAATTCCTTTCCTAAAATTCCTTTTCTGCAAATCTTTTACAGCTTTTTAGTATCTATTCATATGTTAGCCTATGTCTTTTCCTTTTTCTCATTGTGGAACAATCAGTCATTTGACTTGACTTGCCTACTTTTCATACATAGTTATTTCCTTTCACCCTTATTATTTCTAAGTGGTTTTAATTATATATGTTAATTAGAATTCTTAACCTTTAGAATCCTTAATTCTTAGTGAAAACTAACAAATAATCAACTGTGGCTGTTTCGCTAGCATTCTGTGGACTGGTGAATTTATAAATACGTTTCATAATTTCTAGAAGTATATGCTTCTCCATGATATATTTTTCAGTGTGGCACAAAACATGTTTACTAAGAGACCTGAATAAAGCTCCTCTGTAAAAAGGAAGTCAAAAGTAGATAAACCTTGTTTATTAATTAATGTTTCAGAATTTTATCTTTTTTGAAATGACTGATACTCAGTGAACATCCATCATTTAGCTATGTCAGTATAACTTTAACGTTTCAAGTTACTAAAGAGGTTTTGGAAACTATTTCAAGTTCCTATATACCATAAGGCATAAGTATTGTTGAAAAGCTCGTTTATGAACTTTTAGCTTACATCTATTTAATTTATATGTTCTTAATAGCTGTTTTTAGATTACACATGAAAATTTCATGGAATATTGAACAGCTAACCATCTTATTTTTCTTGCTGACGAATTTTCTAACAAATAATTTGAGTCTATTTGACTTTCAGTAAACCTAGGTAGAATAAAAGTATTATACTTCTTGTTATAATCCTAAAGATATGCCTGTTGTAATTATACCAGCAAACTTAAACAAGCTTTCATTTACCAAAGATTATCCTAGATCATGTGAACTTGAAAAAGATTTGAGTTAGTTTCTATGTTTTTTGAGAGTATATTAGATTTATATAAATTCTTATTTGCTTTAAGCCAATTAGAGTTTTTTACAAATTAATCTTGTCAGTACCATCAAGAGGTTGAAAAAAATCACATTTATTCTGTACATACATAGATATACATAAACATAGAAACAGATGCAGAGATCTTGTAGGTCTTGTTTTAAAATTTTAGAGAAGAGACGGGTACAATAATGGAAAATTCACTAGTTTATAAAGCAAGAGTTGAATCTAAATTGTGTTTCTGGCAGATGGAATAAGTTAAGTGTACCTGCTCAGATGGCTAAAGCTTTATACTATTTGTGGAAGAGACTTTTAAGATTTTTTATAAGCCTGATTTTCAGAATAGCCTTTCCTTGTGTGTGTGTTTTTTTTTACTGCTTCTGATAAGAATTATGTTGGTTCCTGTAGAGAACACCAGATAGAATATTTACATCTCAAAAAACACAGAGAAAGAATGCAAATTCCATTGAGAAAGACTTTTGTTCCCTAAGTACAGATCTTTTATAATATCTACAACCCTGTTGATATGAATAGGGGGTGTTTTGAGGTTGGTAAACAGGATAGGTGGGCTTTCTAGAGTTACATTTCTGTTTTCATAAAGATGGCATTTATATTATATGACAAGTACAGATGTTTTTAATTCCTCAAAGAATTGGTTTGCAAACTTAGGGGTATGAAGGTTGACCCACCCATCTACCTACATTATCTTCAGTTTGCTTCTTTATGTCTGGGAGAAGATGTATAACAGATGGAAACTGGAAGATTTGAATGTCTAGATTTAGAGCCCTGTCTCCTTGGTGTGTTTTAGTAAATCTTTCCACATAGTCTACAGAATGATTTCTCTCTCTGGGTACATGGTTTCATTTGAGCTTAGAGGAGGTGGCCTGAAAAAACAAAGTTCCTATTAGCCTCTGAATATCAGCTTCCCATTTGGCCAACTTCTGGCTATAGATCTACTCAAAAAAAAAATCTTTCAAATACCTTGTTAGGTTTCAGCCAGGACAAACACTAAATATTCGTGGCAGTGCTGAAAAACCCCTTGGACCCAAGAGGCATCCCTAAAGAGGGCACAAAAGATACTGCCCTCCCCAAATCCAGAGCTGTTCTCAAAGATAACCAAAAGAAAGAAAAACTTAGACAACTCCCCAAGAGCTGGCAATAGCTGGTAGAACCCTAGCTGTATGTGGAATGCAGTCCCCATTTCTGTCCAGCCACATCTAGCTCTAAATGGGGTGCAAGCCACGTTTCTGTCCAGCTGTATATCTGGGGGGGCCGCCAGCCTGATGGCTGCTAAGCCCCGTCCTCAGGACACAAACTGAGGCAAAGAAGAAGGCAATAGCCATCCTGGGAGAGGAAGAGACAACAGCCAACGGGTATCCAAAAGCGGATTCACAAGTCACATTCAAAGATCTAATTCTTACAAATGTTTTTTCCCTGCTGATCGGGTTTGGGAAAAAAGGGGCAACATGAAATTTTACCTTCCTCTCTCAACCAGGCGTCACAGGTAGAGATCTGTAAGAGCTGATTTTGGTAAGAATTCTTACCCTTTGCTGGACTCTGCCAGTTTTCCGCAGACTATGAAATAAGTAGGGTGTCCCAGTGGGCCTCGTGCTGGTCACCAGAAGCTATAGAAGAGGAAAAGTAATTTTTCCTCTACCCTTATAGTGAATACTTGGAGGAGACACCTTTTTTCCTCTACAGCACCTCATAAATGGATAAGCTTATGTAGGTTAAAAGTTCTCTACTGTGGTCATGTAATTCAAGATTATCTTTAGTAAGGTTAACCTTCTTGTTCCGTCTTACAATTTTATTCCCCCAAACCCTCAGACTGGACTCAGTCCAGCCTACTTCAGACCCAGTCTGACCCTGGGCCCAGTCTGGTTTCTAACTAGTCCAGTTTCTGACTAGGTCCAGAAAAAGAAATGTTCAAATAAAGTCTGAAAGCTCAAACACAAGAGCTGTGGAGCTAGGATCCTAGAGGGACTTACCCACCACCCCCAGGGGCAGTGCAAACTCAGCGACTGGGGGAACTTTGCTGGGTGTTTGCTGCTTGTGGAGGCTGCCAGGAGTCCTCTTCAGTTACCTCTTTGACACTGGCACTGATAAATGATAAACTTGGGTATATTATACATTTTAAGAGTTTATTTTGAGCAAAATTCGATTTGAACTGGGCAGTGTCCAATCTGGCAGATAGAAAGGAGCTCTGAGGAGCAGTACAAAATGAAGGACTTTTATAGGCTTTTATAAAAACCCAGAAGACATGTTCTTCCTTAAACACTTGGTTTTTTTTCCCCATCTAGCAGAATAAGGTCTAGGCGGAGCAGGAACAGGGAAGTCACACTAGGTAAAAAGTGGATCCGTTGTTGCAAAGTCACTTTCCTTTGCGGAATGGCAGGCGTCTATCAGGCAGATGACTTAGAACGGGTACTGGGCAGGTGAGTCCTGATGGACTGGTTTAAGGTCCAATTTCTGGGAGAGCCAAACTGTAACTAAGTTAAGTCTCATTTTGGTGACATGGGGCTTAGCATGAGTGACTCTTTATGTTAGTGGTGTTCTCTTGTTTTTAACATTAGGAAAGAGGAAAGTTTGTAACAGAAAGTTTACATTCCTGTGCAATCATCTGTAATTCTTTGCTTTATGACTGTTTGTGTTCCTCAAACTTACAAAGTCACCCTCCTCTAGTTTCAGAATTTTGAAATGTGTGTACTTCTACTTTGGTGCAGCTTTCCTCTTACAGTAAGGTTTCAGCTTCAGACCAGGCCGTGCCCGGGTTTCCATGAAGTCCAGTGGGGGAAGCTGCCAAGATGCTGTCATGTAGGAGAGTGAATCTTCTTCATTGCTAAGTTCTACAGGGAGAGAGAAAAGAGACCCCAAGGACAGTGACCCAGTTAAAAAGGAGAGGTGACTCTGCATGTAACAAATCTGTCACTCAAACTGCCTTTTGATTGACAAATGGTGATTATCTTTTGTTGGACTTCAGTAAATGGAAGATTGAAAACCAAGGGCTTTTCCACTGTGGTCTCTAGTTCATTGATGGCACAAAGTTCCAGAAACAGATGTGCCAGGGCTGTTTGCAGTGGCTATAGGCAACATTAATGCCTTTAGTAGTGACACATGCCTGGGCCCTCTATGCAGACAGCATGCCCTCATCACTTTGCCTCCTTGCCTGCAGGCATATAGAACTGGGTGGTAGTGGCCACAGTACCTTGGTGTGCATCACCATTAGCTGTGTACTACCTTCGCCATGCAACCATCAGTGTGGGTGAAATAATCGGTTCTCCAGTGCCATATTATAACTTAGAGGACTGGTCCTAAAGACCATGCAAGACCCTTGCTGATAATTCTAAGATTCGAGTTCTTCCTGAATGAATAGGGCTAATAAACCCAGGGTTATTCAGCTTGGTGATGGTTATTGTGATTATCTTCTTGTATACTTACTTTATTTATTTATTAATTTCAATGTATCAATGAAGATATTTAAACATGTATAACATATGATCAAAGTATATTTATTAATTATTATATATTTAATTATTAAATATACTTCTCTGTTCTCGGTTCTTAACCACCAATTTATCTGCTCATTCCAATATCTTCATTACATTTGAAATTATTTTGACTTGAAAACATGAATTATTATCTCATTACCCCTCAAAATTTCCTTCGACATTTCTTTCTTTCATTCTTTATATATATATTTTGGTATTATTAATATACAATTACATGAGCAACATTGTGGTTACTAAATTCCCCCCATTATCAAGTCCCCACCATGTACCCCATTACAGTCACTGTCCATCAGCATAGTAAGATGCTGTAGAGTCACTACTTGTCTTCTCTGTGGTATACTGCCTTCCCCGTGCACCGCCCCCCCCGCCTACATTATGTGTGCTAATTGCAATGCCCCTTATTCCCCTTCTCCCTCCCTTCCTATCCCCCAGTCCCTTTCCCTTTGACAACTGTTAGTCCACTCTTGGGTCCTGTGAGTCTGCCGCTGTTTTGTTCCTACAGTTTTTTGCTCTGTTCTTATGCTCCACAGATGAGTGAAATCATTTGGTACTTGCCTTTTTTGGCTTGGCTTATTTCACTGAGCATATACCCTCTAGCTCCATCCATGTTGTTGCAAATGGTAGGATTTGTTTTCTTCTTATGGCTGAATAATATTCCATTGTGTATATGTACCACATCTTCTTTATCCATTTATCTACTGATGGACACTTAGGTTGCTTCCATTTCTTGGCTATAGTAAATAGTGCTGCGATAAACATAGGGGTGCATCTGTCTTTTTCAAACTGGGCTGCCGCATTCTTAGGGTAAATTCCTAGGAGTGGGATTCCTAGGTCAAATGGTATTTCTATTTTGAGTTTTTTGAGGAACCTCCATACTGCTTTCCACAATGGTTGTACTAATTTACATTCCCACCAGCAGGTAAGAGGGTTCCCCTTTCTCCACATCCTCGCCAACATTTGTTGTTGTTTGTCTTTTGGATGGTGGCCATCCTAACTGGTGTGAGGTGATATCTCATTGTGGTTTTAATTTGCATTTCCCTGATGATTAGCGATGTGGAGCATCTTTTCATGTGCCTGTTGGCCATCTGAATTTCTTCTTCGGAGAAGTGTCTGTTCATATCCTCCACCCATTTTTTAATAGGATTATTTGCTTTTTAGGTGTTGAGGCATGTGAATTCTTTATATATTTTAGATGTTAACCCCTTGTTGGATATGTCATTTACAAATATATTCTCCCATACTGTAGGATGCCTTTTGGTTCTGCTGAATGGTACCTTTGACATTCTTACTACTGTTTTTTTAGATGGGTAAATTTCTGTTCCTATAAGCTCAAATCTTTGCAGAGGGAAGGTAGAGAATAAATGAAACATTAATAAATACAGTCACACACATAGCTTCATGCATTCATGAATAAAAACCCAACAGACATGTTCTTCCTTGAACACTTGTTTTTTTCCCCACATCTAGCAGAATAAAGTCTAGATTCTTTAGATTGATATCTAAAGGATTCCAGAGTCTGAGTGGAATTTTCCCTTCCATCATTACGTGGGACCTTCCCTCACACCAGGCTGCTTTACACCTTCCCAAAGCCTTATTTTTTAAATGGTTTTGCTTACCACCATGAGCCTTTTCTGGGTACCTGTCCTCTTACATTGTGTCGTATAAAGCATATCTGTCTTCGCTCCACCACAAGAGCCTACTCCCTAGGCTCTTACCAAGCCCTTTCTCCTTTGAACTCAGAGCCTATTCAGCTGTTCTGTAATTCAACATGCACCATTTGGTGTCTAGCCTTTTCCTCATCCTTGAATGTTTATGCCTCGTGTCTTTAACAGTGATGTAAGTTCTTTGAATTAGGGAGAGTATCTTGTCTATCTTTGTGTCCCGCAACCTTGCATGGTTCCTGGATTACAGTGGGGCCTGGATATGCTCTTATTTTATTCCTTGCTTGATTGATTGGTGCACCCAAACTGGGGGAAAGAGGCTCCTAAGTAATTGGAATAACACTGACAAAAAGAAATGGCAGAAAGGCTAGGATTCCTTTAGTTTCAACTTCAAGGTTTTCTGCTAACTATAGATAAGCTGCTATTACAGAGAAGCCTCTTCAGTCCCAGAATTCTCCCTCTGTGCTGTTCCACTAATGATAACGCTTGGAGTGGGGCTGGCAGGGAGGCAGCAAAGGAGGAACTGGAACTTAGCATCCGCCTCCCTCCCCAAAGAAACTTGGCAGAACCTTCTGTAATCCAGTGCTGAGTCACCGTGCAAGCACCTTTAAAATGCTTCCCTGACCCCCATCATCAGATATGCACAGGTATAAGGATTCATTCTGGGGACTATTTTTTTTAGAATCACTTCATTACTTCAACTGCTCATGCACATAAATTTCCTTGCTTCCTTTTCTGTTTAATTTTTCCAACTTCTGCTTTCCTTTTCACCCCATCCTTTCCACTGGCTCATCTTTACGTTTGCCAAATTACACGAATGGGAACTGTTTAGTTCTGCTGATGGCACAATGCATTTAAAGAGCTGCTTGCCCTAGATAATCGGATGGGGTCTCAAGGAATTATGTAATGCAATTTTACAGTAAAGTGTTGTATTATGCTAAGAAGCAAATGAGGTCAAGTTTGCAAATGGAGATTTGGACATTACCTTGTGGCATTGGGCAGTGGAGAGTAGTTACATCAGATTATTCAGGCCACAAATAAAAATGTTTTTTTCCCTTCTCTCTCTCTTATCAATTGTATAATGTAACTGTCTACAGAGTCTGAATTTATCAGGAATTCGCTGCTTCATGGGATTGAACTGATTTAATATAGTGCCTACTCCAGTTGGGTCCTTGGCCTTCAACAGGACTTCTGGGCACCCTGGAGTTAAGCCACCAAAGGCTTAATTACTTCAGATATCTCGGCTTGTTTGTGATTTGAATTTTGTTTGCTCCTATTCTCTTGGGAGTGCTTTATGCGGTTCTGTTAATTGAAAGTGGCTAAAGCTGAAGGAGGCAGCAGCGTTACAGGTGGCGTCTCTGGGATCAATTTGAAAAGACTATTGAAATCATCTTGCTTAGTTTAATAATTATCTCTGATTGAGATAGGATTTCAGTCTTGAGACTAATAGGAGATTCCGAAGTTTCCTATTGGCTTTAGGGAATAGCAATTCCCGAAGCAATTAGCTTTTCCTACAGGGCATTTCTATTAAACAGCGCAGCCCATGATGTTAGAAAGTTAGCAGAAATGGCATGGGGTAGGGTGGGGACATTATATACAAAAGAGAGAGGGGAGAATGAAAAGGCATGTTTAAAAGAGTTGGAGTGAAAGATACAAAGACTACAAAAGATATCCCAATATGGAGAAGGATTGAAATAAGGAGGAGAACTAAAAGGGTGTAATGTTGGAGAAATTGAAGTACAATTCAGAATTTTATAAAAAATTTACGTTGTAAAACATAGAAGAAAATAACTGAGGCTAAAAATAATACTAGTATTTTAAAATAATTCAAAAGGGAATATTAGAACTAGTGTAGGTAGAGAAAAGAAAGGGGAAAACTTTAAAAATTGAAAAAAGCAAGATAGTAACTAATAGCTAGTACACTGGTTACATCTTTTATTTTTTATTTTTTGGATCATTCTATTCAAGTGAGAGTGTGTGTGTGTGTCTGTGTTCCCTCTGAGATCCTGTAAAGTTTTGAGGCTGAACTTGCTATTCTAGAGTTCTGATATCTACCAAGGTGATATTTGCCTTTTCCAGCCTCCAAGTTCTGGACCAGATCCACATTATTGGTCATCATGGAGTGAAAAATATGAAAATACTGCATAGTCTTGATTCTTGATTAAGGTCAAATGTTGTAATTCAGTGAAGCCACCGAGTCACACAGCAGTTAAGTGAATGTTTCAAAGTGGTGAAGAAAGAAGCAGATAGGTCTTAGAACTTGCTATGTGTCAGACACTCTGCCGGTTACTTTTAAATTACATTGAGAGCTAGGAGTTGGTGAGAACTTCTGTGTGATAGGCATTGCTCTAAGGCCTGTGCCTATACAAAGTCTTAAAAAGCTGACAATACCAAAATACCACAAACCTCTCTTTTTCTCACAGACGCACACATACACACTACCACAATGTCTTTATTAATTAGCTACCTAACTTCCTCACATATTTCTATAATACTTTGACTTTTGGTATGATCAATAAGTATAAAAATGTGAAATTAATCTGAAATCAAGGAACTCACAAGAGCAAATAAGTGCATTTAGAAATTGTAACTACACTGTATTGAGCTACATAATTGTGTCATCAAATTACTCTTAAATTGCATGCATTAATTATCTGTGAGGTAGGGGGTTGTCACTGGAACACTTGTTTCTTCAGGCTGTTTTATAGCTCTAGTGGCAATTTTGCTCACAGATTTGTCTGGTCATGCCAGACTACATACATCAGGACAAGATGCATCAGATGTGCTAAGATATAGTACAGTATCTCAGGATGCATACAACAGAAAGCTTCACATTCTGATATCCTGGCTCTTTATAGTACTGTTACAGGTGTCCCTATAAAAAATTATTCTTTTAAGTTTAATTTTGTGCACAATTCTCATTTTAAAATGTGTGATATGTTGATAGTTGCATATGCTACATTATTGAATATATTCATGACAGGTGGTAACTTTTGTTTTGACTACATGAGAATTGAATGCACTGCTTATAATTTTATACCACCGATGACTGGAAGAAATTTCCACAGGCTTCCTCCTAGCTGCATACATTTCAAACCTTTTTCTCCCCATTATCCTAGTACTTCCAGTACTGAGAGCTCTAGGCCGTGTTCATACTATAACAGAACCTCTGATACGGCACCGTTTGTGGCACGCCACAGGGTGAGTGCGGCAGCAAGAAGTGCCAGTATTCTGGCATCTGTTCCTGCAGTAGGACAGCTAACTGTGTGCTCACCCTACACAGAACCAATTGTGAACCACATAGTACATGTCCCATTAAACCCCAATAAAATGCATTCTCCACTGAAATCCCCCTTTGTAGAATTCCCCAAATGCCCCCAGTCACTCCAATGCCATCTGCCACAAGAGGAGGTGCGATGAAAAGGAGGTCAGAGTGTAAGGAGAGAGTCTTTAAACTAAGTTACTTTTCCAAATTTTACATAAACGTCACCATATGAACATATTTTTGGAACCCCTTATAGAGCCTTGTAAGAGCCCCATGTAAATGAAGTTCCCTGAACCCCAAAGTTCCGTTTGTTTTGTGGCAAATGCATCCCTGTCTGTGAGTGATTTATTTAAATAATTCAGGAGCAATTTCAATGGAAATATAATGGCTCAATTTTCCAATTCGATTTCAGTAATCTGATATTACCTTTAACCGTCTTTTCTATTTTTCCCCATAAACTGTTACTTACATCTTTTATGAATTCTCGTTTTCACCTATTATGTTGTCATTCCACACATTCTCCTAGAAGGTAGTCACTACTATAAATCTTTCTATGCTCCAATATATCTAATTCAGTGCTTTACATAGTCAATAATACACAATACACTGATTAGAATCAAATTCACAAAGCAAAAATTGACTATATATCTTTTCCTCATTGCTGTTATATGTATAATTGTTGATATGATAAAATTAGGCACAAATAAAACCAGGTGAGACGGCCTCGAGTGTTTAAGACTTTACAGCATAAATGACAGTGAACCTCATAACACTATTTTGGGTTCCTACTATAGTATTGGTTGAAGGTAGACATAACTGTTCTTGGAGCTTTATGGGAAGGGTAATAAAAACTACTACTTACTGATGATTATTTTGTGGGCGGCATTGTAATAAGTACTTTTGCAGGTATTAAGTCATTAACCATCAAAAGAACCTTACTAGGTAAATACTATTATTATACTCATTATCATTCTGAGAGGTCACATAATAAGGTAGAGAGCCTGTGCTCTGAAACACTAAGCTCTACAGCTTCACAACAGAAGCGTTCCATCGTGAACATCAAGAGTCCAGTGGAACTCACTGAGCTCAGTATTCCATCTGTTGGTCACCTGGCTGAAGTGCTCACTGCCTCTGAGTCTATCAAAAATAAAGAAATCTCAGTAATCATTCCACAATGCATGTGTATGTCAAGCCAGCACATTGTACACTTTAAATATGTACAGTTATGTTTGTCAATTATTCCTCTATGAAGGTGGGGAAAAAAGAAATAAGAGATTCAGGGTTATCTCCACTCTCTCCAGAGCTCCAGTGCAGTCATGGTTAAGGAATAAGAAAAGTCTGAACTTCCAGGAAGAGTAAGCACAAAAGAGAGGACAGAAGTACATTGTAGAAGCTAGGAAATAGAAAGGCACAGAAAGCAAAAGCAAGAAACCTCATGATTTATACCACAGACACCCAGAAAGCCTAAGGAATGGGGGCACCAAATACCTTTGAAACTGGAGTAATAGGGGGCAGGGAACAGAACTATATGGAAATCAGGGTAAAGATCAGCTAAATAGGTCCTCTCTCTGTCCTGTTTGCAACACTGATACGTAATAAATATCAGTTCTTCCAAAGGGGCAAACTACCAAAGAAAAAAATTGGATAAAATGGAAAATTCATCTTCTTAGAGGCAACAAAGAACTAAAAATTAGTGATGAGGGAGGGCATGGGCTCAGATGTGGGAGCAAGAACACTCGAAGAGGTGTCATACCCCCTCATCCCGTATGACTTTGAATATCTTTTCACATGTTTAAGAGGCATTTTGTACTTTTTGTTTGTGAGTTGTTTTCCCATTTTCCATCAGATTTTTGGTTCTTCATACCTTGATTTTTTTAGATGTCTTTTTATATTGGGTATGTTATCCTCTTGACATATATGTTTATGTTGCAAAGATTTTCTCTAAGGTTTTCAGTTGTCTTTGACTTTGCTTATGATATTTTGCGATTCAAATGCTTTCAGAATTTTTTATATGGTCCAATTTGCCTTTCTTTTTTTTGCTTCTTGATTTTGAATCCTATTTAGAAAGTGTTTTATCTATGCAGAGGTTAAGTGGAATTCAGCTATGATTTCTTTTAGTGTGTGTATGGTTTAATTCATTTAATATAAGTCCCTGATCCAATTGGAATTTATTGCTGTGTGATATGAAGTATAAATGTATTTTTGTCTGCTTCCATATAGCTGATCATTTGTTCCAGAAAAATTTATTAGTCTATTTTTGTCCCAGTGGTTTGAGATGCTATTTTTATGATATCCTAAATTTTCATATGTACGTGGGATTATTTCTGGGCTTTCTATACTGTTGTTTTGGTCTATTTGTTTGTTCTTACATCAGAAACATATCACTTTGTGCAGGTGTCATAGCATTTTTTAATATCTGGCCTGGCATGTGTTCCCTTGTACTGTTCTTTTTTGATGTTTTCTATTCTTACCTGTTTGTTTTACCATATGAACTTTATGACCAAGGTGGATTTGACACTATATCCTGATTTGCCCAACGGATATAAAAACATACTAATACTAACAAAATATCCACTCATAATGCACTAGTATCATCCTACCCATGGAGAAAGAGGCATAGAATCCCAAAAGGCAAGCAATGAGGAACTGTTCATCTGAGTGTATAAAGCCAGGAGATGGTCTAATATTTTCCCCTAGTTTTTGCTTTACCTACCAAATAATACCTTTCCCCTACCTTTTAAAATCTTTTTTTTTACAGAAAAGATATAGTATGTTACTTCTAAGATAAAAATTGTGAAATCTACCATCAAAAAAGTCAACAAAAACATTTTTGCAGAAGAGGATGGAACAAGGTGCCAGCTGATTTGATTGTTGTTATGTATCTGTTACTTGTTCCCTATTTTCCTCTTTCCCTGTCTTATGTCTGTTGGTGTTCTAGCAAGAACTTAGTTCAGTACCCAAGATAGTGACTAAGCTCAAAGTCAGACACTCAGTTATACTTACCACTATTTGCCTCCTAATTCCTTACCTGCCAGGATTTGCAGAACATTCAAACCTGCAATTTGGGGAGAATATGGCTTCACTTTTCTTGCTTCTTCAGACTGCAATTTATATGGAATGCATTTCAAGTAAGGGGAAAATATTTAGTTTATTCTGCTCTGTTTTACATGTAAAGTAGTTTAGCATTGTTCTAACTCTCTTCTGGGTTATACCAACCCAGAGCTGGGATTTCTAAAAAGTGTCAGGTTGACAGTGACAATGAAGATGATTTGAAAAAACAACCAGTAAAATAGTTATTTTTCTCCACCTTCAACTTCAACTTCCTTTGGTCTAACATCTTTAAATGTTTCAAACCTACCAATAGTGGCTGGCCATTGTTGGGAAAGAAAAGAGCAGAGTTCTTTGAAACTAATCTAATAAAAGACATGGCATTTTCTTTTCTTTTTTTAATCACAAAAATACCACAAATACTTACTACCTAGGTTATGAGAAAGGAAGTTGAGAAACTTTCACTGAACTCCAACTCGAAGTATATATTGATGACAGGCCAATCTATTGTGATTAATGTCAGAATCTAATTCTGTGTTTTCCAACAAGATTTTAATTTCAGAAAGAAGAGGCTATTAATAATAAACTTGCATGAAAAATTAAAGAGGTACAGGCTATGTATTTGAAACAGATGGAAAACCTGAAATAACACTACAAAATTGCAGTTTCCTTTCATTTTTCTAAAAACTTATTTATTAAATATTCACATCAGAATTTTTTCTTGTACATTTTAAATTATGAATGAAACGTGTGAACCAGTGGCATTCAGTAGCAAATTCAACCTTATTTCTTACCTTTTAAAAGCATGCCTTTTCTTCCTATGTGGGTCCTTTTCTAATTACTCTTTTATTTAACAACACAAATTTTACATAATGGGTTTAAGATACCATTCAGATATTATAAAATTTGTCCTTTTAGAATGTACAGTTTGATGGTTTAAGAATATTCACAGTTATGCAACTATCACCACTAATTTTAGAACATTTTCATTACTCCAAAAAGAAATCCCATATCCATGAACCATGACTCCCCAATCTTTCATCCCTCTGTTCTGTAGAAACCACTAATTTACACTCTATCACTATAGATTTGCCCTTTCTGGACATTTCATATAAATGTAATTGTACGATATCTGGTCTTTGCAATTGGCTTCTTTCATTTAACATAATGTTTTCAAGGTTCATAATGTTGTAGCATGAATTAGTACTTCATTCCTTTTTCTTGCCAAATAATATTCCATTGTATGGCTGTATCACTTTTGTTTACTCATTACTCAGTTAATGGACATTCAGGCTCATTCTATTTCTTCGTTATCATAAATCATAGTCATATGCACAGTTGGGCAGAACATTTTTTGTATGGATGTGTTTACATTTTTCTTCAGTATATACCTAGAAGTAGAATTGCTGGGTTATATAGTAACTCTGTGTTTAATTTCTTAAAGAACTTCCAAACTGTCTCCAAAGCAGTTGCACCATTTTACATTCCTACTAGCAATGTAAGGTGTTTATAATTTCTCCTCATCCTTTGTGAATAGTGCTGCAATGAACATGAGTGTGTAAATGTCTCTTTGAGATCCTGTTTCTAATTCTTTTGGAGATATACACAGAGGTGGGATTGATGTATCATATGCTAATTCCATTAAAAAAATTTTTTTGGAACCTTTATAGTATTTTCCTTAGTATCTGTACCATTTTATAATCCCACCAACAGTGCAAAAGTGTTCCAACTTTTCTTCATATCCTTGCTAACAGTTAATATTTTCTGTTTTTTTTATAGTACCTACCCTAACATGTGTGAGGTGATATTTCATGGTGTTTTTGATTTGTATTGTCTTTATAACTAATGATGTTGAGGTTCTTGTCATATGTTTGTGGGCCATTTTTATATCTTCTTTGAAGAAATATCTATTCAAGATTTTTGCCCATTTCTGAATCTGAATTTTTTGAATTATGGGAGTTTATGTGTTCTTAATATTAACCCCTTGTCAGATACATGGTTTGCAAATATTTCCTCCCATTTTTACACTGTTGACTGTTTTCTGTGCAGAAGTTTTTAGGTTTGATATAGTTCCCCTTGTCTATTACTTCTATTGTGCATGTATTTTTAATCATATCCAAGAAATCCTTGTCAAATTGAATATCATGAACCTTTTCCTCTACTTTTTATTCTAGGGGTTTTATAGTTTCACATTTTACATTTAGGTCTTTATTCATTTTGAGTTAATTTTTTTTATATGGTGTAATGGAAGTATCCAACTTCATTCTTTCGAGTGTGGATGTCCAGTTTTTTAGCATTATTTGTTGAAAAGACCCTTTTTTTCCCAATTGTATAGCTTTGGCACTTTTGCCAAAGATCACTTGACTATATACATGAGAGTTTATTTCCAGGCTCTCTATTATGTCCTATTGGTCTATAGTTTGTATGTGCACCAGTACTTCATTGCTTTGATTCCTGTAGACTTGTGGTAAGCATTGAAATGAAGAAGTAAGTATGAAACTGCCAACTTTACTTACTTCTGTGAGGTAATTTTGGCTATTTGTGGTCCATGTAAATTTTAGGATGGGTTTTTCTATTTCTGCAAAAAATGTTGGGATTTTGATAAGGATTGCATTAAATCTGTAGATCACTTTGAGTAGTATGGACATTTTAACAATATTAAGTCTTTCAACCCGTGAATACTGCATGTCTTTCAATTTATTTGTATCTTCCTTAATTTCACTGATCAATGTTTTGTAGTTTCTAATGTATAAGGCTTATGCCTCCCTGGTTAAGCCTATTCCTAAATATTGTATTCTTTTTTATTCTATTGTGTATGAGGTTGTTTCCTTAATTTCATTTCTGGGTTGTTCACGTTAGTGTATAGAAACACACTTGATTTTTGAGTGTTGACTTTGTATCTTGAATTTCACTGAATTTGTTGATTATTTCTAACTGTATTTTTGTGAAATATTTTAGGGTATCTACATGTAAGATCATGTTTGCAAACAGAAAATTTTACTTCTTCCTTTTCTATTTGGATGCCTTTTTCTGATTTTGGTATCAGGATGCTGGCTTCAAAGAATGAATTTGGAAGTGTTTGCTCCTCTTTATGTTTTTGGAAAAGTTTGGGAAGGTCTGGTGTTAATTCTTCTTTAAATATTTGGTAGATTATCCAGTGAAGCCATCTGGCCCTCTGTTTTTCTTGGTATTGAGTTTTTGATTACTGCTTTAATATCATTATTTGTTGTAAGGCTGTTCAGATTTTTTGTTTCTGTATGATTCATTCGTGATAGCATATATGTTTCAAGAAATTTATCCATTTCTTTCTAGGTTATCCAATTTGTTAGCAATAATAGTTTATAGTGTTCACTTATGATCAATTTATAATTCTGTTTAAATGTTGGATTCTATTTGCTAGTATTTTGTGGAGGAATTTACATCTATATTTGTAAGAATATTATTTTGTTGTTTTCCTTTCTTGTAATATTTCAGGTTTTGGTGTAAGGGCAATACTCAGCTCATAAAATAAATGAGAAGTGTCCCTTTCTCTTCTATTTGTTGAAAGAGTTTTTGAAAAATTGGTAATTTTTTTTGATGTTTGATACTTTTCATCTGTAAAGCCATCTAATCTAGGTTTTATTGGTGGGAATTTGTTAAGTTACTAAATAGATCTCTTATCATAGGTCTATTCAGATTTTCCATTTCTTCTTGAGTTAATTTCAATAGTTTTTATCTTTTTAGAAATGTTTCCATTTTGTCTAAGCTATTTAATCTGTTGGCATACAGTTGTTTATACTATGCCTGTGTAATTCTTTTATTTCTATAATGTCAGTAATTACGTCTGCCCTTTCATTCTTGATTTTAGTAATTTGAGTCTTTTTTTTTTCTTGGTAATTCTAGCTATAGGTTTGTCAATTTTGTTGTCCTTTTCAAAAATCAGCTTTTGGTTTAATTGTCTCTATTTTTTTAAATTCTCTATTTCACTAATGTCTGCTCTAATCATAACTCGTTCCTTCCATTTTCTTTAGGTTTAGTTTGCACTTCTTTTTCTAGTTTCTTAAAATGTAAGATCAGATTATTCATTTGAGATATTTTCAATTTTTATATAGTCACTTGTAGCTATCAGTTTCCTTTAAAGTACTGCTTTGGCAGCATCATCCCATTAGTTTTACACCCAGTACTTTTATGCTTCATTTTTTACCCACCCCCTCCTCTCTTTTACTTTTCATCATTATATTTACTTCAGTTCTTTTCTAGGTGAGTATTGGCTGATTTCTGTCAAGCCTTCTTTGGGAGACTGTTTTATTTCCTAAAACCCCTAAAGTATTCACTCAGTAAGAAATTTGGACCGTGATAGAATTTATACCCCATACCATCCATAAACCTGGACAGATAATATCTTGCCTTGGGCTTTGCTCTCTCCAGGGTCCCACATATTACCAACTGTCATGTCAAAGTTCATTATGGATTCAGTGAGGTGGAAGAATGACAACAGAACATTCTTAGGGTGAAAGGGTTTATACTCAACTTTATTCCCACGGTGGCAGGTCAATCACTAGAATCCTATCCACTCAGAGCAAGTCTGCATGCAAGAAGCTGGTCTCTGCCTCTGGGCCTCTCTGCTCCTGCAGCAGTCTCAGTCTCTGTCCTTGGCGCTGCCACCACTCCAGTCTCGTATTTGCTCTCCTGCAGCCATGCCACCATGTTGCGCAGAACACTGGGTGGAGCTCTTTATATAGAGTCAATAGCAACATATAGCCCACATGTGTATAGTGAGCTAGCCAACGAGGGCCAGGTGAGAATCCTGGCCACAGGAACCTTCATTTTATCCACAGCAACACATAAAAAAAATAAATTTACTTAAAACTATATGGTTGATTCTACGCCTTCGGCAAACACACAGTTCTACCTCAGTACAATCTATTACCTTGCTTGTGTAACTAATGGTGTGTGGGCTTCAGGAAAACACTTCTTTATCTCTTACCTTTAAAGACAGTGACATATAAATGCTGTTCAAGTTTGTGGGTTGTGTTACTACTTCTGTTTGGGAGAGAAAGACGGAAAGTGCTTCATAATAGACTAGTGGAAGAGCTTAAGTAAGAGAAAGGAAAATCGGTTATTTTGCCTAGTCTCTCCTCTCAGATACCATGAATACTGCAGACTCTTGTTTGTCACTGGTGCCAAGCATCCTTGTTTTTGCTTCCCTTGATATAATTTAAGGTTCCAGAAGCACTCAGAAATTAGCTCAGAATTTTCAATATTGCATTTGGGAAATGAGAAGCTTTTTGTTATATTCAGTATTAAACAATTTACATCACTCTAGGCCTGATATATGTGATGATTTTGTCAAGCCAACTTTGGACAAATTTTTCTTCCCTGTTTTATTCAAGGGCATGGTGCTGTCATGTAGTGGCCCCTTGGGCACAGATTTTGTGGAAGATAAAGGACTGGGCCATCAAAGTTATCATCTTTTGGGCAATGAACCCTGGTGCTAACTCTGTATGTCTGAGATAGTTTTATCAAATTTATAGTTTGGTCATTAAGCTTAATGTTCCTTTAACATGTACTGGGCACCCGCAATGTAACAATGACAGTGCTAGCCAGTGAGACCATAAGAAAGAATAAGCCACTGCTGATGCCCTCAAAGAGCTTTTGGTCAAAGACATACGGATAATGAATATGATACTTAATACAAATACTAATTCAAATTATGATTATTTGATCACTTAAGAGAAATGAGTGGACACCTGAGACTTAAAGAGGATAAATAACCTTTCTCAGATTGAATAAATATTAGATAGCAGTAGAAATAAACACGCATGATTTTTATAAAAGGATGGTTTTAGAAGGTGATCTCTAATTGATTTGGAAAAATAAAGTGAGGAACATTTACGTAGATTGGAAAATAAAGCTTAGCTGTATTCTCTTCACCTTTTAAACACTTCATATGCACTTGCCCTTTCCTTGAAAATTTAACCGTGAGATATCATCATACACCATTGCATCAGCACATTATCTTTCATTAATAATAATATCAGCACAATATCTTTCAATAATAATGAGCAGGAATTATGCTTAATGTGGCCACATAGTGACTGCTTATCTAAGTGCTCTCAAGTGAACTTGGGGCTTCCAGAATAAAAAATCTGGCAAGGGAAGGGTGATTAATAGGATAAGAGAAGGAGGCAATGTTGTGTGTAAGGCTTGACCTGCAAACCTCATGCAACAAAGTGACATAAAAACAAACACTGTACATCTCATATATGTGGGTAGAAACTGAAAATGTTCACTGAGATTGGTGTGGATAAAGTGAAGGTTCCTATGGCCAGGATTCTACTCTGACCCTGGTCAGCTAGCTCACTACACACATGTGGGCAGTACCTTGTTGCTGACTTTATATAAAGACCTCCACCCAGTGCTCTGCACAAGACGGTGGCCTGGCCACACGGCTGCACGGCTGCAGGAGGACAGAGACTGGAGTAGTGGCAGTGCGGAGGACAGAGACTGAGAAGGCTGCAGGGGCAGAGAGGCCCAGAGGCAGAGAATGGCTTGCTGCAGGCAGACTCACTGTAAGTGGATGGGATTCTAGTGATTGACCTGCCACCGTGGGAATAAAGTTGGGTATAAACCCTTTCACCCCAAGAACATTCCATTGTCATTCTTCGCTCTCACTGATTGCATAGTGAACTTTCCTGGGGCTGAAACCCATTGGCAAGACAACTGGGCAATCAAATTAGATAGAATAATGAATAATGAGCAGGAATTATGCTCAATAGAATGTTTATTTATATCCTAGCCTTGCCTCTTCCTTAGTAAATAATCTTGTAACAATTACGGAGCCTCTGCTTCTCAGTTTTTTCACATGTAAAATGGGAAAAATACACCTGATGCAGTAGTTGTGAGGATTAAATGACATAATATATGCTAAGTGCTTAGAACCATGTCTTGCACAGAATGATCTCCTTTCGATGTCAGCTCTTACTAAGATAATTTAGACTTTGGTATATTTGTCTTCTTAGAGTGTCATAAAGTAAAAGTAGGAAATTCACATTATAGGATAGGATAGGATAAACAGAATTATACTCAACCCAAAGGCATGACCTGCCTAGGAGAGGAAGTGAGAAGTAGAGGAGTGAGGGAAAAACAAACTGTCACTGTGCTGTCTTCCAGTGGGTGAGGCAGCTCTGCTGAAATAGAGATAAAGCCTGAGTAGTTACTAAAAATTTCCCTTAGATCCAGATAACTTTTTAACTGTCAGTCATTTTTTTTGATGTTTTTAGGATTTCCACATTTTATGGTTTTCGTAGATATTTTTGGGTGGAGATGCTGCATTTGGGGCTGTTATCAAGATTTTGAACCAGAAGGCACAGGACGGTTCAAGTGAAATCTATTATATAGGACAAAAGAATTTCTCATAAGAATTGACCACGCCTCTTCTCCACTTCTCACCCCCATCTACTCAGATTCATTAGATAATGTCATAGTCGAAGAAAGTGAAAATGATAAAATAATGAACAGACAACATCAGATGACAAAGATAATTTTAAAATAACAGAATTATTTTATGATCTAAAAATGTATCTGTGAAAATGAGAAATGTTTGCTTGGGGGCGCTGGAAAGCCTTGGAGACTTCTCAGTTTCATAGGAGCTGGAATCATCTCTTTCTTGGTGAGTGCTGAGTCTCTCTGGACACAGCATAATGCGGACACATAGTAACTGCTAATTTAAGTGCCCTTGGATAAATGTGGGGCACCCAGAATAAAAAAATCTGGCAAAGGTAGGTCGATTCATAGGATAAGAGAAGGAGACAATGTTGTGTGTAAGGCTTGACCTGCTAACCTTGTGCAACCGAGTGACAAAAATGTAAAAGACATACACTGTACATCTCATATTAAACATAGAAACTGAATGTTAACTAAGATTGGCAATCAAATTATAAAGAATATGATGTTGGGAGATTTCAAGTATTAACCCAGTAAAGGCCAATGCTGGATGAAAACCCAAGTTGATGCAAGGTATGTGGATGAGTTCTACCACCTCTTATCACGGGCCTTCTTACAGTTCACAAAGAAAATCTCCATATTGGCTTGATTCTTTTTGGGAACAAAAATTTGTGCCTTATTTATCTGTAAAGATAAATAATAAACTCAAGCATACAAATTTAATAGTGATTATTTGGAAAAAAAATGAACATTTATTATAAAGTTGAAATTTAGAAATTGAAAATTGACAAAATCAGATGTTAAAGACACCATGGGGTGAAGGAGGGGGAATTGAAAATATAAACCACAGTAAGCCTGAAAGTTTAGTTTTGAAAAAGGAGCCCTGCAATAAAGAAAATTATCATCACAGAAAGGAGGAGATCAGCTAAGAGATGAGACCTGGATAGCTCAGAATTGTGGCAGGTCAAAGGAATAGTAAACATTAGGCAAATCAGAAAACTAATTCAAGGAAAACCTGCCAGAGTCTCTAATGCCAATAACAATTTATTTAAGCACATCAAAGGCAGAAAACCAGAGAGAAAAACATTTGGCAATGGTGGTGTGAAGGGTGCACTTGGGGATGAAAGGAAGAAAACAAGGAGAATAAATGAATTCGTTGCTTGGGAGTTTTCTGAGGAAGACATTAAAGGAATCTCTACTCCCAAATAATCTCTTAACAAAGGCAGATCAGAGATACTAGATCAAATGCCAGCAAATTCTAGGCTCCATGTATAATTGAAAACTAGATGAAGACAAATAAGTGTGCTGATATCATCCATCCTAGTATTTTGTCAAGAAAATACCTTTGCTCCATCTTCTCTTACACTGTCTGTCCAGCACGGCAGCTCTTTGCACGTGTCTTCCTCTGGCCAGATTCAGTATGAACTGGCTCACCCGCACTGAGAGGAGCATGAAGGCAGCTGACAATTGCTTCAGCATCCCAGTCAAGTCCCTGCTTCCCTTCTGCTGAGTATTTAGTTCCTATTTCCTTTCTGTCCTCCTAGTTCTCACTTGAAGACTATCTCCTCAGGTGCACAGCCACTGGCCTTTGGGACTCCAGAACCTCTCTTACTCTGCCCTATATAAGTGTGTGCACTTGAGACTTACTTGCCTATCTGACTCATGACTTTGCCCAGGTGCTGGTGCTTGGTGAAGGTTCTGTTTTCTCTTCCCCTATTCTCTGGTCCCAGCATCTCTCAAGTCCCCTAGGCCCTTTGCTGCTAATGACCTGTCGAGAGAGTTTTAAAGGAACTCAGGGGTGAAATTGTGGAGTCACTGGCATAAATATGCAAGCTGCCATCAACAGGCCACTCTGCTGGGTGGCGGCCAAGGAAACTCCCGACCGTGGGTAAGAAGGGTTCCCTGGAGACCAGAGAGTTACAGACCAGTGAACCTCATTCTTTGCTGGGCAGACTGGTGGGATTTGTAACAAAGGATTATTCTGCTGATCACTGAAGCCAGTGCTTCTGAGACCTTCCCAAAGGGGACTTATAATGGCAGAGTAGATTGCTCAGGTACACCCTGGGAGTTGAAGAATGTACACCCTGGGCATAATTTGAAGAAATCTGCAAAAACAAAATATTTTAGCTCTTGTGTTTTATCAGACATGTTCATGTGAACCTTGCATTTTATTCCATGATAATATTTGCTTTAGGAGAGAAATTTTGGATTCCGGCTCTTAAAAAAATGATGTAGCATGAGCAATTAGCTCCTCTGAAATCAAGAACATAGGGGTTAGAGGGCAGCTCAAATCTGAGAAATGAGCACAAAAAATAATAAGAAACCTTGAACTGGCATGTATAGAAAGGGAATGAGGGTTTTAGTAACTTGGAGTAGGGGGGCCTGCCAGACACAGCAGTGGAAGACGGATGGAAGTGGTTTTTAAATTCTGTTTTTGCTTTTCCTCCACATTGTGGTGGGCAGTTTTTGCTGACTCTGTCATCTCAGCAACAGCCAAGGCCACCTGGTGTTGGAAGATAACATCTTACAATAAAAACGGTCTGCTGGGGTAAGGAGCTGATGACCAGTGATGGCCAATGCTCTCAGGCATTCATCCCTCCATCTCACTCTCTTCCAAACTCCTAGAGCTTCTGGATAATTACTAAAGAGGCTTCTCTCTCTCACTGCTGCTTTTTTCTAGTATTTAAAGATGGATCCCTAGTTAGTAAAAATGACAGCAGATGGGAGCAGTAAATGCTACCTATGCTGGAATCTTCTCCCAGGCTCATCCCTTTACCTCTTTTGCAACTCACCAAAGGGACATAAACTAGGGACTGGGTATCGGCCCTTCTCCCTTACACATTGCTTGATATGGTAGCTGATGCACTCAGGGGAACACAAATCCACTGACCAAAATAACTAGATAGTTGAGAAGTCAAACTACAAAAAAGAAAAGACAATAGGTGACCCAATATGAAGAATTACTGGATCCCATGAATGGAGAATTTACAATAAGCAAAATAATATACTCAATGAGCTATAGGAGGATATGAAGCAGAAAAGCTCATACAAAAAAATCAGAAATATGAGGTCTGAAAAAAATAGTCGTGGAAATCAAGAACACAGTAGTGGAGATAAACAACAAGATGGGTACAGCTGAAAACGTGTCAGTGAGCTGGAAGTTCAGATGGAGGAAATCTCTCAGTGGGTGGCAGGCAAGAATAAAACCATAGACAAATTAATAGCAAGCATAGAGTAGAAATAGTAGTAAGGATAATGAGTCCCCAAAAGAGTTAAAAAACATTTAAAACTTCTGAGTAGTTATTTGAGTTTTTCCTCCATATCTTATAGGAAAGTTGATATCTCAGAAAGAGACGCTACATTCATCCGACAGATTCACATTTCCCTTTACCTCAGAAATATCAGGCGGAATGGTATATTAATTCCCTAGTATGTGTGTGTGCATATGTGTTTACAGGGGAGGAGGAGTGGTGTGCTGGGAGCCATGATGTCTAAATGAATACTTCAACATGGAGAAACCAGACATATGTTTTCTTTTGTCTTAAAACTTTTGCCAAAGGGGGATTTGAAATTCATGTGATGAACACACACACAGGCACACACACAGAAGTTACTCTGATGGTGATGGTATTGCATACAGGAGAAGAAAATAGGGAGTCAACATACCAAGGATTAAGAAAATCTGGTCGTTTCTTTGCCTAGGATTGTTAACGTGGATTCCTGCAGGTATTTGGCATAATTGGACCTCATAGAAACTTCTAATAAATTTTTCTGGGGGCATTTTAAATAAAATTCCCAGCTTTGCTAATGTATTGAGGACTTGCCAATACTAAAATTCTCGATTTGCTGAGAAGTTGGGCAGACTGGTAATGTCTTGTATTTTGGTTTCTCGGTCATGTTAGATTAATCTCAGACCAAGACATTCATCAAAGTTAACATAATATATTTTTCCTTATTCTTAATATCTGTGTGATTCCAGAAAATTCAGGAAGCTTACAATGGCTTGAGGAAGGAAATAAATATAACAGAGGGCCTCTAATACTTACTATTATTATTCTTCACAGAGGAAAGGTGAAAGCAAAATGTGAAAACTTAGGGCTAATACAAACTAATGTTTTATTAGATTTCACTTATTAGAGCTAATAAATTCATGAAAAGTTCATATGGATTTGTTCACTAGATTTCAAAATGCCAAACTTAGAGGTGTTCTCTGAGGTACTAAACAAGATCTATTTATACATGACTCATGCAATGGTCAGTTTTATGTATCAGTTTGGCTAGGCAGTGGTGCCCAGTTGTGTGGTCAAAAGCTAGTCTAGGTGTTGCCTGAAGGTTACTGTCAGGTGACTTTAAGTAAAGCACCCTCAGTGTTATGGGAGGGCCCCATCCAATCCCTTGAAGGCCTTCAGAGCAAAATCTGAGGTTTCCCCAAGAAGAATGAATTCTTTCACAAGCCCAACATAGAAGTCCTACCTGAATTCCCAGCTTGCTGGCCTGCCCTACCAATTTTGGACCTGCCAGCTTCCAAAACTGTGAGTCAATTCCTTAAAATAAATCTTTCTCTCTATATGTATCCCATTGGTACTGTTTCTTTGAAGAACTCTGACTGAGACATGTCCCAAACTCAGGTAATCTCTGGATAAAGAAGCAGTTGACAACTCAATTCCCTTAAATTTCACTTATAGGCAAAAGATAGATGTGGATCTCTTCAAGTCCTGTCACTTTTACTTTCTGAATACCTTCTGAATACAACTCAATTTTGTTACTTTCATAATCAAACCAATCCAGGCTACCCTTCTCCCAAATGGACAAGTAAAAGAGCCTCACTGCTAGTTCACCAGCTTCCATTCTGTATCGCTCTACCTCTTCTCTCTTGCCAATGATCCAATCTGAAATGCTATCCAATCTCAATCATATTTATTACCCACCCCTTTGAAGGGTGTGTGTGGCCTGGCCCTACCTCTTTTTCCAGGTTTATTTCACTCTAGGCCGTTTTTTATCATGCCCTTCTTGGTTCTAGTCACATAGATGTCTTGTAGTCTTTTATACTTGTGCTATGTCACCCCATCAGAAAGCTTTTTACAGTGATGTAAGCATAAAGTGCTTTTCTCTGTCTTTTTTTGCCTTGGGGAACTTTCATTCATTCTATTGTCACTTGCATAGGGGAGCTCCCCCTCACCTTGACCAAGTCTAGTCCTGTTATTAATGTTTTCACAGCCCCTTGTAGCTCTCATTTGTAGCAGTTATCACAACTCAAGTTTTATGTTTGATTATGGTTTAATATGATTGAAGTCTATCTATTCTTCTTGATTGTAAGCTCCATGAGGACAGGGTTCATAATTGTTTTGCTCATCTTTTATTCCCAGGGCATAGGACAAGATGTGACAAATAGCTACTCAATAAATATTTGATTAATCAGTTGATTTATGGATTCATGAATCATCCATCTGGAGGGATCGAAGCTAGAGATATATGGAGTTATATCTTAAATACCTGCATTTGGCAAAATGTACTCTGGTGCAACTTATAAGTCAATATTTAGACTAAATGGACCAAGGATAAATGTGTCCTTTTGATTCCATTTTGTGCCATAAGTCATAAATATGAGCTTTAAGCATATAAGATGCCCTGAATTTAGGTAAGCTTTAACTTGACTTTTGTTGTGAAAAAGTTATGTGGTCTTAGATTATGCTTGGCAGAATATACTCATATATCTGTTATGAAGCTTTGCTTCACAATTAGTCGAGAAAGGAAAAAGCAACTTAAATCAATTAGAGAGCTTCTGACTGACAAAATATAAAAGTTTAATGGAGACTTTGGCCAGTGCATTAAACATTATTAACTGCATGGTAGTGGCATGCTTGGTAGATTAGCTCAGCTGGTTAGATTGAAAGACACAATGGGAGAAATATGAGTCGAATAGGAGCAAATCCATACAAGCTGAGAGATTTTGTTGTTCTTCAGGTGGCTTAATAATTTTTAAGAAATGGATAACTACAAATATAAAATAACATCATACTCTTATGATAGACAAGGTCTGTAACGTGTGATAATAAATCTGATTTATTTATTAGTGTAATTAGTTTAATAACATATAAAACTGTAAAGGTCCATGAAAATCTTTTATCTCAACTTCCCACATCCCTTTAATGGAAAGTTCTTAGTCACCTAAAGGGGTGATCACCAAGAGCATTTGCAATGATTGGTGAGTTTACTGATTCCATAACGAAACTTCTGATTTCAGGCAGCTCTGGTTGTTAGAAAATCAATCCTCTTCTTAAACCTAAACCTATAACTGTAGTTTCCATCCTTGGTCTCAATTCTGAATCTACACAGAATAAGTTTAACATCATTACCATAGGTCTCCACCTCTTTCATTAAATAAGAGTGTTGCCATGCAGTCAGATTTTCCTTAGGCTAAATAGTTTCAGATCATTAACCATTATAAGCTTTCTTGATAATCATGTTTTCCCCTCTCATGGAGTCTTCCACTTTTTAAAATTTCTTCCTTGAATATGTTAAGAAGAACTGACTATGAAACCTATATTTACTCTAAGGACAAAATGCAGTTCGATTATTACTTAAGCTGATTTAGAGGTTGTATATACACATATATGTGTGTGTATATATATATATATATATATATATATACATATATCTGTGTGTGTGTACATATATTTTTTAACACAATTATAGACAGATCAGTTGAACTTGCATCTAGTTGAAATTGCTTTACCCATAATTAAGGGTAGATTAAGTTGTTAGACTCTTTTTCTTTCTCTGTGTTTAGAAAATGGACGTTTTACATTTTTACACAAAGCCATTCATTTATCCATATAAAACAAAATCTAATTAATTGCAACTCATTTTTTTCTAGACATTATGATATCTCTAAATCTTCATTTTATGTTACATAATTTATTGATGACTCCTAGATGTGTGCATGTGAAAACTGATTAAGTATGCCTTTTGTACATTAATGACAAAATGCTGATTATGATAAAATGCTGATTTGGACAAAGCAAGAGTGTTGGAGAACAAATCCTTCCCTCAGGGCTAAGCTATTACTTATGCACATTCTATGTTTAACTGTCCAATTAGCTGGGAATCTATGTAACTGTACAATTTTCCAGTTCATATTTCTCCATGATTTCTTCAACATTTGCTAAGAGAGGCTTTACCAAACTGTACTGACATTTAATAATAAAGATTCCTTAAAAAATATTTTTGAAGTATGGAAGACCCTGTTAACTATAGCCAGATGGTTCTAGTGGGAGGTACATGTCATTGTCAGGACCTGGTCTTTTCTCTGTCATGGATCTGCTTTCTTCTGAGTTGCCTTAATGCTAATGCATGTCATCTCTACATGTTCATTTTAAGATCTTAGATTATATACAGGGGCTCCCATAGAAAGCTGATAAAAGGAACACCCTTTCAGTGGCCAGAATGCTCTACTTAGTACTTTCTGAGACTGTGTGGATCCTGAACCAATCATTAGGCCAGAGAGATGTGATGCTCTCCTATGTGAAAAAGCCTATGTAAAATAATAATTCCTATATTTGAAGGTCAGAGGATATAACACTTTATTTGATAATTGTATGAAATCTAATATATTTTTTGCTCCCTTATATTGAATTAAAGCAAGTTTATTTTCATATTGATCATAAGTTATGCTTTTTTTTTAAATTATTGCTTTTCTCCTTCCCTTCCTCACTTTTCTGGGAAACTTTTATCATGGAAAATATCAAACATATGCAAAATGGCAGAGTAATATAATGAACCTGCATGTACCATTACATAAATTAGACAGATATCAATTATTGCCAAATTATAGTCTCATACTCACCCATTTACTCCTTTAATATTATTTTGAAGCTAGTCTCAGACTTCCTATTACTTAATTTGTAAATATATTGGTATACATCTGTAAAATATAAGCACTCTTTTAAAGAGTAACTGTAAAATTATAACTAAAAAAATTCTCATTAATTTCTTAATTACAGCAAATATCCATGTGTTCAAATTTCCAATTTGCTAAAAAATACTCTACTTTCTTTTAATAATCTTTATCTATATATATTTTTTCAAGAATCCAAATAAGATCAAATGTTGTAACTAAGTGATGTCTTAAGTCCTTTCATCTCTAAGCTTCTGTCTTTATAAGATCTCTTCTCTTCTTTCTTTACTCCATTCTCTCTTATGTATGTAATGTATTTTTTGCTTGTTTGTTTGATTGTTTTGCGATTTCTGTGTTGAAGAAACTGGGTCATTTGTTGGGGAACATTTCGCACACTCTAGATTTTGTTGACTGCATCCCTTTGATGGAATTTAACATTTATTTCCTGTAAGTTGATAGTGTGGCCTCCAGGCTTGATTAGCTTGAGTGTCATTGTTACCAGCATGACTATTTTATTACTGATGTTGTCTTCTTCCATTAGGAGGCACATAATGCCTGGCTGTTAGCACTTCCTGATATACTCTGTCTAGATCAATTATTGATCCACTGAGATATGGTTAATATTATTCTTCAATCATTCCTTCTTCATTGATTACCGAGAATATTTCTGTAGAAAAACCACTTCCCTTTGTCTTGATTTGGTTACCCTGTAGAATAATTGTGTGGGAAAGTCAATATAAATAGCTAATTCTTTTTGTTCTCCAGTTTTCATATAATGAATCATTATCACAGTGACCAATTAAGTTTTTTTATATATAATTTATTATGGTATCATTAATCTACAATTACATGTGCAATATTATGGTTATTAAACTACCCCCTTCATCAGGTCCCACCCACCAACCTCATTACAGTCACTGTCCATCAGCGTACTGAGATGCTATAGAATCACTACTTGTGTTCTCTGAGTTGTACAGCCCTCCCCGCGCCCCCCCCCCCCACATTACATCTGCTAATCTTAATGCCTCTTTTTCCCCCTTTATCCCTCCATTCCCACCCATCTTCCCCAGTCCCTTTCCCTTTGGTAACTATTAGTCCATACGTGGGTTCGTGAGTCTACTGCTGCTTTGTTCCTTCAGATTTTTTCTTTGTTCTTATACTCCATATATGAGTGAAATCATTTGATACTTGTCTTTTTCGGCTTGGCTTATTTCACTGAGCATAATACCCTCTAGCTCCATCCATGTTGTTGCAAAAGGTAGGATTTGTTTTCTTCTTATGGCTGAATAATATTCCATTGTGTATATGTACCACTCTTCTTTATCCATTCATCTACTGATGGACACTTAGGTTGCTTCCATTTCTTGGCTATTGTAAATAGTGCTGCGATAAACATAGGGGTGCATCTGTCCTTTTCAAATTGGGCTGCTGCATTCTTAGGGTAAATTCCTAGGAGTGGGATTCCTGGGTCAAATGGTATTTCTATTTTGAGTTTTTTGAGGAACCTCCATACTGCTTTCCACAATGGTTGAACTAATTTGCAGTCCCACCAGCAGTGTAGGAGGGTCCCCTTTTCTCCACATCCTCGCCAACATTGTTGTTGTTTGTGTTTTGGATGTTGGCCATCCTCACTGGTGTGAGGTGATATCTCATTGTGGTTTTAATCTGCATTTCTCTGATGATTAGCGATGTGGAGCATCTTCTCATGTGTCTGTTGGCCATCTGAATTTCTTCTTTGGAGAAGTGTCTATTCATGTCCTCTGCCCATTTCTTAATTGGATTATTTGCTTTTTGTTTGTTGAGGTGCGTGAGTTCTTTATATATTTTGGATGTCAACCCCTTATCAGATACGTCACTTATGAATATATTCTCCCATACTGTAGGATCTCTTTTTGTTCTATTGATGGTGTACTTTGCTGTACAGAAGCTTTTCAGCTTGAAACAGTCCCACTTGTTCATTTTTGCTTTTGTTTCTCTTGCCTGGGGAGATATGTTCATGAAGAAGTTGCTCATGTTTACGTCCAAGAGATTTTTGCCTATGTTACTTTCTAAGAGTTTTATGGTTTCATGACTTACGTTCAGGTCTTTGATCCACGTTGAGTTTACCTTTGTGTATGGGGTTAGACAGGAGTCCAGTTTCATTCTCTTACATGTAGCTGTCCAGTGTTGCCAAAACCAGCTGCTGAAGAGGCCGTCATCCCACCATTGTATATCCAAGGTTCCTTTAGCAAATATTAATTGACTGTATATGTTTGGGTTAATGTTTGGATTTTCTATTCTGTTCCACTGGTCTGTGGGTCTGTTTTTGTGCCAAAACCAAATTGTCTTATTACTGTGGCTTTGTAGTAGAGCTTGAAGTCAGGGAGTGTAATTCCCCGTTTTATTTCTCCTTCTCAGGATTGCTTTGGCTATTCGGGGTCTTGTGTGGTTCCATATGAATTTTAGAATTATTTGCTCCAGTTCATTGAAGAAAGCTGTTGGTAGTTTGATAGGGATTGAACTGAATCTGTAGATTGCTTTAGGTAGTATAGCCATTTTGACAATATTTATTCTTCCTAGCCAGGAGCATGGGATGAATTTCCATTTGTTAGTGTCCTCTTTAATTTGTCTTAGGAGTGTCTTATACTTTTCAGGGTATAGGTCTTTCACTTCCTTCGTTAGGTTTATTCCTAGGTATTTTATTCTTTTTGATGCAATTGTGAATGGAATTGTTTTTCTGATTTCTCTTTCTGTTAGTTCATCTTTAGTGTATAGGAAAGCAACAGATTTCTGTGTGTTAATTTTGTATCCTACAACTGCTAAATTCAGATATTAGTTCTAGTAGTTTTGCAGTGGAGTCTTTAGGGTATTTTATGTACAATATCATGTCATCTGCAAATAGTGACAATTTGACTTCTTCTTTACCAATCTGGATGCCTTGTATGTCTTTGTTTTGTCTTATTGCCATGGCTAGGACCTCCAGTACTATGTTGAATAACAGTGGAGAGAGTGGGCTTCCCTGTCTTGTTCCCAATCTTAGATGGAAAGCTTTCAGCTACTCACTGTTAAGTATGATGTTAGCTGTGGGTTTTCCATATACGGCCTTTATTATGTTGAGGTACTTGCCCTCTGTACCCATTTTGTTGAGAGTTTTAATCATGAATGGATGTTGAATTTTGTCAAATGCTTTTTCAGCATCTATGGAGATGATCATGTGGTTTTTGTTCTTTTTGTTGATGTGGTGGATGATGTTGATGGATTTTCGAATGTTTTACCATCCTTGCATCCCTGGGATGAATCCCACTTGATCATGATGTATGATCCTCTTGATGTATTTTTGAATTCGGTTTGCTAATATTTTGTTGAGTACTTTTTGCATCTACGTTCATCAGGGATATTGGTGTGTAGTTTTGTTTTTTTTTTTGGTGAGGTCTTTGCCCGGTTTTGGTATTACAGTGATGCTGGCTTCATGAATGAGTTTGGAAGTATTCCTTCCCCTTGTATTTTTTGGAAAACTTTAAGGAGAATGGGTGTAATTTCTTCTCTATATGTCTGGTAGAATTCAGAGGTGAATCCCTCTGGTCCACGGGTTTTGTTCTTGGGTAGCTTTTTGATTACCGCTTCAATTTCGTTGCTTGTGAGTGGTCTGTTTAGCTTTTCTGTTTCTTGCTTGGTCAGTCTTGGAAGGTTGTACTTTTGTAAGAAGTTGTCCATTTCTTCTAGGTTTTCCAGCTTGTTAGCATATAGATTCTCATAATATTCTCTTATAATTCTTTGTATTTCTGTGGGTCCTTCGTTATTTTTTCTTTCTCATTTCTTATTCTGTTTATGTGTGTAGATTCTCTTTTTCTCTTAATGACTCTGGCTAGGGGTTTATCTAGTTTGTTTATTTGTTCAAAGAACAAGCTCTTGGTTTTATTGATTTTTTCTATCGTTTTATTCTTCTCAATTTTATTTATTTCTTCTCTGATCTTTATTGTGTTCCTCCTTCTGGTGACTTTGGGCCTCATTTGTTCTTCTTTTTCCAATTTCAGTAATTGTGTCTAGACTTTTCTTTGGGAATGTTCTTCCTTCTTTAAATAGGCCTGGACTGCAATATACTTGCCTCTTAGAACTGTCCTTGCTGCGTCCCACAGAAGTTGTGGCTTTGTGTTGTTGTTGTCGTCATTAGTCTCCATATATTCTTTGATTTCTGTTTTAATTTCTTCGTTAACCCATTGATTAATTAGGAGAATGTTGTTGAGTCTCCATGTATTTGTGAGCCTTTTTGATTTCTTTCTAAAATTTATTTCTAGTTTTATACCTTTGTGATCTGAGAAGTGGGTTGGTAGAATTTCAATATTTTTGAAATTACTGAGGTTCTTTTTGTGGCCTAGTATGTGGTCCATTCTGGAAAATGTTCCATGTGCACTTGAGAAGAATGTGTATCCTGTTGCTTTTGGGTGCAGAGTTCTGTAGATGTCTGTTAGGTCCATCTGTTCTAGTGTGTTATTCAGTGCCTCTGTGTCTTTACTTATTTTCTGTCTGGTTTATCTGTCCTTTGGAGTGAGTGGTGTGTTGAAGTCACCTAAAATGAATGCATTGCTGTCTATTTCCTCCTTTAATTCTGTTAGTATTTGTTTCACATATGCTGGTGCTCCTGTGTTGGGTGCATATATATTTAAAATTGTTATATCCTCTTGTTGGACTAATGCCTTTATCATTATGTAATGTCCTTCTTTATCTCTTGCTACTTTCTTCGTTTTGAAGTCTGTTTTGTCTGATACAAGTCCTTCAACACGTGCTTTTTTCTCCTTTTTGTTTGCATGAAATATCTTTTTCCATCCCTTCACTTTTTGTCTGTGTATATCTTTGTGTTTGAGGTGAATTTCTTGTAAGCAGCATATAGATGGGTCTTGCTTTTTTATCCATTCTGTTACTCTGTGTCTTTTGATTGGTGCATTCAGTCCGTTTACATTTAGGGTGATTATCGATAGATATGTACTTATTGCCATTGCTGGCTTTAGATTCGTGGTTACCAAAGGTTCAAGGGTTGCTTCTTTACTATCTGACAATCTAATTTAACTTTCTTGTTCAGTTATTGTAAACACAGTCTGATGTTTCTGTATTTCTCTCCCTTCTTATTCTTCCTCCTCCATTCTTTCTATACTAAGTGTTTTATTCTTTGCCTTTAGTTAGTATTTGGATGGTCTGCTTTCTTTGTTATGATTTTATTTTCTCTGGTAACATCTTTTTAGCCTTAGGAGTGCTTCCCTCTAGAGCAGTCCATTTAAGATATCCTATAGAGGTGGTTTATGGGAGGCAAGCTCTCTCATCTTTCGCTTGTCTGGAAATTGTTTAATTCCTCTGTCATATTTAAATGATAATCGTACTGGATAAAATATTCTCGGTTCAAGGCCCTTCTGTTTAATTATGTTAAATATATCATGCCATTCTCTTCTGGCCTGTAAGGTTTTTGTTGAGAAGTCTGATGATAGTGTGGTGGGTTTTCCTTTGTACGTGATATTTTTTCTCTCTCTAGCTGCCTTTAATACTCTGTCTTTATCTTTGATCTTTGCCATTTTAATTATTATGTGTCTTTGTGTTGTCTTCCTTGGGTCCCTTGTGTTGGGAGATCTGTGGGGGTCCATGGACTTCGAGACTATATCCTTCCCCAGCATGGGGAAGTTTTCAGCAATTATTTCTTCAAAGACACTTTCTATCCCTTTTTCTCTCTCTTTTTCCCCTGGTACTCCTATAATGCAAATATTGTTCTGTTTGGATTGGTCACTGTTCTCTTAATATTCTTTCATTCCTAGAGATCCTTATTCTCTCTCTGCCTCATCTTCTCTGTATTCCTGTTCTCTGATTTCTATTCCATTAACAGACTCCTGCATCTTGTCCAGTCTGCTGCTAAGCCCATCGATTGCTTGTCTCATTTCTGCATTCTTTCCTAACTTCCCTCACATCCTCCCTCAGCTCTTGCATATTTGTCTGTAGATCCATCAGTATGGTTATGAGTTTTGTTCTGAATGCTTTTTCAGGAAGGTTTTGCATTTCCATCCATTCAGGTTCCCTCTTTGGTGTTGTCGGGTTCTGGGTAAGTTTTGTTTGTACCATATTCTTCTGTCTTTTCATGGCGATGGAAGTGGTCCCTGGTAGGTGCCACGTATGTCAGCTGTGCTGTTTAAGACTTTTAAAAAGAAAAAAAGAAAGAGAAGAGAAAAAAAAGAAAGAAAGAAAATAAAGAAAAGAAAAGAAAAGAGAAAAACAACAAAAAAATGTCTGTCATTAGTAGATTCTGTGGGGTGCTGTAGGTGGCGCTGTTGCTCCACTACTCCGCAGCCCTGGCCGCGCCGCTCCGCAGGGCCCTTTGTACTTCTGGCCGGGGCGGAACGAATGGGAGGCTTTTGATCTGTGTCAGAAGTCTCCGTTCGGCAACTTTTTCCCAGTTGCCAGCCAAGGGGTCCGAAATTCCCCAGGACTCCCAGCCTGCTGGGCTGACTGTGCTGGGACGATCCTGCTCCTCCATTCCGCCCCTGTCTCTTTAAGACCTCTAAAAAAAGCTTGTGCTTTTCTTTTGTCCCGGGGAGCTCGCTGCGAGGACCCAGTGAGTTCCCAGGCTCAGATCCTGCACCCTCTGTCTCTCCAATCTCCGATACACCACGCCATGTGTGTCAGCGGTCCTGGTGCAGATCCCCAGGGCTGGTTATTTCACAGGCCTGTACTTCCACTCCCTCCTGGCTCTGAATCCTCTCCTCCCGTCGGTGCTCTGGGGTGGGGGTGTGCTCATGTCCCGCTGGGTCACGGTTCCGTATCTTACCCGCCTCGCGGGGTGCCGAGTCCTCTCAGATGTAGGTGCAGGCTGGGTGCTGTCCTATATCTTCTGGTCTCTCTTTTAGGAATAGTTGTATTTGTTGCATTTTCATAAATATATATGGTTTGGGGAGGAGATTTCTGCCACCCTGCTCATGCTGCCATCTTACCAGAAGTCTCGACCAATTAGGTTTTTTAAAAAGTTTTTTTTTTTTTACTATTATGTGAACTAAGAATTTGAAATATATCTGGTATACAGTTTAATTCTAATTGATGCTTGAATTTCCCCACTTTTGATAGTGGTAGCCTGTTCAGATTGAGTTCAGACTCAACTTAACAGTCTTTGATAGTTTTCTCTGGTATGAAAATGTTCCAGAATCAAGTAGAAATGAATCAGTCATTTCTCAAAGAAGTCCTTGTTCCTCTAAGTGTGAAATGGCATATAGAGACTGTAGTGTGGACAGTAGGAGTGCATATTCATATTGGTTTGGATATTATTTCTAAGTCTTCTCAGTGAACAGAGCAGGACCTATTTTTTAAAGATAAAGTATATCATGAGTTAATTTTTATACTTCTCTGAGTTTCAAAGTAAGGACCACAGGGTTTTGAACTTTACTTCTTTCTTTCCTCTCTATTGCTTTTATCCCATGGCAGGAGTTACAGTTCTCAGTGGTGATGCTGTAAATGATGGAATGTCTCACAATTATTCATTTGCTTTATCCCCCAATATACAGATGCAATACTTTTCTAGTACACGCCACTAAATAATATTGATTAGTGAAAACAGTTTAAGACCCTATTTATATTTTTTCCCCTCTAGGATATATTCTAGCCATGTAAATTTGAATTAGTGTGTTTTCAGTTTCTTGGCATAGTTCATCCAACTGAATAAGTATTTAGGTTCATATTAGGTTCATTTATTCCATTTTTAGTTGAAGGGATTGATTTATGCTTTAATTTTCAAATACTGGCATTAAAAGTTGTGTTCAAAAATTCAAACTTCCTTCCCTGTTCTCTTCACTCTATTCAACTCTTCTCCTATATGACTGCTAAAAAAAGAGTTATGGTCTATCCTTCCAGTGCTTGTTTTTTAAATCTTTCTTTAGAATACTTTTTGGTCTTCAGAAAGGTTGCATTTTTTGTACTAAGGTTTACTTTTATATTCACACTTTTGTGTGATATTCTAAGTTCCTTTTTCTTAACTTAGCTATTTTTGATTGGTTCCCTACTATTAGCAATATTGGAATAGCTAATAACCACTTCTTCCCATCCAGTCTTTCTCTACAAGCACCCGATCTGAAATAACATCATTTAATCCTAGCCAGAAGCTCTAAGGCAATCAACAAGCCTATTCTACTTTCATATTTTTGCCCCTTATCTCCTCATTTTTGGTTATTGTATTTTACCTATATTATCAGAGCACAAAACCATTACATACTATATTCTTTCCCTTATGATTATCATGTAGTTTTAATTCTACAGGTAAATCTGTTTTTACTGCTCACCACAGTGTCTCTCTCCTCTCCTTCTTTCAGAATCTTATTTTTGTTTTATATAGTGTCTAGGATTTATAACTGTACTTAGCAAGTAGAACAGGGAAAAGCATGTCTACTTTATTTTCCCAGAGTCAGATGTTTAGGCCTTAAAAATTTTTTTTGCTGCTTTTATTTTGAAGCAACCTCAGTCTTAATATAAATTTTCAAGCACAGTAAAAAGAATTCTTTTTTCTTTTTCTTTATCTGAACTATTTGCGGATTTGATGCCCTGTTATCCTCAAATAATTTAGTGTTTATTTTTATAAGCAAGGGCATTGACATATGGACCCTGAGAACGAATTCAGATTTCAATGATTATTCCAACTAATATCCTTTATAATAAAGTTTCTGGGTTAAAAACCACATATTCAGTTGTTATATCTCCTTAGACCACCTCAATCATAAAAGGTTTCTCATGCTTTCATTGAGTTTTATAACATTAACACTTTTGAAGATCACAGACATTACTGCATCATTTTGCAGAATGATCCTCAATTTGGATTCTTCTGGGGCTATTTCATGACTGGATGCAGGCTGTGCATTTGGGCAAAAATATTGCAAAAGTGACATTGTGTTCTTCTTTTTATCTCCTATTGGGTGACCCATGATTTCAGCTTATCACATAACTGGTGGTGTTACATTTTATTAATTGATAAGGTTGGTTTATGCAAGACTTTTCCATTTAAAGTATTCTTTTCCTTTTGTAATTAACAAATATTTGAGGGGAGGGTTGTACTTTGGGACTATATACACATCCTGATCCTCAGCAAACTTTCAAAATATTCATTATTTATCTCAGTATGGATCCATGGTTCCTATTTTGCATTACAATGGACTATAATTTGTTGACATCATTTTTTTATTTTGAGGCTCAAATTATCTATTTGACCAGTGAGAGCTCCTTCAAGCTAGCTTTGACATGTTCTCATTATAATTTAAGCACTTTGTTACTTCTTACAATAAAATATTCCTGCCTTATTTTGTGCTTTCCCTACTCCAACCTTGGAATTATCCTTTTCCAAGTTTCTTTTCATGGAGAATGGTATTTAGAAACCAAGACCTGAGGGTTAGGTGTGCTCATTACTTTTGGGAGTGTCACTGCCCCTAGACTGTCTCAGTGAACAGAAGCAGAAGATATGTATATACATATAAATATTTACATCTGTTTGTTTCTATAGCTGTTTATCTATCTGTATTGAAAACCATAGACTGTCAATAGCACCTTCAATTCCAATCTAGTTTTCTCCTTTTGAATATTTGTAACTCTTTTCTGACAGTGAAAAAAAACAGACTCTCCTTATTTTTAATATACTTACTTATTTTATCATTTTATTTATCATTTAAATGCATAATATTTAAAGCCAGTATTCCAATGCTGCTGCCTCTCTTACATAATGTGGCTGTCTTATTTATCCCTCTCTACTCTACATGAGGCCATCTTTCTGTGAAGAAGTGCTTCTTATCTCGCCTGTGTTTGAACCGCCTATGCTAAGCCACTTGCCAAACCTTTCACCCAGCTGAACACATTCAGGCTCTGAAACACGTGCTGGTCACCCCTTTTC
Organism: Smutsia gigantea; assembly: GCA_032199065.1. Lineage (NCBI taxonomy): Eukaryota > Metazoa > Chordata > Mammalia > Pholidota > Manidae > Smutsia > Smutsia gigantea. The sequence continues at coordinate 639,173 of JAVSCE010019758.1, read as the reverse complement.
CCTGCCATATGGATCTAATCTTCATTCTCCTCAGACTAGGACACCTCAGTGTACTTTTTCCCCCTTTTCACCACTGTGCAGATGCCTACCTGGCTTGGTTCCATCAAATGCCTTTGGAGTGAGTTGTTCGGGTAGAGAAGAGAAGTGAAAGAAAGAAAAGGAGAAAGAAAAAAAGGGGAAAGTAGGAAACTGGTATTAAGCTGTTTTTAAAAAGAATGTTTCTTATATTGCTGTCATGCATTTCCTCCTTGTTAATATTCAACATGTGCCTATTTTATGTAGAATTTAACTTGAGGATTTTCTGCACATCATTTTATTAGATATGATGCGTTGAATTTTGAGCTGGAAATATAGATTCCTATAAAAACATCAGCTGAAAAACATTACACACACACACACACACATCTCTCTCTCTCTCTCTACATATATATATATGTTTTATAAACTTTGGATATTAAAAATAAAATGGTATTTTAGGAAGGTATTAACTAAGGAGATATTCTGCAGTTGCCTGATTAGCAATATAACAAAACAGCATATTAAAATAATAATACTTCCCCTAAACCTCAATCTCACCTGGCACTCACATTAAAAAAAATAGTAATAAAATAAAATAATAATACTTCTTCATCAAATGGAACCTTATTCTAGGTATATAAGGATGGGTCAATATTAAACCTATTACATTGTTAATAGATTTTAAGAGAAAATCTATGGAAAGATTAGATGATGGAAAGACATTTAATAAAATCCATTCCTGAAAAAAATCAATTTTTTTATTTTGCTATCATTAATACAATTACATGAACAACATTATAGTTACTAGACTCCCTCTATTATCAAGTCCCCACCACATACCTCATTACAGTCATTGTCCATCAGCATAGTAAGATGCTATAGAATCACTACTTGCCTTCTCTGTGTTATACTGCCTTCCCTGTATCCCTCTCCACCCCCGCTACAATACGTGTGCTAATTGGAATAGCCCTTTTTCCCCCTTATCCCGCCCTTTCCACCCATCCTCCCCAGTCCCTTTCCCTTTTGTAACTGTTAGTCCATTCTTGGGTTCTGTGAGTCTGCTGCTGTTTTGTTCCTTCAGTTTTTTCTTTGTGCTTATATTCCACAGATAAGTGAAACCATTTGATAGTTGTCTTTCTCCTCCTGGCTTATTTCACTGAGAATAATACCCTCTAGCTCCATCCATGTTGTTGCAAATGGTAGCATTTGTTTTCTTCTTATGGCTGAATAATATTCCATTGTGTATATGTACCACCTCTTCTTTATCCATTCATCTACTGATGGACACTTAGATTGTTCCATTTCTTGGCTATTGTAAATAGTGCTGCGATAAACATAGGGGTGCATATGTCTTTTTCATACTGGGCTCCTGTATTCTTAGGGTAAATTCCTAGGAGTGGAATTCCTAGTTCAAATGGTATTTCTATTTTTAGCTTTTTGAGGAACCTCCATACTGCTTTCCACAATGGTTGAACTAGTTTACATTCCCACCAGCAGTGTAGGAGGGTTTCCCTTTCTCCACATCCTGACCAACATTTGTTGTTATTTGTGTTTTGGATGTTGGCCATCCTAAGTGTGTGAGGTGATATCTCATTGTGGTTATAATTTGCATTTCTCTGATGGTTAGCGATGTGGAGCATCTTTTCATGTGCCTATTGGCCATCTGAATTTCTTCTTTGGAGAAGTGTCTGTTCATCTCCTTGCCCATTTTTTAATTGGATTATTTACTTTTTGTTTTTTGAGGTGTGTGAGATCTTTATATAATTTGGATGTCAACCCCTTATCAGATATGTCATTTATGAATATATTCTCTCATACTGTAGGATGGCTTTTTGTTCTACTGATGGTGTCCTTTGCTGTACAGAAGCCTTTTAGTTTGATACAGTCCCCCTTGTTCATTTTTGCTTTTGTTTCCCTTGCCTGCGGAGATATGTTCATGATGAAGTTTCTCATGTTTATGTCCAAGAGATTATTGCCTATGTTTTTTCTAAGAGTTTTATGACTTAAATTCAGGTCTTTGATCCATTTTGAGTTTACTTTTGTGTATGGGGTAAGACAATAATCCAGTTATTGTCTATTAATTATTAATAATAATCCAATTCTCTTGCATGAACCTGTTAGTTTTGCCAACACCAGCTGTTGAAGAGGCTGTCATTTCCTCATTGTAAGTCCATGGCTCCTTTATCATATATTAATTGGCCATATATGTGTGGGTTTATATCTGGGCTCTCTATTCTGTTCCATTGGTCTATGGGTCTGTTCTTGTGCCCATACCAAATTTTCTTGATTACTATGGCTTTGTAGAAGAGCTTCAAGTTGGGGAGTGTAATCCCCCCAGCTTTATTCTTCCATCTCAGGATTGCTTTGGCTATTCAGGGTCTTCTGTGGTTCCATATGAATTTTAGAACTATTTGTTCCAGTTCACTGAAGAATGCTGTCGGTATTTTGATAGGGATTGCATTGAATCTTTAGATTGCTTTAGGCAATATGGCCATTTTGACAATATTAATTATTCCTACCCAAGAGCGTGGGATGAATTTCCATTTATTAGTGTCCTCTTTAATTTCTCTCAAGAGTGTCTTGTAGTTTTCAGGGTATAGGTCTTTCACTTCTTTGGTTAGGTTTATTCTTAGGTATTTTATTCTTTTTGAAAAAATTATGAATGGAATTGTTTTCCTGATTTCTATTTCTGCTAGTTCATCATTAGTGTATAGGAATGCAACATATTTCTGTGTATTAATTTTATATCCTGCTACTTTGCTGAATTCAGATATTAGTTCTAGTAGTTTTGGAGTGGATTCTTTAGGTTTTTTTTATGTATAATATAATGTCATCTGCAAACAGTGACACTTTAAATTCTTCCTTACCAATGTGGATGCCTTTTATTTCTTTGTGTTGTTGGATTGCCATGGCAAGGACCTCCAGTACTATGTTCAATAAAAGTGGGGAGATTGGGCATCCTTGTCTTGCTCCTGATCTTAGAGGAAAAGCTTTCAGCTTTTCACTATTAAGTATAATGTTGGCTGTAGGTTTGTCGTATATATAGACTTTATTATGTTGTGGTACTTGCCTTCTATACCTATTTTGTTGATAGTTTTTATCATGAAAGGGTGTTGAATTTGTCAAATGCTTTTTTAGCATCTATGGAGATGATCATGTGATTTTTGTCTTTGCTTTTATTGATGTAGTGGATGATGTTGATGAATTTTCGAATGTTGTACCATGCTTGCATCCCTGGGATAAATCCCACTTGATCATGATGTATGATCCTCTTGATGTATTTTTGAATTAGATTTGCTACTATTTTGTTGAGTATTTTTGCATCTATGTTCATCAGGGATATTGGTCTGTAGTTTTCTTTTTTGTGGTGTCTTTGCTTGGTTTTGGTATTAGAGTGATGCTGGCTTCATATAATGAGTTTGGCAGTATTCCCTCCTCTTCTACTTTTTGGAAAACTTTAAGGAGAATGGGTATTAGATCTTCACTAAATGTTTGATAAAATTCAGCAGTGAAGCCATCTGGTCCAGGTATTTTGTTCTTAGGTAGTTTTTTGATTCACCAATTCAATTTCATTGCTGGTCATTGGTCTGTTCAGATTTTCTTTTTCTTCCTGGGCCAGTCTTGGAAGGTTGTATTTTTCTAGAAAGTTGTCCATTTCTTCTAGGTTATCCAGTTTGTTAGCATATAATTTTCCATAGTATTCTCTAGTAATTCTTTGTATTTCTGTGGTGTCTGAAGTGATTTTTCCTTACTCATTTCTGATTCTGTTTATGAGTGTAGATTCAAGAAAATGATAAGTCTGGCTAGTGGTTTACCTATTTTGTTTATTTTCTCATAGAACCTGCTCTTGGTTTCATTAATTCTTTCTATTGTTTATTCTTCTCAATTTTATTTATTTCTTCTCTGATCTTTATTATGTCCCACCTTCTACTGACTTTGGGCTTCATTTGTTCTTCTTTTTCCTGTTTCAGTAATTGTGAATTTAGACTGTTGATTTGGGGTTGTTCTTCCTTTGTTAAATAGGCCTGGATTTCTCTATACTTTCCTCTTACAACTTCCTTTGCTGCGTTCCACAGAATTTGGGCAGTTTGCTGCTGTTTTCATTTGTCTCAATATATTGCTTGATCTGTGTTTAATTTGGTCATTGATCCATTGATTATTTAGGAGAATGTTGTTAAGCCTCCATGTGTTTGTGAACCTTTTTGTTTTCTTTGTAGAATTTATTTCTCATTTCATACCTTTGTGATCTGAAAAGTTGGTCGGTAAAATTTCAATCTTTCTGAATTTTCTGAGGCTCTTTTTATGGCCTAGTATGTGAGCTATTCTTGAAAATGTTCCATGTGCACCTGAGAAGAATGTGTGTCCTGCTGCTTTTGGGTCGTGTGCTCTATAGATGTCTGTTAGGCCTGTCTGTTCTAATATGTTGTTCAGTGTCTATGTCTCCTTACTTATTTTCTGTCTGGTTGATCTGTTCTTTGGAGTGAGTGGAGTGTTGAAGTCTCCTTAAATGAATACATTGCATTCTATTTCCCCCTTTAATTCTGTTAGTATTTGTTTCACATATGTAGGTGCTCCTGTGTTGGGTGCATAAATATTTAGAATGGTTATATCCTCTTTTTGGACTGAACCCTTTATCATTATGTAATGTCTTTCTTTTTCTCTTGTTACTGTCTTTGGTTTGAAGTCTATTTTGTCTGATGCAAGTACTGCAACTCCTGCTTTTTTCTCACTATTAGTTGCATGAAATATCTTTTTCCATCCCTTCACTTTTAGTCTGTGTATATTTTTCAGTTTGAAGTGCATCTTTTGTAGGCAGCATATTGATGGGTCTTGCTGTAACTCTGTGTCTTTTTTTTTTGTTGCATTCAGTCCATTTACATTTAGGGTGGTTATTGATAGGTATGTTCTTATTGCCATTGCAGCCTTTGGATTTGTGGTTACCAAAGGTTCAAGGGCATCTTTACTATCTAGTAGTCTACTTTAACTCACTTATTTCACTATTATAAACACAGTCTGGTGATTCATTTTTCTCTCCCTTCTTTTTCTTCCTCCTCCACTCTTTATATGTTAGGTGCCTCATTCTGTTCTCTGTGTATCCCTTGACTAACTTTGTGGGTATGTGATTTAATTTTGTATTTGGTTAGTATTTACTTGGTCCACTTCCTTTGCTGTGGTTTTATTTTCTCTGGTAACAGCTATTTTGTCTTAGGCACACTAGAGCAGTCACTTTAAAATACACTGTATAGGTGGTTTTGGGGAGGTCAATTCCCTCAGCTTTTGCTTATCTGGAAATTGTTTAATCTGTCCTTCAAATTTAAATGATAATCTTGCAGGGTAGAGTATTCTTGGTTCGAGGCCCTTCTCTTTCATTGCATTGAATATATTATGCCACTCCCTTCTGGCCTGTAAGTTTTTTGCTGAGAAGTCTGATGATAGCTGGATGGGTTTTCCTTTGTAGGTGATCTGTTCTCTCTCTCTGGCTCCTTTTAATACTCTGTTCTTGTCTTTGATCTTTGCCATTTTAATTATTGTATGTCTTTGTGTTGTTGGTTTTTTACTTCTTACATCTATAGTAACTCTAGTTAGACACTAAGACACAGAAATTGAAATCATGAAAGTTAAAGAAGACAACATAAAGGAATTATATTAATATTATTGGAATACAGAAAGTTTTTTAAAATTCGACACAAAATTCTGGTGTCACTAAAATCAAAGTGATAGGTTTAATAAAAATTTAAGAAGCAAGTGCAATGACAACAAAAACTTAAGTAAAGTGAAAGGTGATCCCCTGAGATATTTCCCACACATATCAGGTATAGAATATGAATTCTTTTAACATATAAAAATACCTGCAAAGGGATAGCAAATGACCAGCAACAAGTCTCCATTTACACCGCAAAGTTTAGGCACTACAAAATTTCGGGGAATCCATTCATATAGAAGTGAATCTTACACACCTACTAATGGCAGCGCCAATCAACAGCCCATGGAAGTATGGTTAAAGGCCATTAAAAAAATGATACATAGGAAATAACTGTCTTGGTTCTTAAAAATACAAAAAAATCTTTATGGTTATCAGTAAAAATAAAAGAAAATTGAATCTACAATGGGTTATTGTTTATTTTGACTTATTTTCTAGGTGAAAATCACACATGAAAAATAATTGGTATAGTGAAATAGTTACTCTCATATACTTTTGAAGGAATGTAAATTCGTTCAACCTGTATGAGGCCAATTTGACAAATATTTATTAAAAATTAAAATAAGTATGATTTGATTTATATTTATATTCCAGAAATACACTTACATATGTCTAAAATAACACCCATACAAAGATATGCATTACAGCATGGTCTGTAATGGTACGTGATGGGAACAACTTAAATATCAAAAAATAGCGATCAAGAAATTAATGGTAATACTATGTCCTATGTTGGCACTAAAGAGAATGAGATAGCTATATATTCTATGAAATAATTTTCTATCTCTCCATCCATCTATCTATCTATCCATCTTAGAGTTTATCCTTCTATCTGTCATCTGTCCGTCCATCTCTCTAGCATCTACCTCTCTGTCTCTCTGTTATTTGATCTGTCCATCCATCCATCTACACATCCTTCTATTCCTATTTCCTATTTTCTATCTGTAGGTTAGTGAAAAAAATATTTGTAATAGGAAAGCCATCATTCCTGTGTGTGTGTTTCTGTATTTGTATCTCCAGATGCTTGCCTGTGTACTGAGTGTCTTCAGTATGGTGTACTAAAAATTGGCAATGCCAACTGCCTATAGGAAGACTGACTGAATCACTGAGACAGTAGGAGGGACACATACCTATCTTCTGGTATACATTTTTGTTCCTTTTGCATTTTTCCACTTACATACAATATCTATTTAAATTAATTGAATAAAAATATAAACAGCAGAGCTTTGCTTGCAATATCATCTACCTCAATAATTTACATATAAAGGTTTGGACTAGGTAGTTGCTGAATGACAAGTTTGAATCAGGTGTGTTTATCAAGAATTATCAAACAAATGCAGCAAAATAGGAAATCTATTTAAACCCTCATGTAACACTTTATACACAATCAAGGGTATCTTTTCAAAATATTCAGTCCCCATTAGAAGTTAGTATGTAAAACTCTTTCTGAACAAAGGAGAGTAAAGTAACAAAATTGTTTAGCAAATAAATTTAAACAAAGACAACCAAATGTGATCTAAACCCTAACTAACTGGGAGAATCCGAGGGATTAGATTGGGATTGTACTGTTAGCCCTGCTTCCTCCAGAACATGTATTACAGAACATACTTTTCATTTTATTATATTATACTTTGACTATACTGGAACTTATTTTTGTGGATTCAACCTCTGCTGCACCATTTACCAAGTGTATGATCTTAGAGTTTCCTCAACCTTCTTAATCCTCAATTTCTCTGTATATAAAATGGTAATAGTAGTGCCTACCTCTGGAGTAATTACATGTAAAATGTAGTCGGTTTATATAAAGTAATAAATATGATGATAACCCTCAAAATGTTTCCTCCCTCCCACTTTCTTTCCTTCTTTGTTTTTTTTTGTCTTTATGTCTGTCTGTCACCTGTTGCTCAGTGTTTCCTACATTCCTTCTTTCTGCACTTTCCTCCTTTTCCCCTCCTTCTTTTCCTTTTTCCTTCCCAAAAATATTTGATGTAGCCCACCAATCACATGGAATAGCCCTTGTACGCATATGAATTCAATGCCATCTCCCACAATAGGCTTTGTGTGGGTAGGAACAGGTGTGAAACGGTTCTCACTGTTGTCCTGAGTTCCAGATCCCTGTGGTTTCACCACTCTCCCCACTAGAGTCAGTCCTTCCAGCACACTGCGGTCCTCTGGACACTCTGTTTTGCCTTCTCACTTTAGCAACAGTTGGTTCTCTGACCATTTTGTCCCCCAGTGGACATCAGTCCAACCACAGGGATGCCATCCCAGCTCTCACTTCTATTTCACATCTGATCTTTCTCCATTTACCCAGTGCAAGTTCACATAAAAGCAGTCATTAGAGGTTGAAGAGGATCATGTACTACAGGGAATTGTTAATACTGAACAAAAATAAGACATAATCTAGTTCCCCTACTTAGACTTCAGTATGACCAGCTGTACCCCTTGACACACTTCCTACTCATTCTTTCACAACAGTTAGAGCCCTAATAACTTCCTCTAAGACTTTTTATTCAAAAATTTGTCCAAGATGGAAAAGCTTCCTCCTGTTCTGCTAATGGCTGGTTTGTTTGTCCATCTCACCTAGGACCAGGTACATAATTGATATTTACCCACATCTCAGGATTCACTTACATAGTACCAGGGCAAGTGCGCCCAAACCACTCAGTTCAGAAGTTTGGTTTCTCCAGAAACCTGATTTTTCTGGAGGTACCAGCTTGTGGAAATACCTGGTCTGTGTGATTTCTGCAGAGGGATGCAGAGGATCAAAGATGGGGAGCACAGAAAGTGAAGAAGGGCTTGGGAACAGGGAGGAGCTGCCCAGCTAGCATAGGGAGGAATGCAGGCTCATGCCTTCTGGGAGTAGGAGTAGTACAACCAGGGCCCTTTGACTTACAGGATGAACACAGCCATAGGTAATCAGGAAATTACAGTTTCCCAGCTCTGGTGATGAGATTCAGAGGATATCAAAACATGAAATGGCTGCATTTTTGGACAGAATGTATTCAGCTGAGCTGCTCTAACTTAGAAAAAGATAACATTTTGTGCACCTTTATTCTTTCATTTAAAACTAAGTAATATGGGGCTAAAGTTAATTAGGAGAGTAAACTTATGATATGAAAATCATGCAATGAACTTTTAGACCAAATATTAAAAATAAACTGGATTTTCTGCTCTTTTCAGTTTTTTTCCAGTCCTCTTGTAACTGAGAATAATGGATAATAAAGAAGCAATTCCTGTAAGAGTGTCAAGAATTCAAGAGTGTGTTGGTAGCATCACCTCGTGATACTTTTAATTTTCTTCCTGAGAGTTGTTCATCATTGTGTGACCCTGCCATCAGGGGAACTGCTGTCTAATCACTTCTTCAGACTAGCTGATTGGCTGCAGTGTCGTCCTTGTCAGGAGTCTGACTCGTGTTTATTTCTAGTTTTGTTATTATCACTTAGGTAACAGACTAGCAATGCTAGTAAATAATTTAGTAATATGCCTGACTCAGCTATAAAGTTATAGCCTTCTGCAATTAAATCATCCATTTGCTTATTCGTTTTCTATATTTAACTCTCTGACATAATGTTTGTCAGAAATATGGCAAATCTTTTAGGCTCATTGGACTTTCTGTTCTGATGGGCTTACTTGTCCTCAATACTATACTTTTAACACATCTCTGAGAAGGCCGCTCTTCATCTGAGAGCTGTATTCTCTTAGACCACACATGTCCCTGCCAGTTCCTTGTCTGACTCCCAGCTATCACACTCTTGAAGTGCCCTAACAGGCTGCCTGCTGGCCCTCTCCAAAATGGAGGCTGATTCTATCACATTTAACATTTAAATGATCCATGAACATACTTTTCTTCTCCTTTACCTACTAAAGGCATGTCCAACCACACCAGCCCCTGACATAAAAAGCATTCCGTTGGTCTAGTTAGATACACTCACCTTCATCAGACTCCTCCCACCAGTCTCAGCAGTAGGTAGTTTCATATGATATGACTTGTGCAATGAAGTATGCCACCTATGTATTCCTGCCACCTTGTTCTTTGGAACTCAATTATACCGCCAAGTGATTGTATATATACAGTTAAGGGCATATATACCACCTCTCAAATTGCCCTTTCTAAAATCCTTGCCCTGCCATTACCAGAACCATCTGTCCCATCCTCCCCTTCCTCTTTCTTTGTCTATTCGTCTGACAGCAGTGTAGCTAGAAGGCTGTGCAGCATAATAGAGTAAACTCCCAGGTGAGGATGAAAAATATTTGGTTACTAATCCTGACTTTTCCAATTAGTGCTATAAATCATATCACCTTCAGTCTTCCCACCTGGAAATTGGGAATAATAGTGTCTATATCATAGGTGCAGTTGGGTAGTTTTAATGAATTAACATTTAGGTGGGTCTGATTGGCACACAGGATAGTAGTGATGATTATTCAGGCAATGAAATCCATGGATTTTTAAATGTAAATTTAGCATAAGTAAAGAATCAGGGAGACTAGTCAGAAAGTGACTTCCGTTGTCCATTAAAAGAAATGATGAGGATCTGTCTTAGTACATAAAAGTTGTCAGACTGTTATAAAAAAATACCTAATATCGGGTGGCTTACAAACAACAAAAATTTATTCCTCACTGGTCTGGAGGCTGGGAAGTCCAAGAGCAAGGTGCTGGCACACTCAGCCCACCTCCTGGTTCACAAACGGTACCTTTTCATGTGTCCTCGCACAGTGGCAGGGGCAGGGGAGCTCTCGGGGGTATCGTTTATTAGGACTCTCATCCCATTCATGAGGGCTCCATCCTCATGGCCTAACCACCTCCCAAAGGCCCCAGCTACAGTACCATACCCTTAGGGGTTAGGATTTCAACATATGAACTTGGGGAGGACACAAACATTCATATCACAGCACGGTGTTAACTAAGGGAGAGGCAATAAAAGATAGATAGGATGGATATGAGATGTCTGGAGGTGACGACTTGAAAGTGCTTGGTTAATTGGCTCAGCTTCATGAAGGAGTGGTGATAAATTTCTTCTTTTTATTTAATCTTAACTCTTGTTGAGTTGAATGAGAGTAGAGAATTAAAAAGGCTGGCTGCTTAAAAAAAAATCTCTCTTCTTTCTCTCTCTCTCTCTCCCTCTCTCTCTCTCTCTCTGTCTCTGTGTGTGTGTATAGTTTAGTTTTAGATGTACTAAGTTTGATTTGCCTGTAGGACATAGTGGCTTCTTGATTTTGTAAGTGAATGAATAAAATATCTGATTGAGAATTGGATACATGGCTCTGACTCTCAGGAGAGATGTCTGGCTGGAGTCATGCTTTGGCAGTCATTACCACCGCGTGGGAGGTAAAGCTATGGGAATCAGTGACACCACCAAGGGGGACGCATCGAGTGGGATGGGCAAGTGTGTAATTGTTGAACTCAAGGAGCTTTTAATTTCATGTTGCAGGCACCTGCACCTGAGGTTTAAAAAAAAAAATAAGAAGAATTGCTCATTCAGTTTGTTTTCCTGTAATGAGTAAAACTCCCAGATATTAACATGCTTTAAGGCAGCTTTGTATCAGGTGAAGCACTTGCATAGTTTTCCGCCTATTGGATGCCTGACTCTTGTCCATAACAATTTACTGGGCTCCACTAATTTACTATAAATGTTTTCTTGTCATTACTCTAATAGAAACCATTGAGTCAATAACAGCCTTTCAAAATAATAATAATAACAATAACGTTTTTAAAACCAGGAAGCAGATTACAAGTATGTTGAAGTGAAAAACATATGCATCTCGGTGCTGAATAAATACAATGTCTTTGTACAGAAATGCCAGGAAAGTTGTTTCACTTATAACTTTATAAAGGACCACTCCATGAAATGAGAACTGCGTGTATTTTACTACACAGATAATTCAAGCCAGAGTGAACACTTTATGGCAGAGAGCTGTCATCAAATTTTAGTGTTTCTTCACTAAAGTGATAACCTTTAGTAAGAAAATTCAAGAAATAGTCATTGTGGGCTTTGTCTTCTTTCATCGTTTTGAAGTTTGATCATTCTTTCCTGTGTGTGTGACATAATTCTGTCCGATGTGGTTCTAAGTACAAAGGTCTTTATTACTACTTGTGACTTGCATTCAGCTTTTTCTATCTAATAGTGCTAAACTATTTTTTAAAGTACTGAGCCTTTATCAGCTGGGTTATAAAAGAGATTTATTAGTTTCCAGATTCCATGAGTTTCCGCAAACAGAAACATTTACATGCCTTTTATTACAACATTTCAATGGGATGATGTTTTTTTTATTGATTTTAAATGCATTTTATTTTTTGACAACCTACAAGGATGATGTTTTTTTTTAATTTTTCTAACGAAATGACTTAGTTACACGAGTAAAGTCAGAAGTAAATGATAAATTAGGAAATATAAGCATGTGTTTGCAATTCCTTTTCCTTCCTCATCTTTATTAATAAATATGGATCAGTATCTTATCAGTTCATTATAAGGCATTTTACTTAGTCATGTTATCATTTTATCTTTTCCCAATCTTATCCAAGGCTAAGGGCCTTGCTCAGAAAGGTATAGTCTCTCCCCAGACTTTGGCAGTACTTGTGTGCCTAGGAAATCTGAGTACTCACATCTCCCAGTAATGGTGTGAATTAAGGCTGTTTCTGAGGTCAAGGACGTAGACGGAAATCTTCACAAACCTTCTCTGGTGGACTGTTTGTGCACGCCCATTATAATGTTTGACTACCTAGAATATTTTTGGTATATCTCTTACTAAGAGAGTTTTGCCAGCTGTGAAGCTGGAACAGAATCCACAAGACCACCTCCCACCTGTCACCAACTGAGAGTTTAGGGGGTTCCCCACAACACACTCTGTTTCCATAACTCACTAGAAAGACTCATAGAACTCACTGAAAGCTGTGACACTCATAGTTTATGAGAGAAAAAGGATACAGAATAAAACCAGCCAAAGGAAGAGTTGCGCAAGGCAAAGTCCAGGGTAAGTACCACATGCAGGGCCTCCAGTCATCCTTTGTCTGTACACTCAGGACAGAGTTACCCGACTGGCCTCAAGGTTGACAATACGCATAGAATATGCCAGCCAGGGATGCCCATCTGAGCCTTGGTGTCTAGTATTGTTATTAGGGCTCCATCATGTAGGAATGGTTGGCTTCCCACAGGGCTGACCTTTTTCCACCCCCTCAGGAGGTCACGCCGTCTGACCCAAAGCACCTGCACCAAGTTACCTGGTTGGTGTGGCCTGGATGCCCCACCCTAAGTCCCATTGCCCAAGGCCCCCAGGCAAACATAGAGATTCTCATCAGACAGGATATTCGAAGAGTTTAGAGATTACCTCCCAGAAGCTGAGGGCAAAGGACAGACGGCTCTTTGGTTAAAATAAAATTCTTTACTGCACACTCTTCTGTTTTCTTTGCTGACTCGTTCCCTCCTCTGTGTGAGGAGCTAATATTCCTGTGTCTTGGACTTTCCTCGCTGGGAAATGTGACCCAAGCTGGGTCTGTCAGAAGCCTCCATAGGATTTCTCTGTTAAACAGAAATACAGTCTTTGGAGCCTTTCAGTTAACTTTCTGTCGTGTGGAGAAAACCTGTGTGCAGCAGGAGAGAATCAGAATCAGAAAGAGAAGCAAAGAGACAGATATGGAAATAGAAGTGAAATCAGAACTCTGTTTGAAGCTTTGAGTCAGCATGAGGCCATTTCTGGACCAGCAGGGGACATCCCTGAATTTCCTCATAGTATATATATATGAGATTAAATTTTATTGTTTTCCTCAAGTATTTTGAGGTCAATTTTCTCACCTGCAACAGAAAGGCCTCTAATTGATACAGAGGTCCAAAGTGTAATGATCGCTTGCTGTTGGGAAGTAATTTGAGTTAGACAACTTGCTGGTAATTGAAGCTTTAGGTCTAGGTGAAGGGACAAACAGGCCATTCCTTTCTATTATATTCTACTGACCTAATAACGGCATTAATCCCTGGGACCTGAGACCCTCTTCCAAGCTGAACTCCCTGTTTTTTGCATTACTTTTCATCCAGGTCCTACATCCTTCCCAAGAGACACTGCCTGTGCACTTACTAAATTTCTTTAATAAGACCTTAGAGAAGAGACTGTAGCTAAAGCTCCAGAAAGTCTGCATGCATTTGACTTGCCATTAGACACTCCTATATCAGCCCTTTCATTGGAAGGTAACTTGTAAGACAAATTTGCTGAAACAGATTTTGGAAACAGAAGTGAAGCTTAAAATAACAATGTTTAATATAAAATGTGTTAAAAGTTAGCAATGGTTCTGAAGTACAATGCACACCTTTCTGCTGTTTAGGTCTTTAAAAAATAGATGTAACCTATGTTTCAATCTTTTTTTTATTAATACAGCAAGCCAAGAACACCTGTTTTTGGAGAATAACATTGGGCATGGCCTTGACAGGACTCCTCGGAGTATGTACTCTTTCCAACATGTAGTAAGTGCCCTATCTCACACATTTAGTATAACAGAAGTGCCTAAGGTTAGCACACATAGGCATATACACCTCATAGGAACTCTGATACGTAAGCCCTTAAGGTCTTGATTCAGAAATATACAACAGTGTTCTTGGATGGTGGGTGACCATCATATAGCCTTGTGGAATCCTCTTTATAAAACTAATCAAATGAATGTCTAAATGTCCATTAAGAAGAGAATGAATAAACTGTAATACAGATATACAATGAAGTACCCTACTGCAGTGAATGTGATGAATTCTAGGTCCATAAAACAAGAGGGACTCTTAAGACATAACACTGAATTAAGGAAGCCAGACATAGTATAATAAACATTTTATTATTCTACCTATAAAAACTTCAGAAGACAGGTAAAATTAAACTATATTGTTTAGGACCATATAATTAGGCAATAAAACTATTTAATAAATACACAGAAATTTAATTCTATACAACTCAGCATATTGGTACTGCTAGGAAGGAGGGACAGGCTTTTGTTTAAGAAGGAATGTGCAGAGGGCTTCTGGAGTTCTGTTAATATCCAATTTCTTGACATGGGCAGAAGTTAAACAGGTGTTTACAGTTCATTAAGTTACACTTTTATGCTTTATACACTTTTCTGTACATTTGTAATATTTCAGATAAAAAAGGTTTAAAAAATGACTATTAGTCAAAATAATTGGTGAGAATGTTTGACATCTTGATCTTGGTGATAGTCACGTGACTATATGTAAATGTCAGAATTCATTGAACTGCACACTGAGATTCAAAAAATGAAATGAAACTATTAGTAACATGTTCCCTGGTGCAGGACAAGGAGGAAAGAAAAACCCAGAAGTCTGCTTTTCCTTGTCCCCATGTATGACCCAGCCCTGATTGTCTTCCAGGGAAATGACGTTGGGTCTCATGAACTGACCATGGTCTCAGAGGGCAAGAGAGATGAGAGCCCTTCTTGCTGAGAAGGAGCAGCCCTGGGGGCTGTGTTCTGGATCCTCTGTTTAATCTCCAGTGGAAGCTTGCTGGGTCTCTGCCCAGTCACCCCGTCCCATAGCAGTGTGTGCCCATTATCTACTCTGCTTCCAAGGGCCCTGCTCTGTCCACCCACCCTCCCACTGCCAATTCTCTTGGCAAAAAATAACAGACAGAACAGCACTGAGTTAGACCCCTTGATGAGCACCTTGGCCTCTCTCTGGAGCTGCTTCTTGTCGGAAAGCTACCATGCTCCTCTTCTGCATCAAAAAATGGTGCACCTGCCTCCCTTAGCTGGGGTGGAGGTAGGAGAAAATTCCCTGAGTTTAAATCCTACCAGAAGGCCATTTTTCTTTTTCTCCATTCCACAGTACTTTCCTCCCCAGGGACAAAGGAAAAGGAAAATAACTCCTGCTGTGGCTATTGGAAGTCAATAGCAAACTCCCCCCACTGGGCCCTTCTGTTCTAAAATTTGGCTAACAATTTCCCTAGCAACAAAATTAAAGACTCCCACCAGAGTTTGCTAGGGATACAGCCATGTTCACTGAAATGATAATGTGATTTTCCCTTGCCCAAATTTATGATCAAGAAAAATTTAAGACTGTTTTGGAGTGAAGGAATCTGCGGTAGAAATACTCATTACTTCGAATTTTTTTTTAAGCTTGAGGACACTTCCAGATATTTCATTATTTTATCATTATCCATTGAAAGAACACCTTACACGATAAAAATCATCTTGATCTCTCTGGTGATGTGAAGATGAGTAGGTTAGAGTCCCTTCCTTTCTCTTAAGAAATACATATTTTTTGGGTGGGGGTGTTCAAGATACAAACAGTAAGAACACAAGTTAGAATAAGAAAGGGATTGAGACAAACTGAGCAGAGAGTTTGAAGGAGACTGAGATGGCATTAACGTACAGAAAACTGTGTAGATGTCAGAGAAGAGATGGTATCTGGCGTGCATTTGAAGAACACGTAGTTTGTTGATCAGCAGAGAAGTTTCCATGTAGAGGGAACATTACAAGTAAGAGCACAAAGAAACGATACGGAGCACAGCCCACGAGTCCAGGATGCCTGGAGTGCAGCGTATGTGTAGGGAAGCTGGGGAGAAACAGTGAAAGCACTGGGACCAGACCATGAGAGGTACTCCAAGCCCAGCTAAGGAGCTTGGTCTTCAGTTGGAATGCAGGCAGGGTCACTGAAATTTTGGGATAGGTGATGGTGATGTTGTTAGGATATGACTTATTTCATCCTTAAGTCTAGTTTTCTGGGATGTAATATTTGTGATTTGCCTTTCTCTTTTGTTTAATTAGATTTCTGTATCATTGTATTTATTTTTTCCATTTTTTTTTAAGGAAACAAATATGTGTGGTGTTATTCCTGAGCTACTCCTAGTTTTGCCACCAGAATAGAAACATCTAGTATCTTCAGATTCTTGACTTAGGAAAAATATCCTCCAGGCTTATAGTTACCTCTATATTGTGAAGTTAACACTGAGAAGAGATATTTTCTAGTTTTGTGCACCAAGAGCAATAGTAGTTCAGTGGCAACAAGGGCATTGTATCCAGGTCCTGGTTTATCAATACCATTCTCCAATAAGAGGAACCAAGCTCCCTGAAAAAGTGGTTGATTCCAGAGCTGGGGCAGGAAAAGTCCAAGGTAGTTACAGAAAATCCAGTACAGAATTAATGAAGTCTAATCCACATACTTAGGATTCAGGATTCAGGAATTCTTGTCTACTCTAGAAGTGGACTCTGTGGTTTTGGATTTTTGCTTATAATAGTTTTTCTTCCTTTATCTAGAATTCTACACCTAATTTTTAAAAGACTTTTTATTTTGGAATAATTTAGATTTGTGAATGTACTGCAAAAAACAGTGCAGAGCTTTCTATTTACTCTTTGCCTAGCTTCCCCTAAGGTTAACATCTTTATAGCCATAGCACAGTTATCAATACCAAATTACATACTTTTTCTTAATAAACATGAAATTGCATACACGGTTTTCTAAATTACATCCTTTGATATTCACCACCTTTTCAATTAATATCCTTTTTAATGTCTCAAAATTCAATCTAAGGTACTCTATCACATTTAGTGGTCATAGGGCTTTAGTTCCTCTAGGGCCTGACACCTCTTCAGTCTTCCCTTGACTTTGGGAACTTAAGAGTTTTGAAGATTAGTGATCAGGTCTTTTGTAGAATACCCCTCAATTGGGATTTGCCTGATGTTTTTTTTCATTATTAGATCTAGATTATGCATTGTTAGGAAGCATTCCACAGAGATGATAGGACATAGCTTTCTTAGTGCAATGCCTCAGGGGTTCCATAATTTGATAGAACTCATTGCTGGTTATGTTAATCTAGATCGTTGAGTTAAGTTGCTACCTTCCAGGTTTCTCCATTGTAAAGTTATTACTGTTTTTCCCCTATGGTTAATAAATATTTGGAGGAAATGCTTTGAGACTATGCAACTATCTTGTTCTTAAACTTTCATCAGGAGATCTTACTTTCTAATGGTAATGTTCTATTTCCCTATTGACTTCTACATTTATAAGAATGCTTTTGTTTGTGCTCCCCACTTTATTATATTAATCACTTATTTATATCAATATGGACTCATGGATATTCGTTCTTTGTTCACAATCCAATACTATTGTTATTTATTTATTGCTCAAGTTTTTCCAGTTTTGGCCCTCAAGTGCTCTTACAACTTTGGTTTCTGTGTCTTTTTTATATATTCCAATCCTCTCCCCCCATTTTGAACAGTTCCTTACTTTCTAGACCACTAGATGCTCCAGGTTCATCCTGGGTTATCCCTGTCCCAGCTCTAGAATCAACTGCTTCCCTAAGGAGTCTGATTATTGGAAAATTAGTATTTATAAACCAAGATCTAGGTGCTAGTTGTGCATATTGCCATTGAGTTATCATTGCTCTTAGCAGAAAGAGCTAAGGAGTGTTTGTATGTCCACAATCCATATACACATATATATATGTATCTATTTATATGGCAATCTATCTGAATAGACGTTAGAAAATAAAATTCCCCCAAACTCCATGAGTTCACACTGATGCCTCTAATTCCAATCTAGCAACCCTGGCTACCTCCTAGTAATCTACATTTACTCATTTGTAACTTCTTCCTCCAACAGTGAGAACCCTAGCTTCAACATCCACAATGTATTTACTTATTGTTTAATATAGTATACACAGAAAGTAGTTTCAGAAAACATACGACTGAAAAGAACAAGTGACCATAGTTGTTTGTGTGCAGTTCTTTTGTCCTTAATATTTTAATATCCAGTCAAGACAATGATTTTTTTCAGTCACTTAGGGAATCTCATTTCTTCCCAGCCACTTCAGGGTAGTTATATAATTCATTTGAAAATTACAGTTAAATGCATTTGTCACAGTCTGCATTCCATCTGCAGTTCTCCTCACAGCCTGGTGGTGGATGCTTTTTAAATTGCACACAATCCAATTCACTCTTTGTGGTATACAGTTTTGTGGTTTCTGAAAAATGCATAGAATACTAAGAGCACAGTTCTATCACCCCCAAAATTTCCTTTTGCTGCCCCCTTTGAGCCAAGTGTTTCCCCATACAACCCCTGACAACATTTATCTAAGTCTCAATAGTTTTGCCTTTTCTAAAATGTATAAATGGGATTATGCAGTATGTAGACTTTTGGCCACTTGCACTTAGCAAAATCCATTTCAGATTCATACACATTGGTTTTGAATCAGTAGTTCTTTTTTCTTGTTGTGTAGTGTTCCATTTTATGGAATTGTTTGCTTATAATTTACTTGAGGAATACCAGGGTTGTTTCTAGATTTTTGTGCTTATAAATAAAGCTGCTATAAATCTTCATGTACAGGTGACTGTGTAAACATAAGTTTTCATGTCATTTGGGCAAATGCCTAGGAGTAACATTGCTGAGTTGCATGACAAGTTTATGTTTAATTTGTTTGGAAAAAAAACCCTATTTTCTAAAGTAATCGTAGCATTTTGCATTCCTACCAGCAATGAGTGATAATTCCATTTATTTTGCATCCTAATACTTGCTTTGTTTTGTATTGTTTTGTTTTTTAAAATGGTCATTATAATAGGTATGTAGCCAGAGTTCATTGGGGTTTCAGTTTGCATTTCCCTAGTGGATGTTGAGCATCTTTTCATATGCTTCTTTTGCATCTGTATACCTTCTTTGGTTAAATGCCCTTTCAGGACTTTTGCCCATTTTTATTGGCTTGTTTGTTTTCTTGTTGTTAAGTTATGAGTGTTTTGAAAGCATTTTTTTATTGAAGTACAGTTGATATACAATATTATATTGGTTTCAAGTATAGAATACAGTGATTCAACAGTTACAAACATTAAATTCTCACCCCAACTAGTACAGTTACTATCTGTCAATAGAGAAAGATGTTGCAGAATCATTGACTATATTCTCCACACTACATTTCCATCCCTGTGACCAACTTATATTATAATTGAGAATTTATACCTCTTTATCCCCCTCACCCACCCCATCGTCCCACCCCAACCCCTACCCACCCTCTAGGTTCATCCATGTTGTTGCAAATGGTATGGTTTCTTTATTTTTTGTTGCTGAATAATATCCCATTGTGTATATATACCACTTTTTCTTTACCCATTCTCTTTACATATTATTAATACAAGTTCTGTATCAGATATGCTGTTTTCAAATGTTTTCTACCAATTGATGGCTAGCCTTTTTATTCTCTTAACAGTGTTTTTCATGGGGCAAACAATTGTAATTTTGATGAGGTACAGTTATATTTTCTTTTACGGTTTGTGTTTTGGTGTCATATCTAAAAATTCTTTGCCAAATTAAGGTTCATGAAGATTTCCTCCTATGTTGTCTTCTAGAAGTTTTATGGTTTTACTTTTTATATTTAGGTCTATGATCTATTTTGAGATTTTGTATAAAACATTTGGGGTATGTTTATTTTTGTGTATATGGATGTGTGATGTTCTGGTACCATTTGTTGAAAAGTTATTCTTCCTTCAAAGAATTGCTTTTTCACCTTTGTAAAAAATCAGTTGGTTATATTTATCTGTATTCAGTACTATTGATATTTGTGCTCATTCTTCTGCCAAACCACATTTTCTTAATTACTGTAGCTTCACAGTAAGTTTTGATATCAGATAGAGTGAAATACCCAACTTTGTTGTCCCTTGTGTAAAATATTTTGACTATTCTATATCCTTTGTATTTCCATATATATGTTAGAATCAGCTAATTGATATCATCTCTGTTGGTATCTATTTTATCAGATTGAGAGGAATTGACATCAATATTGAGTTTCTGATCTAGGAACACAATATGTCTGTCCATTTAATTCCTTTGATTTTTTCCCCCAGTGTTTTGTAGTTTTCAGCATATAGGGCCTGAAGATGGATTTTATAGATTTAAACCTAAGTAGTTCACTTTTGTAGTGTTTTAAGTGGCCTTTTACTATTTTAAATTCTAAAAGTTGCTAGTGTGTAGAAATACAATGGATTTTTGTGTATTGACCTTATATCCTGTGCTCTTGCTGGATTCACTTATTATTTCTAGGGATTTATTTATAGGTTCTTTGAACTTTTCTATGTAGACAAATATGTCACCTGTGACATATTTAATTTCTTCCTTTCCAATGTGTATATTTTTTATTTGTTTTCCTTGCCATATTATATTGGCTAGGATTTACAGTACAATTTTGAATAGGAATACTGAGAGAGAACATCTTTGCCTTGTTCCCAATCTTATAGGAAAAGCATTCAGTCTTTCATTACATTTGATATCAGTTGTAGGGTTTATCTAGATGTTCTTTTATAACTCATCATTTACTGAGATTGTTTTTATTATGGGTGAATGTTGAATTTTGTCACATGCTTTTACTCTATGGAATAAGCATGAGGTTTTTCTAGTCAATTAATAGAGAGGACTTGATGGATTTTGAAATTTTGAAGTGCTTGTGTAGATCTGGTAATTTTTTCTTCCTTATGTGTTTGGTAGAATTTTCCAGTAATACCATCTGAGTATGGAGTTTACTTTGTTGGAAGTTATCAAATTATGAAATAAATTTCTTTAATAATATAGCACTATTCAGTTTATCATTTTTTTCTTAAGTGAGCTTTGATAGTATATATCTTGCAAGGGGCTGGTCTGTTTTATCTACTTGTCAAACATATGTGCATAGATTTGTTGAAATATTTCCTTAGTATACTTAAATATACTCTTTATTAATGTCCCTACTTTCATTCCTAATACGGCAACTTATGTTATTTTTATCTCTTTTTTATTGCAATCAGTATGGCGATAAGTTTATCAGTTTCATTTATTTGAAAAGAACCCAATTTTTATTTCATTGATATTCTGTATTATTTTTCTTTTCCAGTTTCATGATTTGTGCTCTAAATCGTTATTGTTTTCTTCCGTTTGCCCTGTTTGTTTTTAACTTTCTCTTCTTTCTCTAGTTTCTCAAGAGAGGAGCTATGAATATTGATTATTGATTTGATTCTTAAATTTCTAGTCTAAGTATTTGATGTTATACATTTCTCTCTTAATACCGATTTAGTTGAATTCTATGTATTTTAAATTTAATTTTCATCATTTAGTTCAAAATAGTTTTTAATTTCTCTTGAAACTTGTTTTTTGACCCACAGATTATTTAGGAGTCCATTGTTTAATTAGCAAGTCTTTTGGTATTTCCCAGAAATCGTTCTGTCATTGATTTATGTGTGTGTATGTGGTAAAATACACATGAAATTTACCATCTTAGTCCTTCTTAAATGTACAGTTCAGTGCTATTAAATACATTTAGAATGCCATACAATCATCATCATCAACCATCTCCAGAATTCTTTTCATCTTTTAAAATTGAAACTGTACCTTTTAAATAAAAACACCCCTTTCCTGAACCCCTGACAACCACTGTTCTACTTTCTATTGCTATGATTTTGACTACTCTAAGCATATCACATAAATGGAATCATATAGTATTGGTCATTTTGTGACTGGCTTATTTCACTTAGCATACTATTTTTTAAGATTAATTCATGTTATAGCATATATCAGAATTTCCTTCCTTTTTAAGCTGAATAATATTCCATTATATGAATATACCACATTTTGATTATCCATTTATCTGTCAGCAGACACTTGGGTTGCTTCAACTTTTTTAGCCACTATGAATAAGGATGCTATGAACATGGGTGTACAAATATTATTTTAAAACCCTTCTTCAGTTCTTTTGGGTGTATATCCAGAGGTGGAATTCCTGGAACATATGGTAATTCTATTTTTAATTTTTTGAGTACCTGCCATACTGTTTTCCACAGCAGCTGTACCATGTCACGTACCCACCAACAGTGTACAAGGGTCCCTATTATACTATATCCTGCCAAAACTTGTAATTTTCTCTTTTTGTAATAGTAGCCATCCTAATAGGCGTGAGGTGGTATCTCCTTATAATTTTGATATCTATTTCCCTAATGAGTAGTGATGTTGAGCATCTTTTCATGTGCTTATTGGCCATTGGTATATCTTCTTTGGAGAAGTATCTATTTAAATATTTTTCCCATTTTTGAATCTGATTATTTGTTTGGTGAGTTTTAGGAGTTATCTATTGATTCTAGATACTCACCCCTTATCAGACCTATGATCTGAAATGTCTTCTCCCATTTTGTAGGTGCCTTCCACTCTATTGTTCATCTTTTGTGGCACAGAAGTCCAAATTGTATCTTTTTTTTCTTTTGTTGACTGTGCCTTTGGTGTTTTATCCAAGAACTCATCGCCAAATCCAATGTACTGAAGTTTTTGCCCTATGTTTTCTTCTAAGAATTTTATAGTTTTAGTTCTTTCATTTAAGTCTCTGATCCATGTTTAGTTAATTTTGTACACAGTGTTAAGAGTTCAACTTCATTCTTTTGCATGTAGATATCTAGTTTTCTCAGTACGATTTGTTGAAAAGATTGTCCTTTCCCCCACTGAATGTTCTCAGCACCTTTGTTGAAAATCATTTGACTATATTTGTAAGGGTTAATTTCTTGGTTCTGTATTCTATTCAATTGGTCTGTATATCTACCCACTTTTGCTGCTTCTATTCAACATGGTACTGGAAATTCTGCTGTGAGTAATCAGACAAGAAAAAGAAATAAAAAACATCCAAATTGGAAAGGAAAAAGTAAAATTATCTGTTTACAAATGATATAAGCTTATATGTAGAAAACCTTAAAGATTACACACCCAGAAACATTAGAACAAATAAACAAATTCATCAAAGTAGCAATATACAAAGTCAACACACAAAATTTAGTTGAATTCCTATATGCTATAATGAACAAACTGAAAGGGAAATTAAGAAAACAATTCCATTTACAACAGCATCAAAAAGAATAAAATAGTTAGGTATTAACCAAGGTGGCAGAAGACTTGTACAATGAAAACTACAAAACAGTGCTGAACTAATTTAAAGAAAACATAAACAAATGGAAACATATCTCATATTCACTGATTGGAAGACTTAATATTGCTAAGATGTCAATACTACCCAAAGCAACCTACAAATTCAATGTAATTCCTATCAAAATACCAATGATGTATTTTGCAGAAGTAGAAAAAATCTCAACCTAAAATTCATATGCAGTCTCAAGGGACCCTCTTCCAATTCTGCACCACAAAGGAGACTTTCTTAGAACTTCTCAATGTTTTCTATGAACATATGTTAAACACACTTCTGTTACACATCTGTGTATATATTTCTGATGTCCCTGTACGCTTGCAAGGTATTTGTGGCTAGGGATCTCACCACATGGTAGTTATATTACTGTGTGACTAGATATTGATATTTTATGATTGCTGTTGGGAATAGACAACACACATTCTTTAGCACCATGCTCATTTTTTAGAGTAAGACAAAAGAAATCTAAATCTAGAGACTAAACAATGAGTGTTACTTTGCGTGAAATGAGAAATTTCAGTAATTCTTACAGAGCTATAGAACCCATAGTCGACAATATTTAGTTTGATTATATTTTGCCGTCTTGTTTTGAAATAACTTTTATGTATGTTTTCTAACACTGATGCTGTTTTTCCATTTTCATGCTATTTTCAGTTGTTTGTTGTTCACATTTCCTCAGAACTACCCATATCCTATTTTATCATTTGTATATGCCAGGTGTTATGTTTACTTGGCTGACTGTCATCTTTTTATTTATGTAAAATATATTTATACCTTTTATTTTTACTTATAAAATGAGACTTTTGGTCTGAATTATACTGTGTTAATTTCTTTCTAGTAGGATAGTTAAGATATAAGAATAAAAACTAAAAGAATTTGGATTTTTATTTTATTTATACATATTCTATTTCTATAACACTTGAAAATAATTAATATAAGCCTTAAATGCAAAAGGCATCTCTGCTGTAGGGTAGGCATCAGTAGGGGTAGGCTTCCAGTTCCATGAAGAAGGAAGTGTTCTATCCTTATATATTTTCACCGAATGTTTCCTAATCAGGATATTGGTCAATTTATATCTGTCTTTTGATTATGCTTCAGTAGACTGGGAATAAGATCAGACTCTGATAATAGCATCATTTATTTCAACAATGAAATCCAAGTTTATTTTTCTGGTTTCTCATATAACAAAAGACAAAGAAAAATCAGAGTAAATATAATAGTCTAGAATCAGATGGGAGTTGGAAATTTGGTTCATTTTTGTAGTATGGAGTCTAGAGATTCACAAAGGGTCCGAAAGGTGGGTTTAGATTTCTCCAAATTATATATTCATATTTTTTTCCCACTGACATATGTAAAAATATGTGTGGAGTTTTATGGTCAGACAAAATGGGTAGAAACAAAACTAGTTGGGCAAAGTCCTTTGTTACTCTGTAGGGCTATTTATCTTAATAATGTATTTCGATAAGCCCACAGAAGTTATGCCACAACACTTGTTAGCCTAGTAGTTCTGTTAAAATATAACAATACTATTCAAACACTATAACAATTGAATTCCTATTAATTGATAGTTTTGTGACAAAATTGCCTTTGGTACCTCAAAAGTTAGGTGAAGACTACAGGACCAGGAATTTTCAAGATTAATTTTGAGAAGATAAAACCTCTAAATCAATACTGACTACAAATTTATTTTTATATATAAGCCAAATTGTACTTTTACATACAAAGAAATTGTGAGACTAACTTTAACACATGGAAGTCTGTATATTCCACAAGTTATTTTGAGGTGATAAAGGGTTTCACAAATGCTGTCAAATGAAATATGCATTTCCAACTGCTACTAGGATGACCAAATGTATTCTTGTATGTGTGATGTGTCTTGTAGTCACTTAAAATTGTTAATTGTCTCAGGCAGGGCCTTAATGATACAAGTGATAGTTTTTATTGAACTTGGCTTCTTAAAAAAATTCTAGCTGCTGCTACTGCTCCAGTTCAGACAGCACCAACCATGTGGGTTACTCACTCACAATGTTACACATCATTAAAAGGAGCTACACACGAGCACTCTTGATGGTATAATTTATGCCTAAAATGAATCGGAAGATCATGAAAAATTTGATGTGGGTGTCAGTCAGGACTTAATGTAGGTAAGAGAAAACGCTCAGATATTTTATGCATAAACCTAACAAAGGGAATTAGGTGTGTATAAAAGTTAAATGAATAGGAGCAAGTGCTAGGCTAGGCAGACAGAAATGATTTCTAGAATGCTATATATTGTTTCCCATAGGAGCTATTCCCTTTGAGACTGCAACTGGAAGTTTTGAATTTAAGAGTGTTCATGCACACCTATAATTATGATCCCAGGATTAGGAAATTACTGCCGCACTTCCTTTCAGTATTGACAAACTGGCCAGGCACAGAGATGTGCTAGAGGAAAACCTCATTTCCATAACCTTACTCACTAGCCAAAACTGCCAGGAAGATGCATTGAATTGTATCTCCCATAAAAGATAGTTGAAGTTCTAACCCCAGCTCCATCAAAATGTGACTTTCATTGGACATAGGGCTGTTGCAGATGTAGCCAAGTCAGGGTGAGGTCATCAGGGTGGGGCCTACTCCGACATGACTGATGTCATTACCAAAAGGGAGTATGTAGACACAGACAGACATGCCGAGAAGGAAGACAATGGTAAAGGTCCAGTGAAAATGCCACATGAAGAGGGAGGCAGAGACTACCACAAACCAAGGGATGCTAAGAATTGACAGTCACTATCAGAAGTTAGGCAGTCAAAGAAGGAGTCTCCCCTTTAGGCTTCAGAAGGAGCATGGTCTGCTAACAACTTGATTTTGGACTGTGAGACCTATAGAACTATAAGAAAATACATTTTTGTTATTTTAAGTCATTCAGTTTTTGGCACTTTGTATAGCAGTCCTAGGAAGTTAATACAATGTCCTATACTTGTCTTATGCTTTCAAATCTTGAAGTTGCATTTGATTTATGGAACTGTATTTGTATCTGGAATCCTAGCTACAATGTTAAGTGGCCTACTCTTCGCAGTATAAGATGATATTCTAGAGTGAAGCTGGAAAGGAGACTGATTTAATTCATATGGTCCACTCTAGGCCATATTTTGCAAAAATTTTCAGCAAATGAAAATGTGAAACAGCAAACTGTTTTAATATTTCTAATTCCATCATATATTTCTTCCACTATATAGTTTTTTTTTGTAATAATGTTGAGTCAGAATATTGTTGCTAAAATTGTTACAAGAAGAAATCAGGGACAGAAGTGTGGGGAAAAAAATCAGGGACAGAAGTGTGGGGAAAAAATATTTTGGTGGTTCTTCCCTAAAATCTTATTTTGCAGACATAAACATTGTATAATAATAATTCAGACATGTTTTCAACATGAATAGAGCTTATAGATGACTTATCAATGCATTTGATCCAGGAAATGTGTTTTAGTTGTATTTGTGGCAAAGAAAAATCCAGAAAAAAAAGGGCAAAGGGAAAAAAAATGTAGCTCATTCTAATATCAGAAATATGAAATTCAGAAAAGCCATGCTATTCACTTGCCATTTATGGAAACAGTGTTAAGGAAGAAAGGCTGACCTGCACACGCGAATTGAAAGCAGCAGGCTGAGAGGGCATTTACTGAACACTGACTCTAATGAGCAGCATCACAGTTTTGGAAGAGCCTAATGTAATGAGAGGTGATAAACAAATGGTAACATCCATGTATTTGTTAGGAATTGAGTGAAGAATAAATAGAAAAAAGAAAGGCCCACATGGAATGGGAAATCCAGGAACCTGAGATGATAGGGATTGATTTGAGTTGATGTGTATGTAGAGGGTGGGCAGGTGGAGGCTTTGGCCTGGAGAGGGAGGCAGCCACAGGTGGCTCTGGGGCAATAGAGTCAGTAGGTAAATGGTAGAGTTCTTGTTTATTCTCCCCTCCCAGTTCCCTGAGAGGCACAATGTCCATCTCCCAAACCTGTGATGACCCAGGGCTCTTGTTCAGGAGCACATTCAGCAGGTACAGAGGCCCTGAGCTTATGAAGCGCCGAGAACTGGCACAGACAAAGCAATTCACAGCAGGCACATTCGCCTCCCTCCTGCTCCCAAATGCAAGTCCTGCGAACCTGCAGTGTAGGAAGTACCTCCTCTGATATGGCTTCTCCTCAGAGGGAAGAGGGGAAGCCTCTATTTGAGAGGTTGTTTGTCGGTGAGAGTGGGCTCTGATTTTCTGGTGGCTTGGCTCTGTACCGTGGGGCTCATCTACTGCCCCACCCCACACTCCCTGGGGTTTTGAAGTTCAATAATATGCGCTGTCAGAATTATTGATATTTTGAGGGTGGGAAGGCCACAGACTAAAGTAACAGACATTTAAGAGCTTTTAAAAATAAGAAAATAACACATTGGAACACATAGTTGAACAGAAGTAGTAATATTAAAATAGATGCACTGAAAACTTTAAATTGCACTGATAGTATTTAACAATAAGAAAGGGAGGATATTAGCTATACATAAAAAGAAAAAGGAAGTAAAAAGGCAGAAATATTACTATGAAAAATAATGATTAAGATAAAGAACTATTCTAATTATGACTCCCCGCAGCTTTTTATGCAGTTTTCAAAGATTATTCTAAAGGTTATATGTAAGAAAATTGCCTGGATAGTTCTCTGACACGTGGGCAAGAGACACTCATTACATCCAATACTATCATTTATTATTAAGATGTTGTAATTAGCATAGGGTGGTATTAGTACAAGATTATATAAATTGACCAATGAAACAAAATCCAAAGTCAGAAACAGAATTATGCATGTATAGAGTTTGACATATGACACAAGTGACAAGACAGGTAAGTATGGGAGAGAGGGAACATTATTTAACTGGAAGTAGAAAAAGGGTTATTCATGAAAAGAGAAAACCATATACTCACTAAATCAACTCTAGTTGGATTAGAGACTTAAATATAAAAAATAATTTCAAAAAACAAATGTAAAAGATTTCATTAAAAAGAAACAAGCATTGGTTGCAACATAAAAGATTAATTAATTTGAATATATAAAATTGAAGCCAAGTTTCTTCACTGCTCTGCTTCTGCCCTACTTCTTTGGCCTCCCATATTTCTCACATTGCAACATTCCTTCTCTTTACATTATTGCTTTACACTTCTCTCCAGAGACTCCTTTCTCCATTTTCCAATCCCCAAAATTCCCATTGCACTCAGAAAAATAAAGCATAATTTACCTTTGATGTCAGTAATAAATTCTTTTCTACTGCAAATATCTCAGTATATTTCTAAAAATATAGAAAATTAGAGTATACAATAAATATAGACTGTAACTTACAAGCATGGTCTTTTAGGGAGAAAGGAATGCAAGCTAATGAAAAACATTGAAATTCTGTAGTAAAAGCTGAGGAAGAAGAATCAAAGTGTCATCTATGATATTACTAAAACTCATAGAATCCCATCAATCACTGAGAATGGTTGAGGGCTTTGAAGGGACCAGAAATGTGAAGATTTTACTTGAGGATTCTTTTGGAATTCAAATACAGAACTTTCCCAAGGTTCTAAAGCCAGTTTTCTCAGCAGTCATTCAACAGTACACTGTTGTCAAACATTCTTTACCAAATGGTCTAGGAAAACCCAACTGTTCTGCGGAAGTAAAGCATACCTTTTCTCACAAGGATATAAAATATTTTATTAATCAATGCAAGAAAATGATAAAATGTTTTGAATCTTAGGTTTAAATGCAGCCCTATGAACCCTAATATCATTGTGCTGCATCTGTCTAGATTTACAAAACAAACAAAAATCAACAGGCAACACAATCTGAGTGCTTGGAATTGAAAATATATTTTCAGATATCAATGATTCAAAACATCATTGGTTGTTTGGACCAGAAATAAAGTCTAGGAGAAATTACCCATGAGGATTCTGAAGTGATGGCATGAGCAGTGCAATAAGCCCCTTCCCCCCCAAAAATCATTGAACAAGAGAAGATTATCTTTTAAAATATGTAAAATCTCTTGAAATTGTCCTGAGGATAATTTGAAAAAAAATGAAGAAACATTATTAAAGGAAATCTGCTGTATCTCAGTAAGAAGAGTGAGGGACTTTGGCATTTGAGTCATAACATTCATCCTTACCCTACTCCAACCTTTGTTTTCTGGAAACGACATGGGGTGCTTTACTGTTTGTAGGTAGAGCCAAGAATAATGGGTCTCTTTCCCTCAGAACACAGTCTAGGGCTATGGTTTCACCTCAGAAGGGGCAAGCCATCAGGGTTTCTCATCTTCGTCAGCCCCTAGTTGCAGAAACTATTTCTACTGAGTGTTGTAAGAGGACTGAGGCTCCTTTAATGCATCCAGCTCCTTCATGTAGGAAAGGAAACTTTACTCCAGGCACAGCAGGCAGTCAATATGGTACCTGATTGGCTCTGACCCAGCTTACTTAGAGGGAAGAGTTTCTGTACCAGGAGGGACAACCTAAGAAGATCAGGGGCTACATCTTCCCCCAGTGCCCATTTGTAGAGCAAAAATGTCACTCTGGAATAAGGCAACCACTGTTCCTGTCCCCAGTTCTTGTATAGTGGCAAGGAGGTCCTGCCTTGGAGAGAAACACTGTATAAAGATGAAGAGCTCCACAGCTTTATCTGAGGAGACTGACTTATTTGTATCAGAGCATGACTGTTGGTGTTACTGCAAACAATGGAAATCTTAGTGGAGATCAATTAAGAAGATGCTCGTAGCTCCATGCTACTAGTAGAAACAAGCAGAATGACAGAACAGCTAGAAGTTAGGGAAAGAGACAGCCAAGAAGAACCTCCCAGAATTAGAATCAACCCTAAGGATTGAGAAATCTGAGTGCATGCACTGGTCTGTAAACAGTCAATAAAAATCAGAACAGAATATGTGGCCAACTTAAAAATATTCCCAAACTGCACACAGACTCATTAAAAAAAGGTGAAAGTGTCACTGACACAAGGAATTTAAGCAAACAGATTTACACCCAGATTCATCATAATTAAAATTTTGAAGTCAAAGGAAAAATCTTGCACCAAGAAAAACAGGATTCATCATGTACAAGGGAACCCTAATAAATTAACAGCAGACTTTTTACCAGAAGTAATGGGGCCTGAAGGCAGTGGAGGGACATATTCAGAGTGCTGAAAATAAAAAATAGTCTATTGACCGAGTATATCTTATATCCAGCAAAACTATCTTTCAAAAATGAAGATGAAATAAAAACATTCCTAGATAAATAAAGGATGACAGAATTTGTTATCAGATATTCCTTACAATGTTTAAGAACATTCTGTAAGCTAAAAGCAAGCAACACCAGACAGTAATTTGAATTCACATGAGTAAACAAGGAATATTAATAAGAGTTAATATGTAGATAATTAGACAATGTAACTGAATAATTTTGTTTTCCTTTTTTCTCTTAACTAATTTAAAAAACAGGAGCATAAAACTATGTGTATAGTTGTATGGATGGGTTTAGAACTTACAGATGTAATATCTGACAATAATAGCACAAAGGATAAAGGTGGAGATAAAACTGTATTGGAGTCAGGAAATGACATAAGATGGTAACTCAAATTCATAAGAATAAATAAAGAGAATCAGAAGTGGTAAATAAAGTTAATACAACAAACTCTATAAATACATCTTGCTTTTATTCTCTAAGCTTCTTTAAAAGAAATGAGATTATATAGGATTATTGTAGTAATGCATTGCTACGTTTGTAAACATATATAGAAACAACATATATAATGATAGTAGGACAGATAAGGAGGGAGGAAATGGAGCTATATAGGAGTAGAGTTTCTATATTTCACTGTAATTAAGTTAATATAAATCTGAAGTATATTTTGGTAATTCAAGATGTATATTGTAAGCTTTAGGGCAACCACTAAAACAATTCAAAAAATATGATTAAATATTAATCATGGAATTGAAATATTATGCCAAGCAATCTCTACATAGTGCAAAGAATTATTAGAACTAAATAATAAAGAGACAAATGATTCAATTTAAAAATGAGATACCACTTTATACCACTTAACACTAGGCTGGCTATTGTCAAAAAGTCAAGTGATAACAAGTGTTGGTGACAACATAGAGAAATTGGAAACTTATATGTTGCTGCTAGGAATGTAAAATTGTACGGATACTTAGGAAAATCCTCAAAGTATTAAACATAGAATTACCATATGTTTCAGCAATACTACTCCTAGGTATATAACCAAGAGTAATGAAAACATATGTTCACACAGAAACATGTGCACATATGTTCATAGCAGAATAATTTATAATAGCCATGAATTGGAAACAACCCAAGTGCCTGTCAACTGATGAATGGATAGAGCAAGGCTTAGCTGTGCAGTGGAATACAGCAATAAAAAGGAATAAGTCTGATGCGTGGTAGAACATAGATGAACCTTGAAAACATTATGCTAGTGAAAGAAGCCAGTCCCAAAATGACTGCATCTTGTGTAATTCCATTTATATGGAATAATCAGAATAGGCAATAAATTGGTTGCCTGGATCTGTGGTGGGCATTGGTGAGTGAAGGCTAATGTGAATTTTTCTTTTTTAGTGGGGTAAATGCTGAAAACATTCTAAACTTACATTGGGATGGTTGTACAACTCTGAATATACATTGAATTGTATACTTTAAATGGGTAAATTATTTTATGGCATGTGAGTTGTATGTTAATAAAGATGCTAGAAAGAAAGAAAGAAAGAAAAAAGACTGGGTTTTGCTGTGATGGTTGTGAGGAGTTTGCCAATTGACAAATTAGAACACAGTCCACACAAAACCACTCTCACTTCTAATACCAAGTACAAGTTCAAAGCATTTGCAGAACTATCCTCAGGTTCAATAATTCACTAGAAGGACTCCCAGAATTCACTGAAAGCTCTTATACCTGTGGTTATAGTTCACCACAGAAAAAGGGTGTGGATTAAAATTAGCCGAGGGAAGAAGCATGTTCGGTGGAGTCTGGGAGAAGTGCCCCCGGTGTTTAGGTACATGTATGCAGTATTGCCAGCCATGGGAGTTTTCCTGCATCCCGGTGTTCAGTTTTACTGGGGCTCTATCACCTAGGCAGGATTGACTGACCAGCCCTTCTGGGTATGGCCCAAAGCCTCTACCCTAAATCACACTGTCACACTATCCATCCTAGCCCAAGGCCTTCAGGCAAACATAGACACTCCTGTCAGGCATGACATTTTAGAGATTACCTCCAGTAGCAGAGGACAAAGGCCTCTTTTTTGCGCAAGGTTAAGTTTTTTACTACACAGGATGCTTTTTGCCTCACATTGGCAGGACTTAACCCCATTCCAGTCTTTACTCTCTCATCTGTCTCAGATTCTTTTGTCTTCTGCATTAATGATTGAAACTGCTCCCTTTGCAGAAATGTGCTCATTAAATAAGGATCAAGTGGAGGTTGTAATGGTGCTGCTCATGGCCGGCACAGAGATCAGGTTCATTTGTCCAGGTTCGTTTGATTTATGTTTTCTTTGGAAACAGCTACCCTTGCACCAAAACAGGTGGCAGTATTTTAAACTGTGTATCATTCAAGCACTTTGAAGAGTAATATTAACAAGTTTAAAAAATACATATGTTATATCAATATTGATTTGGAAGTTGAGATATGAAGGTGTCAAATCCTACTTTTATACCACTGATTTCTTCATCTTTTGACTTGGGCATTATCATTCTCACATCAGACTATTCTAACACTGAGATTCCGACCCCGTGGGGACTCTCTACTGTGTTCAGAGCTCCCCTAAGCTGAGGTAGACAGATAACAAACAGAATGCCTGCAGGGTTCCTGAGCAGGAAAGAATGTTTGTTCTTTTCTGTGATTTCCACCTTTCCTTCATTCCTTCTCCTACTGCTCTAATCTCATTTCTCACAAGCAAGTGTATTCTAGCTTCCTGGGAGGTATTTTCTCTCTGATCCATTTCATCCAGCATTTCCACCCCCTGACTCCCACATCAGCACAAGTAAGATTGTTGGGTCGAGCCTGTTTATGGTGCCACTCCCCATTATCTCATAATGCTGGAAAGAACCTCAGAGGTCTTGTATCTCAGAGAAATGAAGTGATTTGCTTTGGGTCACGGTGTTCTAGAACTCGGATATCTGGCCCTAAGACTAGGTTGTTTTCTACAACAAGAATTTATTCAGTTTCAAAATAAAACATCAGATGAAGTAAAAACCATGCAGACATGGCTCAGAGATTAATAACAATTAAACTCACAAGGCAAAAATATTCAGTGAATGTTTTTCTTTCTTTTATTCTAAAGTCCTGACAATGAGTGCCTTTCTGTATGCCCTTGACATTGCATTGGAAGACACTGATTCAAGAAAATATAAGTCTCTTTGTCATACTATAATAATGTTTCTTCTGTTCTCAAAATTTTGCCTATTTCTTAAAAACTAGCAAGAAGAAGACTATTTATCTAACAGTTCAGCAGTTCCACAGCAGTTTAGCTGTGGAAATAGTTTAATTTACCACATTCGCAGGAATTCTCCTAGTAAATTTGTAATTGTCTGAATAATGTACACTTTAAAATTTAATATATAAAACATGAACATTTTATGAACAAACTAATTAGGTCTAATACATTTTTATGCTTCTAAATTAACAAAATTGCTTTAGATATATAAGAGATGCTAAGAAGTATACATTGCATTTGTTTCTCTCTTCCTTGAAATATCTTTAACTATAATAACAAAAAAAATGGAAAGATTTTTGGTGGCTGCAAATCTTTGTAAATTAAATCTCTACTCCTGTGGGATCCTAGTTCCTGGCTCAGATCTCTAAAGCAAGTAAGCACATGATTTTTCCTACATACAAAAGAAATGGCATTGATGAAGGAAACTAGGGTTTAAACTCTTGAAATATTTCCTACTACTTCTCAGATCAAGTCAACATTCTTTATCATGGTTACAAAATCCAACATCATTTGGCCACTGCTTTCTGTTCTGACCATCAGCCCTTTTGAACTCCTTAGTCCAGTCAAACTAACAGACTTACTTTTCCAAACATAGTATGCTTTTCTCATGGGTGGGCCTTTGTACATGCAATTTCCCCTATCCAAACACTCCTTCCTCACCCTCATGGATGGTTTGATTTAGATGTCATTTTTTTCATGTCATAGTTCCTGTTCAACGTAGTAAAAATATCATCAAATGTTTGTTGGAATGATGAATGAATGAATGAACAGAGGAATGAATGAGTGATGCAGACAGTGTTTGGTGATGAGAGTAACCCACTCTCTGCCCTATCCTTCTGGGAGAGTTTCCTGAGTATCAGAGACCAGGGCTACAGAAGATGATGAAGGAAGGGATATGAGAATACAGACTGAGGGGTTGGATGATTTGTATCAACAGAAAAAGTGTGAAAGGACCAAAATACCTGGAAGATGTCATATCTACCAGGACTTGCTGAACCCTTTGCAATAATCTCTACTATTCTAGAGTTACTACCATATTTCTATATACCAACATAACTGGTATTTTTCTTGGTAGCTTTTGCTCTGCCCTTCTGCTTGTATCCTAGAGCAACAGCAGTCCTTTGGGCAACACTGCCCTTTAATCTGTCACACCCATTTCTGAACCCTTCTTCCTCTCCCCAGCCCCCACTTCAGGGCACTGCTGTCTGGATTTGAACATGGCTAAGCAGCCTGTTGGCATCTGCTTATTACTATAAATAACCCTTGTTTTCATCAAGTCATGTCCAGTCTCATTTCAAGAAGGTCAATGTTTAAGGTAGATTTCCCCTTATTTCTAGGTTTTCTTTGTTTGCCACTATCACCAAAGGCTTAGGATGCATTTTATCTATATCCACAGATGTGATTCAGTTCTCCTTACCTAGATTTCCATAAAGTCAGTTTCTTATATTTCCTCTTCTTCTCTAACATTCATAGTTCCCTTGCTAAGCCGTATTTCTGTTATTGTGAAGAATAGTCAGTGGGGAAGGTGGAACAAGCAGAAAGCTGTGAGTTGGCCACAGTCTTGGATAAAGCTGGGGGGACGTTTATGAGGCTTGAGCAGGAGGGGGCATCAGTGTGTCTGGGTTCCTTTCATGCCCCTGAGGATGTGTTTGCCTTGGGCCCGTGCTTTCTGCTCAGGGCTCTCTCAAGTCCCGCCTTTTCATGCAACCTGTTCTATTTATTCTAGTTTGAAATCACTTCTCTGATCTCCGAAAAGACTAGACTCTGCAACTTAAGTTACAACTTGTTTTTTTGAAGTTTTACTAATATGTGTTTACCTAGTCTCTTCAGTGATTGTATATTCTCCAAAATGACATCCTCTTCATGCTCAAGGTGATGTCTCAAATGTATTTGTACCTCTAACAATATCCAATACAGGTTAAGGCACAAATATAAATGGAAAAGGATTTAAGGGATTGAAAAATACATGTTTATTAAGCACCTATTATATACGAAGTAATTTTCTGGAATGCAGTGAAAACCTAGCCCTTAAGGAACTGAAATTTATTTGTGGAAAGATACTGCACACAGTTTAAAGATACAAACATGTGCTATGGGGGTTTAGAGAGTGAGTTCCAGCTTGAGGATGGCTATAACCAGAGAGACTCACAGAAGAGGCCTTGAAAGGTGAATAGGATTTGATGGGTGGCAAAGAGAGGAGGCACATTCTGTGCTGAACAAATACTTAGAGCTTTTTTTTGCTGCAAAGTGTTTTCAACGGAAACTTAATTTTAATGAATATTATTAGTCACTTAAAGGATTTTGTGTATAAATATGTCTAAAGAGTATTGAGCTGAAAGAGGTCTCATTGTATTTATTATAAGATTTCATGCAGTTATTTCTTATTGTGATAAGTAATATGAATCTTTAAGACAGCATAGAGGAAGCATTTTCATAATTTATTTGATTTTGAAACCATTATTTCCCAAAGTATCTCCTGGGACTCATGTTCCCTACAATACATTTTGGGAAATGCTGAGCCAGATGAAGACCTGGAGACACGAACCTGTGTGGGATGTTCTGTGGCCACTCCAGGAGCTTGTGATGACCAATTCATAGTACACTTCATGGTAATAATAACAATAAAAAATATTGACGTAATTATAGGTTGGAGCATAGTAAAGGCCCAATTTTAATCTTCCTCCCTAGGTTATGGAGAGGCACTAAAGGGTTTTGATCAGAATGAGATTATCCAATGAGGAAGATAATTCTGGTTTAAATGTGAAGAATGCATTGCGAATCCAAACAGTTATGACAGAAAAACCAATTAGGAGGCTATTACAGTTGTACAGGTGAAAGATAATGAGGATATGAATTAATGCTGGGGCAGCAAGTATAGCATGGGAAAGACAGACAGGAGGCATCATAAAAATAGAATAGGCAGAAATGTAAATATTTTCCATCTTTAGAAAAACTATTAATACAATTCATTCATTACATTAACAAATTAAGGAGAACAATCATCAGTCATCTTCACTCTATCAGCAATTATTATGTAAAACTCAATGCTCCTTCCTGCCTTTAAAACGAAGAGAAGACAATCTCCTAGTAAATGTACAGTAGAAATAAACATTCTTAACTTGGTAAAGAGAATTCACCAGAAACCTTTAGCAAACAGGCTGTTTTATACTTTTACATTAGAGCCATTTTTATTATAACCAAGATTTACTGGAGGTCTTAGCCTGTGAGTAAGATCAGAAAAGGCCTAAAATAAGGACTGTGAAGCAAAGGTATATTTACTTGGGGAGGGGTGTGATATGATTTTCTGTATATAAAATCTCCCAAATATTTGGGCATACTATGATAATTAAACATAATTTATAGAGGATGGCAAATAGCAGCTTTCTAAAAAATGCTATTCCAAACTTTTGTGGCATGACTTTGCTGGATACAAGAGGCTACAGATTCTAAGATGGTATTGACCAAACCCTTGTTCAGTTGACATTACATGTGGGATCTAACTTCCATAAGCAGACACTCCCAAGAGATATTTAGAATTGAAAATGAGGCGGAGGACATCTAGGGTTCTTGCTGGCAGCAAAGGTTGGAAAAGCATTTGGTTTTCTGGGGCAGCAGTAACAGTATCCCAGGGTTTGGACCATTCCCAGGTTTTTATTCCTAATCCCTATGTTAGATATATTAATAGATATATTTGTAGCCGCCGAGAGGTTCCTATCTTGGAGGCTGAGAAAGTGTGGCCCTGGAGTCAACTGTGGATGAGGTAGTTGATGCCTGGTTGTAGCTGAACTGTCTTGGAGTCAGCACTTGGATGGTGATTTTTTTGATTCTCCAACATTTGTTTTCTGGCAGAGATCCTTGTTCCCTTGGCAGACCAGTTCTAAGATGCTATTCTGGGTGTCACTCAGCCCAGAGCTTGCTCATCTGGCCCTTTCTACAGTTTGTAACTCCCTGTATTAAATCCTTTTT
Organism: Smutsia gigantea; assembly: GCA_032199065.1. NCBI lineage: Eukaryota > Metazoa > Chordata > Mammalia > Pholidota > Manidae > Smutsia > Smutsia gigantea. Next base: position 601,114 of record JAVSCE010019758.1, on the reverse strand, counting down.
GTTGTTGTTGTCGAAGGGACTGGAATGATGTTATCCATAAGCTCCCTACTGATATGATTAGGTTGCCTGATATAAGATTACTACAATCCAGTTTTCATTTCCATAAAAGAGCCAATAGATAGTGTATAAATAAATGCAAAGGTGCTCATTTGACAATAGCAACAAAAATGGTGTATGACCTTTACAAAGAAAATTAAAAAGCTTAATTAAACATATTACAAAATACATAAAACATGAAAAATATGGTACTCACAGGTAGGACAATCCAATATTGTAAAAATGTCAGTTCTCTTCAATTTAAATAAAAGTTTAATGAAATGTTCCCCCAGAATCACAACAGCTTTGTGTGTATGTGTGTGTGTATATGTAATTTGACAGTTTATTAAAAAACTTGAAATCAGAGTAGAGCACCAAAATAGCTTGAACCTATGTATATTGATTTAATTGCTGGATCCTTGAATAAGTCATGATCTCCTAGTAAGTCCCCTTTCTCTTCCTCACTAAGAGAATCAGCTTATCAAGGTCCACACAAACCTTCTAAAAATTAGTGAAATTTATGTCTTTACAACTTGAATCATCTAATTTTTTAACACAATGTGTCTCTAATATCCCATCCTCAGTTCTCAATCATCTTAGATAATTCTGTGGGTCTTACATATTTTTCATTAGATACATTAATTTGCTGTTTTTTGATGATATTACATGGTATTGTATTCCAGGCTTCACTATCTAAATTCTATTGGTGATGAATAGGAAAAAACAATATATTAAGTTAATCAAACACTTTGATTAACTCACTTATTAATTTTGGGTTTTTTATGTACAGAGTCATGTCAGACATATCATCTGAGAATGACACTTTTTCTTTCTTCCTAATCCTTATACTTTTATTTCTTTTATTTGTCTTATTGCACTAATTAAAATCTCCAGCACAATACTGAATAGAAGGCATAACAGTGGGCATCCTTATTTCAATCTGAGGGGAAGTTTTTTAATGTCACCATCAACTTTGATGTTTGCTATACAAGATGGTACATGCTTTTTCAGATAAGTGAAATGCCATTTTATTCCTAATTTACTTAGAGGTGGACCATGAATAGTTTACATTTTAAGAATTTTTTCAGCATCTATAGATACAATTTTTTGTGTGATTTTTCATTATTCTATTAATATGGTGTCTTAGTCCACTCAGGCCTATTACAAAAATCCTGTAGACTGAGTGACTTGAACAGCAAATACTCATTTCTCAATAGTTCTGGAGTCTGAGAAATTGAAGATCACGATGCCAGCAGATGCTGTGTCTAGTGAAGGCCCATTTCCTGGCTCACAGACAGGCCTTCACCAGGACACAGATGTCTTCTCACTGTGTCCTCACACGGCAGAAAGGGCAAAAGAGAACTCTCTGGTGTTTCTCTTGTAGACACTAATCCCATTTATAGAGGCTCCGCTCTCACCATCTAATCACCCTGCGAACACCCCAACTCCTAACACCATCACTTTGAGGGCTAGGATTTCAACATAAGCATTTGGGTGGAGGGAGGCTATGGACACAAACATTGAGTCCATTACATGTGATAAGTTATCTAGATGGATTTTCAAATATTAAACTAAACTTCTATTTCTGGAATAAACATAACTTGATGCTGATATACTGTGTTTTTAAATATTTTGTTTGATTTGGCTAACTAATATGTTAGATAGAATTTGTGCATTTGTGTTTATAATTGAGGTTGACCTATAATTATTTTTGCTTTTATAGTTCTTACATTTTGGCATCAAGGTTATTCTGGCCTCATAAAATGAGTTATTATTTTTTCTTTTCTATTATCGAAGTTTTATGGTTGGCTTCTTTAAGTGTTTGGGGAAATTCACTAGTGAAGACAGATGAGCCTATTTTTGTAGATATGATTTTAATTACAGATCAAATGTTTAATAGCAACATGAAATTCAGATCCCTATTTCTTCTGTGTCATTTTTGGTAAATTATGTTTCTTTTGCTAGAAATTTTTCTTTGATTTAAATTTTTAATTTGTTCATAGTTGTTCATAATATCTTAGCTAGTTGATATTAAAAAAAAACATCTTTCCCCATAAAAAATTTAATCATGCCCCTTTGAAATCTATTCTTCATACTCATTCTCTACCCGCTTCCTCAGGGATATGCAAGTAACTGCTGATCTCCTGTCACTATATGTTATATTGCAATTCCTAGGATTTTGTATAAATAAAATTATACAGCAAATATTCTGTTTAGCTTCTTTCACTAAGCATAATTATTCAGTAATGTGTATCAAAGAATTCATTCCTTTTTATTTCTTGGTATTATTCCATTGAATGGATATACCACACTGTGTTTATTCATACACTTATGGATGGGCATTTGGATTGCTTCCATGTCTTGACTCTTACACATAAAACTGCCATGAATATTCATGTACAAGTTTTTGTATGAAAACATGTTTTCATTTCTCTTGGTTAAGTATGTAGGTGTGGAAAGGCTGAGTCATACAGTAGCTATATATTTAATTTTTAAGAAACTACCAAGCTGTTTTCCAAATCAGTTGTTCCATTTTACATTTTGAGCAGAAGTCCATGAAAACTACACTGCCATCACATTCTTACCAAAATTTGGTATGGTTAGTCTTTTTTGTTTTACTTATTCTAAGATGTATAGTAGTAGCTCATTCTGGTTTTAATTTGAATTCTCCTAATGATTAATAATGTTGAAATGGTGATACATATTTTCACGTATTTATTTGCCATATCTTGTTGGGTGAAATGTTTATTCAAATATTTTGCCTATTTTAAAATGTGTCTTGCTTGTTTCTCTAACTGTTTGAGTTCTTTATATAGTCTGGTTGTAAGTCTTTTATCAGGTATACGATTTGCAGACATTTTCTCCTCACACTTAGTGGTTTGTATTTTACTTCTCTTGACAATATCTTTTGAAGATCAGTTTTAATATTGATAAAGTCCAGTTTATCAACTGGTTCTTTCATGGATTGGGCTTTTGGTGTTGTATCATAGAAATCTTTACCTAATTTCAGGTCACAAAGTTTTTCTCCTAAATTTTCTTCTAGAAATTTTATAGTTTAAATTTTACATTTAGGTCTGTGATCCATTTTGAGTTAGTTTTTACATATGGAGTGAGGTATGCATCAAAGTATATTTTTAAAAATATGATCCAATTTTTATAGCACCATTTGTTGAAAAAATTATCTTTCTCTATTGAATTGTCTTAAACCTTTGCTGAAAATTTATTGTTCATATATGTGTAGGTCTACTTCTGTATATCTATTTTGTTCCACGGAGTTGCCTTTCTTTATACCTATAAGAGATTATTTTGGTTACTGTGGTTTTAAAACACATCTTGAACTCAAATATTTTTAGTCTGCTGATTTTGTTTTTCTTTTTCAACGTTGTTATGTATATTCTAGACCTTTTCCATATGAATTTCAGAATCAATTATCTATTTCTACAAAAAAGACTTCTAGGATTTTCATTGGGATTCTATTGTATCTATAAATAAATATGGCGAGAATTAACACTTTAACAATATTGAGTTTTCTGACCTGTGAACATTGTATATATCTCCATTTATTTAGACCTCCCTTAAATTCTGTTTGCTGAATTCTCAATCCCTGAAGTTATCCCTGTACTCTGTTCTTTCCTCTCTGGTATTCTTTCTTGAGACTTCAGCTTCCTGGATTCTCTTGGGAAATTAACTCTGTCCCTCAACTCTGGGGACATAGAGTCCACCAGGTTCCAAATGGGTTTTCCTTCCTCTACTGTTGCCTGGAAATTTGCTCAGAGCAGTGAATGTAAACAAGTGTAGGTCTCACCTCTTTTGTTTTCTGTCTCAGTTTTGGTTCTTACACATAAAGCTTACTATGAATATTGTGAACAGGACTTTGAAAGAACAGGTATTTTTGTTTCTTTTGGTTAGATAGCTAGTAGTAGAAAGGCTAAATCATATGATAGCTAGGAGTAGAAAGGCAAAATCATATGGTAGCTGAATGTGTAGATGTATAATGTCTTACAAATGATGTATGCTTCTTGGTTATTTCATAAGGGAGGTTAAATATAGTTCCTATTATTCTATCCTGGCCTGAAGTAGTTCTTTTATATAACTTTAGAATCTATAGTAATTTGTCTATCTTCTTAATTTGATATTGGTTATGTCTTTCTTCTCTCTTTTATTGGGATCAGTTTCTTCAAAATTTTATTAATTTATTGATATTTTCACTTACCAGTCTTGTGGCTTTTTAGTTGATCTTCTTTGTGATGCGTTTGTTTCCTATTTTAACATCTTCCCTTAATTTTATTATTTCTTCCTTCCAACCTTCTTTAGGTTTAATTTAGTGTTCTATTATGAACTTTTTGATATTAGTGATTGGAAGACAGATTTTTTAGTCTTTTTATGTATTTTAAGGCTATAAATTTCCTTCTAAGCCTAACTTCAGCTGGGCCTCACAGGTTTTTAGATATCATATTTTAATTAGCATTCCATTTAAAATGCTTTATATTTTCATTATGATGTTGCTTTAACCTATGTGTTGTTTTAAAGTTATTTCTTAATTTTCCAAAGTACAGGCAAATTCCTGTTATGTTTTTGTAATTGACATTCGCTGTGAGAGAAACACTTGGTAATTTCAGGTTTTGCTTTATGGCCAAGCATATAATCAATGTGAGTGACTATACCATGTGATCTTTAGAAGAATGTGTATTTAAAAGTTGCTGGGTGTATATATATATGTATATATGTTTATTTAGGTCCAACTTAATGGTGATGTTCAGGTTTTCTATATCTCTACTGATTTCCTTATCTTGTTACTTATTAGTTATTCTTTTAGTTACTCTGAAATGTGTGTTGCTATTCCCTTCCTTGAATTGAGAATTTGTAATTTTGTAGTTTTCCATTTTCTTCTTAATTTTAGTGTAATATATATATTGATGCTATGCTATTAGGTGCAAACATTGTTTAGAATTTTGGTAAATTTTTTGATAAATTTACCATTTAATCATTAGAAATAAAATTTTTATCTCTCTTAATAATATTTCCCTTAAGTTCTAAGTTGTAGAAAATTAATGTACCTATATAAGAGTAACATAACTGATAACACTATGTAGGTAGATCAGGGAAATAAAAGACACAAGTTACCAATATCATGAGTTAGAGAGGTGACAAAATTAAATATTCTTTATATGTTCAAAAGGTAATAAAAATTAAGAATGAAATCAGGCCAATAATTTCAATTCAGAGATATTGGTCCTGCTTAACATTAACAGCTGATATGTAAAAGTGTCAGAAATGATATTCTAGGATAAACTCAGAGGTACCAGATAAATTCTTAGAGAATAGAGACTATCAAATTTGAGTAGATATATCTATTAAAGAAATTGTTTGTGTTTAATGACCTTCCCACAAAGAAAACATCAGAGTCAATGGCTTTACTGGGAAATTACACTATGTATGAATGAAGAAATATTACTAGTTATGGAAATTAAAGAGGGGGATATATATCCCAACTCATTTTGTAAAGCTACCATTATATTGCTACCAAAGCCAGACAAAGATATTAACAAAGATTCTACAGAGATGAAAATAACAGACCAATGTCTCTCATGAACATGGGCTTAAAAATTCTTAAAATTGTAGCCAATTCAATTCAATGGTACATAGAAATGATAATACTTTATGATCCAATGGGTTTTATACCAGGAATGCAAGGTTGGTATAGCATTTGAAAACAAATCACCATAATAACAGACTAAAACAGAAAACAAAACAAAGAAAAGAATCATAGAGGAAAGGCAGAATGAACATTATTTTGCAAAAACCAACATCAATTCCTGGCAAAAACTCTTAGGAAGCTTGTATAAGGATTTTTCTCAACCTGACATAGGTCAACTATAAAAAATTAGAGCTAAGATCATACTTTATGGCTAAAGACTGATTGCTTTCCTTGTAAGGCAGGGATAAAGCAATGATGTCTGATCTCATCATTTGTCTTTGGCATTGTAGTGGGCATTCTAGCCATAAGGAATATAGTATAGTAAGGAAGAAAACAAAAGACATCTGAAAAGGATAGAAACAAATAAAACAGAATTTATTCACTGAAAACTTGATTTTCTAAAATAAAGTTCTAAAGAATCTAAAGAAAAATCTACAGAATTGATAACTGGGTTTAGCATAAATGTAAGAAATAAGGTCAATATAGAAAAATCAGTTGTACTTCTATGTTTTATTTGAAAATGCCAATTGAAATAAAAATAGTACTTGAATTAGCCTCAAAATTGAAATAATCAGTACATCAGGTCACTGCAATGCCGGAGGCATGAGATGTTGAGGGTCATGGGGAAGAGGGCCAGTTAAGGAAGATGAAGAGAGAAGAAATAGTTATGAGAGAGAATCTGAAGTAAAATGGATATAGGGAGAGGACTAATAAGACATCATTCCAATGTTCGCATGCCGAGAGTTGGAACAGTATTGACTCTATTAACAAAAACAGAAGAGCAAAAGGGAAACTGATGTCAGAAAGAATAATCAATGTTCTTTAACACAAGAAGTTCTAAAAAGTAAGAAAGATTCATGTGAAATAATGCCTACTAGTGGATCTTTCCTCCTGCTTTCCCCTTAAGTAATCGTTCTGCTTTTTCACCAGTGTTATATCCTTGCATCTCCTCTCATTCTTTATTCTTCCTCTGAGTAAATTATCCACCCTCAAGGGTTCACCACATATTTATGTTTAGGCCTCCTAAGCATCTCTATTCCCATCTGTTTCCTAAGCTCCAGACTAACTGTGCTAACTTCTGTGGAATATTTCCACCTGGATGACCAACAGCTAATACATACAGAATTAATCTTCTGATCTGATCCTACTACTTTTATAGGCTCATTTTCTCAGTTAACAGCATCCCTGTCTGTGGTACCCAAGCTAAAAATTTAAGTAATTCTTGACATTTTGCACTTCTCAACCACCATCACTTGTCCCTGAATATTGAAAATCCTCCTTGTTTATCAAAATCATGTGAATACTATTGAAAAAGCTTTTAAAATTATTTTCTTTGCTCCTGCTCCCACACTTCACTTGCCTAATTGTTATCCTTATTTTCCTGGGATTATCACAACAGCTCTAATTTGAAGAATCTACCTTCATTCTAACTTTTTTCCCAAACTTATTTTTTTACATGACTTGTGTATTGTGCAGTCATAGCAATGAGTTTTTCAAAAACTGTAGGGAAGCCCCAAAGCCTAACACAAATTTCTTCAACCTGAATCCAGGCTACTTTGCCGTCCACTTTCAACCAGAACACTGTGGTCTGGCTACACTGGATTCTTCACTGACCGTCAGATACACCAGGTACTTCAGTGTGCATGGTTGAGCCATACTGTTCTTCCAGACTACATAGCTCTTCTTCCACTCTTGCTTACCTCTTGAAGTCCTGCTCATTCTACAAGGCCTGGCTTAAAGGTCACATTTTTCTAAGCCTCTCTTTGCCCAAGTTGTTAGAATTAAAATTCTTACCACTTTGTGACAATCATTTTGTCACTTATCATATTGCACTGTGGCTATTTATTTGTGTAGGTATCTGATTTTACCACCAAAATTCTTAGGAATGGGTACTCAGCTTTATTCATCTTGAAATCCCCCGTCCAGCACAGTATCCAGTATGGCTGAGGATTTATGTTTACTGAAGTCAACTTGAATTAAGCTGACCTGAACTGAAGACACTGAAAGTAGTGGGAAACATTGTAATGAAGCTCGGTGAGAAGGTCACGAATGAAAATACCAGCGGAAGTCATTAGAATATGCATGTTTTTCCAAGTTTCTTGTAAAGAGAGGGTTAACTCATAGGCGGAGATGACATGGAGAAGATAGGAAATGAAAAATAGGGAGTCCAGTGAAGATTAGAGAAGATAAGCAACTAGTGAAGTAAAAAGATCATCAGGAAAAAAAAATGGCACTGAGCATAGTCTATTGGAAAGAAGCCTCAGAAAGGGGTAGAATCTTGTTTCATTTTTGCCAAGTCCTGTCACCTAGATCATCTTGTTAATTTTTTCCTCCCTCCCAAATGAAGATAGTAAATGGCATCTGGATGTTTTAGGATTATCATACTTTTAATTATTTGCTTATATGTTTACTGAGTCAGTTGTTAAGTGCATGATGAGGGGTAGCACTGTATCTGAATTATACTTGCTTGCTGGTGGCTTGTAATTATTCATTTGCTAATAAATTGATCTTTTGTCTAATTGATAGTATCTCTGTCCCATAAAAATTTTACAATGCTGCCATATTATGCAGACACAAGGTCCTTACTGAGCTTAAATTTTACTTTTATTGTTTTTATCATCTGCACAATGGTATGTGCAGCAAACAAAATAAGGTTGAAAAAATACCTAATAATTTTCCTACAAGTTGCCTTCTTGCACACTCTTACATTTATTTGTGTGGGTCCTGGTTAAGATAAGCAGTTCTAATTCTAGTTGATATGTAAAGGTCTCAGATTATGTCCTAGGATAAACTTAGTGTATTGTCTGACTTCAGTCATCCTTCATAAAGTAAACATTAAAATCTTAAAGACATGATCCTATGTGCCTCATTTCCCTTAATAACCAAGTGAATTCTGTAAACTGAGATTGCTTCTAATCGAGGAGATCCTAAATGGCCAGTGATTTGTTAATTTTAGAAAGAGCTTGTATGATCCTCGGCCTTTGGATCACTTCCCCTGGGCCCCCAAACAGAAAGAGTGGCTTGTGTTATGATTCCCCAAATTTCTGCACAACCAGTGGCCCATTCCAAAAGACAGGAAGCCTGTTTTCAATCACTGGAGGAAATCTATTAACCAATCTGTCATTGAACTATTCTTGGGAAATTCCTGATCACAGCCCATCCCATCTCATCCCTTACAGAAACTTCTCCTCTTCTCCTTTGTTGTGGAATTATGATTGTACCATACTCATCTGATTTTGCTTCTCTTGCTCTTTCTGCTTGAAATGGCCTTTCCCCCTTGTGTATTCATCTCTAAAAGCTCTGTTGTTAATCCATTCTGTATCTTTAAATGAGGAAAAGATAGAACAAATAGACAATTCAGTAAACAACTGAAATAATAATGGCATATATAAGCTGATACCAAACTCTTTTGGGTAGAGAATTTAATATTTTTTATAAAATAAATGCAGTTTTAGCTATGCCTTTATGTACTTCTTACAGACTCCAATATGATTTCAGTGTTCAGTGAAATAGTTGCCCTGGTACTGAAATTGATGAAAATGAGTCTGCTTTGATCTAACTACTTTGGGAGAGCACTCTGTCAACCTGAAGGAACTAAAAATTCAGCAAATCCAAAACAATAATAACCCTTTTCTTCTCTCAAATGAAACCTTTTCCACATATAGTTCATTGAATACCATCACATCCAAATTCTAAATCTCTTAGAGATACTGTCAACTGATTCCAACTCACCCATGCCCACATTTTACTCAGATGACAAATCATGTTAATTTTTTTCATTTCTTTTCTAAATTGCAATAAGTGATAAGATTGTAAAATGGTTTTGTTACAGTGCCTTTTGGCCTCTGGCCATGTCATTTCCACCTCTCTCCCTGAAAAGAACCATCACTAAAGGCGAATCTGGAATGTTCTCTTCTAGTTTATTTTCACTGCATTTACAAAGGTACCTATCTGCAGACACAGTTTTAATTTAATATTAACAGGATCCTATTATAGGTTTATTTCTGTCTTTCCCTTCTGTCTCTCTCTCTCCATGGTACTATGAATAAATAAATCTATGAACTTCTTTATAACAGCTACATGGTATTAAATAATCTATATGTAACACAAATGGTTTAACCTTACTTTTATTAATGAACATTCAGTGCACATCCATTTTTTGCTGCTTACAATAGTGACAAAATGAATATCCTTGTCTATAAGTTTGTGCCCATGTGTGAATATTTCTCTAGCATGGAGTCTGAACATGAAATTTCTGGGTCAAGTGTTATGTGTGGTTTACAGATGATAAAATCCAGGAAATTGCCTTTCATAAAATTTTTGTGCCAATTTACATTTCCACTACTGTTGGAAGATAATGTTTGTTTCCTCACAAACACATCAAACCAAAAAATTTTCAATCTTTCCAAATAATTGTTCCCATCTGATGGACAAAAATTGATATTATTTTGGTTTAATTTGCATTTCTGTGATTTTTAATACAGCTTAACTTTTCTTTTCACAGTTTATTGACCATTTGTCTTTTGCTAATATTTGTCCATTTTTTTCAGTATTTATCTTTTTTCCTTTCACTATATAAGAGTTCTTTATATATTATGAACCCATTTTGTCATATATGTTACAAGAGTATCAAAAACTACACAATAACAATAGCAATAACAATAATAATATAATTCAATTATGTAAAAGACAGGTTATTTGAGTCAGCATACCTGGAGAGCCAGGAGTTTGAGGTCTGCCAGTGCCAATCAAGTCTGTCCAGGGTTGTAGGTACCAGTTAGTGCCTGCTTGCTGCTCTGAATCATTGGGAAGATTCTGGGACCTGTGTATGATGGTCAGTTTTATGTGTTAGTTTAACTGGATCAGGAGATACTCAGATATTTGGCTGAACGTTACTTTTTGAGTGTGTCTATGAGGGTGTTTCCAGTTAAGATTATCATTAAAATCAATAAACTGATTAAGCAGATTGCCCTCTCCAGGGATGGGTGGACATCATGTAATCCAGTGATGGCCTAATTAGAACAGAAAGGCAGAGTAAAGAAGAAATAGCTCTGTGTCGGAGTGCCTGAGCTAGGACATTAACCTTCTGTTCGCTGACTGGAATTTACCATGGGCTCTCCTGATTCTTGGATCTCTAGTTTTGCTAAGACCTACCTAATCTGTTGTTTTCTGGTGGTCCTGCCTTCTCTCCACAAATGCATTGATCTTTTAAAAGCATATTTTTCATTATATCCAGGGCAATGGCTTCCGATAGCTTCATGTTATTTATAGAATTAAATTCAAACTGCTTTATTTGTCATTCAAAGTCTTTCATAGTCTGATCTGTCTTCTTTGTGAAGACTTGTGCTCTTCCCCTATGTGAATGTTTTCTCTGGAATAATTTCCATGTGTTGTAACTATAGCAGTCACTCAACTTCTCTCCCTTTGGTATTCTATATTTCATTCTTTCCTCCATTATGACCATCATTCTGTATATTTCAAGCCCTAATATCTCACTTCTATTGTTCTAATTTTGAAAACTACTTATTTGGATACTATCATAAACAAACAAGTATTGCTAATTTTTTTATGTGTTCATATTTTTAAACTGCAGGTTCCTTAAAAGCAGAGCTATCTTATCCTCTCCTATCTACTCCATGATTCTGCCTGCAAAGGGACAACATTATGCTTATGTAATTCTTGAGGGTATATTGGGTAAGTGAAAATAATCATGTGATTATTACTCCTGAACTTTGAGACAAAGTTTTCAAACTGCCAAAGGATTTTCAGCAAAAAAGAGGTTTTACCTCCCCCTACAACAATCTTCTTGGAGGAGTGAACCTTCTAATATTTCTAACCAACACACCTTCTTCTGCTGTTTTTGCACATACCTTTGTTGTGTCAGGATGTCGGGAAAGCATTCAATACAAAACTCAGTGGGTCACCACTGCTAATCTCTCCCTCTTGACACAGCAGATCAACCCACCTGAGTCACTGGGATGGCTGATGCAGTTTTAATTTACTATGTCAAAATCAAAAGAATAGCTACCATAATAGACATATGATGAACTAATACTAGAACTGATCAATCTGGGAGTCATTGGGGTGACTAGTGGATCCTGAATCATTTCAGAGTGGACTATTTTGTATGTGTGTGAAATAAACTTCTTAGTCTAGAGAAACATCCTTTAGGACTATCTGATTTTTATGATCACTTCTGTGTTTCACACCTGCCATATATTTGAAGGGCACACCTGCTTCTCCTGTGTTCTTTTATGTAGAGCCCATCACCTAGCTGAAGGACACTGGGCTGAAGCTTACGTCCTCTGGGCAACTTATACATTTCTGCACTGCTTGTGTCCACTGGGTCAGGGAACATTTACTGGTATTCTTCTCCATAATTTCTGATTCCTTATTTGATTCCTTTTATTAAAAAGTAGTCTTGCCACATACATGTTGAACTTCACTGTGTTTATTGCCAAGATCATTTTGAATTCTCATCTTAACCTGAATGTTGCTAAATATCTTTACCAGCCTACAACATTTTTATCCCATTTCCAGGGACACTGATGAACTTAAAAAAAAATTGTTCCCAGTATTCACCCTGGCAGAACACTGCTTGTATGTCCCCTCAGGGTAACATTACTCTTATGGAGGAAATTTATTCTGAATGACCCTCCAACGAGCAATTAGGCAGTCTGGGCCATAATTTCTCATTGAGTTGATAATGGTGTAATGAAGGAAAGAAAGTAAAGCTTTGTTAAAGTCAAAAGTGGCTCCATTGTCTCTTCCATCTACCTATTCTGTCATTTCTTCATAGAAGATTAATCTTGTAATTTCATAAAACGCTGACACAAGCTTTATGGCTTCATCAGCAAGTAGTTGATATCCTCATTACAGCCTTCTTATGGCTAGGATAATTCTTCTTACAACATATTTAAATTCAGAAAAAAAATGGAATTTCAGAGGGTTAGTAGGAGTATGCTTTTTTTTTACCAATTTTTTTCTGATATGTCTGCATAACTGAGGGGAATGTCTAGCAAAGCCTCTGCAGTCTTAAAATTGACTAATAAATTCCTCTTTACCCATGAAAGAACAGAGCTCTGTTGTGGTCTACAGGGTCATAGCATAAGCTCTGCTTCTGTTGTGTGATGGTCATTTTCAAATATGCCAGAGGAGGAGATAGTAAAAATGGAGTTGGTTTTCTGAGCGCTCACCATGTCCTAGTGACTCTCTTCTAAGTACAAGTTCCTCTGTCATGAACACGAGTCCTTCAAAAGGGGCAAAGGGGCCCTTTAGAGTAAACGTGTGATAAAAGATGGTAGGGTGTCAGAAAATAACTACTATATTCTATGCTGAACTTTTTATGCATTACCTTCCTGGCTAGCAGTCAAATTCACTGAGGTTTAATTGTTATTGTAATGAATTGTCCATGACACCCAGTCTATAATCTGGCATGTTTTTACAATTCTCTGAAAAATGACTAAATAAGGCCATTGTAATGATTAGGGATTAGTGAGTGTGTCCACTGCACACATATCCAGAGCTATCTCAGGTTTAATGTGTATTCCTTAAGGTACTATGATACCCTTCAAAGCTGCTGCCTGGAGGAGAGCTTCTTGAACACATACTGCAGAATCTGTGGCTCTGGGGGGGCGTCTAGAAGGAAGACAACACTTCTCCACGGGGAACATGCTATTTGAGTTGGGTTTGGTTTGCATCTTACTGAATCCATCAGGACTTCCAATCTTTCTCATCATATCCTCTTTCTAAATTGTTTTTTCTTATTCAACTCCCCTAACAGGCCCTATAATGAATTTGATGTGTGATATTTATCTATTTTACTGTATTTGTTTACCATTTCTGTTACTTCTGTGCTTTTCTAATTAATTAGGTTTTTTTTTTTACTTCACCTTTCTTTATTCTATTGATTGTGCTATTTTTCTTTTTTTAAATGTGGCTTGCTTGTATTTGATGTTTATTTTCATTCTTCCTTAATTATTAATAAAGAAGTTTAACACTATGAAATTGCAACCATAGTTTTGGCCACATATGTTGTTAGTGAAGAGGCAGGTTAAGCTGCTGTAGGAAACAGATCCCAAAATAGAATGGCTCAAACAAGGTAATAATGTTTTTCTCCCCAATAGAATAGTCTAGATAAGTCTAAGTCATTAAGTGGCTCTGCTTTGCAGTATCATTAGGGACCTAGGTTTCTTTCATTTTCCTATTCTGCCATTCCTGCAATGTTGTCTGCATCTGCATCGTCAAAACGAAGACAACACAAGTCCCAGATCTAGTCCACAGACTAGAGAAAGAGAAAGAGTCAAGAGTAAGTCACTTCATTTATGGTTGTGATGATGACTTGGAAGGTGAACCAGTTATTTCTTGGAATCTCGTTGGGCAGACCATAGTTATATGGCCAAATGTAGCTACAAAGGAGGCTGGAAAACATGGTCTCTAGTTTTGTGACCTTCTACATCACTAGGAAGAAAGGCAGAAATCAATATTGGAGTCTTATTCTGTATTTTAATAGGCAATACTGTCATTTTCACCACTTCCTAAGTAGTTTATGATTAAATTTTTCTCTTTGATTCAGTAGTAATTCGGGAGAATTCAAAAATTTCATTAATTCAAGTTTAAAAAAAATTTTTGTTACTAATTTCTTTTAATTAGTGACTAAGGAACTAAATTTGTTTACTTCTTTTTTTGGATAAAAGTGTTTGGGTCCTTATCAATTATTATAAATGTTCCATGGCTTCTTGAAAAGAAAGTCTAAAATCTGTAGGATTAAAAATCCAAATGTGTCTCATAATAACATTCTTAATTACATTTTCACTTGTCAACATATTTCAATAATTTTTGTCCATTGATCTAGCAAAAGAGATAGTTGCATTAAGATCTCCCACAGTAATTGTGCCTCTAACATGTTTGCTTTATGTATTTTTATTCTGCACATAAAATTTTTGACACATAAAATTTTGTGACTTTTATTCTGAAGATTATAAGTTTTTTTAATATAAAATAACCCTGCTTGGTCTTTTAAATTTTTTATTTGAGTTTATTATTTCATACTGTTAATGTTGAAATTTTTTCTTTGTCTTTATTGGTTTAGTGAACTTAATAAGGAGAAAGATGAATTATTTTTGGGTGTAAGAAGAAGATGTATTTGCCACTTGTTTGTAGTATGGAACATTTTGAATAAGTAAAAAGTCCTTAGGGTCTTTCTCGTAAGAAAATTGAGAATCTGCCTTTTTCTTCCCCAAGATTCAAGTTTCTAAAACCCATCAATGTAGACAAGAGTGACCTGACCTGTCCAGAATCTGGCAGCTGGGAATAGATAATTCCTGACGTAACATCACCAGGAGGGCTTAAATAGGCTCGATCAGTAGATTTATCTCAGCAGTAAGTTGGCTGTTAAAGGGGAAACATGCTCCTGGTTTCCTGAGACAGTGGACATGGAACTTCCCTAGTCCAGTCATCATTAGGCTAAGCTTTTACCCAGAAGATCCAGGTCTGCAGTGAATCTAAACTGCTCTAACATTCAAGAATCCTGGAAAGTTAGCTAGAACACTTTGGTGGATCATAACATGGAGTGAAGGGTGTTCTTTGTAGAGATTCATCTGTGGGAGATTGTATTATTGTACCCCATTCCTGAATATGGATGAAATAAATCTCAGGCCTTGCCGTATGACTTATTGTGACTAGTAGAATTGAGATGATATGCTATCCTATGACCAAACAAATGTTTAAAGATAATTGCGTTGTTTACTTCAGCTCCTTGTGTTTTTTCCTTCAGCTCTTAGAATAGCATGCTCCAAATAGGAGATGCTTCTTCTGCCAGGGCCTAAAATGAAGATTTGTGAAACATATCTGGACTGAACCCAACATAGAGAATAACTGAAAGTGATCATCCAGCTACATGTAATGTGAGTAAGAAATAAACCTCAGTTGTTTCAAGTCACACTGAAATTTTGGGGGGAAGCTACTTGTTACACAGCCTAACCTGCAAAAACTGACTAATACAGAAATATGTGTCTGGAAGTTATCCTTCCCATGGCAGTATGGGGAAAAAACAAAGTAAATCTTTTCGACATGTGTAACTAATGGAAATTTTTTGTCCATTTCTTTTTTGTTTTATTTGTTTTGGATATATGGGATGAGAGTGTTGGATATATGGGATAAGAGTGTTTTGGATATATGGGTTAAGAAAAGCTGTTATTTTGAGAAATAATTGTTATAGAATCTGCCAAGGAAAATATATCCATATTGTTTCTTTTTTAACTACTTGTACAAACTATGAAATTTAGCCTTGAAAACTCTATATAGACATATAAAAAGTTGAGAATACAGTATAATGAATCTCCATATATACTTCACAAAGCTCCAATTGTTATCAACATTCTACCATTTTTGCCTTGGATGACTATCTGAACATTCTTGCCACAGACAACTATATGATATTAAATCATCTCTATCCGTCTATATCATTTTCCAACATCCTTAAAACATGTCACAGTCATCTAATCATTGGACACATAAACACTTCAGTATATATTTCTAACATACATGAACTTAAAAAATCATAACCATGATCTTAGTATACATTCACTAACATTTTAAAATTATTTCTTAATGTTATCTACTTTTCAATTACATTGACCTTTCCTAAGTTATCTGAAAAACAAGGTCTATATAATTGGCTTTGTGTGAAATGATATCTAAAACATGGTTTACAATTTTATATTTGATTTACATAGCTGTTACATATATTTTAATCAATAATAGCTTGACCTCCTCTTATTTCATCCCATTTTTGTTGTTAAAAATTACTCATTTTTTAGAATTACCAAGTTTTGGATTTGGTCGATTGCTTCTTCATAGTCTCATATAACTTTTTATTCTTTCATCAGATTTCTGGTAAGCTAGTAGTTAGAGCTAGAAGCCTGGTAAGATTCAGGTTAATTTTTGTTGTTATTGCTATTTATGATGATGTAATTTCTTTTGCATTACATCAGGAGGTACATGATACTTGATAATTGGTACTGTTAGTGATGAAAATATTGGCCAGGGGGATAGGTTTGTTGGTCTATTCCCTCCATTAAATTCCCCCAACATTTCAACTGATGGATTAAGCAGCTATTGGTGATAAATGTCTGAATCTGTTATTTAAGTTTTGAAAATGGTAATTTATTTTAATATCTCTTCTACATTTATGAGCTGAGATTGTATAGCAACAACTGTCCCTCATCAACTTCTTGGTTACACTGAAATTTTGTCCATGCAAGAGGGGAGGATGAATGCTTAATCTTTCTCCTTATTAATTTTTAAAATAATTACCTTCAGTGGTGACCAATGAATCTTTAAAATATAATTATGAACTCAAATGATCTTATCTTTGGCTTTTGGAGGCCCTTTAAATTTGGCTCCTGTGTCTTTTTGATGCGATCCTAGTAGTCTTTGATAATTTATTTCAGGCACAATGTGTCTATTTCTTACATATTTACATTTCCTTCTCACATGTATTTACCCATTTTTCCTAGAAACCCTAGATCTTCTTAATTACAAATGGAATTTAGAGATCATAATATGAAGACTGAAGCTAATTCCTACTGAGTTTCCATAGTTTTTAGTCCTTTTCAGTGGGCAAAACTAGAAAATATATACTTTTTACAATGGGAAATTAAATCAAGTTTCTTTCATGTTTCCAATTAAAATGAAAGATTATAGTTTTTACTTAATTCTATTTAAATTAGTTTAATATTTGCACATCTTTTTCTTATCCTGAAAATCTTTGATCCCTATGATATTAATAATAGTGTTTGCTTATTTCTCACTCTATCAATCATTTGTATTTCTTTCTATCTCTGTGTATGCTCTATATGTATGTATGTATCTGTCTGTCTGTCTAAATATAGTATTTTCTTTTTTCATACTCTCTTGAGTCAGTTTTGAGGTCTTATGTAGAGGCCTGGTCATTTTCCTTCTTAAGCAGCTGATTAAGTCCACACCCCACTCACTTCCCTTACCGGGCTCTTACACTCTGAGGTTATTATGCATCCACTCTAATCATCCCAGAGCCAGACATCGGACTACTAGGAATATCCCATATGCCACGGAACTGGGGAAATTATTCAAATCAGCCAACCAAGAGGGAGCCTGTGAAACCTAGCTAAGCCCATCCCACTTGCAATAGAAAAGCTGCCCCTTACAGCTCCAGCTTGCTGTCATCTTGTCCCTAGTACAGCTCCTGTGTGCCCTGGGCATCAGCCTTCTCTTGTTCTGAGCTGTGAATAACAGAGTTATTATGCTTTTCATCTATCCAATGTCCTTGTTTTGTATCCCACCATTGTTTTGATTGATCTTTAAATCACATAAACCATGCTTTCTCTCTCGGTTTCAAAATAACAAAGCCAATACTATCAATAATAAAATGAATGAATGCAGTTTAGGTATCTTTGTGGTTTTGTCTTAGAACAACTCCCACTTGGGAGGTAGGGCCCAAATACTGGGTGTTTCAAAATTCTTCTCTTGAAATACTTCTCTTCACTTGAAATAATTCTCTGAATGGCCAAGTCAATAGTTTGATATGCAGTTAGGCTTATTTGTTCCAGCTTGTTTTCTTTATTTTTTATTTTGGTATCATTAAGGTAGAATCACTTGAACAACATTATGGTTACCTGACCCCCTATAATCAAGTGACCCCCACAAACCCCATTACAGTCACTGTCCATCAGCATAGTAAGATGCTATAGAATCATTACTTGTCTTCTCTGTAAATACTGCTGGTCCCATGCCCCCCCACCGCTGCTACATTATGTGTGCTAATCATAATGCCCCTTTTTCCCCCTTATCCCTCCCTTCCCACCCATCCTCTCCAGTCCCTTTCATTTTGGTAACTGCTAGTCCATTCTTGGGTTCTGTGAGTCTGCTGCTGTTTTGTTCCTTCAGTTTTTTCTTTGTTCATATACTCCACATATGAGTGAAATCATTTGGTACTTGTCTTTCTCTGCCTGGCTTATTTCACTGAGCATAATACCCTCTAGCCCCTTCCATGTTGTTGCAAATGGTAGGATTTGTTTTCTTCTTATGGCTGAATAATATTCCATTGTGTATATGTACCACCTCTTCTTTATTCATTCATCTACTGATGGACACTTAGGTTGCTTCATTTCTTGACTATTATAAATAGTGCTGCGATAAACATAGGGGTACATATGTCTTTCTCAAACTGGGTTCCTGCATTCTTAGAGTAAATTCCTAGGAGTGGAATTCCTGGGTGAAATGGTATTTCCATTTTGAGATTTTGAGGAACCTCCATACTGCTTTCCACATGGTTAACAAATTTACATTCCCATCAGCAGTCTAGGAGGGTTCCCCTTTCCCCACATTCTCACCAACATATGTTGTTGTTTGTCTTTTGGATGTTGGCCATCCTAATTGGTGTGAGGTGATATCTCATTGTGGTTACAATTTGCATTTCTATGATGATTAGTGATATGGAGCTTCTTTTCATGTGCCTGTTGGCCATCTGAATTTCTTCTTTGGAGAAGTGTCTATTCATGTCCTCTGCCCATTTTTTAATTGGGTTATTTGCTTTTTGTTTGTTGAGGTGCATGAGCTCTTTATATATTTTGGATGTCAACCCTTATCAGATATGTCATTTACGAATATATTCTCCCATACTGCAGGATGCCTTTTTGTTCTACTGATGGTGTCCTTTGCTGTACAGAAGCTGTTTAGTTTGATATAGTTCCCCTTGTTCATTTTGATTTTGTTTCCCTTGCCCGGGGAGATATGTTCATGAAGAAGTTGCTCATGTTTATGTCCAAGAGATTTTTGCCTATATTTTGTTCTAAGAATTTTATGGTTCATGACTTACAATCAGGTCTTTGATCCATTTTGACTTTACTTTTGTGTATGGGGTTAGACAGCAGTCCAGTTTCATTCTCTTACATGTAGCTGTCCAGTTTTGCCCAACACAAGTTGTTGAAGAGGCTGTTGTCTCCCCATTGTATATCCATGGCTCCTTTATCATGTATTAATTGACCATATATGCTTGGGTTTATATCTGGGATTTCTATTCTGTTCCACTGGTCTGTGGGTCTGTTCTTGTGCCAGTACCAAATTTTCTTGGTTACTGTGGCTTTGTAGTAGAGCTTGAAGTCAGGGAGCATAATTCCCCCTGCTTTATTCTTCCTTCTCAGGATTGCTTTGGCTATTTGGGGTCTTTTGTCATTCCATATGAATTTTAGAACTATTTTCTGTAGTTCATTAAAGAAAGCTGTAGATATTTTGACAGGGATTGCATTGAATCTGTAGAATGCTTTAGGCAGGATGGCCATTTGAAAATAT
This sequence comes from Smutsia gigantea, assembly GCA_032199065.1. Lineage (NCBI taxonomy): Eukaryota > Metazoa > Chordata > Mammalia > Pholidota > Manidae > Smutsia > Smutsia gigantea. Next base: position 581,049 of record JAVSCE010019758.1, on the reverse strand, counting down.
TAATTCTTCCTATCCAAGAGCATGGGATGAATTTCCATTTACTAGTGTCCTCTTTAATTTTTCTTGAGTGTCTTGTAGGTTTCAGGGTATAGGTCTTTCCCTTCCTTGTTTAGGGTTATTCCTAGGTATTTTATTTTTTTGATACGAATGTGAATGAAATTTTTTTCCTGATTTCTCTTTCTGCTAGTTCACCATTAGTATATAGGAATGCAACAGAATTCTGCGTATTAATTTTATATCCCACAACTTTGCTGAATTCAGATATTAGATGTAGTAGTTTTAGAGTGGATTCTTTAGGGTTTTTTATGTACAATATCATGTCATCTGCAAACAGGGACAGTTTCACTTCTTCTGTGCCAATCTGGATGCATTTTATTTCTTTGTGTTGTCTGATTGCTATGGCTAGGACCTCCAGAACTATGTTGAATAAAATATGGGAGAGTGCACATCCTTGTCTTGTTCCCAGTCTTGAAGGAAAAGCTTTCAGTTTCTCACTGTTAAGTTGGTTGTGGGTTTGTCATATATGGCCTTTATTATGTTGAAGTACTTGCCCTCTATACCCATTTTGTTGAGAGTTTTTATCATGAATGGATGTAGAATTTTGTTGAATGATTCTTCAGCATCTATGGAGGTGAACATGTGGTTTTTGTCCTTCTTTTAATTGAGGTAGTGGATGATGTTGATGGATTTTCAAATGTTGTACCATCTTTCCATTGCTGGGATGAATCCCACTCGATCATGATGGATAATGTTATTGATGTATTTTCCAATATGGTTTGCTAATATTTTGTTGAGTATTTTTGCATCTATGTTCATCAGGGATATTGTTCTGTTATTTTCTTTTTTGTTGTGTCTTTGCCTGATTTTTGTATTAGAGTGATGTTGGTGTTGTAGAATGAGTTTGGGAGTATTCCCTCCTCTTCTACTGTTTGGAAAACTTTAAGGAGGATGGGTATTAGGTCTTCACTAAATGTTTGATAAAATTCAGCAGTGAAACCTTCTGTACCAGGTGTTTTGTTTTTAGGTCGTGTTTTGATTACCAATACAATTTCTTTGCTGGTAATTGGTCTATTCAGATTTTCTGTTTCTTCCTGGGTCAGGCTTGAAAGGTTATATTTTTCTAGAAAGTTGTGCATTTCTTCTAGGTTATCCACTTTGTTAGCATATAATTTTTCATAGTATTCTCTTATAATTCTTTGTATTTCTGTGGTGTCCATAGTGATTTTTCCTTTCTCATTTCTGATTCTTTTTATGTGTGTAGACTCTCTTTTTTTCTTGATAACCCTGGCTAGGAGTTTATCTATTTTGTCTATTTTCTTGAAGAACCTGCTTCTGCTTTCATAGATTCTTTCTGTTGTTTTATTCTTCTCAATTTTATTTATTTCTGCTTTAATCTTTATTATGTACCTCCTTCTGCAGACTTTAGGCCTCTTTTGTTCTTCCTTCTAGTTTCATTAATTTTGCGTTTAGACTGTTGATTAGGGATTGTTCTTCTTTCCTGAGGTACGCCTGTATTACAATATACCTCTGCCTTAGCCGGGCCTTTGCTGCATCCCACAGATTTTGTTGTGTTGAATTATTGTTGTTATTTGTCTCCATTTATTGCTTGATCTCTGTTTTAATTTGGTCATTGATCCATTGATTATTTAGGAGCATGTTATTAAGCCTCCATGTGTTTGTAGGCTTTTTAGTTTCCTTTGTGTAATTTATTTCTAGTTTCATATCTTTGTGATCTGAGAAGCTGGTTGGTACAATTTCAATGTTTTTGAATTTACTGAGGTTCTTTTTGTGGCCTAGTATATGGTCTGTTCTTGAAAATGTTCCATGTGCACTTGAGAAGAATGTGTATCCTGTTACTTTTGGATGGAGTGTTCTGTAGATGTCCGTTAGGTCCATCTGTTCTAATATGCTGTTCAGTGCCTCTGTTTCTTTATTTATTTTCTGTCTGGTTGATCTTTCCTTTGTAGTGAGGGGTGTGTTGAAGTCTCCTAAAATGAGTGCATTGCATTCTATTTCCCCCTTTAGTTCTGTTAGTATTTGTTTTTCAAATTTAGGTGATCCTGTGTTGGGTGCATAGATATTTATAATAGTTATATCCTCTTGTTGGACTGACCCTTTTATCATTATGTAACGTCCTTCTTTATCTCTTGTTACTTTCTTTGTTTTGAGGTCTATTTTGTCTGATACATGTATTGCAACTCTTGCTTTTTTCTCAGTATTAGCTGCATGAAATATTTTTTTCCATCCCTTTACTTTCAGTCTGTGTATGTCTTTGCATTTGAAGTGAGTCTTTTGTAGGCAGCATGTAGAAGGGTCTTGTTTTTTTGTCCATTCAGTAACTCTATGTCTTTTGATTGGTGCATTCAGACCATTTACATTTAGGGTGATTATCGGTAGGTATGCACTTATTGCCATTGCAGGCTTTAGATTCGTGGTTACCAAACGTTCAAGGGTAATTCCCTTACCATCTAACAGTCTAATTTAACTCACTTCATATGCTATTACAAACACAACCTGAAGGTTCTTTTTGTTTTTTTCTCCTTTTTCTTCCTCCTCCATTCTTTGTATGTTATGAATCATATTCTGTACTCTTTGTCTATCCCTTGCATGACATCTATTTAGCCTTAGGAATACTTCCATCTATAGCAGTCCTTTCAAAATGCACTGTAGAAGTCTTTTGTGGGAGGTAAATTTTCTCAGCTTTTGCTTATCTGGCAATTGTTTAATCCCTCCTTCAAATTTAAATGATAACCTTGCCAGGTAGAGTATTCTTGGTTCAAGGGCCTTCTGCTTCATTGCATTAAATATATCATGCCACTCCCTTCTGGCCTGTAAGGTTTCTGTTGAGAGGTCCAATGATAGCCCGATGGGTTTTCCTTTGTATGTGATCTTTTTCTCTCTCTAGCTGCTTTTAAAAGTGTCTTTATCCTTGATCTTTGCCATTTTAATTATTATATGTCTTGATGTTGTTTTCCTTGTGTCCCTTGTGTTGGGAGATCTGTGCACCTCCATGGCTTGAGAGACTATGTCCTTCCCCAGATTGGGGAAGTTTTCAGCAATTACTTCCTCAGTGACACTTTCTATCCCTTTTTCTCTCTCTTCTTCTTCTGGTACCCCTATAATGCGAATATTGTTCCGTTTGGATTGGTCACACAGTTCTCTCAATGTTCTTTCATTCTTAGAGATTCTTTTTTCTCTCTGTGCCTCAGCTTCTTTGTATTCCTCTTCTCTAATTTTTATTCCATTTACTGTCTCTTCTACTACATCTAGTCTGCTTTTAAATCCCTCCATTGTATGTTTCATTTCAGATGTGGAATTTCTTAATGATTGAGTCTCCAACTTAAATTCATTCCTGTGTTCTTGAATATTCTTCTGTACCTCCATAAGCATGTTTATAAATTTTTTTGAACCCTCTTTCAGGAAGATTGGTGAGTTCAGTTTCATTTGGTCCTTTTTCTTTGGTTTGTGAGATTTTGGTCTGACCCATGTTCTTTTGACCTTTCATATTTCTCTGTGTTGCCCACTAGTGTGCAGAAACTCCAGTCTCAGATCTGCTCAGCCCCTAGGGTGAGGCTGGTGGTTGTAGGGGAGTGGAGCTGGTGCCTGGGGGTAGGAAAGATCTGTTTCCTGATTCCCGTCTGTGGTGCCTGTCTCCAGTGTCAGAGCCAGTGGGCCAAGCACACAAGTGTAAGCCTCGTGCATTTCATCTCTAGCTGTTGTAGGCGGGGCCTCCCTCTGACTGGCCTGATGCCAGTAGAGTGACTGCCAGTTTGCAAACCAGTGCCAGCATGCTAGGAGGAAGGTGCAGCAGGCTGTTTGTCACAGTGGGAGGCCTCAGAGCTGAGTAGGCAGCCAGGGCGATGGAACACCTGAAGCTCCTCAATGTTCCCAGTCAGCTGGGGAGAGCACACCCAGATAACCTTGTCCAGCTCTCCCTTCTCCCATGCAGCAAGCTCCATTCAAGCCCCACCCCTTCAGCAGCCCGTTTACTGCTAGGAAGCCTCTCAGACTGCCCACCCTTCCTCTGACACAGAGTTGCCGGCTGTGGATCCCCCCTCCACAAATGGCCGGAATGTCAGTCTCCCTAGCACTCTGCCCCTCCGAACTCCCCAGCATCTGGACAACCACACAATATAGGCTTCCACTCACAAAGAAAATCTATAGGGCTGGGTGTTCAGCAGTCCCATGTTTGAACCCCATCCCCCGCTGCATTTCTGCATTTCTCTTCTTCCCGTTGGTGAGCTGGGGTGGGGGAAGGACTCAGGTCCCCCTGGATCAAGGGTTTCATATGTTACCCTGTTTTGTGAGGTCTGCTCTGTTCATGAGGTTTGTATGCAGTCTGGTTTAGCCTTCTTTCTTGTTGCTGTTTTAGGGATAGTTGTATTAATTAACTATGTTTTTGTGCTATTTGTGGTTTTGGGAGGAGTTCTCCATGTCACCTCATGCCACCATCTTGAATCTCCGAGCCTATATCGAAGCCTGAAGTGCTCCCTGATGCGTTGTCTTCAGAGCAAAGCCAACCTCCCTGTTCCAGCTTGTTTTTGATTGTAGGGATATTGCTTTGATTTTCAAAAATTTGATTTCATTTTTATATTGTGCAAAATATATTTTCACAATTGTAAAGTTAAGTGTAAAAAGTAAGACATATTAAGAGAAGTCTAACTTTGATAACTGCCCCCAAACCATCTCCCCTTCTTTGTTTTTGCTATTGGTTCCTATTTTACTAGTTCTTAATTTCTTATCCTATTGTTTCTTTATGAAAAGGCAGGTGTGTACACACACACACCACAAACAAGCTCACACACACGTATATTTTTCCTACTTCTCTTTCATCAAAGATAGCATACAATGTACACTCTTCTGCACCTTTCTTCCTTATATTTCCTGAAGACTCCATATAACATAGCCATTGTTCTTATTCTTTAAGAAAGAAACTTTAGAGTTCCGGGAAGATGGCGGCGTGAGCAGGGTGGTGGAAATCTCCTCCCAAAACTATATAAATCTATGAAAATACAGCAAATACAACTATTCCTAAAAGAGAGACCAGAATTTACAGCACAGTGCACAGCCGGCATCGGCAACCCGCGTGGCGGGTAAGAGAGGGAGCCACATCCCAGTGGGACCCGAGTACTCCCCCACCCCAGCGCACCGGCGGGAGGAGAGGATTCAGACCCGGGAGGGAGTGGAAGAACAGGCCCGTGAAATAACCAGCCCTGGTGATCTGCGCCGGGAGCACTGACACACATCGCGCGGTGCATCGGATATTGGAGAGGCAGAAGGTGCAGGTTTTGAGCTGGGAACGCACCCGGGTCCGTGCAGCTGGCGCCATGGGAAAAGAGAAAAGCGCCCGCTGTTTTTTGTGGTCTTGGAGAGGCGGGGGGCCCAGTGAGGGAAAACAATCGCCGCAGGACGCTCAGCCCAGTGGACTGAGAGTCCTGAGGAATTTTGGATCCCTTGGCTGACGACTGAGAAATGGTAGCCACACTGAAACTTTACACAGAGAACAACAGCCTCCCATTCATTCCCACCCCAACCAGAGCTACAAAGAGCGGCGCAGATGCGGCTGAAGAATAGTGGAGCAACAACGCCACCTACAGCATCCTTACAAAATCCATTCCGGGTGGGCGTTTGTTTTTTTCCCTTTCTTTTCTTTCTTTCTTTCTTTTTATTCTCTTTTCTTTCTCTTCCTTCTCTTTTTTTTTGTTTGATTCTTTTTCTTTTGGTTTGTTTTTTCTTGTTTTTTTTTCTTAAAGTCCTAAAGAGCCCAGCTGACAAACGTGGCACCTACCAGAGACCACCTCTATCACCATGAAAAGATGGAGGAATATGGCACAGACAAAGATCACCCAGACCCAGACAACACCTGAGAGGGAACCTGAAGGGATGGAAATGCACAATCTTGCTGAAAAAGATTCAGACTAAAAGTCATAACCATGCTGATGGATCTACAGAGAAATATGCAAGAGCTTAGGGAGGAAGTGAGGGAGTTAGGAAAGACAATGCAGAAATGAGACAAGCCATGGACGGGCTTAGCAGCAGACTGGACGAGATGCAAGAGACTGTTAATGGAATAGAAATCAGAGAACAGGAATACAGAGCAGCTGAGGCAGAGAGCGATAAAAGGATCTCTAGAAATGAAAGAATATTAAGAGAACTGTGTGACCAATCCAAACAGAACAATATTTGCATTATAGGAGTACCAGAGGAAGGAGAGAGAGGAAAAGGGATAGAAAGTGTCTTTGAAGAAATAATTGCTGAAAACTTCCCCATGCTGGGGAACGAAATAGTCTCACAGTCCAAGGAAGCCCACAGATCTCCTAACACAAGGGACCCAAGGAACACAACACCAAGACACATAATAATTAAGATGGCAAAGATCAAAGATAAGGACAGAGTATTAAAGGCAGCTAGAGAAAGAAAAAAGATCACCTTCAAAGAAAAACCCATCAGACTATCATCAGACTTCTCAACAGAAACCTTACGGGCCAGAAGAGAATGGCATGATATATTTAATGTAATGAAACAGAAGGGCCTCAAACCAAGAATATTGTATCCAGCACGATTATCATTTAAATATGACGGAGGGATTAAACAATTTCCAGACAAGCAAAAGCTGAGAGAATTTGCCTCCAATAAACCACCTCTACAGGATATCTTAAAGGAACTGCTCTAGAGGGAAGCACTCCTAAGGCTAAAAAGATGTCACCAGAGAAAATAAAATCATAACAAAGAAAGCAGACAACCCAAATACTAACTAAAGGCAAAGAATAAAACAACTAGTATATAAAGAATGGAGGAGGAAGAATAAGAAGGGAAAGAAATAAAGAAACATCAGACTGCGTTTACAATAACTTAACAAGAAAGTTAAGTTAGATTGTTAGATAGTAAAGAAGCAAACCTTGAACCTTTGGTAACCACTAATCTAAAGCCAGCAATGGCAGTAAGTACATATCTATCGATAATCAGCCTAAATGTAAATGGACTGAATGCACCAATCAAAAGACACAGAGTAATAGAATGGGTAAAAAAGCAAGACCCATCTATATGCTGCCTACAAGAAACTCACCTCAAACCCAAAGATATACACAGACTAAAAGGGAAGAGATGGAAAAAGATATTTCATGCAAACAACAAGGAGAAAAAAGCAGGTGTTGCAGTACTTGTATCAGTAAAAATAGACTTCAAAACGAAGAAAGTAGCAAGAGATTAAGAAAGACATTACATAATGATAAAGGGGTCAGTCCAACAAGAGGATATAACCATTATAAATATATATGCACCCAACACAGGAGCGCTGGCACATGTGAAACAAATACTAACAGAATTAAAGGAGGAAATAGACAGCAATGCATTCATTTTAGGAGATTTCAACACAGCACTCACTCCAAAGGACAGATCAACCACACAGAGAATAAGTAAAGACACAGAGGCACTGAACAACACACTAGAACACATGGACCTAACAGACATCTATAGAACTCTATACCCAAAAGGAACAGGATACACTTTCTTCTCAAGTGCACATGGAACATTTTCCAGAATAGACCACATACTAGGCCAGAAAAAGAACCTCAGTAAAATCAAAAATATTGAAATCCTACCAACCAACTTCTCAGATCACAAAGGTATAAAACTAGAAATAAATTTTAGAAAGAAATCAAAAAGCCTCACAAATACATGGAAACGTAAGAACATTCTCCTAATTAATCAATGGGTTAACAACCAAATCAAAATAGAAATCAAAGAATATATGGAGACAAATGACAACAACAGCACAAAGCCACAACTTCTGTGGGATGCAGCAAAGGCAACTCTAAGAGGAAAGTATATTGCAATCCAGGCCTATTTAAAGAAGGAAGAACATTCCCAAAAGAATAGTCTAAAAACACAATTACTGATATTAGAAAAAGAAGAACAAATGAGGCCCAAAGTCACCAGGAGGAGGGACATAATAAAGATCAGAGAAGAAATAAATAAAATTGAGAAGAATAAAACAATAGAAAAAATCAATGAAACCAAGAGCTGGTTCTTTGAAAAAATAAACAAAATAGATAAGCCCCTAGGCAGACTCATTAAGAGAAAAAGAGAATCTACACACATAAACAGAATCAGAAATGAGAAAGGAAAAATAATGACAGACCCCACAGAAATACAAATAATTATAAGAGAATATTATGAGAAGCTATATGCTCCCAAGCTGGAAAACCTAGAAGAAATGGACAACTTCTTAGAAAAATAGAACCTTCCAAGACTGACCAAACAAGAAACAGAAAAACTAAACAGACCAATCACCAGCAACGAAATTGAATCAGTAATCAAAAAACTACCCAAAAACAAACCCCCCGTACCAGATGGATTCACCTCTGAATTCTACCAGACATATAGAGAAGAAATAACACCCATTCTCCTTAAAGTTTTCCAAAAAATAGAAGAGGAGGGAATACTTCCAAACTCATTCTATGAAGCCAGCATCACTCTAATACCAAAACTGAGCAAAGACCTCACGAAAAAAGAAAACTACAGAGCAATGATGAACGTAGATGCAAAAATACTCAACAAAATATTAGCAAACCGAATTCAAAAATACATCAAGAGGATCATAGACCATGATCAAGTAGGATTCATCCCAGGGATGCAAGGATGGTACAATATTCGAAAATCCATCAACATCATCCACCATATCCATAAAAAGAACAAAAACCACGTCATCATCTCCATAGTTGCTGAAAAAGCATTTGACAAAACTGAACATCCTTTCATGATTAAAACTCTCAACAAAATGGGTATAGAGGGCAAGTACCTCAACATCGTAAAGGCTATATATGACAAACCCATAGCTAACATCATACTTAACAGTGTGAAGCTGAAAGCTTTTCATCTAAGATCGGGATCAAGACAGGGATGCCCACTCTCTCCACTGTTATTCAACATAGTACTGGAGGTCCTAGCCACAGCAATCAGACAAAACAAAGAAATGCAAGGCATCCAGATTGGTAAAGAAGAAGTCAAATTGTCACTTTTTGCAGATGACCTGATATTGTACATAAAAAACCCTAAAGACTCCACTCCAAAACTACTAGAACTAATATCTGAATTCAGCAAAGTGGCAGGATACAAAATTAACACACAGAAATCTGTTGCTTTCCTGTACACCAACAATGAACTAACAGAAAGAGAAATCAGAAAAAACAATTCCATTCACAATTGCATCAAAAAGAATAAAATACCTAGGAATACACCTAATGAAGGAAGTGAAAGACCTGTACTCTGAATACCATAAGACACTCCTAAGAGAAATTAAAGAGGACACTAACAAATGGAAATTCATCCTATGCTCTTGGCTAGGAAGAATAAATATTGTCAAAATGGCTATACTACCTATAGCAATCTACAGATTCAACTCAATCCCTATCAAAATACCAACAGCTTTCTTCAATGTACTTGAACAAACAATTCTACAATTTATATGGAACCACAAAAGACCCTGAATAGCCAAAGCAATCCTGAGAAGGAGGAATAAAACATGGGGAATTATGCTCCCTGACTTCAAGCTCTACTACAAAGCCACAGTAATCAAGACAATTTGGTATTGGCACAAGAAAAGATTCACAGACCAGTGGAACAGAATAGAAAATCCAAACATTAACCCAAACATATACAGTCAATTAATATTTGATAAAGGAGCCTTGGATATACAATGGGGAGATGACAGCCTCTTCAGCAGCTGGTGTTGGAAAAACTGGACAGCTACATGGAAGAGAATGAAACGGGACTACTGTCTAACCCCATACACAAAGGTAAACTCAACGTGGATCAAAGACCTGATTATAAATCATGAAACTATAAAATTCTTTGAAAAAAATATAGGCAAAAATCTCTTGGACATAAACATGAGCGACTTCTTCATGAACATATCTCCCCGGGCAAGGGAAACAAAAGCAAAAATGAACAAGTGGGACTATATCAAGCTGAAAAGCTTCTGTACAGCAAAGGACACCATCAGCAGAACAAAAAGACATCCTATAGTATGGGAGAATATATTCATAAATGACATATTCAATAAGGGGTTGACATCCAAAATATATAAAGAACTCACGCACCTCAACAAGCAAAAAGCAAATAATCCAATTAAGAAATGGTCAGAGGACATGAATAGACACTTCTCTAAAGAAGAAATTCAGATGGCTAACAGACACATGAAAAGATGCTCCAGATCGCTAATCATCAGAGAAATGCGGATTAAAACCACAATGAGATATCACCTCACACCAGTGAGGATGGCCAACATCCAAAACACAAACAACAACAAATGTTGGCCAGGATGTGGAGAAAAGGGAACCCTCCTACACTGCTGGTGGGACTGCAAATTAGTTCAACCATTGTGGAAAACAGTATCGAGGTTCCTCAAAAATCTCAAAATAGAAATACCATTTGACCCAGGAATTCCACTCCTAGGAGTTTACCCTAAGAATGCAGCAGCCCAGTTTTACAAAGACAGATGCAGCCCTATGTTTATCGCAGCACTATTTACAATAGCCAAGAAATGGAAGCAACCTAAGTGTCCATCAGTAGATGAATGGATAAAGAAGATGTGGTACATATACACAATGGAATATTATTCAGCCATAAGAAGAAAACAAATCCTACCATTTGCAACAACATGGATGGAGCTAGAGGGTATTATGCTCAGTGAAATAAGCCAAGCCGAAAAGACAAGTATCAAATGATTTCACTCATATGTGGAGTATAAGAACAAAGAAAAAAACTGAAGGAACAAAACAGCAGCAGACTCACAGAACCCAAGAACATACTAAGTTACCAAAGGGAAATGTACTGGGGAGGATGGGTGGGAAGGGAGGGATAAGGGGGAAAAAGGGGCATTACGATTAGCAGACGTAATGTTGGGGGGCCACGGGGAGGGCTGTAGAACTCAGAGAAAACAAGTAGTGACTCTATAGCATCTCACTATGCTGATGGACAGTGACTGTAATGGGGTTGGTGTTGGGAACCTTATGAAGGGGTAGTTTAATCGCTATAATATTGCACATGTAATTGTAGATTAATGATTCCAAAATAAACTATTAGAAAAACAAAAAGAAAGAAACTTTATTGCTTAAAACAGTTTTACATTTACAGAAAAATTACAAAGGTGATACAGAGAGTGCCCATATACCCTGCAACCACTTTCCTGTCTAATGAACATCGTGCATTAATATAGTAAATTTTTTATGATTAATGAATAAATATTGGTATATTATTATGAATGAAATTCCATACTTTCCTCAGATTCCCTTCGTTTTTAATCTAATATTCCTTATCTGTTCTAGGATTCCATTGAAGGCACTCCATTACCTTTAGTTGTCTTTTATCTTTATATGACCCTTGGCTGTGACAGTCCTCAGACTCAGACTGTAGTAGTTCATACTGATGCCTCTAAGTTAATCAGTTACCACATGGTTTATTTCAGGTTCCTCCTCTAGTGTTAGATATGCAAACTCCCCCTAAATTTGGGAGTTTAATTCATTAAGGAAAACAACTTTATGACTAAGAGTACAATGCTTACATGCAGTGTTTGGCTTTTTTTCCCCCCTTTAGTTGTCAGACTGCAATCATTTCTAAAGCTACTTAGGTCAGCCCTTCAGTGAAACTCTTTCATACATTTGTAATATAGTTAAATAACTTTTGTCAGCCTGCATTCCATGCTGGGATTACCTGACCAGAAGTTTTGTGTTTGTTTTTGTTTTTTATTGCTTACATTAAAGCTCACTCTTTGTGCTATAACATTCTATGGATTTTGACACATGTGTAATGTCATATACCAACCACTATTATATAATACAGAACAGTTTCACCTCTGGGAGTTGGGGGGAAGCCTCACATATTTAAAACATCCCCTGAGCTCCTGGAAATTTCTGAAATTTTTACTATTTCCATAATTTTGTCTTTTCCACAATGTCATTTAACTGGAATCATACAATATAGGCCTGTTCAAACTGTCTTCACTCACTTAGTGATATGTATTCATAGTTCATCTATGTTGTTCCATGAATTGACAGTTCTTTTTTTATTGTTGAATATTTTTTCATTTTATGGATGCACCAGTTTATCCAGGTGCCTACTGAAGATAATCTTGATTGCTTCCAGTTTTTGAGGATTATGAACACACTCCCATAAACGTCTGTGGTAAGGTTTGTGTAGATATGTTTTTGATTCAGGTGGCTAGATCCTTAGGAGCATGACTGCTGGACCATTTAGTAAGACTATGAAGCTGGTGAAATGAATCTTAATAATACATTTTATTTAATCCAGATATATCCACATTATTTTCATTTCAACATATAATCTGTATACAAATTATAAATAAGCTATCTTACATTACTTTTTTGTACAAAGTATTTGAAATCCAGTATGTATTTTATACCCTCAACAATCTACTTGGACTAGCCACACTTCAGGTGCTCAATAGCTACGTGGAGCTAATGTCTGCTGTCTTGGGGACAACAGAGCTATTGACTATTTGTTTTCTTTGCTTCTATAACATTTTGGAGCATAGAGATTATATCATATATGGTTATAAATATTATATATAATTAAAATTATAATATAATAATATACATAATAGCTCTAATTTTAGTTTTCTGAGGAACCTCTATACTGTTTCCCATAGTGGCTGCATCGATTTATACTCCTACTGATAGTGTATGAAGGCACAACCTGTCCAAAATTTGTTATTTCTTGTCTTTTTGATACCAGCCCTTCTGACAAGTATGAGATGATAACTCATTGTGGTCTTAATTTGCATTTCCCTGATTAGTGACGTTGAACATCTTTTCATGTATCTGTTGGCCATGTGCATGTTTTCTTTGCAAAAATGTCTATTCAGATCCTCTGCCCATTTTTTAATTAGATTCTTTGTTTTTTATTATTGAGTTGTATGAGTTCCTTATATATTTTAGATATTAGCACATTATCATATATACGATTTGCAAATATATTCTCCTATTCAGAAAATTACCTTTTTATTTTTCTCATGGTTTCCTTCCCCGTGCAGAAGCTTTTTAGTTTCCTGTAGTCCATTTGCTTCTTTTTTCTTTTGTTGCCATTGCCTCGGGAGTCGGACTGAAAAAAATGTTGCTAATATCAAGGACATCACTACCTAAGCCTTCTTCTAAGGATATTATGGTTTCTGGTCTTACATTCAAGTATTTAATCTATTTTGAGCTAATCTTTGTGTATGATAAGATAGTGATCCAGTTTTATTCTTTTGCATATGACTGTCCAGTTTTCCTAACACCATTTGTTGAAGACAGTGTCCTTTCCCCATTATATGTATTTGTGCCTCCTTTATCATAAATTATTTCACCACATAAATAAAACCAAGTATAGGTTTAGTTTGGGGCTGTCTGTTACATTGATCCATATATCTGTTTTCATGTGAGAGGTGTACTGTTTTGATTACTATACCTTTGTTGTATAGTTTGAAATCAGAGAACATGATACCTCCAGCTTTGTTCTTCTTTACCCAGATTGCTATTTGGGGTCTTTGTGGTTTCATACAAATATTAGGATTATTTCTGTGAAAAAATGCCACTGGAATTTTTTTAGAGATTTCATTGAATCTGTCAACTTTACTGAGTTCATTTATTAGTTCTAACTGTTTTGTGATGGAGTCTTTAGGCTTTTCTGAATATAATATCATGAAATATGAAAATAGTGACAGTTTTACTTCTTCCTTTCCAATATGGATGCCTTTTATTTCTTTTTCTCGCCTAATTGGCTAGAGCTTCCAATACTTTGTGGACTAAAACTGGTGAGAAGGCGCATCCTTGTCTTTTTCCTGATCTTAGAAGAAAAATTTTCAGTTTTTTTTACCAGATTATGATGTTAGCAGTGGGCTTCTCATATATATCCTTTATTATGTTGAGGTAAGTTCCCTTTATGCCAACTTTGTTGAGTCATTATTATAAATGGATGTTGAATTTTGTCAAATGCTTTCTATTAAGATAATGCAAATGCATCTATTGAAATAATTATATGATTTTTATCCTTACTTTGTTAATGTTGTATATCATATTAATTGCTTTGCAGAGTCTGAGCCATCCTTTGATCCATAGCATAAATCCTACTTGATCATGTATGTTATCTTTTTAATGTATTGATGTATTTGGATTGCTAGTATTTTGTTGAAGATTTTTTGCATCTATGTTCATCAGGGATATTGGCCTATAATTTTTTTTGTTATATCCTTGTCTGATTTGGTATCAGGGTAGTGTTGGCCTTGTAAAATGAGTTTAGAAGAGTTCTGTCCTCCCCTATATGTTCGGAAGATTTTGAGAAGGATTAGTATTGGTTCTTCTTTGAATGTTTGGTAGAATTCACCAGTGAAATTCTCTGGTTTTGAACTTTTGTTTATTGGGAGGTTTTTGATTACCATTTCAATGTCCTTGCTAGTATTCAGCCTATTCACATTTTTCTATTTCATCTTGATTCAATCTTGGTAGGTTTTATATTTCCTGGAATTTATCCATTTCTTCTATGTTCCCAATTTGATGACATATAATTTTTCAAGGTAGTCTTATAATCCTTTATATTTCTGTGGTATCAATTGTAACATCTCTTATTTTGATATTTGATATATGGCTAAAGGTTTGTAAATTCTCTTGTCTTTTCAAAGAACCAGCTCTTAGTTTTATTGATCTCTTCTACTGTCTTTTTATTGTTTCATTTATTTCTGCTCCGATTTTTGTTATTTCCCTCCTTCTATTAACTTTGGTCTCTGTTCTTATTTTTCTAGTTCTTTTAGGTGTAAATCTTAAATTATTTGAGAATTTGAGATTTTTCATGTTTCTTTAGATAGGCCTGAATCATGAGCTTTCTTCTTATAAGTGCTTTTGCTGCATCCCATAAATTTTTATTTCTTGGTTGTTTTATTTCTATTTTTATTAGTCTCTTTATTTTTTAATTTCCCCTTTGATCTTTTCATTGATCCATTGGCTGTTCAGTAGCATGTTGTTTAATCTTGACATATTTGTGTTTTTCTAGTTCCCTTCTTGTGATTTCTAGTTTTATACCATTGTAATCGGAAAAGATCCTTGATGTTTCAGTCTTCTGAAATTTAAGGCCTAACATAAGATCTATCCTAGAGAATGTCTCATGTGTACTCGAGAAGAATGTGCATGTGTATTTTGCTGCTTTTGGGTGGAATGTTCGGCTTATGTGTTAAGTCAATCTGGCCTGATGTATCATTTAAGGCTGATGTTTCCTTGTTGATTTTCTGTCTGGAAGATCATTAGAATGTGTACAGCAGTCTTTTTTAAGTTGGTAGCTACTTAAATTTGAACACATTCTAATGATCATTGATGTAAGTGGGGTAATAAAGTCTTCTACTATTATTGTATTACTCTATATTTCTCCCTTTAGGTCTTTTAATATTTGCTTTAGATATCCAGATGCTCTCCTATGTTGGGTGTGTAAATCTTTAGAAATGTTATATCCTCTTGTTAAATTGACCACTTTATTATTATCTAATGCCCTTCTTTATATTATATTCCAGTCTTTATTTTAAAGTTCATTTTTCCTGATAAGTGTAGCTACCCAGCTTTCTTTTCATTTCCATTTGCATGGACAATATTTTACAATCTGTTCACTTTCAGTCTGTGTGTTTAAGATTGAAGTGAATTCTCTTCTAGGCAACATATAGATGAGTCTTTTTTTTAAAATCCATTCAGCTACTTTATATCTTTTGATTGCAGAATATAATCTATTTACATTAAAAGTAATTATTGATAGGTATGTACTTATTGACATTTTGCTTATTGTTTTCTGGTTATTTTAGAGTTCCTCTCTGTTCCTTTCTTCTTTTTTGTGGTTTGATCAATTTCTTTAGTAGTATGTTTAGATTCATTTCTCATTACCTTTTGTGTATCTACTGTAGGTTTTTGCTTTGTAATTACCAAGAGGCTCACATATGACAGTCTCTACTATAGCAGTCTATTTTAAGTTGGTAGCTACTTAAATTTGAACACATTCTAAAAACTACATTTCTGTTATCTCCCCACATATTTTATCTTTTTGATGTCATAATTTATATATTTTTATTTTGTGTATCCCTTAACTAATTTGGTTAATTTTGCTACTTTTTTTTAATCCTTAATACCAGCTTTATAACTGTTTAATCCACCTCTCCTTTCTAGACTTCAGAGCTTTTTTCTGATAACCCAGATGATAGTCTTATGGGGATTCCATTGTATATAGATAAATAACAATTTTTTTCATGCTGCTTTTAAGATTTTCTCTTTACCTTTAACTTTTGATATTTTATTTATGTGTTTTGGTGTGGATCTCCTTGGGTTCATCTTATCTGCAACTCTGAGTACTTCCTGGACCTGGAAGTCTGTTTCCTTCCCCAGATCAGGAAAGTTTTCAGCCATTATTTCTTCAAATAAGTTTTTTGATCCTTTCTTTTTTTCTTCGCCTTCTGGGACCCCTATAATGTGAATGTTATTCCACTTGATGTTGTCCCAGTGGTCTCCTTAAGTTATCTTCACTTTTTAAATTATTTTTCTTTTTGTTGCTCTATCTGAGTGTGTTCCAGTGTCCTATCTTCCAATCATTGATTTGTTCTTCTACTTCATCTAGTCTGATGCTTAACTGCTCTAGTTTATTTTTCATTTGGGCTTTGTACTATTCAGCACTGTGATTTCTGTTTGGTACTTTCCTGTATTTTCTGTTTCTTGTGGAAATCCTCACTGTGTTCATCTATGCTCCCAAGTATGGAGAACATCTTTATGACTAACACTTGGAACTCTTTTTTATCAGGCAGACTATTATTCTCTGTTTCATTAAGGCTTTATTGAGGTTTTTGTCTTGTTATTTCACTTGGAACATATGAAACATATTTCTTTCTCATTTTGTTTGACTCTTGTATTTGTTTCTATGTATTATGTGAAATAGCTACCTCTCCCATTCTTAATGAGTATCCTTGTGTAGGTGGTGAAACTTACTGTTTTATCTTGCCCTAGCACTTGGTTGTCTCTCAAACCTTTGTGATTACCCACATAGCCTGACTTATTCTTGACAGGCCCAGTTCTTGAGGGTGTGCCAGGATGTGTCATCATTCCAGAGGGAATCATCTAAGTTAGCACCTAGATTTAAGCTGATTGAAAGACAGATCCTCAGGCAGCAGATTTAAAGTAAGTATGTAGTTCTATCCTTTAGAACTACAATCGTAGACCCTGTTGACTTACGGGCCAGGAGATCTGCAGGTGTCCCTTGGGTGGCAGTTCTAAGAATCAGGGTTTCAGATAAGTGCATAAACTTCTTTTTGGGAGTTATTGGCAAGCTATTTTGAGGCCAATAGAAGGTGTACACATGGAGTCTCCCTTCCTGCGTTCCCTAAGTGCATCTTTATAGCCTTTAGGTATGTGGCAACCCTAAAGTCTGTTTTTCAGGTTGAAGATCCAGTAAATTTGAATCGGCCTTTTTCATGTGCAGCTGGAAGTGTGTTTCAGTCTACTGTTTCTGTGGTGCCCTGGATGTGGTATCCTATGCAGAACTATCTTGTCTATTGCTACATTTCCACGGAGCCCAGTACTGCAAGCCCCTCTGGCCACTAGAGCCAGGCAATCAAGAGGCAACCCCTGTGTGGACTTCACTTGCCCACCAGCTTTAGCAAGGCTGCAGGAGAATGTTGGGTGTGGGGATGCCCTTGGATTTAGCTAGATTGGGAAGACCATTAAGGGCAGGGCATACCTGTGGCTCTAGAGAGATTGTGTCTGTGTGTGCCTGCCTGTGCTAGCAAGGAAGAGAGAGGGTGCAAAAAATGGTGCTCCTCAGTGCCTCTGTCCTTGATGAAAATCCCAACTAATTCCTGCCCCTTCAGCAGATGCTTTAAGATTAGCAACATTGAATCACCTTCACATATAATCCAGTCACCTCTCAAACTACTGCCTTTGCACCAGTTCCTGGGACAAGTGGGTCTGTATACAGGCTCCCCAAAAGGAGTATATCATATCCTCACAGCCCCAGGGTACCCTGGACTCCTAAGTAGGTCCTGTTGGCTTACAAAGCCAGATGATTTGGGGGACTCATTCTCTGGTGCAGATCCCAAGGGTTGGGGTGCCTGATGAGGGGCACAAACCCCTCACTCCTTGAGGAGGTGCTGCAGGCCCATGAGATCCCCTGCTGTGTGTTGCTGCACTGGGTGTGGGGTTTCTGGTGAGGCCTTATCTCCACCTCTCCTGCCCATCTACGTGTGGCCTGGTTATCTTTTGCTGTGGAGGAAAATGTTCTCAGTTTTCTTTCAGCAAGAATTTTTTCATATGCAGTAGTAGATTTGGTTGTATCCATGGACAAGGCGTCTTCCTGTGTTCAGGGTCTTACTGCACTACCATCTTGGACCTTCCCTCACAAATAATTCTCTAATGTGTCATAATGAGGCACTTAGGTAAGATTTGAGAATCAGGTGCTATGAAATAGTAACCCCTAACAATCACCCTTTGTTGAACTCACTCTGGATTCTTCTATTTTTGCTTTGTGCCACTTCTCCAATTCTTGATCAGGAGCATGTGTTTTTACCCAGTAATCAAAATTATTTTCTTATTGTGGCTGTATTCTTTCAGCATAGTGTACTGCATGTCATTATAAAATCCTCAGCAAAAATTTTTGGTTAAAATCATCACTGCTTATTGCTAGAAAACTCTCTTGTGTTAGAGCTTTCTTCTAAATAATAAAACTGTTACATTTCAAGAATTTTTACTTTGTGTTTGCTATGAGGTAATTTGTACAGAACTGTGTAATGATTTAGGCCTGTTAAAAAGTCATAATTCTCATATTTACAAGGATTTTTTGCTTCAAAAAGCCATGTTACCCAGCATGCCACTTTCTTCCATGAATTTGCAATTTGCCTTTGTGTTAACAACAACAAAAAAACCTTATTAATCCAATACTGGTATAGTTAGGAGAGCAAAAGGACTACTAGTCCCCAGATAACTGGATGTTCTGTTACTTCAATAAAAAAATTTTAGATAATCTCAAGGAAGTTAATTGCAATTCTGTATTTTTCCCCCCTCTGGTCCCCTGTGTTAAGAATTAATAAGATTTTTACTGCATTATGTCAGCATTTTCCTGATACTAAAATGAAGCTTACAAAATTAAGTTTCTAGGGTAATTCTTTTTTTGCATTTTAAAATAATGTTTTTTTAATCAAATATTCTACTTGTTTTCCATGATGTCTCAAATTATTACCTATATCTATGTAGGTACCTTTATTGGTTTATATACATCTTTGCTTAATTAAATCTAGTTTTACAGTTTCACTAAAACTGTACATCAGTAGGTAATTTCCAAAGTATTTTCTTTCACAAGTAGGGTTCTCATTATACAGTCACTATAGATTTCCTTTAAGTAGTATGTTGACCTCTTACCAAAGTGCTGGAATAAGGGTTATGTGCCATGTTTGAATCCTGAAAGAGCAGAGTGTATGGGGAAGCAGAGAGGGTAAAACACAAATGAGGGATTTGGTAACTGTGCCGGGAGGGAAAGGTTCAAAAGCCCAGCAAAGAGAGTGGTTACGTTAGCACTTGGGAGCTGTGTTTCTTTCATAATTTCTTTATACTTTAGATGATTAATGGTCAGCAAGGCAGGACTTGCACTACGGAAAATTATCCTTATTGTGGATAAGATTCAGAAAAACCTGCAGACATCTATCCTTTTCGGTCACCTTTCTTATGGTCACTATCAACAGTTAAAATAGTATAGAAATATACATGGGCTTTGAAAACCGGAAAGAGTGCCACTTACCCGCTAGCACCACCAAAGCTCCTGAAGAGCCAAGAAAAATTAATGAAAAGAGAGCAGTACGTATGTACAAGCAGTTCCCATTTCTGAACGTCAAGGATTTAAAAGACAGTGGAAGTACTCAGGCTGGTATATGATGAACGAACACATGAACAAATGCTCCAACAAACAAAAACAGATTACCTACAAATTACTAAAATCAGTTTGATCTCAGACTTCTCTCAAACACTCACCCCTCAAAATATAATCTGTGTGGGTTTGTCTAGCTAATTTGTTCTTTTCTGAAGGACAAGAGAAAACTGTTTACATAAGGAAGCATACAGACAATAGAAAAATCATCTGCCTTATTAAAAATTCTCTTGAGACATATCAGTGTGCACAAACTTCAACAAAATAAAATTGTGAATAGCCATAAACATCAGTTAAAATCTAATTCATGTTACTTCCAATTAATTTTATTATTAATTTGTTGTGTGCATATTGTGGAAAAATCAATTAGTGCAAAACACTCCTAACAAAAAGCAGTGACTTCCTGCTCCATTCTCCCAATCTCATAGCCCCTTTCCTAGAGGTGACCAGTTTCAATTCTTGAGGCTATTTCTTCTGATATTTTAAAACATATTCCTGTATAACTCTACTTCTTAAACTATAAAATTGAGATTTTATTTATTGGCTTTACTTTAGCTGAGAAATCGGTTCTGTTTTTGTTCCATCTTTCTACTACAGTCCTATCACTTTTTTTTTGTTAAATAAAAAGTCTATTCTTTTTTGGCTAAATAAAGAATGTATATTATGATTATGAAAATATAGTTCCTTCTTGAGTCAAGTAGTGTACCATGAATGTATATATATATTTTTTTGCTGGAACAAACAAATGTTATTTCCTTGGCTGCAGTAATTGTTTTATTATTTAATTTCTTTAGTTTTCCAATTTATGACTTGGTGGGTGTGGCAGAACCCTATTTATGATAAGCAGGTCTACTACCCACGGTCATGTGTTCCCACCCTACCATGGCCCAGTAGTACACCATGAGCTATCTTTTCAAATGTGTGTAGTTTTTCCACTTCAAGTGGCACACCTTGGTTGTAGAATGCCACAAGATCTACAGTATGGTTTTCCCATTGAAGTTGTACACCTTCCACACATTCCACAAGGCATCTTTTTCCACTAGGAGTTCTAAGATGGCCCCCAAGAATACCAAATGTGAGTGTCTTAGTCAAACTGGTGCAGATCTCTTTAGACTATATGATGGCATGTATATTCTTATCTATTCCAAGTGAATTCAAGCTGTTTCTGCTCCTCGTTTTTTTAAATAGAGCTACAAAAAAATGCATTCACCAGATCTATAGCTGCATATCATATTATTGTTTACCTAAGTAAATGGCCATAGGTCCCTTTGAGGAAAGAATGGAGGAATACTTACCATATATTTTGTTGAAGGAAGAATGTCATACATTCTTCTTTTTCACCTGGCTTCTCCTTTAGTCGATGGATTCTGGGTCTGAAAATGCTCACACCAAAAAACTGGGCAAGGAATCAAAAGATGTTATTTAGGAGACTTCCCTTGCCTCCTCTGATTTCCTTGATTATGTAAAATGAGTAGTTCTCTGTTGGCTGCCCATCTATTTTTCTCCTAGGGATGCTATATTCTATTTAAAATCTCCATAGTTCTCTGTGGAGTCAGGCCTCTTGGCTCTCCCTCCAGCCTCATGAAAAATGCACACACCTGGCTGCTTACAGTGATGTCCCACCAGCTGGCCTCTATTATTTTGGGATCCTACAATCACTCATAACATCAGTAAACCCAGGTCTGTAATTGCAATTCCAACCATCAGTCATTGTCTACAGAAAAGCCAATATGAATATGTCAGTAATGTTAGTGCCCTCTCAATGAGCGTACCCTTCACTTCTTTGTTAAGTAGTGTAATCCTTGGGTACCACTGTAGAACAAAGACCTCTGACATGTTTTCTGGCCTTACATAGTATATCTTCTTTAGCAGGCCTACTTCTTTAAGCTTTTCAATTCCTTTTCCTCCCTCTGCCACTGGAATTTTTTGTATTTCTGCGTCACTTTGTGTTGACTATTACTCTTCTCAAGTTTTTAGCAGCCATTCTGGCAGCATTTTCACCCTTGTCTTTTGGAGTCTTTGCCAGTGTGTCCCCAATACTCTGCGCCAATATTCTCAAAATGATGGACTTTTCACTATCAAACCTTTTGTTCCCACACTCCTTGGTCAGGATCCCTCAGAATCCAATCCCATGCACACTCTCTCAGCTTTTGCCAGTCCAGGCAGGTTGGGTCCTGCCGATCCTTTGTCATTTAGACCCTTTCCTCCCGTACCGGACCAAGCCCACCGCTGGTCAAGTTATGTTATTCCTTAACCCTAGTTATTGGCCAGAAGATAAGTTGGGGTAGATGGGCATATGTTATGTGTCTGGGGAGAGGCACCTTTCTCAAGCACAGAGAGATTACTATGCCTTAAGAGAGAGGAGTGAGCAGCTTCTGCAGGCTCAGGGAGTCCATGTGAATCAACTCAGATCCCCATGGGTCAGGTTCCCAAATTCCTGAACCAGAGCCCTGACCTTGGCATAGTAGCCCTGCTTAGGCTAAGAGTTTACCTTGGGGGTTCTTCAGCTCTTAGGATTAAGTCTGGATGTATCCTCATCTTTCTCTGCCATTGTGATTTTTATGCTACCAAGGAGGCCCTTTGACCCTCACTTAGCTTTTAGTTGTGGTTACTCTCAGCTTTTCATTGTCTTCATTTGTGCTTGGCAATAGTGACTCACTACGACTGTCCTTATAGTCACTTTATCCCATATATTTAATAAATACCTGATACATAAGTGCCTGATACATTGTTGTGCATTCACTTCTGCCAGTATTCTATTCTAGTTCACCATAGGCCAAGGTTTTAACAATGATTATGCTACCTTGTAATGGGGTTATCATTACTCCACTTTAAGAAGTTAACAGTTTCTCATTACCAGCAGGGAGTGGGCAACCCAGGTCCAAAATTCCATTCCAGAATTTTCTTTCTTGGATCACTGCTGGTACCAATTGTCACAGACTGGGCTTCCAAGAAAGCACATTCTGAGATAAGATTAGCGTACAATAAGTTTCTTAGAAGTGTTTTGGGTAGTAACACCTAATGAAGAATTAGACAAATGGAGAAGGTGAATTAAGAGAATTCAACAGAGAACCCAAATAGTCCTGTGAGGCTCTTTGAAGATAAGATGACTTTTTAGTTTGTCCTGAGTTTGAGCAAAGGAATCAGACATTTATACCCAATAATAGTCAGTCGTTAGATATGGGCTACACTTACAAAAGGGGCCATGGCCTTGGGTGTGACGTCTCTCTCCAGTTAAGGCAATCCACAGGGGGAGTGAATGCTGAAGTCCTTCCTCCAGGAAAGACATTTCCTCCACTGAAAGGGAATCTAAACAAACATCACAGTATTTACCACATATAGAAGTGAAAAAGAAATAGAATATTCAAGACAATCATGAAAAATAAGAATTGAAAGATGCATACAGGCAGATATCAAGACCTGTTTTACAGCTATAATAATTAAATGATTGTGGTATTGGTGTAAGAATAAATAAATACACCTTTGAAACAGAATAAGGAGTCTAGAAATCAAACCACACCTTTACGTGCATTTGGCTATGATGACAGAGTTGGCATTGTAATGGGTTTGTGAAAGTAGATCTTTTCAGGAAATGGTGATGAACCAATTCAATATCCATATGGGAAAAAAATGAATCTTGACATTCAAACTCAGAGCATATAAGAAAACATTCAATGCCGGATAGAATATGAAAGAGCTCAATATAAAGGCTAACAATTAAAACTTTTAGAAAAAAATTCAGGAAGCTATCTTCATGCAGTTGAATACAGCATAATGCACTAATGATAGAAAAGCAATTTGATTAATTGGACTATTAAAATTAAAATATTTTGTTCATCAAAACACATCAAAAGATCTAAAGAGATTGTTAAGCAAGCTGCATAATCCAAGATGCTTGCTGTAAATATATGATTAAATAAGTTAAATCCAAAAATATGTGAAGAACCTGTGCAAACTTGTCAGAAAAATTTGAAACTGATTAAAAAGTAGACAAACATCTTAAACAGGCACTTCACAAAAGGTGATATCCAAATGGTGAATTAATATATGAAAAGATGCTCAACCTCTCTTCACAATAGGTATTACAAATTAAAATTTACAATGATGTACTTCAACACACTTGAATGACTAAAACTAAAAAGAAAATTAACAAACTGAAATAGTGAAAGTTAGAATATAGAGCAGCTGGTATGCTTCTATTGTTTGTAAGTATTAATTGGAACACTGTCTGAAGGTATCTACTTGGGTTGAACATATGTATATCTTATGACCCAGTAATTAAATTCCTAGGCATATTCAAAACATAAATGTGTATGTTCACCAAAAAATGTGTACAAGAACTTCATAGCAGCAATATTAGTAATAAACCTAAACTGGAAACAACACAAATGAAGTAGAATGAATAAATAAGCTGAGGTATATTGACACAATAGGTAATTATAATTAGCAATGACAACCCAGAAACCATTATTATAGATATATAAATTTAGATGAAACTCACATACTATTGAATGATAAAGAAACAAGGCATAAAAATAATATGAAAAAATGTGTGTGTCTGTGTGTATTTCAAAAGTAGAAAATTAATTTATGGTATTACATATCAGAATATTTGTTTCTTTTGTGTGGGAATATAGTAAGTTTATGGGGACGCTAAGATTCTTCTAGATCGTTGGAGATATTCTCTATCTTATTCTCATGCTGATTATGTAGATGTGAAATTTCATTGAGCTATATACATACATTTTATGTATTGTGTTTTATGCCTGTTATACTTCAATTAAAGTGTTATTTGCAAAAAAATTAGGAATGTACTCCATTAACATGAAATAACAACCATCAACATCAAAACACTATTATGTTAGTGGTGGTCCCAATAATGTCAGGAATCAAAAAAAAATACCTTCTTTCACTACTAGGATTTAATATTTTTCTGGAAGTTCTATATAAGACAATAAGCTAAGAAAAATAAATTAGGAATATTATTATGTGGTAGTGTCAGAATTATCATTATAGGTAAGTGAGATACTTGACAATGTGAGAATATGAAAATTCATTGAGCAATGGAGATGGAGAGGTATACGATTGCTTAAAAAAAATATGCACATATATACCATTGCTATTTAGTTGCATTAACCTATTAGAAAATAAAATTGTAAGAAATCATATTAATAATTGCTATGAGATCCAGTTCATGCCTATTACCACTAATAGTGCTCCCTTTCATTATTAAAATGTACTGGCTTGAATGACAAATTATATGGTCCTCCTACCAATAAACGATAATAAATATGAAATAGGTACAAATATATCTACCAAAAAAAGTTAAGTGCAAAAACCCTACTAAACATAATGAATATACGGAGGCAAATACCAAGACTCAATGCTAAAAATATTAGTTCACTATATAGCACAATTTATAATATTATATAATTCCAGTCAAAATATCAATGGATGTTTTGAACAAGTTTAAAGATGTTTCTAAAGGTCATCTTGAAAATTAATGATTATAACATCTCACAAATTCTGAAAATAAAAGAATAATGAGAAGTGGTTTGTACTGGTTAATAAGGAAATGCTATTCGAATGCCAAAGTCATTAAAATAGTTTGGTATGGGACAAAGCTGACTGATTAATTGTACTAAGTACAAAGCATGAAGATACATCCAACCACATTTATACATGGAATATGACAGAGTTCACATGAAGCCAATACAAAAAGTAAGATGTATTCAGAGAAATGATACATTCCAGATGATTGAATAGTTAAAACAGAAAAGAGGGTGATCCATAAAATCCCTAGAAGAAAAAGAAATTTTGGGGTCTAGGAAAAATACTGTGATTATAAAAGAGAGACAACAAATCATAGAGCCAGATTGATATTTTGCATAAATAACAATTAAAATTGATATACAATATAAAATTACTATTAAAATGAAAATTTTTAATGATAAAATTTGGGTAATCTTTAATAACATACAGATTTTAATAATTAGTAACAAAATAGATGAACACATTAACAAAAATAGCCAATGTTGAGATGGACTGAATATTTGTCCTTCCAAAATTCACTTGTTGAATCCCTAATCTCCAGTGTGATGGTATTTGGAGATGAGGCCTTTGGGAGGCAATGAAGTCATGAGAATGGAGCTTTCATGATCAGCTTAGTGTTCTTATAAGAAGAGACACAAAGAGCTTGCTTTTTCTCTGTTGTCTGCCATGTGAAGATACAATGAAAAGATAGCTATTTGCAAACCAGGAAGAGGACCCTTACCAAGAATCCCACCAGGCTGGCACACTGATCTCAGACTTCCAGCCTCCAGAACTGTGAGAAACAAATTTTTGTTGTTCAAGCCACCCAATCTATGGTATTTGTTATAGCAGCCTGAACTGACTAAGACATATATGAGCAGATGATTATTAATGACGGCAATCATTAGTCACTTATAATGACAAAAATATCTAGTTAAACAGTTCTGCACAAAAATCTAAGAGATATACATTAGGAAAATGAGACTCTAGTTAATCCATCCTCTTAATTTAACCCTTAAAGTGTTAATCCATTTAATTTATGTAGTTTCTTTAGCACTTCTTAATTTTTGGAATGCATTAAAATTTTTTTTAGTAGATCAATTACTCCACTTGCTCCATTTTTGTAATTATCAACAGGAGATAGAATTTATTTTTTAGGACTAAAGAGTAACATATCCAGAGCAGTGATGTCTAGTATTGGTAAAGCATTTTTATTCTTATAAAAGTACTTTAACTTCATTTAATTCTCATGTGCATGTTATGGTAAACTTATTTACAAATTCATACTTTTTTCTTCCCATACAATAAAGCTAAACCAAAATAGAATATAATGCTTATTTCTTTATTTTTAAACTTTAGTTGTAAAGTACCATATTTAAAAAGATTTATATATGTGTGTGTGTGTGTGTGTGTGTGTGTGTGTGTGTGTGTATGTGTATATATATATATATATATATATATATATATATATATTAGGAAGTCATAAATGCAGGAAAAAATAATTATGCTTAATGAAAAATAAAATAATTTGTCAGAACACATAACAGCCTTGAGCTTCATATCTCCAACAATATAGGCTTGAAATACATGAAGCAAAAAAGCAAAGAATTTCAAGGAAAGGTTGACAATTTTTTTATCATAGTGTAAGTGTTTAATAAATATA
This sequence comes from Smutsia gigantea, assembly GCA_032199065.1. Classification (NCBI taxonomy): domain Eukaryota; kingdom Metazoa; phylum Chordata; class Mammalia; order Pholidota; family Manidae; genus Smutsia; species Smutsia gigantea. The sequence goes on along the minus strand of JAVSCE010019758.1, from coordinate 553,928 downwards.
TCAGAATCTGATGAGTCGTGCAAAGAAAAAAAATCAGTGAAGATTCAGGAAAATTGAATAACAATTAGTAAGCTTAATACAATTGACTTTCAGAAAAACTGTATCCCCAAAATAGAGAATAAGTATTATTTTTAAGCACATATAAAAATGACCACATATAAGGTGATAAGGGAACTTTAAATATATACAAAGTAAACAATATCATGCAGAGCAAATTCTTTTAAAAATGCATTACTAATCTAAGTTGGTCAATAATATCTGATGTTTAGAATCAAAAGATATACTTTTATAAATCAAATAGGAAATCCTAATGAAAATTTAAAAATAACAAAATGCTTTGACATGATCATCAAACTTGCAGAATGAAGTTTCACTTTAAAGGACATATATAGCCTTAAATCTATTTGTTAGAAAAGAATTGTGTAAAGAAAAACAAAGTTTAAGACTTCCAGTTCAGGCCAGGAAAATTGAAACTGGATCTAACCTCTTTAAACAATTAGAAAACCAAACAAAATATATGAAACAATGATTTTCAAAAATTGGATAATAGGTACTACAAGATAGATCTGAGAAAAGAGAATGAAATATTTGGTATGATTACCTCCAATTTAATGATTGCAGGAAGTTTCCAGGATGCAGAGTTGGGAGGGGGAAATCAAAATAAATCTAGTGGTTTACAAGAGAGAATTGAGATGTTGGGAGCTCATGGTGCTAAAATTCACACGAAAGAGACTGGAGAAAAGAAAATTGCATGGAGAAGGAGAGCTCGAGGGATTTGCCCAGGATTCCTCCAACTTAGTACTGAGTGGTGCATATGGGTGAGGAAAGTAACACAGTTGGGGAAAATTCTGTTAGGATCATGGAGAAGCAGTCCTCACACAGGGCCAGGAATAGTTGTTCTAATCATCAGAGCTCTTTACAGTCATATCTCTGGTACAAAGACTATCTAGATTCACCTATTAAATCCTAAATACAAGAATTGAAAGGATCAAATAATTTCCAAATAATTGCCTAATAGAACAAAATGCAAGTATTTAAAGAAATGAAAAAAAATTCAATATCCAAATTGTAAATGACAAAATCTGGCACCAAATCAAAAATTACCAGGCATGAAAAGCATCATTAAAATAAAAACAAGGGGGAGAAAAAGTGATCAATAGAAATGGAACCAAAAATAACAAATATGGGAGAATTAGCAGATGAGAACATAATATATTATAAATATAATCACTATCCAAATTGTAAACTTGGCAAAGTCTGTCATGAAATAAAAAATTTTGAAGCATGGAAAGAAGCAGAAGAGTACCAAAAAAATGAAAAGGAAAAGTAATCTATATCAATAGAACCAGAGATAAAAAATGGGAGAATTAGCAGACTTTAAAGAATATTAAATTAGTAGTACAAATATATACCATATGGTCAATATGAAGAGGATAGCATGAACTTGTTAGGCATGGAAGTTTTAAAAAAGGTCCAATTCATGTTTATAGAGATAAACTTTAGATTGTATAAGATGAGAAACATACTAGATGGGTTAAATGGCAGGTTAGACATTGTTGAAGAAAAAAGTTGTGATCTTGCAGACATTACAATAGAAACTATCTGTAATAAAACAGAGAGAAAAAGAGATTTTCTTAAAAAAGGAGCCAGGTAGCTGTGAACTGCAAGAAAACATCAAGCCTTCTAATATGTGTAATTGGAGTCCCAGAAAGATAGAAGAGAAAGAGTGGGTGAACATAAAGGTAGATAAAGATATTTAAAGTAATACTGGCCAAAATTTTCCAAATTTGATAAAACTCCAAAGCTGCAGGTCCAAGAGACCCAATGAGCCATGATCAGAAGAAATGTGTATCAAGGCACAGTTTCATTAAACCAGTGAGAAAATCTCTTAAAGAGAAATTTTTTTCTCAAAGAGAAAAATCTTCAAGGCCGGAGACAGGAGAAAGGCCCATCATATACAGAGGGATGAAAAAAAAAAATGACTGAAAATTTCTCCTCAGAATCAGTGTAAAATCAGAGAAGAATGGAACAATATCTTTCTATACAAGGGAAAAAATCGTCAACTTGAAATAATCTACTAAGTGAAAATATCTTCTATAAGCAAATGTGAAATAATTTTTTAAGATATAGAAAAGTTCAGAGCATTATCACCAATAGACTACCAACTATACTACTCACCATTATAAAATATGTTAAAGAGAATCCCTCAGTAAGAAGAAAAATAATGCCTGATTGAAATTTGGTTCTACATAAAAGAATGAAAAGCATCAGAAATGGTAAATGTGGTATATTTTTCTTACTTTATAAATTCCCTTAAAAGATGATTGACTTTTTAAAGAAAAATAATGAAATGTATTGTGAGTTTTTAACATAAGTAAAAGTGAATTGTATGACCATAGTACAAAGGTCAGCATAGATGAAATGAAATGATGTTTTAAAGTTATTATATTATATACAAATTGATATAGTATTACATGAATGTAATGGTAACTTAAATGGTAACATGAAGACTGTGGTAACTTAAATCCTAATACAACCAAGAAAAAGTGGTACATCTAATAAGTAAATAAAGGAGATGACATTGAGTCATAAAAAATGATTCAAAGGAAGGCTGAAAAACAGGAAAAAGGGAGAAAACAGATAATACAGTAGGAAAATGGAAGATTTAAACCTAACTATATCAATAATAAAAATAAATGTAAGAAGTCTAAAAATTCAGTTAAAAGGCAAAGATTGTTAAATTAGTTAATAAAGCAAAGCCCAACTACATGCTGTTTAAAATGAACCAACTTTAAGTATACTAGGTTAAAAGCAAAATGATGGAAATAAATATACCATGCTAACAATATCAGAAGAAAGCTGGAGAGGCTGTATAAATATAAGACAACACAGATTTAAAAGTAGAATGTTACTAGGGGTAAAAAGAACATTTCATAATGATCAAGAAGTCAATTCAACAAGAATAAATAATCATATATTTTATGCTTCTAATAATATTCAAATTATATGAAAGAAAAACATATATCTGAAAGAATTAAAGAAATCAACAATTATAGTTAGAAATTTTAATACTTCCACCCTTCACTAACTGACAGTATAATAAAAAGAAAATGAAAATATGTAATGGTATAGAAGATATGAGCAATATAATTAATCATTTTTTATCTGATTTTCTATAAAGCAGTCCACCTCATAACACCCAACAGCATTCTTTTTAAATTTACAAGAACAAAAAATTTAATAAGATATACCATATTCTAGGCAACAAGATGAATCCCAATAAATTTAAAATAATTCAAATAACCTGGTATTTTCTCTGACCACAGTAGAATTAAGTTAGAAACCAATGACAGAAAAAAAACTGGAAAATCCCCTAGTATTTAGAATTCAATCAACACACTCATAAATAATTCACAGGTCAAAAAATATCACAAGGGAAATTAGGAAATATCTTAAATTTAAGGTGAGTGGAACCACACCATAGTAATATTTTAAGATACAGCTAAAGTGGGGCTTAAAGGGGATTTTTTAATATTAAACATTTAGGGTCAGTAGATCTGTTATCAATATCTCTGCCTCTACCTTAAGAAACAGAAAGGTAGTTTAAACTAAAAGTAATCATTATAAAGGAAACAATTAATAAGAACAGAATACCAAACAAACCAGTAGAGAAATTGAGGTAACTAAAAGGATGTTCTTAGAAAATATCAATTAAACTGATAACTAGATTGATCAGAAAAGAAAGGAAAAAATACCAGTATCAAGAATGAGAGACCTAATACAGATCCTATAGACACTGAAAAGGTAATAATTGAATACTGTAAATATGTCTATGAATTTGAAACCAATGACATATTGATATCCCTCAAGACTTTCAAAAATATTAACAAAATTTTAGCAAATATAATTAATAAAATATATAATGCTACTACAACTTGGCTAAGTAGGGCTTATACTTGGAATGTAAGGTTGCTTTTGCATTCTTAAATCAATTATTATGTAATTCATTATATTAGGCAATTAAAAAGGAAAACACATTGAATAGTTTAATAGACACACATAAATCATTTAATAAAATTAAACATCCATTTTTTGGTAAAAACTCACTACAAACATGGAACAGAAGGAAATTTCCTCAAACTGATAAAGAACACTTATGTAAAACTTACAGATAGCATCATATTTAATGGTGAAAATTGAATGTTACTGAAATAGCAGAGATAAGCAAGGATAACTGCCCTTACCACTTCTATTAAAAATTGTCCTGGAAATTATAGCCAGTTCAATAAGACAGGAAAAATACGGTGAATAAAATTAAAATTAAAAAATAAAATAAAATAAAAAAGTAAAATAAAATAAATTTTAAAATAATAAATAAAAATAAAATATACCAAGATTTTTGAGGAAGATGTTAAACTATCATTACTTGCGGACAATATAATTCCCTATGTAGGAATTTAAAATGAGTGGATTCAAAAGTCTGTAGAATTAACAAAGTTGCAGGATAAAAGATCATCATACAAAAAAAAAGATTTTTTGTACTAGCACATAACAATAGGAAATCAAAATTGAAAGAATAATACCACTTAAAGTATTGTAAGAATGTGAAATAGGGACTACTTAACATATGTGCAAGACTCATTAACTGAAAGCTACAAAATATTGCTGAGAGAAAACAAAATGATGTAAATATATGGAGAAATATTACGGTCATAGTTTGAAACACTCAATATTAAGACGTCAATTTTTTCCAACTTCATAGATTTAAGGAACAACTGATTAAAAATCCTAGTAATTATTTTATTTTATAGAAATTAACAAGCTGATTCTAAAAGAAATATGGAAAAACCAAGGACTTAGAGTATCAAAAATAATTTTGAAAATTATGAGCAAATTAGAAAGAGTTACAGTATTTTTTTCAAGATCTAATAAAAAGCTACAGTTACCTAGACATCATGGTACTGGCATCAAGATAAAATTTTAGGTCATTGGATCAGTATAGAGAATCCCAAAATAGACTCTCATATATAGTCATTTGATTTTGATAATGGTGTTAAGGCAATTCAATAAGGAAGAAAGGGCAGTCTTTCAAGAAATGGTGTCAGATATACAAATGAGAAAAAAAAACCTTAACTCTTGCTTTACACTAAATGCAAAATGAATGCTTAATATGGATCATAGATCTAAAGTAAAATTGAGTTTGGTAAAGATTTTTAAGTAAGATATGAATAGGATGAACTACAGAAGAAAAAAATAATTCCACCTTACCAAAAGCTAAAAAATGCCTTTCAAAAGAAATTTAGAAAATAAAAAATAACAACCATAGACTGAAAATACACAATCAAAACTTGTATCTGAAAAAAGACCTAGAATATATAAAGAACACTTATAATCCAATAATAATAAGACAACAAAATGGGCAAAATATTTGAATAGACACTTATCTAAAGAAAATATACAATAGGAAATAAGTACATGAGATGTTTAACATCAGTAGTCATTAGGACAATGAAAATTAAAACCATAAGAGATAACTCTACACACATTCTAGAACAGATAAAATTGAAAAGGTTGTTCCTACCAAGTTTTGGCAAGGAATTGGAACAACTGGAATTCTCAAGTACTGCTTGTGGAAATGTTAAATAGTACAACTACATTTGAAAACAGTTTAGCCTTTTCACAAAATTTTACACATAGATCTACCATAAAAAACATCTATTCCACTCCAAGGTATTGAGCCAAGAGAAATAGTCGTGTACACTAATCTTTCTTGTAACTCTATTTACAGAAACTGAAGGCAATCTAAAGTCCTTTGATACTGAATGAATTGCTGTGTAATATGTCTGATAAAATAATATTAAACAATAAGAACAAACTATTGCCACATGCCTCAGCGTAGGTGAATTTCAAAACAGATATGCTCAGTAAAAAAAAAAATCTAAGCCAAAAAACACATACTCTCAGTTTTCACTTACATGAAATTTTAGAAATGAAAAATAATCTATATTGAAGAGATGCATGCAAGTGGTTGTCTGTGAGGTTATGCAGTAGGTAAAAAGAGTAAAAGATGCATTAAAAAATAGCATGAGGAATTTCTTAGGGTGACAGAAATGTTCAATATATTGATTATGCTGATTGTAATTTTTAAAACAGATAATATGGACAATTACAAGAAGAGTAAAATTCAATTCGAAAAGCAATTCAAAACTGAAATAAACTTACAGTCATTATTCATTCATCAAAGTATATTAAAAACCTGGCCCCAGAACAACACAATTTTACTGGCACGTATGTACCAAACTTTTAGTGAAATTATCACCAATCTTACATTCACTTTTACAAAGAAAAATTAGTGAAAATCTTCCAATGCATTTTGGGGGCAATTCAAAATGATTATCAAAACTGGATGAAGAGATTGGCAAATAGTGTTTTTTCTCAGAAATACAGTAACAGTTTCACATTATAAAATACAGATTAAAAGAGAAAAGGTATTATTAATAGATTCAGGGGAAAGCATTCAACTTCATTTAACATTCTTAATACAACATTTTGGCCAACCAAGAACAGAAGAAAACTTCCCCATCTTCACAGTGTCCCTATCAAAAACATATGGGAAATATGCAGAACTGAACATAAAAACATTCCTTGTAAAGTCAAAAAAATTTAAAGATATCTGATATTACTCCTTTTATTTAAAACAGTGTTATAAGTCTTAGTCTTTGTAATGAAACAAGAAATAACACATGTGAATGGTCAGGTTCTGAAAGGAGGAATTACATTCTTATTACTCAGACAGTATGACTCAAAAATATGTAAACAATCCAACAGACCCTATTTCAATCTATTAGGATTAATCAGAAAATTCTGCAAGGTTGTTGGAAGTTAATCAATACACAAAAGTCAATAACATTCCTATATACCAATCTCTTTTTTGGGTTTCCCCTGAAAGTAGAACCTTAAACAAGAATTTGGGTGTAGCTATTCACATTTGATATGAACTCAAGGAACAGTAGTCAGAAAGCAGGGAAATGAATAAGGAGAGGAGCAAAAGTCAAGACATGGGTGATTATTAAGGTCATTGCCATAGACAATGGGTGCTTAATTTTACTGGGACATGAGGGGAAGCAAACAAATTTTCAGAACTGCTGGTGGAAAGGAGAGGATGCTGGATCATCTATCCATGGCTCCCATCCCCTATTTGTGGAGGTTTGACCTTGACAGGGTTAACTTCCCAAACTTCTCTTCCATGTGTGTGGTGTGTGCCTAATGGGATTCTGTGGATTCAGAGAAGGCCCTGAAAGCCTTTCACGTGGAATTTTTTTGTCTGCCACAACAGAAGCTGAAATCAGAGATAAGTGGAGGATTTGTGTTGTGACACAAAACCCCAAAGGCATCAATGACAACCAAGAAGATAATGCAGTTTTTTAAAAAACCTTTCCAATCACAACTGCAAATACCTATACCTCTGAGGATATGCCCCACCCCCTCAAAAAAAAGACATGAAATCACTGCAGAAAAGATTATAACATTTTGTTAAAGGACATAAATGGAGAGGTTTGTTGTTCATAGATGGGAAGACTTAATGTCTTAAAGACATTTATTTAACCTCAAATTTAACAATAAATTCAAAGTAATTAAAGTTTTAAAAGCAACACCACAGTGATCTTTGTGGAACTCGACAAGTGTATGAATATGGAGGCAAATGTAACAGAAGGAAAAGGAAACTGGATTAGCCAAGATAATTGGATGAGATTCAAGAAGTATGACTTGCCATCTACAAGATTTTAAGACTTACTACAAAGCTGGAAAAACATGTAAAAAGTGTTGCGATACAGGGAGAGGAAAAAACATACAGTTTAAAGGCAAACCTTAGACTAGGAGATGATATTTGCAACCCACTTAACTGGTAAAAGATAAATGTTTGTACGTATAAAGAACAATGAATAAATAAGACATGCAACAGTGAGATGGATAAAGGACATGAGCCAGAAATTCACTGGACAGGAATCCCAAATGGACAATGAAATATGAAAACAAATCACTAGTAATCAGGGAAATGAAAATTAAAGTAAGGATATACAGTTTCATGTTTATTATATTGGGGAAAAGGAGTCCTAAAATAGCAACTGTTGGTAAGACTATGGTAAATGGGAATGTTCATGTATTCCTTCAGCTGAATCGCTTCAGTGAATATTGTTGGTTTAAAGCCTTTGTGAATCAATTTTCCAGTATCGAATGAAGCTGATGCTGAATTTGTCCACTGCAATATATCTCAGTTTTATTCATTGCTAAATCTCTAATGCTCTTATCAATATCTGGTATGTATTAGATTCTAAATAAGTACCTTGTTTCTGTAGACTTTTTAAAAGTAATCTTTTGCTGTATAACTAGCCATCTCCAAAATTAGTGGTTTAAAACAACTTACTGCTCCTGAGTCAGTGGGCCAGTATCTTGAGCTGGTATGGTTCATCTCTGCTTTCTCATAATACCATCTAGACTAAAAGTTTTAGGTCTTCACTAGGATGTGTGGGGCTTCTCTCCTCAAGCCCTTTTTCATCATCCAAGAGATGAGCCTGGATTTGCTCACGTGGTGCCAAAACTTTCCAGAAGCAAAGGAGGACAACCTCCAAGGTGCAAGCAGACTTTAATTTTTGCCTTTTATCATATCTGCTAATATCTACTGAGAAATATAAAGGATATGATATTTTATTTTACTTGCAAGATAACAAATTAGTCTGCTTGTAATTTTGTGGAAGCTGATAGAAAATACTAGTCTCTTGATCCAGAAGCAAAGGATTTTGTTACTTACAGCACAGCAAGTAGCATAAGCGTCAAGCTCACATCTGTTCTCTTTGTCTCTCAAGTCATATGAGAGTGACATAAAGGTGGATGCTTCAAATACAGTGGCTTTCAATCACAGCTGAGGAACTCTGATCTTATAGAACCTGAATCTTTTATAACCAGCTGCAAGCAAATCTGCCTTTGTCCCAGTGGAAGACATCATCATTATGACAGAGGATGTTAAGCAAATCTGTCTTTTGCTCTGCAGGGAGATATCTTAATCTTCTAAGGCCATTTGCTGTACAAACATCCTTGAAAAGATAGGCTGGAACAAAAGACCAATTAGTGCCTTGCTTATAAGTATGTAGAAATGTGAGACAGCCATACAGATTTGTCTTCCATCAATGTCCTATTGGCCAAAGAGTCACTTGAACAAGTGTAGAGTCAATAGGAAGGAGACAATACAGGGGTATGGATACAGAAAGGCGTGATTCATTGAAAGGCATTACTGTAATGATCCATCACATCCTTCAATCCAACCATGCACATCCAGGTACAGATATTCTCACAAACATACACAAGCAGACATATACAAGTTTGTCCAGTACTTTTTTTTAGTACAAGTAAAGCACTGGATACTATTTAGAAGTTCATCAAAAAGGAAATGGAAATATAAATTGTAGTATATGCATATGAATAAATGACAATGATGGGGAAAATAATAATAGACAACCTTTATTGAGTGGTCACTATGTGCAAGGCATTGTTATTAATAATTTATATATGTAACATCAGCTCACAAAAAAATTTATGATGTACCAGAGGCAGACATCTTAACCAAGATTGGAGATCTAGTGGCATAGTTGGTCTGAAATATGTTGTATCAAAATCAGTATTTAGAACAAAAAAACTGAATGAAAAAGGTAAATTGTGGGTGGAGACAGCATGAATCAATGTATGTAAAAGTTAAGGACATATAAAACCATACTGTTCACATTTTTTCCTTTCGTGTCTTTTGTCCTATTTTTTAGTTATCTACATGTGAGTTCCAACATCCTTTTGAGCTTTGCTTTGCTTCTCTTGGATCCCACCCCCTCCTTCCACTGTTAGAAATATGTATTTCATTTAAAGCTGGGTGTCTGTCTAGTGCTGCAGCCAAGCCAAGATCAGTAAATGACAGTGATTTTGCCTAAGATTAGTAAAGGAGAATAAAAAAAACCATTTATTGTTATAATTATTGATACAAACATATAAACATTCTTTTCATCTTTGTCCTTTGGCATTTTCTTTTACTTTACATTCGCCAAACTTTTGGATTTTTCCAGCCCTCTGAAAATCAGTGCACTTTTTTTTATCATATCCTCTGATATTCTTATCAGACTTTATCAGAGATTCTTACAAAAATCTTGTTTAAACATATTAATGTCCTAAAATTTCTAATGAAATTCAACCAGTATTTATCAAGCCACTTGCATATTCTTGCCACAGGTAACCCAGGGATGAAAAAGAGATGGTCCCTGCCTTTGAGGAACTCACAGTCTAGTGGGAGAGAAAGACCCATAAATGTATTAACCAAATCATGATATAATATATGCTAAGACAAATGTGTTTATAAGCCACTTTGGGCTCACAGATAAGGGAGTGATTAATTCTGCCTTCAAGGTTGAGGGAAAACCTTAGAAATTAAATGACAATGAGTTGAAACTTGATAGATAAGTCGGGGATTCAACAAGAGAAAAAGTGAGCAGGGTTACTCTGAGAAGGGTAAAGAGCACACACAAATGGCTGAAGTGTAAAAGTATGTGGGGAATATTGGATATTTTGGTGAAATGTGAGTTGCATCAGGAGACAAATTTAGAGAGCCTGGGGGTGGTGTTAGGAAGTGGGGGCAGACTTGGTGGTCCGGCTGAGGAGTTTGAGTTTCAGTATACAAGCAACAGGGACTTTCTAAAAGGGAAGTATCATGGCCAGATTTTTGTTTTGAAAAGGTTTTTTTTTTTTGGTCCATTTGAATGTACGCTTCACAAAAGTAGTAACTTTATTTTTTATTATTATAAACCCAGTGTCAATAAAAATCCAAGCATATAGTTGGAGCCTAGTAATATTAAATAAATGAGTGGCAGGTAGAATGCATGCAGATATTTCAGGTTAGAGGTTTATACAATTGTCCAGGAAAGTGATAACAAGGGCCTTTATTAATATGCCTTATTTCATCGTAATGGTAATGCCCCTCAAGTTAGGGAGACCTTATACTGGTGGTCCAAATTGGGAAACCTTTGAAATTTCAAGGGAGTGCATTTATTTATTTTTATTAAAGTATCATTGATATACAGTCTTATGTTGGTTTCAAATATACAACACAGTGGCTCAACAGTTACACATATTATTAAATCGTCACCCCATTTAGTACAGTCACTATCTATCAATGTAGTAAGATGATACAGACCAATAACCGTATTTTCCGTGCTGTACTGCTGTCCCCATGACCAACCTATATCGTGGTTGTGATTTATTGTGCCCCTTAATTTCCTTCCCCCTCCCCACCGCACCCCTTTGGTAAGCACTAATCCATTCTCGATGTCTATGAATCTACTGCTTTTTTGTTCCTTCTGTTTTACTTTATTTCTATATTCCACAAATAAGTGAAATCATTTGGTATTTGCTCTCCACCTGGCTTATTTCACTGAGCATAATACCCTCTAGATCCATCCATGTTGTTGCAAATGGTAGGATTTGTTTTCTTTTTATGGCTGAATAATATTCTGTTGCGTATATGTACCACATCATCTTTATCCATTCAACTATTGATGGACACTTAGGTTGCCTCCCTATCTTGGTTTTTGTAAATAATGTGGCAATAGGCATCAAGGGGGTGCATGTAAAAGTATTCTGGGGGTAACAAGTGAAAAGTGGATGATATGGTGGGTGTATATCAAGTTCGGAAATTATCAGGGTCTCAGCCTCAGGTCAGCAATCAGCATGGGAAATGGGCAGGGGGCACCACCGGGGAATGGTTGAAGGCTGAGTGACAAGTCCCCAAATTGATGCTCTTGTCCTAGTGGGGATGTGTGTTTGTTCAGTTTGGTGTGCTCTGTAGTTATGACCTACTCTTGGAGTTATTAAGCATTTGTGAAATATTATACATTGATATCATGTGGGGGTGATTAGGTAAGATAACACCCAAAGGGTGGGGCAGAGTTTTCCCTGAAGGGAATCTTCCCACTGAGAGATCAATCCTGGGGCAAGAAGTGAGCCCTCTGGAGGAGGGCCTTAGGCTGACATTGGTGAAAACCATTCCTACTTTTCCTGACTGTTGGGTGCTATGGCACCGAGATGCCTGAAGCTCTTTTGGTCAGTGAAATGGAGCACATTGGCTTCTGCTTTTAGGAGGAAGATGAGGAGTAAGTCTTGGATGTTAGAGAACCTTAAGGGTAGGCATAGGTCTGTGTGCTCAGAGCATACACACAGTTAGTATTAGATAGGAGTTTCTTTCATTATCTCCAAACCATCTATAAAATTTTCTTAAAATTGGGGATTTTCTCTGCTTCTACTATGGGAGGCAAGGGAAAAACTGACAGAAAATATTGAGGGACAGGTGCTGAGCTCCTCTGAAGAGGAAGGGGTGACTGCAGCAAGTTAGGCAACTGCCTGCAGGTGTGGCAGGCAGCACCTGGACCAGATAGGTGGTTCACTGTCACGTTTCCCAGAAACATTTTGGAAGGGAGCCCTCATAAAAGGCAGGTCTTTGTACAGTCAAGTAGACTTAGGGTGCAGACATCATTACTGTCTATTTATTTCATAGCCCCAGTCTGGCAAGACGAAGATACTTGGGTTGAAAGAAATGTTTGCTGTGTTCTGGGCAGGATATTTCTAATTCCCAGAAGCAGATGGGTTTTTCTTCTCTCTTGCCTTATTTTCTCTCTGTTGCTCAAACAGCTAACAACAGAAAAGCAGCCATATTTCACTTTTTCTTTGCCACCACACCTTCCCAATTTTTTCCTTCTTGTCTTTTCCCTGCCATAATTCACCAGTCTTTTTCTGTATCCCTGTTTTCAGTCTCACTTACTAACACTGATGGTGGCTCTGCACTGAGGTGAAGACAGAAATATTCTGGCATCGACATATTCTGATCCTGATGTTTTTCTCCTTCCCAGTTGCTGTTGTTAGTTTTGTCACTTTATTAGTTTCTGTGTGGTGAGTTTTCTTCATCTTCCTCCTGCTTGAGGTGCAGCGCTGCCTCGCAGTGTGCACCCTCCTCCTCCTCACTCCAAGGCCACGTGAGCCACTGGCCAGCAGACCTCAGAAACTCACCCACATACACATGTACACCACTTGTTCCTCGGACCAGCCCTGACAAGGAGCAGAGATAAAGGGTTACTAATGTTATTGTATCCATAAAGAAACTTACATCCAGAAGGGTCTTGACAAACATCAGTGAGCCATACATGACAAAATCACGTGCATTAAGTGAGTTTTACAGAACTGTACTCAGTATATGTTAAAAAGCACTTGAAGATGGGCCCCTTAATGGCATCCAAAGCAATTTCAAGAGAAGGTGCTTCCCAAATCAACCAGTGCAAGAACATGAAGCATGAGTCCATAGCGGCCCAGACCACCGAGCTGATGCCGTTCTCTCAACCCCACTTGACAGTCTGGACACACGGCAGCCCTCCTGCTGTCATTTAGAGACACCGTGATGGCAGGCTCAATGCCAACTTAACCAGCTGCTAAGTTACAATAAACAGTGAGGTTTGGTAAATGGTTACAACGGATACTATTTAAAGGCAGAAAGATTGTGAAATGTAAAGTGAGATTTGCACTGGCTTCAAACAGCATTAGCTTAATTGGTGAAAAATGTAAATACGACCCTTTGGAAATATCAGGCGTCCACGTTAGTGACTCTAGCATTTGTGTAAGACAGACCGCACAGAAGCCTGGTGTTCGTATTTTAGAATTTAAGAACCATAGTCATGGTCCTTTAACAGCTCTGCAATACTTTACAAATGTCTCATTAACAATGTTTCCAAATCATAAAGCCAGATGGGAGAGGCCATCTTTTATTTATCAGCCTCAAACTAAAACATTATCATCTTAGGGATTTGAAAAGAATTTTGGTGGCTTCAATTTTCTTCCTCATCCCCTCATCACCACTACTCCCTCTCCAGCCAACGTTTTGTTGTTGTCCCGAATTGCTCTGCTCCAACGCGAAAGCCAGCTAATTAAGCTGGTCCTGTTATTCATCCTGGCTCTATCAGCCATCCAGTTAATTTAAACCATTGACTTCCACACTTGGCTGAGCCTCAGGACTATCTGGGGGATCTTGTTTAAAATACAGATTCTTGGGCCCAACTCCATTCTAGGGATTACAATTTGTAGAAGTACAGCATAGAAATCTGTATTTTAGGAAATTCTCCATTCCTTTTTAGAGTTGGAAACTACTGAAATTTGAAACGTCCCAATCTCATCAGTGTCTGAACTGATATGTGGAGGGTATCCCTCTCGATAACTCTGAGGTTGCCAGCAAGCCAAGCAATGTCAAAGGATCAAGGCAAAAGCACATGTCTCCTGGAAATGTTAGGGAAATTTTAGGATCCTATGGGAGCCTTGGGTGGGGTTACAGATAGGAAAAATAGAATCACTCTGGGAAGCCCTTTGTTTTTTTTAATGGGTTGCCTTTACTGACCTGGTGGGCATCATAAAGTGTGTTCAGGGATTGGCTGTACTCCATGCTGGTGAGAGCAGGATAAAATGTGCTAGGGCTGTGTGTTTCAAGATAAAGTTAGAAACTATGTTGGTGTCATATTGAATGCCTCCCCAGGAACATGCTGTTTCGGTTTTGAACAAATAAACATTCATATAAGCAACTACTAAGTATTCTTTATAGTGTAATAAATGAGGAGTTGTCGAGCAAAGGAGTGGCATCCTCAGATCTATGTTTTACAATGATATCCAGAAGCAGTGAGTGGGATGGAATCGACTGTAAAGGGAGAAATTGGACATGGGGAGATCAGTTATTAGCCTGTACTATAGTGAGAAGAGAAATTCAGGCAGTAGCCCTCAGAAAACAGAATAAGGTGTAGATTTCAAAGTCATTTCTTAGGTAGGACTGCCAGAACTTGTCTAATTGACTACATAGACTGGTCTGAGAATGAAGAATTAAGGATGACTCATGTTTTAATTTGAGTGACTAAGGAAATGATCATGGTCTAGAGACATAAAACACATTAAGAGGAGGCTTTTTCCTCCTGAACTTGAAATGCCTGAGGTTACATGGAATTGGGCCTCTTCAGTGGACATTTCAGCAGGGCGATGGGACTGGAGTTTGGGAGGGAGGAAGAGAAAATAAAGAATTCAGAGAGATTGGTGACTGGGAGGGAGAGGTGGTGATTGTATTCCTGGATGGGGGGTAGACATGATGGCTCAGAGTGTGTAAAATAGGGGAAAAATCAAGGGATGGAAATAGGAGCACACAGATAAACCGGGAACTAGAGGTCAAGGGTCCTTCAAAAGGAAAAAAATTGTAAGGAAGTGTCAGAATACCTGGCTCCTGGAGTTTCTCAGTAGCTATTACAAGGCTGGCATGGGTTTGTGTGGGGAGGCCATTGAGGAGGGGTTTCTGTGGGAGTGCTCAGGTGAGGACCTCTCTCACACTAGCTTCAGGCTACAGGAGATACCAAAGCTAGGGCAGTGGGCGAAGCCAAAAGCTGAGTGGAAAAGTAAGGTCCAAGCCAAAGAGAGGAGTCTAACCAGTTGTGAAATCCATGGTGCCAAGAGCAGGTGATGCACGCTAGAGTGTGGCTGGGACCCAAGGTCCAGCAGACAGACCTGGAACTCGCTGGGTTTGAAGGTATCTGAGCAAACACTGTGTCCTGCGACTTTCTTCCTGTGGGCCAGCTATGGCATGTTGCGTGAGCAAACTCTCCAAAAGCACGGGATAATATCACAAAAAAATGGGTAACTGTTTCAAAGACTCCCTTACGTTAATTTCTGAAACCTTGGTACTGTGCTTGGCACGTACTAGGTTATCAGTAAAGGTCTGATGAAAAAATTAGTGAAGGAGTTAGAGGAGAAGATAAACTGAAGGGAGTAAGATGAATGCCTAGGAATTCTGAGGATAAGTACCAGGTCAGATCAGTTCCACTGAGGACGTCTGGGGATGCCAACCTTTTTTTGGTTAAAATGCCAAGAGGAAGTGCATTCGCCAGAGAAAACACCCAGGTCTCTTTTGCTATTCTTCATGGAATGGAAAACGTCCCATCCTAATCTCCCTATGGAGCAGAACGGATATTCCTCTTTCTTCCTCATGAGATTGGAGAGCTGATAGATAAAGAATAACGAACCCTATCAGAATCCATAATTATCTCACATGATTTTAGTTTTATAAACTTACAGTGCTTTAATTTTCTGTCTTTCCTTTGAACTGTTGTTTTGAAAGACTGCAGCATGTTCTTCATTTTCCCTGCACTAGGCCTGCCATCATCCGGCATATCACATGCACTCTATCATATTAATGGCTGCCAGCTCAACAATTTGATACTCAATCCCATATATCAAGGGCTGATATAATCCATCGCCATACAATATATTTAATTTGCATTTATCTTTTCCATATACAGCACTCTCTTTTATCACTCTTTCAGCAGCCCCTCATCTCCCCCTGTTTATTTTCACAGGCACAATCTATACATTCTTCCTTGCTGCGTTATTAATAATCCCAACAAAGACCTTTCTCCCCCTTTTACCTTTTCCCCTCTCAGTAACTGACAGCTCCTTACAGTTTGGCCTTTTAATGTGGTAGAATTGGGCCTGAATGAGGATGTTTCTTTGTTAGTTTCCCAGATATTAGCATAGCTGTCTGAGCTGGGACTCAGGCCCTTTCTCTAGATATGATTTATGACATCAATCCAATTTATGGCCATTTAAAGGAATGCTGAACTGGCTGTAAATCAGCAAAAGCACATAAAACACAAGAACTGCTGAAATCCATCTACATCAGCCTCCATCACCTGTAAGAGCAGCCCACCAGTGGCAGAGGGATGGAGCTCTCATGTGGGCAGGGGAAGCAATGGCAATGAGAGGTTTGCATCAGGGAGGAGCGACTCTCCTGGAGACAGGAGCAGAACAGACTGATGAGTAAGGGGAGTCTACAGGGGAAGGGACTAGGGGTGGAAATTTGGGCTGGTAGCTGATAGATGCAAAGGAAGGCAAAAATAACATACTTTGTAGTGGTTTACAGGTTACAAAGTAACTTCATATGTAGTTTCTGATCTGAGCCTATTGGCAACCTAAATATTTGGTTTTATTTTGCCTATTTTGTCTAGGAGAAAGATCAAGGCTATAATTACCAAAGGGTTAGATTAGGTCCATATTCTCCCTAACAAAGGTAAACCAAAAAAAAAAAAAGGTGAATTAGTTTACATGGTTGTAGTCATTAGCTAATTGAGGAGAGGCATTGCAGTACTTTAAATATATTGCTAGGCACAGAATGACTTTCTTGCCACAGGTGATTTATTCTTTCTTTGCATGTAGTGATGAATAAATCCTTGAAAGGTTTGACTATTCTAAGGCATTTGTCTTCCAGTGCATTGTTAAAAAAAAAAAAAACAAATCCCTCAGTTAAAGCCAGTTGTTCCTTCCTCAGCCCTTTAGCTCTTTGCTTATACATATGTCCAGCAATTAAAAAAAAATTTTTTTATTTTGGTATCATTAATATACAATTACATGAGTAATATTGTGATTACTAGATTCCCCCCATTATCAAGTCCCCACCACATACTCCATTACAGTCACTGTCCATCAGCGTAGTAAGATGCTATAGAGTCACTACTTGTCTTCTCTGTGCTATACTGCCTTCCCTGTGCGACCCCCCAACCCCCCCGCTACATTATGTGTGCTAATTGTAATGCCCCTTATTCTCCTTCTCCCTACCTTCCCACCCACCCCCACCAGTCCCTTTCCCTTTGGCAACTGTTAGTGCATTCTTGGGTTCTGTGAGTTTGCTGCTGTTTTGTTTCTTCAGTTTTTGCTTTGTTCTTATGCTCCACAGATGAGTGAAATCATTTGATACTTGTCTTTTTCCACCTGGCTTATTTCACTGAGCATAATACCCTCTAGCTCCATCCATGTTGTTGCAAATGGTAGGATTTGTTTCCTTCTTATGGCTGAATAATATTCCATTGTGTATATGTACCACATCTTCTTTATGCATTCATCTACTGATGTACACTTAGGTTGCTTCCATTTCTTGGCTATTGTAAATAGTGCTGTGATAAATATAGGGGTGCATATGTCTTTATCAAACTGGGCTCCTACATTCTTAGGGTAAATTCCTGGGTCAAATGATATTTCTATTTTCAGTTTTTTGAGGAACCTCCATACTGCTTTCCACAATGGTCAAAGTAGTTTACATTCCCACCAGCAGTGTTGGAGGGTTCCCCTTTCTCCACCTCCTTGCCAGCATTTGTTGTTCCTGTTCTTTTCTATGTTGGCCCTCCTAACTGGCATGAGGTGATATCTCATTGTGGTTTTAATTTGCATTTCCCTGATGATTAGTGATATGGAGCATCTTTTCATGTACCTGTTGGCCATCTGAATTTCTTCTTTGGAGAATTGTCTGTTCATATCCTCTGCCCATTTTTTAATAGGGTATTTGCTTTTTGGGTGTTGAGGTGTATGGGTTCTTTACATATTTTAGATGTTAACCCCTTGACAAATATGCCATTTACAAATATATTCTCCCATACTGTAGGATGCCTTTTTGTTCTGCTGATAGTGTCCTTTGCTGTACAGAAGCTTTTTAGCATGATGTAGTCCCATTTGTTCATTTTTGATCTGTCCGGCAATTTTGCCTTTCATGGTGCCTTATGTTGTGATAATTTTACATGTGTGGGTAGATTATATTTTGACCTACCCATTTTTATTTCTTGTTCCCTATCTCTCTTTTTTCTATCCAAACAGGTAACTGATGCTCTATGCATTCCCTCAGGGAGTTAGGTGGCACAGAAGAAACTAGAAGTAGACCTGAAAGATCTCCTAGCTTTTATTTCCCAAAGCCAAAAGCTCAAAATGGAAGAATTTTTCAAGGAGAGCAGGGTATCTTGGAGCAGCAGGAGGGAGAGAGGGGTTAAGCCTCTGTTGGACCCCATCTCATCTCTAAAGAGATATCTCTATGCCTGGAGGAGGAGAAGATGTAGGTGTGGAGTTACAGAGCTTTGGAGATCTGGGCTCTGCTCCTTGGCAAAACTGCTTAGAGATCACAAGACTTTGGTTGCATTTATCACATTAATTAAAAGTATTTTCAGTTAATTATTTCTAGAACCCTGTGTGTGTCTGTGCATACATCTTGGTTCTTTTTTCCTCGTGATAAACTAGGGTTCAGCTTTTTCTCCAAGACCATTGATAGTATATTCCCTGACACATGCATTTTCCTATACCTGATCTTTCAGGGGGTTGTATATTTCCTAATGATTTTTCACTATTTCCCTCACCTGCTTCCCTTACCTCCCATAAATTTTATCTTGGACAAACTTTTCCCCAACTGTGTATAAGCTGAACCTTTCACAACCAAGATACTATAAAACATCTAATTGATAAATAACCGCGTTCTCTTCATAGAGTAAGAGTCAATCCATCTTTACTCCTCCCCATAAATGTGCATACCTTATCACAGCTCAAATCCCATTACAACTATTTCCATGGGGGATTTCTTTTTGGTTGCAAGGGAGGTCCTGTAATAAGTGAAGAGGGGACCTTATTTACCAGAATTCTTCACTTACTTTTCATACTAAGTGGGGGAGGTGAACAGCAAAGCATAGGTGCTTAGTACCTGTGTAAGGCAAGACCTGTATTCTGACCTTGGATGGCTGGCCATGAGCAGACCTGTATTAATTTGCAAGCAGCATCCAGGAAATGGCAAGTAATCCCTAGAGGGCTCAAGAGCCTTCCTCAACAAGACTTTAACATATTCAAAAAAATGTAGATGAACTCTGCCTGAGATTCTGCAGTCATTACCCTTGATTAAATTTAATCACTAAAATTTATGAAGGACATGGAGTTGTTAGTTCTGAATTGTAAAGACTGGTTGTTTACGTTTTACAAATTTGTTGGAAATTTGCCATCATCCTTCTTCATTTGGGGTATGTTTGTGTGGCTTACCAGTTTTCCTACCCCATCCTATTTTTCAGGAGACTGAATTCCCCTTCAGGCTGGTAGGCTGGAGATATCAGAAGGGTCCTTGCACGGTACCCACAAATTAGCAGTCAGGTGGAAAATGAAGATTTTAGTAAGAGAAGATTCTCTAAGACAATGGCAGAGATCAAGGCTGGAGGGTGTGGGATATGGCACAAAGGCGTGTTGTACATGAGCTCAGCTACCTTATGGTACAATTGCAAATCACATGTTATTTTCCTTGGATACAATTTCCTCAACCACTTATAAGCTCTTTGACCCTAGTCAAATGTATTAGCCTCTCTCTGCCTCAGTTCCTTTATTTGTAAAATAGAGGCAGCAATAGTTTATTTCAAAATTAATTGAGATATCTCATGTGAAGTATTCACAGTAGTTTGTGGCACATAGCAAGTACTGCAGAATATTACCTATTAGTATTTTTGTCACTATTACAGTTAGGCACTGTTTTTGTTACCTCGTCTTACCAAAGCCAACCCAACTAAATTATATTACCATGTTTTTTTTCCCTAGCTCCTTTATATTATTTCTAAATTGTTATGTTATCACCACTTCCTTCTCTGACAACTCCTATAATCCACATATGCTGCAATTTAATGTTGCATATGTCCTCAATCAATGCCTATACACTGAATCCGTTCCACCCAAGTCCCATAAATCCTCATCAGTGAACAGACTGATTAACGGCCTAGATTCCTATGCCTTGCCCATCTGGTTTTCCATACAGTCTTCCCAACTTTTTGGTTATTCATCTTCTGGAATTTACACCCCATTTAAAAAAAACAAAAGGATTTAAGACAGTAAACATCAGTGTCAGAAAGCTAACACCACTTTCAAAAGGAGCTAAATTGCCATATTAAAGATTTAGATTATATGTGAAATTCTTTTCCTGAGAGCAAAAGTTATTGAATACTGGAGGGGGTTTTTATATTGTTTCAATGAAATTATCAAGGATTTAGATTCACATATTTATATCCAAGTGGTATGTGAGCATAGACAGAAAGCTCAGGCCTGCAGGGAACAAGGACCCTTATTCACAGGTCATATCATACCAAAGCACTCCTTTAATTGTCAGATCATTTTATTAAAACAAAAACAATAAAATAGAATTGATAGAGAACTAGGTAGAAGATGCTTGGCTCCATCTTGGATTAAACTGCAGATACTAGATATATTAAAATGGTACATCATTCCATTTAATTATTGTTCCAGTTAAAATGGCAGATTCAACAGAGTTAAGAAGAGCAGTCCTACCCAATCTTCACTAATGAAAAAAAAAATTGGTATACCTGCTTAAAAATATAAGTTCCCAAACCCCATCCAAGATATTTTAAGCCAAAATCTTTAGAAGTGCTTAGAGAAACTAGATGTTTAACAAGCAGCTAGGTGATTTTTATTTTGAGTGAGGTCTGAAAATCACCAAATTAGATGATCACTGAGTAATCTCCCTCACCACTTTTGTTATTTCCTGTGGGTCCTCATAGGGTTTCTCTTAGATTAGGAGAAACATCAGGCAACCAGAGTGAAAGATTATGAGCAAATATCATCAAAGTCCTTGTAACAATGGGGAGCAGTTAGCATTTTTGAAACATGTAAGAAATATTTCCAAGAGCACCTGTAGAATTTATATACATGGTTACCCTCTAGTTCTGACATTGATGGTCTATGTGACTTCATTTAGGATGCTGACCTTTTGTGTCTCAGGTTCTTTTCCACCTGTAGAATGGAAATAACCACATAATAGGTCCTTCATAAAATTGTGAGACCAGGTGACACAAAGAGCAGAGTTTTTACATAAATGTTTATTATTGTCACTCCTTTTGGGGGGCATCAACTGTTCAAGGATGGCTTTCCCATTAATCCTCAATTATTTTCTTCCTCTGTTGTCATTTGAACAACACAACTGTAGTGGGGTTTTTTTTGTTTGCTACAGGGACCCTATTCTCTCTTTTATTCTTTCTATGCCCTTTTGATTTTTTTCATCCATAGAGGAATGCTTAGCGTTTCCATACTTCATCCTACCCTCTTTTCCAAAGTTGAAGGCTGATCTGATGCTAAGCCAGGCACTTCCATCCCCCAGAGTAATGGGAAATGTGAAGTTGGCCATTGGCACTGCTGCTTTCTATGACTTCTCTTCTTTTAAAGGCAAATTATTCCATAACTTGGCTAGTTGGAGCTGAAGTAAACAAGCTTTCCACAGTCACAGAATCCAGAATAGAACTTGGATTTCTGACTCATCAGAGGCACTTTAAGATTTTTCTCCATCTGCTCAAAAGCATAAAGAGCCTTGTGATTCTGGTGCTTTAGTCATTAGTAGAATTAGGAAGGAATACCCATCCCATCTTGAAACATCTGCCACTCCTAGGGGGGCATCCACCCACTACCTCAGTCTCTGGGTTGCCTTGCTCATCTAAAATTAGGAAAATCACAGCACTCTGTGATATAGCCATAAAGAAGCTGCAAAGTTTCTATTGTTCAGGAAGATTGAAGACCTCGGGTGGATGGAAAGGAGAATGGTACCAGTACAATCCAAGGCCAATGTGGACAAAAACAGACATAGGAGGACTTGGAGAAAGCACGCACTTGTGTGTGCATGGATACACGTCTACACTCTAATGTGCTTAAGAATCACTTCAGGGTCTTGTTAAAATGCAGATTCTAAAGCAGATGTGTGAGGTAGGGCCAGAGATCTACATTTCTCATAAGTCCCAGGAGGTGTTCAAACTGCTGCTCTACAGACCACATGTTATGAGCAAGGGGCCCACTCCAGACCTTAAGCAATAGTATGCACATTAAGTGTGAGAAGCATTAATCTAGAGTGAGTCTCCAACTTGGACTATACATCAGAGTCACCTAGGGAACTTTAAACAATATGGATCTTCACCGAGACATTCTGATTTAGTTGTTTTGGAACACAGCCTGGGCATTGAATCTTTAGGTGACTCAAACAAATGGCCAGGTTTGAAAATTCCAGATTTATGTCTAGACTCCAGACCGATACTTCTCAAAGTGCAGGTTCCTGGGCCAGTAGCATTAGTGCTTCCTGAGAACTTGTTTGAAATGCAAAATCTCAGGCCCCTTCCCAGACCTCTGAATAGGAACTGAGCAGGGACCCCAGGAATCTGCGTGTTCACAAGCTATTCCGGTGATTCAGATACACAAAAGTTTGGGAACCAGGGCTCTAGTAGAGAGCTTGCGGACACACAGATTACCTTCCTCTTTCCTGAATTTCCAGTTCAGCAGGTCTTGGGTGCACAGAGACCTTACTCTGAGGCCACAGGTCTAGATGCAGGAAGGAGATAGTGGAGAGAAAGAAAGATTATAGACTTTAAAGAGCCTAGGAATGAGCATGACCAGAAAAGAAGAGAGAATGGGCTCAAAACATACAACTAGAAGGTAAGAGCAGGAAATCTTTAGGTTAAAACATAGAAATGCTTAAAATTATTTCTAAATTTGTTTAATATCATTCCTACTAGAAGAGAACTCTATGAAGTCATAATTCATGTTTTTCTTGCTAACTGCTAAATGAATGAAAAGAAGAATTTAATGACTGAAATTCAGAAATACAAATCTGTATATAACCTACTCATATTTATTCATTCATTCATTTGACAAACACTTACTGAGTTCCTGTTGTGTGAGGCATTATGCCAGATAATGGGGAAACTAGGAAGAATAGTCAGTCTTTGTTCTTAAGGAACACATATCGTTCCTATCTTCATTCACTTATTCCTGCATTTCTATTTCCATCTCCTTTGACATATTTGTTGAACACGCACTGTGCCTCAAGCACAGTAATGAAGTGCAGCATGTAGGATGGCAAATGAAATAGATTTAACCTTACCTTTGAGAGGCATTACAGTCCAATGGGGGAAACAAACAAAGTAAGTAGGTGAATAAATGTGTAATTTCAAATCAGGATGAGTGCTTTTAAGAAAATGCACAGAATGTGGTCATTGGAATGACAGAGGACACTTAACTTCAATTGGCAAGAAAGAGCCTCTTGCAAGGAGCAACATATTACCTAAAAAAGAGAAGGGACATAGGTAAAGTAAGTTCTGGAGTCTGGGTTTTGGAACCCAGTAGCCTGAGTCTGGCTGGAAAACTCTGTAGGTGTATAACCTTGAGCAAGTCATTTTATTTCTCTAAACCTTGGATTTATCATCTGTAAAATGAGAATGGTAAGAGTACTTAGTTCCCATGAGGATTAAATGAGGTAATCCATGAAAAATATTTAGTCTGATGTATGGTATATCTTAAGTACCTATTATCTTAGAGAGATGGACACAGCCATGTTAATGTCTACTGTGTTATGGCTTTGTTTCAATTCTGGAAACTTAAAGACAACTTTGTAGCATTTTTGTCTTTGAAGAGCTACGGTTTTATAATCATATAGTTTATACTCTGAATAAAAATCTTGCACAATATGAAGAAGATGACCATGGCACAAACTGCATCAAATGTTATGGGAAAAAGTATCTCAAACAAAGGAAAAGAGGAAAACCCCATATTCCAGGCTGGGGTCTTGGTAGAAAAAACCTTCCTGATTTCTTTGATCATGGATGTTGAAAATTTTCCCAACAGGCAAGTCTGGATATCCATCCTCTCTTTGGGGACTTAGAGAATGGCTATATTCTTATGCATAACCATGCATGGAACTGATGCCATGTCCCCATCCCCACTGGATGCTGACCCTGGGAGCCCTGGGAAAAACATTGACTTGTTCAACAAATCATTAAGCATTAAACATTTCTTTAGTGTCTTAGGTTCTGTGCAGTATGCAGTTTGGTAGTACCAGTAGCCTGAAGTGTTATGTGGCTTTAGAGAGCTCAACAAAGAATTTTAATAATAGTAATTGTAATATAATAATAAATACCATTTATTGCTTGTCTACAATGTGTTAGACACTACTATAGAAATCTTACATACATTTGCACCTTAAAAAAACCCATGAAGTACATATTATTTTTCAGACATAGTTAACAGAGGCTCAAGAGGTTAGATGACATGGCTAGGTCCCCAGCTAGAAAGACTGAGATAGGAAGACAATTCTATCTGGTGTAAAGATAGTTTCGTATGATCTAAAAGTATCTATCTCTCATTTGCTCTTTTGATTAATCATACTTGTGTACCTTGAAGCAAGGGTAAGGTTGAGGGTGAGTATTATCTCTCCCAGCTAAGCCTTAGGAGAACTTATCTCCATATATCTTGTAAATTTATAGTTCCAAGTGTTGTGCTAATCAGGGTCAGGTTTTCTTCTCATATACTTCTTGTCTTTTCACATAGGAGTAAAATAGAGAACTAAGACACTATTGAAAACAGAGGAGAAAATGGGGTTATCTAAATTGTCTGACTGCTGTGAGGCCCTAAGATTGGCAGTTGGGATTGGGTGTCCAGGAAGTAGGACTGCAGTTATAAACAGTACTACACTGATTGATGTAATATTTGATTTTTAATTTCTGTTGTCTAGAAAAACTATAGTATGCCAAGGTACAGTCATAGCTTAATTGCTTTTTGTGCTCATGAAATGATACTTATTGCTTCATTATTATTAAGTTGCAACATGTCTCCTGCTGTGTCCCAGCATTCATAAAGCATTATATGCATTTGAGAGTAGGTGCCATCTTTTAAAAGTGGTACATCTTTCTTGCTATTCCTACTGTACAGATAGAGGGACTATAAGGATGGGTTCCATGGTTGGTTCTGCCAGTGTTTTGGCTGAGAAAGGTTGACTCCACCTACATTTCATTAGGAAATCAATCTGTTAAATTTGTGTATGTTTGTGAATTTATTCTCAAACATTTACAGTATTGAATTAAGAACATACCTATTTACTCACCCTATATTTACCTTTCTGGGTCTCAATTTTGTCAGCTGCCCAGTTGGTCCAGTTCCTTCCAGCTCTAATATTATGGGTCTCTGGTTAAAGATTGCAAAAATGATTACCAGTTCTTCATTTTCCTCTATATATTCCAGGTATGGTTGTTGATGGCTGATTTCTGAGTATTGATGTCAATGAGAAGTTATGACTTTAGCCAGGTGGAAATGATGCATTGGTGCATGACATTAATGTTCTCAATTTCTCTTAACTTACTGGACTATGAAATTCATGAGCACCCAAAGCACTTTGACATATTTTAAACTTTTTAAAAAAGTTGTATTATTCTTTTAAAAGAAATGTGAAAACAGCAACTTTGTGCTAATATTGGACCTAAAACTTAGCAGGGATTATTTCATTTACTCTTGTATTAATTCCATGAATTGGTCCCCTTACCCTTAGTTTATAGATGAAATAAATATGCCGTGACACTCAGGTAGCACAGAAGAACATGGGGCTTCAAGATTGCCCAAGTTCAAAACCTTACTTCACCAATTACTTGGCTGTGTGGCATGAATAAGTTAATAAACCTGTAATCTCAGTTTTCTCATATGTAGTGGAATGGAAATGACACAATATCTAATTTCATAGGTTTATCCTGAGGATTCAATGAGATAATGAATATAAAACTTTTTAGCATAGGGTCTGGTATATAGTAAGAATTCAGTAAATGTTGCCTGTTATCATTGCTGAAGATCACAGAGCTAGAGCTAGTATGTAGTGGAACTAAAATTTGCATTCAGTTCTCTTTGTCTCAAAAGTCCATACTCTTACTAGGGTACTAAAGGGGATGAGAATATGCCACCCCAAAATATGCCCCATTGGCATAGGATTATTTTGAGCTGAAAGCTTTTGAGAAACTATAGACACAGGAGAAAACAAAACAAAACAAAATGCTTTACCTTCCCTTTTTGGTTTATAATCAGGGCATACATTTCCCTTTCTGAAAGGAAATGTCTTTCCTCTCCTGTGCCAAGAAGAAAAGATGGCTCTTATCATTGAAGAGGACATGACCTTCAATCTGCATAAACAAACCTCGCTGAAATAACCCTGTCTTCCATTAGCATTCCCCATATATTCGCCTTCCTACCACATACCACCCCTGGAAGCCCAACCTCTTTTCCTCTGTCTTGTCATGTCTCTGCAACTTATTGCTCTTTGTTAAAATGATATATGAGCGCTCAGTCCTAACTGCTTTGAGGGTATTTCCACTTCTTTTCTTTTCTATGAAGCCACCCCCCCAACACCCATGCTGCATAAAAATATTAACATTAAACAGAGAGAGAGAGAGAAACAATGGATTTCTATTAAAAATACTATAAACATATAGAAGGTTTTATGGAAAACATAAATACCTGTGTACTTATTACATAACATTAATTCTTAACCACATTTATTTTATATTTTCATATTATGAAAAATTCAGATTGAGTTGAAGACCCCTCTCTAATCAGAGATAGTCATGTATTTATCATATTTATTATCCCCAGGCATATTTTTATATTATTATTATAGGTAAATTTATCCTAACTTGCAGCATTATTTAGCTTATTTGTAAACTTCAAACAGTGCATTTAACATAGCATATATGTCATACTACAATATTCTTTTCACTCTTTTTTTTTCTGCATACTGTGTTTTAAATGTTTGGTCATGTTGATGACAATAGTTCTAGTTCATTCAGTTTCACCAATGTGTGGTATGAAATAGGGTAAATACACTGCATTTATTTATGATCCTGCTGATGGACATTTAGGTCATCCCCAATGTGTCTCTGTCTCTCTCAAGGCTGTAATGAACTTGTTATGTCTCCTTGTGAACATCACAAGTTTTCTCTAGGAAATATACCTCAAAGTAAAAGCACAGAATCAAAGAACATGTGCATTTTCAAATACGGGAGATATTTTAAATATTCTCTAAAATGCATCAGCTTACTCCCTGCCAACGTGATTTGGGGACTGCTTTTTTTTTCAGTATTGTGCCAATATTCGAGATTGTTCAGAAACTTTAAGATTTGCCCATCTGATGGTTGTGGAATGGTGTCTTATTGACTGAAATACTTTTTGTATCCTTGAAATATGGTAGACATTAGACAAATAGTTATGTCTCATAGTATCACTGCTGAATATTTCATATTAGTACCAGAATTCAGTTTTTATGCCTATCATAGAGAAGATAACAATCCCTGTAGAAAAGTGTCGCCAATAATAGAACATCCAAAGTAGTGTTTCATTGGAAGATTTAAGAAATCCTTTCTCTCTTCTGTTATTTCTAAGAAATGGGAAGTGAAATAATAGTTTCTTCTGTTACAGTTTTACCAACTAAAATTCCTTTCAGAGAAAGTTTATTGCGGTTTCTCATACTCTTTCTCTCCCCTTTCCTCCTTTCTCTGCCCTAGAAAGCAGCGGTGTGGCCTGATGAGCTGAGGAGGTGGTGGGTGGGTGTGGAGGCTGAAGGGGAGCAGCCATACCCTGGGAGCTAGTGACAGGGCCAGGGGCTGAGGAAGCGGCAGCCCTGGGATCTGAGGAGGTGGTGGTGCTCAGGGGCCTCAGGACCCGGAGCTGAGAAGTGTCCAGTGTGGTCCGGAGATGGGTCACACTCAGTGGAGTTAAGCACTCATTGTGGAGAAGGGATGTAGAAAAAGAGAAAGCAAGAAAGAACCCTGAGGTGGTAGTTGGATTTGGTGGTATCTATTTAATGCAGAAGAAGCAGGCTAGGCAGAGCATGTTCTCATGACAGTTGAGGAGATGCAAGAGAGGAAAGTAAAAGGTAAAAATGCATTTTCAAGCCTCTGCTTGCATCTACTCTGATAAGAAACTAGTGGTCAAAAGCAAGTCACATATCTAAGCTCAGAGTCAGGAAAGGACTATAAAACTTACAGGGCACACTCAGATATTATACAGTCTTTTGTTTTATAAATGATTAAAGTAAAAGATTTATCATTTAAGTATTAAAATATTGCATTTAGGAAAGTTGATTAATTGCACTTCCGTGACTTTCCTGGCCTTTGATATCTTCTCAGCAGCATTTTTTTTAAGTGTATAAAGTAAAAGACATAAGGCTCCCTTTCTCCCTTTCTTGCCTCACTCCCAGTTTACTAGTTAATGTCTGTCAGATGTGCCCACTTAATGAGTGTAACATCTATCTCTCTGTAATCAGTTTTAAAGTTTACAAGATGTGATTGTAAATATACATATTATGCTGCAAAAAAAATAAATTTATAGAGCACAAAAACGTAGATACAGGGAGGTCCCATTTACTGGGGCCATCAATGCAATTAATCTACCACTTACGCCTTCAGGAGAACTGCCTGAGGATCGCAAAGCCCATTCCTCCTTAAACTGGCTATCAAAGGACTGGATGCATAAGTAAAATGTTTCTAAAATATTTATACTCTCTTTATCTTTTTTGATCATCTTATTATTTTTGGTTTATCTAGTTGTTGCCTTTGTGACTTTAGCCTGTTACTGGATTTATTGACTTTAGGATAGTCTCTGTTTATTTCCTGAAATTAAAATAAGGGAATTAGAGCAATCAACCTTCCATGATTCTTCCCTTATCTGTATGTTAGTCACCATTTATGTTATCATATTTACATTAAGATCCTTAATATGTATCAGTTTTGTCCCCAGTACTTTTCATACTTTATCAGTTGATTTCTAAAACTTGAAACTCACCACATAGAATTAACAGTACTGTAATTGCACACATACTAATTATCGCAAGACTAAGCTGTGTGTGACTCAGAGAAGGAATTGTTGCATAGTGTCATTTAAACTCTGTGGTAGAGGAATTTTTTCAGCACCTCATTTTAGTGGATCCCTTTTGCTGTGCTTTTAAGCTTCCTTCCCTTCCTCTAGATCTTCTTGAATATATATCCTAGGCCACCTCTTTCTGGGCTCTTTTTCTTTTCATTTTTTTGGAGTATCTTCTTGAGTCGTTTCTTTTATCATACAGATTGTATGGTTGTAAACTTCTGAAGTTCTTGCCTGTCACCAAGTGCCTTCACTCTTCTGTTGGAATTGATTGATATTTCTCTAGGCATAAAGTTTTGGTTTAGATTCTTTCCTCCTTGAGGAGGTTAAGGATAGCACTGCATTATTCTCTGACCTCTAAGTCATTGAATATATAAAATTATCCCTAAAAGGATACAGTTTCACTTGGATGTGGGTGTTATTTATTCTGCATGTATTTGATACTTCAAGCTAATAAGTTGTGTGCCTTCAAAATGGGGAAATTATCTCTTCTTGTTTCTTCGTTTAGGCCACTACCTTGTCACTGTTCCTGTCTGACTGATGTTTTATTGGCTTATCACTGACTATCCAACTTTTTGACTACAGTCTAAAATAAGAACTACCTATACGTGCTATTCAATACATACATGCATATTACTATATATAATGCATTCTGACCTATCACTTTTCATTTTCAAAAAATGCTACTTGTACAGCATTAATTTGATATCATGACCCACGAAAAGGCAAACCTGCATTTGAAAACTATATATTTGACCAATGATGCTCTTTTGGGCTATTTTTCATATCTCTTAAGTGCTTGTTATTTTGCAATTTATTCCTTTTGCTATGGATGTTATATTTTTTAGCTTTATCTTTGTGTCAACAAATTAATCAGCTGGGTCTAGTTTATTAATTTTCCGATCCATTGAGTTTTTAGTTTTCATTCATGAATAATGTTTTTAGTTTCTAGGAATGGTTTCTTCCTGACTAACGATATGGTAGCATATTCTTCTTTCATCTAACTCTAGAACATTTCTAATTTTAGAACATTATCTAATTCTAGAATATTTCCATTATCCAAAAAAGAAACCCTGTACCAATTAGATAGTCCCAATACCCTGCCCTGACCCTTTCCTCAGTTCCTGTAAACCAATACTCTTCTGTTTCTGTGGATTCACTTGATTTAGACATTTTATAAAAGGGAATTACATAATAGGTGGCCTTTTCATCTCTTGTTTTTTTCCACTTTACATAATGTTTTCAAGGTTCATCCATGTTGTAGCATATAATAGTATTTTATTCCTTTCTATGACTGAATAATATTTCATTACATGGATATAACATATTTTGTTTATCTATTCATCAGTTGTTGGACATTTGGGTTGTTTCCAATTTGGGACTATTATGAATAAAGCTATTGAACATTTGTGTACAGATTTTTTTGTGAGCATATGTTTTTAGTTGTCTTGGATGTGTATTTAGGAATGGAATTCCTGGATTATATGGGAATTCTACGTGTAACTTTTAATGAACCGCCAAAGTATTTTCCACTAAGGCTGTATGTACCGTTTTATGTTCCCATTAGCAATGTAGGAGGATTCCAATTTCTCTACATCCTCCTCATCACATTTTCCATATTTGCTTGTTCATTTTAAGTCTAGCCCCCTTAGTGGGTATTAGGTGGTATCTCAATGTAGTTGTGATTTGCATTTCCCTAATGGCTAATGATGTTGGGCGTCTTTTCATGAGCTTAGTAGCCTTCTGTAAATCTTTTTTTGGAGAAATGTTTATTTAAATCCTTTGCCCATTTTTTAACTGGGTTTTCTTTTTGTTATTAAGTTGTATGAACTTTATATATATATTCTGGATACTAGACATTTATCTAATATATGCTTTGACATACTGTGGGTTGTCCTTTCACTTTCTTTATAGTGTCCTTAGATTCACAGAAGTTTTTAATTTTGATGAAGTTCCATTTATCTTTTGTCTTTGCTTGTGTTTGGTTCATAGCTAAGAAACTGGTCTAACCCAAGGTAATATAAATTTATATCTATTTTCTTCTAAGAGTTTTATAGTTTTAGCTCTTAAATTTCAGTCTTTCATCTATTTTGAGTTAATTTTGGTATATGGTGTAAGGTAGTGGCCCAAATTCATTCTTTTGCATGTGGACATTTAGTTTTTCTAGCTTCCATTTATTGAAAGGACTGTTCTTTCTCCCATTCAGTTGTCTCTTTTATCCTTGTTGAAAATTTATTGACCATATGTGTATGGGCCTTTTTCTGCACTCTGAAATTTATTCCATTGACCTATATGTCTATTCTGTCCCAGTGTCATACTCTCTTGATTACTATAGCTTGTTCTATGTTCTGAAATTGGAAAGTCCTCCACCTGCTTTCTTTTCTTTCAAGATTATTTTCATAATTCCTTGAATTTCCATAGGAATTTTAATATTAGCTTGTCCATTCACTATTGCTTCCTGAATTTCTCTGAAGCATTAGACTAGTTTAAAATATCTTATAATATATTATTTTTGTCCCAAATTATTTTCCTCTTTTTACTTATCTTGATTCTGCTCATCAGTGCTTTCTTTTTCTCAGTTGTTCTGTCTTAGCTCTTCTGTTCATAGTTGATGCTCATGTATATCTGTTGAAGTAGGGAATGGATTTACCAGATGGAATAATTAGCTTCTAAGTCCAGTCCTCAAATGTCTCAAACTTGTAGGACCATCCAGGATCACTCATTCTGTAGAGATTTTGTATTCATTGCTTCTATCATGGAAGAATCCTGGGAGGCATCTTCAGTCCCAAACAGGAGAAGGGGAAGCCCTGCTCTTCTATGGTCATGCTGTGCTGCTGTCTCTTCTTGTTCCAGGAAAGAGATCTGTCTTCCCAAACACAACAGCCTGCTGGAACCAAATGGCATTTTCTCCCTTTAGGCAGGACATGAACCTGCTAGCTTGTCCAATTTATATCACTTCCTCCTACCTTACAAAAAGCCAGGGTTCAGCTAGAATTTATCCTTTTGAGTCAACATTGGTCATTTCCATGATCTGCTTCTTTCCCAAAACATTTTTAGTTTGTGAACTCTGGCCCTACACCATCCATACAAAAGAGTCTAAAAATATGAGTGACTCAGATTTACTTAGCAACTTCTCAATTTCTCTTTTGTCTAAAAACAAAAGGCTGATTACTGTTTCTTTAGCCCCCAAAGGGAAGAGTAGTCCAGATCTTAGGAGCAAGGAAGCTTGACTTCCTTTTAGAAGGACAAGAAAAATGCTTCTGTGGTTGTTTCTGTTGTTTTCCTGAAAAGTTAAAAAAAAAAACAGAGCACAAGGCATTTTCTCAATAGACAATCCAGCTACCCTAACTTCACAGGAAAGCATGCTGTGATCCATACAGGCCATGTTTCCTCTGAGGTGAGCTCATGCTAGTAGAGGGTTTACTGAACCGCGTATGCTTCCTGGCTATAGCCTCCACTGGTCACTGGATGATTATCAACAACAGCAAGTGTTCAGAACACAGAAAACAAGATTCTAAGATCTCAGGGAGGGCTGCCAGCTGCCTAGATGCCAGAGTAGGCACCATATAACTGTGAAGTCCTGTGGGAGGGAAGCCGGCTGCAGCCGCTGCCCCTCTGAGGGTGATCAGATGCAGCTACTGTATAATTAATTTTTTTCAGATAGGGAAAGTATAGTGACAGGGGGTCTCTCAGGATTCCCTATGGCACCAACACACGCAGCCAGTTTGGGCTTCCTCAGGATACTTCTCTTCTCCAAGTCTCCCCGGCTCCTGCCAGTAACCTACTATCGAGTCCTCCACTGGAATGGATGTCGTATCTTCCTCTGGGGGTCCTGCTGTAAATGGCAAGGATCCAGGGCCTGACAGAGTGTTTTTGTGGTGGGCACAGAAGGATATCCAGGGCCTGGCTAATAGAGAAGATGCTTATGTTTGTTCCAAGGTGCCCTTGTCAGTTATAGAGAAGAGTGGACACTCCAGTGTCCTCCCAAGTCCGCAACTGCCCTTTTCTGGAAACTCAGTAGTATGGTGAATTAGTAATTATTATACTGCCTCAAGCCTCCATAGTACCTTTCTTCTATTAAGGCCTTCTCACATATTCTGAAAAATATTACCATATTTGTATATACTTAAGTTTTGCTGGCTGAGTAAGTGTCCTATGTAATAGAAAAACATGCATGGACCTGGGAATTTACTTCAGTCAAACTAGTGGCGTGAACAAAATCTGGGCAATGACTCTTTCAATGGCTGATTGAGGTTCTGAAGATGTCTCCTTTTCCCCCTAATCTTGTGGTTACTTCTAGATTAGAGCCTGGAAGTAAAAGAAATCTTCAGCATCCCTTGGATTTACCCCACTCAGGCGCCTCCCCGTTTTTGTTGCCACTAATTCCAGCCATGGATACCCTAACGTAGGCCATAGTGTAGGTGAAAAGCATCAAATCAAAAGCCATTCACTGAGCAGAAATAGTGGAATTGAATTGGTCAGGTATTTCTATAAAAACGCTGTGTAACAGAAAAATCATAAAATATGAATAGTTGACTAAAACAAACTTTATATTACTTAAAATTCCATGGGTCAGCTGGGGTAGCTCTGTCCCAGGGTAAAGTCAGCTGGAGTTTGTTTCAGGCTTTAGGATGACTTCAGTCTTCTCCGTTTGTCACTTCATCTTCTTTGGCTGAGTGGCTATGAAGGAAATATTTCCATGGTGAGTGGCTGGAATGCAAGAAGGCAAGTGGAAACTCTTTAGGACTCATCTTAGAGCTGGAACGTACACATTCACCTGCATTTCAGTAGACAAACTCAATGTTAATGGGAAAGGAAATATATTTTGCCCAATCTAGAGGGTGGTATTACAAAGTCACATGGCAAAGGACATGTGTCATTCTAGTACAGGTAGGGCATGAAGAGTTACAAATAATGGTTTAATCTGCCATACCAGGGAAGAACACAGGAAAGGCATCCCCCTGAAATAATTGAATAGCAGAAAGGCTTCATTATTAAACAATGAAATTATAAATGTTAGGAATATAAGTTGTTTGATCTGGGAAAGATGGCTATAGATTAAAAGTAAGATGTCCCATACAGAAGATAGGGCCAATTAGATGATGTGAATAAACAAGTTATTTCAAAAAAATCCCTCCAAAAGGCAATCATTACTCTGATAAGAGAGATAAGAAAGGAAAGGGGAGGAGAGGATAAGCATAGAAAGGAAAGAAGAATAGGAAGAATTTGGTCTAGAGGGTGATAAACTGTGTCAGTGATATACATTCAGTAACAATGTTTGGGAGGGTCAGGAGGTTTATGTTCCAGAACCAGACTTCCTAATTCTGGGTAACTGGTATCTAAGTTAATAGGGTTCTTTGTTCACAAAGAAGATGTAATGTGATGTAAAACATGCATTGCATTAAAACATTAAATGGCTGAAATACCAAATCTTAGAAATTACAGCATATTCTGCTTTGAATGACCCAGTATCTATTTCCTCTTAGTTCTGAGAGAATGCAGTATTCATGTGGGGTGCAGTGTGCCCAATTAAAAATGTATATTTTCCAATCACTGTTGCAGCTCAGAATGGATCTATGACATAGTTATGGCTGGTTAGATATGTTTTTGAGTGAAGATTTTAGGTAAACTCTTAACAAGCGGGCATGTTCTACTGGAACCTGCCTCTTGCCCTCTTCCTGCCTAGACACAATTGCTGGAGGTGGAGCAGCCATAGTGAGATCACAGGTGAAAAGCATGAAATCAAAAGCCATTCACTGAGCAGAAATATCAGAATACTGCTACTGTTCCCTGTTGCAGAGGCACTGGGGAGCCTCTGTACCGGCCCTGCGCTATCAAACCCTCATACCTACTGTGACATGAGGAAAAATAAACCTCTGCATGCATTTCAGCCCCTGTAATTGGATTTATGCTACTAAATGCATTGCCTTGCTAAGAAAGTGGTAGAAGGTCATTAATGATCACCTAATCGTGCCCTTCCTCTTTATTTTACAGTGACTAAAACAATGGTTCTGAAAAGTAAAGTGATGTGCTAAAGATCAGGCAGCTGGGGGTCTCACCAGTCCTTTCAGCATTGTGATCCTAGGATTGGGACCATAGAATGGTGGGTGAATTAACCTAAAAAAAAACAAAAAAAACCCCCAACCAGCCTTTGAGCAGGATTCACAGCACAGCTGCATTCTGCTCCCAAGCCCTGAATTCACGGAATGTGTCTGCCCATGTAAATATGACTTGCAGCATGCCAGGCACTGCTAGCTTCATAGGCCAGAGTCAGCTGGCCTCCGTGTTGACATTCCCCGTGCTCTCTAAAAAGAACCAAACCTGGAAGCACTGAGCTGTGGACAGCCTTGCCGAGGGAGAAGCTGGGAACTTAGGAGATTCTCTTAGACGTCTGCAAATACCCAGGAATGGTAGTAGTTCAGAGCAGCCAGAGTCTCTCCCTGCCATTTCCCAGAAGGAGCAACAGCTGGCACACCACCCGGCCTCCCCCTCATTGCTGCTCTTTGAAACCACAGGTGGGTTTCAGGTGCCAGGAGCACTAAGAGCACAGGCATTCTGAGGTCAAGTCCAGGGTGTGAGGGCTAGAAGTTCAGGGGCCGGCTGGGGGCCAGGAGACCCAACCCAGGCATTTCACTCCCTCATTTGTAAGGAGCCCCTGCATGGGGATCTTCTGCCTTGAAAATATTTAATGAGATATTTTTCATGTTTCAAGACCTAATGCCTTGGCCTATACTACAACTCTAAGCTCACAAACACACAGACACACACACACATGATCACATACACGCACACACTTGAGAGCCCATCATTCAAATATGCATTGTGAATCCTTGAGCAAGTTTTACTCTACTTTTCCCCAAAATGGAGGCTACTGTTTTCCTTCTGGGGGAGGAGTGGGCAGGAGAAATAGATCTCTAACTTCCAAACTGCCTCTCACTCAAATTCTTTTTACAACTAGCAGTTTTCTTACTGACATCAGTTAAAAGGCCTTTCAATTGAAATTGTCTAAGTGACAAGATAAACGGGTACATTCATCTTAAAGCTTGAGAAATACACAAGGGAATGAGTCTCTGGAAGAATTAGAAAGAAGCCATGAAAATCCTTAGATTGAACTAAATATGCAAATGCAGTGAATT
This sequence comes from Smutsia gigantea, assembly GCA_032199065.1. Lineage (NCBI taxonomy): Eukaryota > Metazoa > Chordata > Mammalia > Pholidota > Manidae > Smutsia > Smutsia gigantea. The sequence goes on along the minus strand of JAVSCE010019758.1, from coordinate 517,194 downwards.
TACTCAATTTTAATTTACTTACAAGAGAAACTAAACATTATAGCGATCAGATTTAAACACTTACTGTTTCCTTTTTCTTTTAATTACCATATTTTTCCTTCCTCCTGTCTTCCCTTCACATTTGGTCATTTACCAGCCAGTATTTTCTTTTTTATACATCATATCTTTTAAAGGAGCTTGAATTTGATATCGGTGAGAACTCAATGGATTTAAGTTCTGGCAGTGGCGCTTAGTTATGATACTGATGAAAGAATAAGTGGTAATCCAGCATTGTAAAAGGGAATTTCAGAAGCATTTAAGACTATTTTATCAATCTGAGGAGAAAAAAAAAACTTCTTTTTCCAGGAGAAATCAAACTGCATAGTGATAGTTAAAATACATGGTTGGAAAAATTCAAGGTAATGAAAATAATTTTTTATTTGGAAAGTAATGAGGACCCCAAGCTACTTGAGACCTCCTCTGAAAACTTCCTGAATAGGGTTTCCAGATTAGCATTTACAAAATACAGAATGCCTAGTTAAATTTGAATTTCAGATGAACAATAAATTACACAGAATATACGTATACTAATAATTATCCGTTGTTATCTGCAATTCAGATTTAACTGATTTTCCTATATGTGATCTGACAACCATATGTCCCAGGATACCCACTGACTCTTTTGTTGACCAGCAAAGGTCTCCTGAAGTCTTTGAACCTCCTTACCCATTAACATGGATGAGATAGAAGAAACCACATCACCAGCACTGTTACAGTCCCTTTTAGGTTAACTGAAAGGGAACTAGAGTACTTGTTCAGTACCTCCAGAATTACCTTTTTTTAATTGAACTTTCTCTTTTAGATTTTTACCTTTTTTATTATAGGGAATATGGAACATATCCTTAGTACCTGATTTACTGATGTTTTACAACTTGATGGAAAATCATCTTTTCGGGACAAAATCAATCTCTGTTTTAAGACTTGATACTCAGATTCCTTGACTCCATCTTATTTCAGAATAAGTCCCCCAGACCCCAAACAGAGAACCACTTTAGAAGTTTGGGGTTAACCCCTCTTCATTTGAAAGCACTCATCCCTCATCAGACTCAGACCAGTATGTTTTCTTTTTCGTCTCCAAGGTGTCCACATTATTTATTCCATGAAAATGCTAGAAATACTATAGTACACATGCTGGAAAAAGTATTCTCTCTGAACACCACAGGGTATTCATAGACTAAGTATACTTTTAGTTCTTAGTGACCCCTAGCTGCCCCTGACAACAGGTAAATTCAAAACTACAGCAAATAACTGTATTACTTGAAACATGTTGATGAATGGATTACTGTCCACCTGGAGCTGGATTTCTTGTCGTCTGGCTCTTGTCACTGTCTTATGTTTGTCTTGGTCAACAGTATTCTTACTGACTGGGATGTAGATTGTGTTTATCTGGAATTTAACTAAGGGATGACCAAATGTTGATTTTTAAAAAGGGCTGAAAAGAGTGGATATGAGTCATGTGTGTAAAAATATGGTTTAAGGTATTTCCTATAGTTGTATCAGGTAGGAGTTGCTAATAAGTTGGATTATAGGTAGCTGGGCATAAAATTAATTGTTAGGGAGAGGATTTATAAGGGTCCTACATTCTATCAACATCACTGATTCAATAAGACTTACCTTTTGAGCTGTGCCCACCATCAGCAATTTCAGATAGTGCAGAGAGGTGCTGAGGAGCTATGTAATGGGACAGTGAAGAGAACATATTGGTGTCACTTTGTGTGCATATTCTTATGCAGCAAATAATATCTATATACTTACTTGCATTGATAGTCATTTGGTATATGTGTATGGCCTAATAATCACTGTTATTGAATGTTTGTACCAAGATACTACATTTCAACCAGATAAGTAAATTTCTGGTATGAGCAAGCATCTGGGACATAGAAGCAAATTTGTCCTAGAGAAATGGTCGTTATGATGGTATCTATTAGACTGAGCTAGAATGCCGTCCTATATTTAGCACACATTGGACTAAAGGATGCTGCCAAGGTTAAGTTATTATTGGAGTAGATAGAGGGAAATAAGAAGAGCCTGAGACATAAAGAATAAATATGGATTATTTCATGATGGTGATTAAATTAAAATGTGTATGTGTGCCTGTGTTCTTACTTAAAAATAAGCATTAGTTGAATTTACAAGCAGACTGAATGTATCCCAACTCACAGAGAAAAAATAAACATAGCAACCAATAGAACCAATACCCTGCAAAAAAAGCTTCTATTAAAAAAAATCAGCAAACATGGAATGAGATGAATAAATAAAAAACAAACTTATTAATTGTAACATTAGATGAAAATAAGTTAGTGCCACATTTTTCGAAAGGTTCTCAATTACAGTAAAAAAATAAAATTGTATGTTGCCTACAAGAGATGCACTTAATGCATAATGATATTGAGAAGATGAAGGTATAAGTTAATATCAAACAAAAAAAGAAAGATTTTAAATTTAGAACAAAGGAAAAAGGAGAATTCTTCATTTCTTCACTAACAGCCTTAAATGTGTATACTTCAATAGCAAAAACTCTATCAAGGACCTCTTAGTGAATATCAAACCCAAAACAAAAGACAGTTAAGTGCACAGAGTGTCATTTTATTCTGATAAATGATACAATCCACAGTAGAGATATGAGTCATAAAGATTTATGTCCTAAATATCATCATATCAAAATGTATAAATCAAAAACTAGTAAATAAACAAAGAGAAGTTGGCAATAACATATCTCTGTAAGTTCTTTGTAGGCCACAAAAGGAAAATGAAGGATGATGATCTAAATAATATAATTGATAAGGGCAATTTGATAAATGAAAAAAATATATATAGATATCTACCTTGATCATTTTTAGACAGAAAATGTGAACTTTCCAACCCCTCATATATCTTTTAAATAATTCCTGTGTGAGGCCACAGTAAATACTCAAAATTCCAAACTGCAAAAAATGACCATATTCTCTGCTTAAAAGAAGCAAACAAACAAAAATAAAAAATAAACTGTCGGTGTAACCTTGTTACTTGGAGTTAAAACAAACACACCAACAAAGTACTCCTATGAATAACTTGAGGAAAGTTAAATTGTAATTAATAATTGCTAGCATTTGTTAAGCATTCATTATATGCCAGGCCTTGGAAAAAAAGTGCTTTAGATATATAACTTCTCATGATTTATTTATAATATCAGCTCAGTGGTCCCATATGCATTCTTACAATAATTTATTTTTCTTCCAAGCAGCACTTCAGTCGTTGACACAGTGTGGTATAGTCATTGCTCGTGTGCTAACTGTCCCTTTGCCATTAGAGTGGAAGCTCCGTGGTTGCAGGGATCTTGCTAGTTCTTTGTCAGTATATTCCAAAAATTTAAATCATTGCCTCAACACAGCAGGTCCTTCATAAATTTCGTGAATTCTATGAGGTAGATGCAGCTGCTGCTAATAATTTTCAGATGAGAAAGTGAAGGTGTTGAAGTATTAAGGAACTATCTGAATGTCACACCACTAGTGAGAAACCAGAATTTGAGTTCTTGGGTTTATCTAACTTGAGCTCTTTACTACTGCCCTACATATATTTTGGGAATATAATGACAATTAAAAAACGGTGAATTAACTAACAAGCCTTAGACAAAATTGACACATAGGAAGGCTGTAGCTTAAATGTTTTATTACTAATTAAAAATGAAATGTAAAAATACATGGTACATTATTTAATGTCATGAAGTCAGAAAAACTGAAGCAGTTATGGAAAGCAGAGGGAATACATTTTTAAGACAAAGAAGGAATGTCAAAAATTTCTATGAATAAAAGGCAATTGTTCAAATAGGATATATGTATTTGAAGCAATTAAGACAAAGAGATGATGGTACTAATTTATAAAAAGTGCTTATACTTCAGTAATAATATACTGCCCTGGGGAAAATATAAAGCTGTTTTACTCTCACTACCAAATACAGCTGTACACATCTTTGTAGAGGAAAGTGACAAAACAGTAAATTACCTTACAAGATTTAGCCAAAATTAACTCGAAGTAAATCCATGGCCTAAATATTTTCATTACAAATTAAAAGTATAAGGAAAATCAATAAACCATTTTGGTATTGGGCAGAAGACATGATTTCAGGCATTTAACAAAAGAAATAGAAACAGGTAATAAGGCTACAAGCTCCTCCTCCAGAATTTGATGCAATAATTGAAAATCATTATCAAATTTACGTATAATCCAATTGTGCTGAACATTCAAGGAAACAAGCACGTTCAAGCATTGGCTTGTTAGAGCCTATTTAGAATATCTTTCTTTCAGTGTAGTATATTGTGAGCCTTAACAATATTTGTATCCTTACACAATAATTTCATTGCTAAGAGTGTTTTAAATAAATAAACAAGGATATAGTTCAAGATTTAAATACAGGGATTTTCATCTCAGCATTATTTCAGATAGGAGAGAAATTACAAAGAACTATCCAGTAACAGAAAGTCAAATTATGGAAAATGAGCTTCCCACTAGACATTTAATTTCTTGTCATCCATTCAATCACTTGAAAATCGGCACTGAGTGAGTGCCTACTATTGGCAGCCACTTTACGGGCTCTTGGGAATATTACAGCAAATGCAACATGTCTAGCTCTCAGGGATCATAGTCTAGTCTAGTAACTTCAGTTTGTGCTTAGATACATAGTATACCCCAGATTTGACATTTCCTTTCTTTATAAGGTAGCCAGGATGATATTATTACAATTCAACATCTGTCCATGTCCGAATTCTTTAACATGATGTGTGGGTCCTCGCTAACATGACCCCTGCTTTTCTCTCCAGCCTTGAATTTTGTACATCCCCCTCCTCACCTGGCAATCTCCAGACACATTGAACTCTTCCTTTCTGAGAAAGGACCAAATCCTCTCTGCCCTTTGGACTTGCACATGTGAGTCTGTCTGCCGTACTTTCCTTTGCTTTGACTCCTCAGGCTAGATCGTACTCTAATTTTCGGTTGTCTGTGAACGTCCATTTCTGCACAAAATCTTCTCTGAACCCCATGCCTCTATGCTTCCACATCAACTCCTTCGACAGAGCACTTGGAGCATTGAAATATAATGCACCATTTACTCGTCTGTATTTTCCTCCAGACTCTGAATGCCTTGAAGGCAGCCACATCTAGGTCCTTCACGCTTGAGCATTCTGCGTCATACCCTCTCCGTGCGGGCCATAGCAGCCAGTCTAGTACTCCCTAGATTCTGACAGCATGAAATAAGCTTAAAAAATTGTGTGGAAAAATATTTGCCAACATTAAAGAAAGCTTTTTATAAGCAGCATGTAAAATAGCTTTTTTAGATGGATCTCCAATTTTAAGTTATAGTAAATATATTAATGTGAATATAAATAAATACCCTTAATTCAAGCTCAGTCATTTGCCACTTTGACCAACCTCCCAACCAAGCTCTCTGTCTCCATTTTTCATTCTCCTCTGGCCACTTCCCAGTAATCCTTCTTGAACTCAAATCAACTCATGTAAATCTTCTGGATGAATTTTTCACAGGATCCTTGGTGTTTCCTGGTGACCTGTTGCTGACTCTTTGACTTAATCTCTTCTCTTTACACCACATCTGCAGACTTGACAAAGTGATTCCCAAGTTCTTTATCAAAGTTGTTCTGTCTGACCAGAATGCAGTTCCTCAGTTTAGATCCCACATGTATAGTAGGCTTTTCCTGTTCCTCCTCTACTCCTCCGTCAGTCTCTACAAATGCCTCTAGTTTGGTATGTAGGTGGTTCCCTCAGTGCTTATTGGTCATCGAGCTCCCTGGAAGGTGAAGTCTCTGCCTTCTAATATTTTTTGGCCTGCTGCTATCACAGTGCCTGGTATATATTAACCATTCAAGTATTACTGAATGAATGGAAACTAGGAAACATGTGATTGACGTTTTTATCTCTATTACAAGACAATATCAAAATCAAATATTGTAATAGATTTCCAAACAGCATGTCATATAATTTTTAGCTTGATGTAGAGTAAAAAAGAAAAAAACATTTCTATTTAAACAAAATACAACCATATATAATAAATTCTAATTCTATTAATTATATTTTCTTTAATGCCCCAACAAACTTGAAGGTAGTATTTATATCTATGTCTGTGTCTATGTCTGTCTCTAAGAAAAGTGAAGCCAAGAGAGTTAAATAACTTGTATAATATTGTGTAATTAGTATAATAAAGAACAAGAATTAGAACTCTGGCTTGTCTGATTCCAAAGGCCAATGCACAACATGATTTAGTAATTATTTCTATTTTACAAATAATAAAAAGTATAACCTTAGGAATATTTATTATGTGCCAGGCCCTGTAATAACTGTTTTACATATACTATTTTATTAAATACTTAAAATTAAGTTTTTAGTTAGGTATTATTACAATGATTCTAGTTTTATAGATTAAAATAAAAAGGTACAAAAAGATTAAATAACTTGCCCCATCACATTCAGCTAGAATGAGCAAGAACTGGCTTTGAATCCAAATAGTCTGACTCCAGAGTCCAAGGTTTTAACTGCTGAGCTATACTCTCTCAGATGAGGAAGTCTTTTCAGTTCCTAGATTTTCTAAAAGATTCCAATATGGATTTAGTCAAGTATTCATAAGATACATAAAGACAAACATTTCTGAGACCTAAATGTGAAGAAAAGTCTTTTTTGATTAATTATAAGTAATCAAGATTAATGAAGTGGTACAACTCTAAATGAAGTTTTAGTGATTGTTAGAACAGGAACCAATAAAATCCTATACAAAAAGCATTAATAGAATTAGAACAATAATTAGAATGCCAAAAGACCCATTGTGAAATGTTAAAATTGGCATCAGTGAAATAGAAAAGTTTCCTTAATTTTCAATATCATTACTTGCTGCAATGCTCACCTGATATAATGGTGGTCTGTCAAGAATTTTAAAAAAAGAGAGAGAAAAATTCTTTGTCTGAAACAATTCAACTTTTATCTAATTTGATATAAGAATACAGTTTTGCAAGTTTTTAGTATTTACTTAAGTTATTCATAGTCAAGTTTCATGAGAGGTGATGGGAGGTGTGGATTCTTTTTTAATGCAATTGTCACGTTTTAAACTTCCTTCTCACGAGAATTTGAGCAGGAATCACTTTCAGGGAAAAAAGCAAGATGAGTATCAGAATCATCACAGAATTATTTAAACCTACCGTCTGTTGTCTTTACTGCATTGCTGATGTATCTACACTACATGAATTGGGTGGGTAAAATATGAAGAATAACCCTTTTACCTTTGGGGGTATTTTAAACATTTGTTGGGGTTGTTATTAAGTGCCTGATTTCATACCCACTTGTATCTCTGGGACAAAGTGATAGAGCTACTTCCTCTGTACAACACCTTAATTCTCCCAAAAACTGAAGGACAATCTTTGGCAGGTCAGGCCCAGTGTCATACTAAACCTATCCATAGACACAGGTCAAGCAAAGCATTTTCAAAGCTGGATGCAAAATTATAAGGCAAAACTTAGGTCATGTAACAAACTATTAACCCAGTGAGGGTTAGTGAGCAGTTTTAAAGGCGGCCATTTTTGTGCCTACTGGTTAATGTAAGAGTGAAGATTGGACCACAGACCAGGTGTGTGTCAGCATCTGCACCTGGCAATCATTTATAAAGTCTGGTTCAAAGAGTTTGTTTTTGACAACCTGAAAATATCCAGTAACCTTTTCAAAGTCTCCTACCCACTACTACCGACAAGGGGAAGTCTGGAACTACATTCCTTTTCCCCACATATCCTTTTGAGAGTTTTAGGTGATTTGTGTCCCCTTAGCTACATATACTGCCAAACTTCACCCAGTAGGTCAGCCATACCCAGAACCAGAGCGTAGCCTAATCAAACCTCGTATGGTGTCTGCCGTCTTAGGAAAAACATGATCAGAGCCAGACTTGATGCTCAAAATCACTGTGTGCCTGGATGACTTTCTAGGCCCCATGTTCAACACACTGCAACCGCTGCTCCCTGCCCCCGACCCGCCCTGACACTAAGTACACCTCACGAGTGTGACTGGACTTCCGTTCCATGGCTCAGTGTTTACGAGCTCAGCATTTGGAACCAGAGAGACAGGTTCATACCTCGGCATAAAACCAATGAAGAGTTATGTAACCTTGAACAAGTTACTTAAGCATTTTGTGTCTCAGCTGCTTTTATTATTAATATGTACTTACTTGTTTTTAGCAAGCAGGTATTAGCATTCATTCAGTGTTTAATATATGCCAGGTATTTTTTCAAGTTCTTCATTATATTGACTCATGCAATCCTTATGAGAACAATCGGAGGTAGGTGATGTTTGTATCCCCAATTTACTAAAATTCACTCTGAGGTCAGGCTTTTAAAACTTTACTACCTCTCATAACTGAGGATTATAATACTGTTTTTATAGAGTGACTGAATGGAAGAATTCATTTGTATTTTTATGCAAAGTGCCGAAAATGGTGCCTGAGACATAATCCTTACTAAATGATATTACTATTATTATTAATGTGCCTCAATTTTTTAATTTGTGTTGTAGTTCACCTTTTGAAATCTTTCTGAACATCATTTGCACACTGGGGCCCTGAAAACCTCTAGTTCTTTCTAGCCTCATTTCTCTGGGCCCCGGGCCCTGCCCTTTTCTCCTGTGATCCTGTTTTAAAGTGACGATGCCCCGGCACTCAGGTTTGTCTATACATCTAATGCCAAATATTTTCACTTTCTGCATATACTTAACCTGTGCCATGTCTTAACACAAACTGCAACAAAGTCTATTCATAACCAACTCCATACCACCTGGAAGCTTGGACACTGGGCAGCTGCTGGTTAATCCCTCTAAGGTTAAACCTGAAAAGTTTAGTTCCCTGGCCCTAGTCTTTGTAGTTTCTTGTCAGCTCCTTTCCTTAGAGATCCACATTCAAGATCCCTCAACTCATCACAGCTGAAGCAGCATAGTTATTTCTTTTAGATGCAAAAAAAAAAAAAGATGATATGTAAGATAAAAGAATGGTTCTGACTCTCCATTTCAATCATGCCAACAGAAAGAATTTTACATTTCTGGGAAACATGTAGATAATATCTAAGACTATCAAATCTAGATGCTTTTTCTTATAGTGATTTTGTATTATACATATCTGTCATAGAAACCTGATGCAAGAGCTTTTTACAGTTGGCCTAGTGTAGGAACAGGGATTTCATCACAGTAATATCTTAAGAAGACTTCTTAAAGAGGTGAGTCACTTAATCTTTCTAAACCTCAGTTTCCTCATTTATGAAGTGAGGATAATGTGATGATCTAATATAATGAAGAAAATTACACAGCGATCAAGGACAGAATTATAGGCTTAAAAGCTGTGGGAAACAGAAAGCAGAGAATAGCACTCTCCTTTATCATAGCATTGTTCTGGTCTCATCTGAAACTAAAGAGAGAGGTGCAGAGAATGGTCCTCCTCGGCATGAAGGGGCAAGAAGGATAAAACCAAAAGGTAGATAAGAGATGGCAACATGGCCTCCCTAATGTCCCTCTGAATTTTTTGAAAAACACTGGAAACTTTCCTTTGATTCATCTTGTACTACTTTAATGTAAGCCTTTGTTACTTTGGGACTTGACACCAGGATTACTAGAGGGCCTTTTACTTTTCAGGTCTTCTGCTTTTTTTTAATCTCCATAAAAAGCTGCTTCAGCCTCCTAGCTATGTTTCTATTATCCCTGTGTTTGATCCTATTTCTATTTATTGTTAAGGTCACTCCTCATTGGTGAGCTAAGCACAATTAACCACTGCCTGAGTTCACTGAGTGCCTGAGCTGTGCTCAGTACTGTGCTAGGTAGGTGCTATTGTGTTAGAGAAGCCATAGAAAGAGCTCACCATTCGGTTGTGATATGATTATGAGGTACATGCATTACTGTATTCATTTTACAAATGAGCAATCTGAGGCTTAAAGAGCTAAATAACTTGCCATGGTAACAACTAGTAAAAAGAAAAGGCAGGATTTGAATCCAAGGCTTTGTGACTCCAAAGGCCCTGAGATAAGGGTGTGCTTTGTACAGACATGATGCAGGAAGAAACCAGGTTGACCAGAAGAAAGCATGTTGGAAGTAGTCAGAAATTAGGCAGCAATGAAATACATTGCTTATTTCCAAGTCTGCACCTTATCTGTCATAGGATTTTAGACTTGGTACAGAGAACCCCTCAGTGTTTATGAGACAGTTTATGAGAAGTGGCGATTAAAGATGTCTGTCTCAATGAGAAGTTGGAAGGGGAAAGGCAGAGTTCTACTGGGAGAAGTTGTTGCTATAATCCGGCTAAACAAGGGTAGGGCATGGACCAGCTATTGAGAGTGAAAATGGAAACACATGGGCTCGTGGCATTTGAAAGACAGGAAAAACATTTCCTATGATGACTAATGGGGGAGTGGTGTGGTGAAGGGAGGGACTTAGTCAAATGTAACTGCCAGGTTTTGAACATGAGTAAAAGAAAAATAGTGGAGACATTAATATACAGGAAAGTTGAAAGATCTGTGTTGGCAGGATTTTGCCTAGGGAGGAAGGGATGTTGACTTCACTTGTAGGCTTATTGCACTTTGTAGGATAGTGAGACATCCTAGAAGATATATTAAATGACTACTGTAATAAAAAAAGGCTATGATCTTTGAGAGAAATAGAATATTAGCAAGAATAAGAGGATCAGTACTGAGCATTTGGGTATTCACACTGAGAAAAGAGAGAGAAAGAGCTAGTACAGGAGGCAGAGAAGGGCCTTTTTGAGGGAGGAAGAAACCAGAACAGCCAAGGGAGGAAAGTTCAACAAAGGAATGTTGGAACGGAATGTGCTCCTGAGCATTGAAAATCTGTCCTGCAGAAGACAGTGCACTGTAGCTCTGGTATAGGCCCCACTCTCACGGTGCTTATAAGCCCGTAACAGAAAAAGGCAGAGAGCACTGAGGTACAAGCAGGATATTGAGGGACCTTAGAAAGGTGGAGACAGAAGCAGCTAGATGAAAGAAAGTGGGGAAGAATTGCACAGGAACAAATTGAACCATGCCCTGAAGGACAGTTAGGATTTCAACAGTGTCAGATGCAGGACAGGGAATGCCCCTATTAGTTCTGGCAGAGTGGTGGAGCTTGGGGTGGGGGTGGGGTTCACTGGTGAACTCAGTACCCTAGTGAGGTAAGGGAACAGACTGTTCCAAGCTGCTGACGAGCCAGAGAAGAGGTCATTCAGGCCACTAAGATGCCTGGTCATGGTAGTAGAGAATGAGATTAGTATCGACCAGTTGTTTAATGTCAAGAGCTTGTGGGAAGGAGTGATTGGATGCCAGTAAGAGGTGGCCAGCTAGAGAGGGCAGTAGGATTAGGCAGGCCTGTGGTGGTGTGGGTGAGTTAAGGGATGAATTTACAGAGGAGGAGGGAGCATTTCATCCTCTGTTTGGGGGAACAAATGATATGAAATTGGGCAGACAGGAAATCAGGGCCATTTTCTGAATGCCTATGACATGGTCTTGATTTTTCCATATAGAGAGGAGGAAAGATTGTCAGTTTTTTGTGATGCAGGGCACAAACAAGGCCTGGGCATCTGCTGAGGTCCAGGGAGTTGAGAAGAGCTTCTTGAAGCATTGGAGGTGACTTAGCATAAAGTCTCACCAGGAAGTGCAGATGAAATAAGCAAAGGAAATGTTCTTCCAGACCAGGTCTTTTCTGGTTTGGCTTTCCCCCCAACTCAGAGCAGAGGGAGAGCAGAGACAGCAGATAGTGGGGGTTGACTGAGGGTCACAACAGCACAGCATCCAGTCAGCATGGTCATCACCAGCCTGGTTAGCAGGAGAGGTCTACTGGCACTGCTGCAGTGGGACATGTGGGTTCTCAGAGGACAAGCAACTGACTCATAGGGATGGCTGGGGAGGGGCAGATAGGACAGATGGAGAGGCTGTAAAAAAATAACTAGACCCATTTGTTGGAAGATTCAAAAACCCATTGGTCAGGCCCTTCAGATCCAATCCTCTGTCTTTTCTCATGTTGATGGACAGACAGAAGATTGTCAGGATCGCTGCATGTAGTTAAGTGAGGAGGCGGTCTTTCTGTTCTTTTCTTCCTTTTTATTTTTATTATTTTTCCTGTCAGTATTTAATTGCCACCTTTATTTCCTTTGAGAGTCAAGAAATCTGCTTTCCCGGTTGAGAGGTACAGTGCATGGAAAAGACAAAGAAAAGATGAATACATTTGCTCCCCCATGAGTCAGTTTTTTTCTCCTCTTCTACTGCCCCCTCCTTTTAATTATTCACCACCATCCTTTTTCTCTATTCACATGTCCTCTCATCTCAATGTTCATGTCACATTGTTATTCTTAAATCATAGCTGCTGGAGGGGAGAGAGGGTTGTCTAAGACCTGAAATATGGAGGTTACCGATTCATAATGCAAAAATGGAAAGCAGAGCTCAGCAGCGATTCTTCTGGCCTCTTCAGTACCACTCCCAGCTGCTACACACACCACAGCTAAGCACAAGGACATGAAAAGTTTTCCATTAGCCTCTCAGTCTTGCTTTCTCTTTTTCCCCCTCCCACAGATGAAAGACCTTTGAGCATAGACATTCATAAATTAGAGTGTGTTGTTAATTATTCTTAGACACCAGAAACAGTTCTTTCAAGCAGAACATATATTAGACTTCAAAAAGCAGTTCTATTCCTAGCTCTTTAACACTAACTCACCAGTGGATTTTTAAAGAAATAAAAAACGGGGAAAATAATAAATATAAATGTATAGAGGGGTTTTTTCATGGCATAAGCCAAATGTCCTATTTTTGCAGACCATTTGGGGGGTATTTATGTGACTACCAACAGTTGAAGGATAGTAAAATGCAGCACTTCTGGGTTAAATCAGGGTGGAGTAGAGTAGAGGATGAGGTCATTTCTTCTTAAGCATCCCCCTGCCTCCTTTTATCTTCTTGGTTTTTTCATTGCTTCATCCAGTCATTCATTAATTCAACACTTATTTATCTAGCTCTGTGCTAAGCTCTGGTGACACAAAGATGGATGAGACAGGTCTCTGCTCTCAAAAACTCGCAGATGACAAGACAATCGCTAACTTGGTTAATTTTTTAGAAAAAATGTCATGTGGAAGATCAAGAAAAATGACCCCAGTGTAGCAATGAAGTGCGTAATTCCACGGGCAGGTCTGCTGCCCTTCCTGAAGTTCCCAGATGGTGGCATTCATTACCTGGATCAATTCATTGTGATCTAGGCTTCGTTCTCTGCAGTCTCAAGGCCTGATACCAACTATCAGCCCACCACAAACAGATCCATCTCTAAAGAGCGGACTCACATAGCTTGGCATCATAGAGATAGACCATAACCAGACAGAATGCCAATAAGGAATGTGATTACCAGGAAAACAAACATTCCTACTCTCTAGTAGAGTGTTCTCTCCATGAAGTAGGGATACCCATGGAATACTGAAGAACAGTCAGAAGATTGAGGATTTTGGCTGTCAGTGCTCTGATGCATTAGCTCTGGAAACAATTGAGGGGGCTCCCCTAACCTTGGACATCTCCAAATTAAGACCTCCAAATCTGTGAGACATCCCCATCCCAAGGAACTTACATCATTTCCCAAAATAATCAATCCCTTAAATCTCAGTTCATTGCAATCTTTCCCCTAAACCCTATCTGAGACTGGTTGGTCCTGAGAGCCTAGAGGGGTTTGGATGTTGGGAGGAGGAGGGTGTGTTGCTGGATGAAGAAGAGAGTGGTGGGGGTCTGCGGTGTAGCCGTTGATTTCTTTGGCACTCCCCCCCAGATGTCATCCCCACATTCTAGCTAGCTTCAGGAGAACAGAAATCAATGGGCTTCAAAAACCCTGTATCCTGATGCCCTCTACACTCCAGCTCCAAGTTCAAGAACGTCTTCATTTATAGCCATTTGAGGACACATACTACTAAACCTTTGGGCTGCAGAAGATCCTTAAAAGCCTGAATTCCAACTGACTGTTCTCAGTAGCACTACCATGCTAGTATAGAGTGGAATCCCTGGATCATTACAAGCCCTGGGGGCCACAGATGCTTTTTCTACTGACTGACACTGCCACCACTACCACTTCCTCTCCTCACCCCCAGAAAAAAAAGAAAAAAAAATGTTTTTATTTTCCTCCAAGTTTCTAGAGGACTGCTATTTTCTTCCTTTCTAATACTGTCTACAGGAGTCCTTTTCAATGTATAGACACTTCATTGAAATACAACTTTGTGGGACTATCCCAGAGTTACTAAGTCAGAATATCTAAGTAGGGGGTCCTGGAAACAATTTTTAAAAGAATTTTGCCTAGTAATTCTTATACCCACTAAAGTATGAGACTCATTGGTCCATACAAAGAGATGATGGAAATATTCCTTTTTCTAGGACTTGTCCTAAAGCAACCCAGGTACAACCGGAGACAGGTGTGTTTGGGAATTGGAGAAGTTAGAAAATTATCCAGTCAGTCTTGGCTACATGTTCTAACAGTGTGCTCTCTTGGTCCTGGAGATGGGCTTTAATGCTTTGAGCCTCAGAGGAGAGGGCCTCTGGCTGTCTGTGTCACAGTGTCAGAAAGGCCAAAATTAAGGCTGAATTTATGAACAGATACCAAAGGCAATGTGGGGAGGATGTCAAATCCTAGTTTTGGGGTAAAAAATCTGAAGTCAGGATTGGGACATAGATAACAAAATAATAGTAGGGGACACAAATTTGGGTAGGGAATGGCATACCATGCAAGGTATAGGGAAATATCAGATATTAAAGCTGACAGGGCCTCATCTAAGAGGCAAGGTGAGGTATTAAGGGACTGTCGTACAGGTAGAGTTTTATTAGATATAATTCAGTTGTGCTTTAGCCTCTTTTGAAGTAAGGCCTGTGGGTTTGCCTTGCTCAATATCAAAAGCACCACAATGCAAAAACAAAATCTGACACATATGTCATCATACAAACTCTCCTATCTTGATCTCTGATTTGGGATTTTCTGTTTTCTGTTCATAGGCCTCATTTCCAGTCTTGCCTTGGCTCGCCTAATTTCAAAGCCAGGTATGTGTCTGGCTTTGAAATGGGCTCACTGCAGTAGATGTCATAGGCAGCTCAGACTGAACACTTCAGTCTGTAGCATGTGACTGCAATGTCATCCCCAAATTGTTGCAATATATTCTAAGGAGGGAGTAATTTCTAGGCAGTGTTTGCTTCTTTACTTAAACATTGAATCAGCAAAGGTAAACACATGAAGTGATGGTTGTATCACTACAATTCTTGTGGGTCAGATTTCCTATGGAAAGACGGGGAACAGTTGAATCCTCTGTTCTTTTATCCTGCCATATTTGAGTCTCAGTGGCATGTTGCCTGTATGTCATATCTAATAGCCCTCAACCTCTGGAAAATGTTTTCTCCAATTATAGGCTTGCAGGAATACTAACTTTTCCCTTCTGTGAAGAAGTGCAGAATTCAGACCAAAGGGGAGTGACTGCCTTCCTGGTGAAATTCAGAAAAATGGACCAATGACAGTAATAACCCTTTGTAATGACGTTTGTCAGTGTTCCCCACTTAAAGCAGCCTCGTTGATATTACAAAATATGAAGGCATGAAACAGGACCTGGAAATGAGTTCAACTGTTTTGGTGGAGATTCACTGTTCTTTAAAAAAAAGATGATAGTAAAAATCTGTTTGAAATGTTTTTGACACTGGGAATGCATGAGGAGCACAGATAAATGTTCATTATTGTCAAAGGGCTGTAGCTCTTTTCCCCAGTTCCTAGTATAGAGACACTAGACATCCAGGGTAAGAGAAGAATCATTGCTTCCTTTGTTTGATTTGTCCCTCTTCATGGGAGAAGGACATGGTGTTGCTGCAGGAGATCTAGTGGTGTAAAAGTCTGGGAACTCTACATGGGGACTTAAAACATCTGAGAGCGCCTGATTTGCAACCTGTCTCAGAATTCTTTACATACAGACATGTAAAATCAAGGTATTCACACAAACGCAAAAAGGAACTACTAACATTTTTTTGCTGCAGGTTTGAGAGAAGGGAACTTGGCAAGGTTTTATGTAGCAGAGAAGTTTCTGTGAACCTTCAGTTATTTTCTGTGATTGATCTGTCAAATAGGTATGAATCATCCTCCCTCTTCCCCACCCCTGCCTCAGATCTCCTTTTATAGTTAATTCAAATAAACTGAGATCCGTCCATAATATGAGTCTCATTAGATTCTCTCACTGGAATATTCCATTTAATATGAGAAACTGTGTATGATATAACATTTTTTTAAACATGGCATTTTGTTTTCTGATTATAATGTTTTGGAAAATATGATTTCACAGAATATATGAAGAAGAAAATATAATATCATTACCCAGAGATTACCACACTAATACTTTGGTATATAAAGATATCATATGTACCACATAATTTATGCACACATATATGTATGTTGATGCATACACAAATATGTATATATAAATATTAAAAGACAAATATGTGTATATAAATATTAAAAGACAAATATGTGTGTATATATCCACTGTGCAAAATATGGATTATTATATAGCACACATAGTTTTGTTTTGGTTTTGCTTAAATTATGTTGTATAAATCTGTTATATTTTTAGATACACTTTAAAGATTAGTTTTTTGGACCACATATATTCTATAGTTTGAACATGTCATGATTTATTTTGCTGTTTCCTCATAATTTTTTTGAAATTAGGTATCATGTATAGAACTTTTTACATAGATCTTCTGTTTTGTTTTTTACATTTCTCTTTTACTTTTGGTGGATGCGGTAAGCAGAGTAAGGCCCCCTCCCCAAAGATATCCACCCTGTAATCTCTCGAATCTGTGAATATTCTATACTACCTGGCAAAGGGAATTTGCAAATGTAATTAATGCTAAGAACCTTCAACTAGGGAGATTATCTTGGATTATTCAGGTGGGCACAGTGTAATCACATGAGCCCTTAACAGCCAGGAACTTTCTCTGACTGGAAGCAAAAGAGAATTTGGCAGAAGAAGTTATTAGAGCTATTTCAATTATGAGAAGAATTTGACATGCTGTTGCTAGCTCTGAGAAGTAGGGGCTCATGTACGAGAATTAGCCAGGGACCCCTAATTGCTAAGGGCAGCCCCAGCTGATAGCCAGTAAGAAAAGAGGCATATCAGTCATACAGCTGCAAAGAACTGGATTCTACCAGTAGTCTGAATGATCCTGGAAGTAGATTCTTCCTAGAACCTCCCTATCAGAAAGGTGCCAGACACTAACTTGATCTGGACTTTATGAAACCCAGGACAGAGAAACTAGCTGAGCCCATATAAACTGACCTACAGAACTGAGATCATAAATTTGTATCATTTTAAGCTGGTACATTTGTGGTTATTTTTTACAGTAGTAATAGAAAGCTAATACAGTGGCTGACAATATATTCTCTTTTATTAATAATAAATTATTTTATTTTTACTTTTTGGGCGTTCAGACTGGATCATTATTGTCTTTAGAAACCAATTCGTTGAAGTTTTCATATGAACCTAACTTTGGTATATGCAATGAGTGGCATAAAAAACAAAGATTATTCTGTAACCATTTCAGCCAGAGTTATGCTCATTAAATCCACTGTATAGTAGCCCACTAGAAGTTGCTGATGAAGAGTTGTACATGGTCACCCCATTTTGTTTGAAGTTGCTTTTGATGGATCTTTCTAATGAACTGTATAATCTGCAGCAGTGATATTATCATGCTTACAAACAAAAATAATGTAGATTCTGGGAAGGCGGTGAAGTAGAGAGCCTGAATCTAGACACCAAATAAATCTTCTCCCATCTAGACACCAAATAAACCTTCTCCCACCTTATACACCATGCATTTCAGTCTGAAGAACAGAGACTGAAATGAACACTTTCTATATAATTGATGACAGAAAGATCAAATTAAAAAAAAAATGGCAGGAGAGACAGAGACCTGGTGATTGTGGGAGCCCCACCCCCAGCACAGCCACTGGCAGAGAGGCGGGGAAGGGGTATGCTGAGTGAGCCCAGGGTGGACTCTTTGCCCTGAGTGGTTTAAAGTGCAACTAGACCGTAAGTGAAAACCTAAGTTTCAGAACTAAACATCCACTGCCTGACAAGGAAAACATTGCAGGCAATCCAGAATTGGAGAACTAGCCAGCACCATCTTAATGTTTCTGAGAGCAGGATATGGGCATGAGCAAGCAGTTCTGTCTTGTTGCCATTTGTTATCAACTGGCCCAGCCCCTATCAGCAAGACCAGAAAGTTCACCAGCTTATATGAAGGGTGCACAAATCTGTGAAATGCTGCCACTGAGGCAACTTCCCAGAGCACCACAGGGGTACACGTATGCCAGGCTTGACTGCTGGTCACAAGTGGGACCCAGTGGGTGATGATGCAGGAATTCCCCAGAGCAGCCCAGAGCATGCAGGGACCACAGGAGTACATGCATGGAGCCTAACCCCATGCTGCCAGCAGAACCTAGTGGGCTTTGGAGGTGGGAAATCCCTAGAATGATTCTGAGTACTTAGAATGTGCACAGGTATATAGGTGAGGAGGTACAGGAGACTCAGCTGGCTCCAATCTGCGAGTTACATGGAATGTGACCTGCAAACTGCTACTGGCCCAGGAACATGCCTTGGGAACTCCAGCACCAGGAAAAGCCCATCTCACACTTGGCTCCAGCCTGCCAAAACCACAAAGCACACACAGTCTACACAGGGCACTTTCCTACACAAGGCCAATCCTTCAAGACTGGGAGAGTGAGCCCTTTCAACTAATTCAAAGAACCAAGCACAGAAAGTCATGAAAAATGAGGAGAGAGAGGAAGAATATGCTCCAAATGACAGAAGGAAAAAAAATGGAAAAAAAGCTAAATGAAACACAGTTAATCAGTCTATCTGAAAAAAAGTTTAAAGCAATGACTATAAAGATTCTGGACTTGAGAAAACAATAGTGGAACTCAAGGCAGTCCCCAACAAAGAGATAGAAAGTCTAAAAATGAACAGGTCATGAAGGATTCAATAGATGAAATTTAAAAAAATACACTTGAGAGAAAAAATACACTTCTATCAAATGCAGAAAAACAGATCAATGACTTGGAAGACAGAGTAATGGAAAGCACTCAAACTAAACAGCAGAAGAAAGAATTAAATGAGGATAGGAAAAGAGATCTCTGGTACAACATCAAACATCCTAATATCTGCAGTATAGGAGTCCCAGAAGGAGAGGAGAGAAAGAAAGGAGTAGAAAATTTATTTGAAAAGATAATAGCTGAAGATTCCCCTAACCTGGGGAAAGAAACTGTCTACTAGGACTGGGAAGAACAGAGAGCTCCAAACAAGGTGAACACAAGAAGGTCCACACCAAGACACATCATAATCAAAATGTCTAAGACCAAAGATAGAGAATCTTAAAAGCAGCTAGAGAAAAGCAACAAATTACATATAAGGAAAGCCTCACAAGGTTATCAGCTGATTTTATTACAGAAATGCTACAGACCAGAAGGTAATGGTACAATATATTCCAAGTGCTGAATAGGAAAAACCTCCAACCAAGAATATTCTAACCAGAAAGGTGAGAATTCAGAATTGAAGGAGAGACAAAGAACTTCACAGATAAACGTAAATAAAAGAGTTCACCACTAATAAACCAGCCTTACAAGAAATGTTGAAGGGACTTCTTTAAGAGGAAAAAAAGACTCTAAATAGAAGCAATTTAAGAAAGGGAAAAATTTCCACTGGTGAAGCAAACATAGCAGAGGTAGTAGATCAATTACTTAAAAGCTACTACGAAGGTCAATAAGACAGAAGTAGCAAAAGAAATTACATCTGAAGGTTAGTTAAGGGAATCACTTAATAAAAAGGTGTAAAAGAAATATACAGATTTTAGATTACAGATGGTAGCATGAGAGGTGAGACAGAGCCCTCCTCCTAAAACCACATGTAGTACAAAAATATAATTAATACAACTAAACCTGAAATAGCAACAGGAAAGAAGGTGCACCACACTGCATATACCTGGAGAAAAGAACAGACCTCATGGAACTGGGTAATGTACCAAAGCTGTGATCCAGTGGTACCAAAGCCATGATCTGGCAGGACACAAGCCCTTCCCCCATCCCAGCTCACCAGTGGGAGAAAGAGAAACAGAGTGGGAAGGGAGTGGAGGCTGGGGAATGGTAAACACCTAGCCCTGGAGAACTGCCCTGGGAGCACAAACCTACATTGCATGGTGCTCTGGTGATTAGTGGGGTTGGAAAGCTAAGACAGGCAGAATACCTGGAGAGACTGAGATTCCAGCTGGTTGTGCAAAACAGGGACCCATAGCCAGCTGCTCTGGGATAAAAGAAAGGCAGGCAGTCTGAGAGACTTCCTGTTTAGCAAGAGGGATGCTAAATGGGCAAGGATTGCATAGAGTTTACTGGTCAGATGAAAGGAATGGTAGAACAAATTGTCTGGGCGCACTCTGCTCAGCAGGTTGGAAACTTTCAGGAACTTCAGGCGCTCAATATACCTGGCTGACTATGCAGATCCAAGGTCCCCCATGTGATATGCAGGCTGCTATGCCTTCCTCCCAGCCAGCCCGCCCCTGGCTCACAAACGGGCAGCCCCTGCCATGGCATCAGGCCAGCCAGAGGGAAGCCATGCCTACAGAAACTACAATTGCAAACCACAGAGGCTTACACCTCTGTGTTTGGCCAACTGGTTCTGCCGGTGGAGACAGGCATAACAGCCGGGAAGCAGGAAACAGCTCTTTCCATCCCCCAGGCACCAACACCGCTCCCTCTGTGACCCCTGACATTACTACAGGGTCTGAGCAGCTCCAGAGAGTAGAGCCTCTAGGCACTAGAGGGTGCCATATACAAATATAAAATGTCAAAGGAAACTGGTTCAAAGCAAAATCCTACATACACTAGCAAAAGAGTCAAATGAAACGCATCTCATAAATCTTCCTGAAAGAGTTTTCAAAATAAAAATCATTAACATGTTCATGGAGGTACAGAAAAATACTCGAGAACTCAGGAATGAATTCTGGTTGGAGATCCAATCATTAAGGAATACAATGGAGGGTTTTAAAAACAGATTAGATATGGTGGAGGAGATGATAAATGAAACAGAAATTAGAGAACAGGAATACAAAGAAGCTGAGGCACAGAGAGATAAAAGGATCTCTAAGAATGAAAGAATATTGAGAGAACTGTGTGACCAATCCAAACAGAACAATATTCATATTATAGGGGTATCAGAAGAAGAAGAGAAAGAAAAAGGGATAGAAAGTGCCTTTGAGAAGGTAATTGCTGAAAACTTCCCCAATCTTGGGAAAAAGAGTCTCTTAGGCCATGCAGGTGCACAGATCTTCCAACATAAGGGACACAAGGAAGACAATACCAAGATATATAATAGTTAAAATGGCAAAGATCAAGGATAAGGACAGACTTTTAAAAGCAGCTAGAGAGAGAAATAAGATCACATACAAAGGAAAACCCATCAGGCTATCATCAGACTTCTTGGCAGAAACCTTAACAGGCCAGAAGGGAGTAGCATGGTATATGTAATGCAATGAAGCAGAAGGGCCTTGAACCATATCTGGAAAGATTATCATTTAAATTTGAAGGAGGGATTAAACAATTTCCAGATAAGCAAAAGCTGAGAGAATTTACCTCCCACAAACTGAATCTACAGTGTATTTTGGAGGGACTGCTATAGAAGGAAGTGTTCCTAAGCTTAAACAGCTGTCACCAGGGGTAATAAAACCACAGTAGAGAAAGTACATCAAATAATTACTAAGCAAATGCAAAATTAAATCAGCTATCCCCAAAGTCAGTCAAGGGATAGACAAAGAGTACAGAATATGATACCTAATATATAAAGAATGGAGGAGGAAGAAAAAGGAGGAGGAAAAAAAAAGAAACCTTTAGATTGTGTTTGTAATAGCCTACTAAGTAAGCTAAGTTAGACTCTTAGATAGTAAGGAAGTTAACCTTGAACCTTTGGTAACCATGAATCTAAAGCCTGCAATGGCAATAAGTAAATATCTATGGATAATCACCCTAAATGTAAATGGTATGAATGAACCAATCAAAAGACATAGAGTTACTGAATGGATAAAAAAACAAGACCCAACTATATGCTGCCTACAAGAGACTAATTTCAAACACAAAGACATACACAGACTAAAAGTGAAGGGATAGAAAAAGATATCTCATGCAACAAATAGGGAGAAAGAAAGCAGGAGTTGCAGTACTTGTATTAGACAAAATAAGCTTTAAAACAAGGAAAGAAAAGAGAGATAAAGAAGGACATTACATAGTGATAAAGGAGTCAATCCAACAAGAGGATATAACCATTATAAATACCTATGCACCCACCACAGTAGCACCTACACATGTGAAATAAATACTAAGAGAATTAAAGGGGGAAATAGAATGCAATGCATTCATTCTAGGAGACTTCAAAACTCCACTCACTCAAAGGACAGATAACCCAGACAGAAAATAAGGAAGGAGACAGAGGCACTGAACAACACATTAGAACAGATGGACCTGACAGACATCCATAGAAATTTCCACCCAAAAGCAGCAGAATGCACATTCTTCTCAAGTGCATAGGAACATTTTCAAGAATAGATCATATACTAGGCCACAAAAGGAGCCTCAGTAAATTCAAAAGATTGAAATTGTACCAACCAGGTTCTCAGAACACAAAAGTATGAAACTAGAAATCAATTATGCAAAGAAAATGAAAAATCCCACAAACAAATGGAGGCTTAACAACATGCTCCTAAAAAACCAATGGATCAATGACCAAATAAATACAGAAATCAAACAATATATGGAGAGAAATGACAGCAATAATTCAACAAAGCAAAATCTGTGGGACGCAGCGAATGCAGTGCTAAATCAGAAATATATTGCAATACAGGCCTACCTCAGGAAAGAAGAACAATCCCATGTGAACACTCTAAACTCACAATTAACGAAACTAGACGAAGAAGAACAAATGAGCCCAAAATCAGTAGAAGGAGGGACATAATAAAGATTAGAGCAGAAATAAATAAAATCAAGAAGAATAAAACAATAGAAAGAATCAATGAAAGCAAGAGCTGGTTCTTTGAGAATATAAACAAAATAGATAAACCCAGAGCCAGACTCATCAAGTAAAAATGAAAGTCTACACACATAAACAGAATCAGAAATGAGAAAGGAAAAATCACTATAGACACCACAGAAATACAAAAAATTATTAGAAAATACTATGAAAAATGAAAAATTATATGCTAACAAGCTGTATAACCTAGAAGGAATGGACAACTTTCTAGAAAAATACAACCTTCCAAGGCTGACCCAGGAAGAAACAGAAAATATGAACAGAACCATTACCAGCAATGAAATTGAATTGGAGAATCAAAAAACTACCCAAGAACAAAATCCCTGGACCAGATGGCTTCACCACTGAATTTTATCAAACAGTTAGTATAGACCTAATACTCATCCTTCTTAAAGTTTTCCACAAAGTAGAAGAAGAGGGAATACCTCCAAGGTCATTTCATCAGGCCAGCATTACTCTAATACCAAAACCAAGCAAGGATACCACAAAAAAAGAAAATTAACGTCCAATATCCCTGATGAACATAGATGCAAAAATACTCAACAAAATATTAGCAAGCCAAATTCAAAAATGTATCAAAAAGATCATACACCATGATCAAGTAGGATTTATTCCCGGGTTCCAAGGATGGTATATTAGAAAATCCATCTACATCATCCACCATGTCAACAAAAAGAAGGACAAAAACCACATGATCATCTCCACAGATGCTGAAAAATCATTTGACAAAATTCAACATCCATTCATAATAAAAACTCTCAACAAAATGGGTATAGAGGGCAAGTACCTCAACATAATAAAGGCCATATATGACAAACCCACAGCCAACATCATACTTAACAGCGAGAAGCTAAAAACCTTTCCTTTAAGATCAGGAGCAAGACAATGATGCCCACTCTCTCCACTTTCATTCAACATAGTTCTGGAGACCCTCACAATGGCAATCAGACAACACAAAGGAATAAAGGGTGTCCAGATTGGTAGTTAAACTGCCATTGTTTGCAGATGACATGATATTGTACATAAAATCCTGAAAGAATCTACTCCAAAATTACTAGATCTAGTATATAAATTCAGCAAAGTTGCAGGATACAAAATTACTACACAGAAATCTGTTGCATTCCTATACACTAATGATGAACTAGCGGAAAGAGAAATCAGGAAAACAATTCCATTCACAATTGCATCAAAAGGAATAAAATACCTAGGAATAAACCTAACCAAGGAAGTGAAAGACCTATACTCATCAAAACTACAAGACACTCATGAGAGAAATTAAAGAAGATACCAATAAACGGAAACACATCCTGTGCCCATGGATAGGAAGAATTAATGTCAAAATGGTCATCCTAACTAAAACAATCTACGATTCAATGCAATTCCCACCAAAATACCAACAGCATTCTTCAATGAACAAGAGAAAATCATTCTAAAATTCATATGGAACCACAAAAGGCCCCAAATAGCCAAAACAATCCTGAGAAGAAAGAATAAAGCTGGGGGGGATTATGATCCCCAACATTAAGCTCTACTACAAAGGCACAATAATCAAGACAATTTGGTGCTGGCACAAGAACAGAACAATAAAAGGATGGAACAGACTAGAAATCCCAGATATAAACCCAACCACATATGGTCAATTAATATACGATAAAGGAGCTATGGACATACAATGGGGTAATGACAGCTTCTTTAACAACTGGTGTTGGCAAAACTGGACAGATACATGCAGAAGAATGAAACTGGATTATTGCTTAAATCCATACACAAAAGTAACATCAAAATGGATCAAAGACCTGAATGTAAGTCATGAACCATAAAACTCTTAGAAGACAATATAGGCAAAAACTCTTGAATATAAACATGACCAAATTCTTCCTGAACGCATTTCCTCAGGCAAGGGAAACAAAAGCAAAAATGAACAAGTGGGACTACATCAAACTATAAAGCTTTTGTACAGCTAAGGACACAATCAACAGAACAAAAAGGCATCCTGCAATATGGGAGAATATATTTGTGAATGACATATCTGACAAGGGGTTAACATCCAAAATATATAAAGAACTCACATGCCTCAACACCCCAAAAGCAAATAACCCAATTAAAAAATGGGTGGAGAATGTGAAGAGACAATTCTCCAAAGAAGAAATTCAGATGGCCAACAGGCACATGAAAAGATGCTTCACATCACTAATTATTAATTACCAGGGAAATGCAAATAAAAACCACAATGTGATATCACCTTGCACCAGTTAGGATGGCCAGCATCGAAAAGACTAAGAACAACAAATGCTGATGAGGATGCGGTGAAAGGGGTACCCTCCTACACTGCTGGTGGGAATGTAAGCTAGTTCAACCATTGTGGAAAGCAATATGGAGGTTCCTTAAAAAACTACAAATAGAAATACCATTTGACTCAGGAATTCCACTCCTAGGAATTTACCCTAAGAATACAAGTTCTCAGATTCAAAAAGACATATGCACCCCTATGTTTATTGCAGCACTATTTACAATACCCAAGATATGGAAGCAACCTAAGTGTCCATCAGTAGATGAATGGATAAAGAAGAGGTGGTACATATACACAATGGAATACTATTCATCCATAAGAAAGAAACAAATCCTACCATTTGCAACAACATGGATGGAGCTGGAGGATATTATGCTCAGTGAAATAAGCCAGGCAGAGAAAGACAAGCGCCAAATAATTTCCCTCATTTGTGGAGTATAACAATGAAGCAAAACTGAAAGAACATAACAGCAGCAGATTCTCAGACTCCAAGAAGGAACTAGTGGTTACCAAAGGGGAGGGATGTGGGAGAGTATGTGGGGAAGGAGGGAGAAGGGGATTGAGGGATATGTTTAATACACATGGTGTGGGAGGTCACGGGGAAGACAGTGTATCACAGAGAAGGCACATAGTGAATCTGTGGCATCTTACTGCACTGAAGGACAGTGACTGGAATGAGGTATGGGAGGGGACTCAATAATATGGGTGAATGCAGCAACCACATAGTTTTTTCATGTGAAACCTTCATAAGAGTGTCAATAATACCTTAATATAAAAAAAGATGATATATACATAAAATATGAAGGAGGGGGAGTAAGAAGTGCAATGCTGTTAGATGTCTTTGTATGTAAGTGACCATCAGCTTGTATGGATTGTTGTAGTCATAGGTTGTCATATAGGAAACCCTTGTGAACCACAAACCAAAACCTTTATTAATAGGGTAACTTGTCAATCTTCTTGTTGGATTGATCCCTTTATCATTATGTAATGTTCATTGTGTCTTATTACTTTCTTTGCTTTAAATCCTACTTTGTCTGATATAAGTATTGCAACAGCAGCTTTTTTTCATCTGTATTGGCATGGTATACCTTTTTCCATCCCTTCAGTTTTAGTCTGCATGTATGTTTAAGTCTTATGTGAGTCTCCTGTAGGCAGCAAATAGATGGGTCTTGTTTTTTTATCCATTCATTCACTCTATGTCTTTTGCTTGGAGCATTTAGGCCATTACATGGAAAGTAATATTATATATATGTACTTATTGCCATTTTGTTAAATGTTTCCTTGTTGTTTTTGTTGTTCTCTAATCCTTTCTTCCTCTATTGCTCTTTTATTTTGTGTTTTATGGCTTTCATTAGTGATGTGGTTGGGTTTCCATCTCTTTCTTTTTTGTGTATCTGTTAGTAAAGTTTTTCTACCCAGAAACAACAGAACACACATTTTTTTAAAAGTGAACAAGGAACATTATCCAAAATAGATCATATATTAGTACACAAAAAAAGCCTCACAAATTTAAGAAGTTTGAAATTGTATCAAGCATCTTTTCAGACCACAATGATGTGAAACTAGAAATCAATTACAAGAAAAAAACTGGATAAAACACAAACATTTGGAGGCTAAATGGCATGCTTCTAAACAATCAATGGATCCAGGGACAGATCAAAGAGGAATCAAACAATACATCAAAACAAATGTAAACAGAAACGCAGTGGTTCAAAATATGTGGGATGCAAGTGGTCCTGAGAGGAAAGGACCTACTTCAATACAACACAGGCAATACAGGACTACTTCAAGAAATAAGATCAACTCAAATAAACAATCTAACCCTACAGTTAAAATAAATAGAAAAAGAAGAAAAAAACAAAGCCCCAAATTAGTAGAAGGGGGGACATAATAAAGATCAGAGCAGAAATAAATAAAATAGAGACTAAGAAAACAATAGAAAAAAATTAATGAAACTAAGAGTGGGTTCTTTAAGAAGATAAACCAAATAGACAAACCTCTAGCCACACTTACCAAGAAAAAAAAGAGATAAAAAAACAAATCATTAAAAAAAAGAATTTATGACTGACAACACAGAAATTCAAAGAATTAGAATTGTGTGAAAAATAATATGCCAATAAATTGGACAATGTAAGAAATGGCTAATTTCCTAGAAACATACAATCTTCCAAGACTGACCCAGGAAGAAACAAAAAATCTGACCAGACCATTTACTAGTAGTAAATTGAACTGGTAATCAAAAAACTCCCAGCAAACAATATTTCAGGACTGGATGGCTTCACTGGTGAATTCTACCAAACACTGAAAGATGCACTAATACCTATCCTTTAAGTATTCCAGAAAACAAAAGAGTAGGGAATACTTCCAAACTCATTCTATAAAGCCAGTATTACTCCAATGCCAACACCAAACAAAAGCACAACAAAAAAAGAAAGCTATAGATCAATATCCCTGATGAACATAGATGTAAAAATCTTCAACAAAATATTTTAAAATTAAATTTAAAAAAATATAAAAAAACATTAATTACAAACAAGTAGGATTTATTCCAGGGATGCAAGGATGGTACAACATCTGAAAATCAATCAATGTGATACACCTAACCAAAGGAAGGATTAAAATCATATGATCATCTTAGTAGATGGTAAAAAAAACATTTGACAAAATTCAACATCAATTTATGATAAAATCTTCCAAAAAAGTGGGTATATAGGGAACATACCTGAAACTAATAAAGGCCATATATGACAAAACCACAATCAATATCATGTTCAATGGTGAAAAGCTGAAAACTTTTCCTCTAAGATCAGGATGCCCATTCTCACTGCTTTTATTCAACATGGTACTAGAAATCCTGGCCATGGCAATCAGATAAGAAAAAGAAATAAAAGGCAACCAAATTTAATGAAGAAGTAAAACTTCCACTATTTGCACATGACATGATACTATATATAGAAAACCCTAAAGACTCCATCAAAAAACTATTAGAACTAATAACAGGATTCACCAAAGTTGCAGGATACAAGTTAATACACAGAAATCTGTTGCATTCCTATACAATAACAATGAACTAGCAGAAAGAGAAATCAGGAAAACAATTCCACTTACAATTAAATGAAAAAGAATAAAGTACCTGGGAATAAACCTAAACAAGTAAGTGAAGGACCTGTACTCTGAAAATTATAAGACACAGATCAAAGAAATTGAAGAAGACACAATAAATGTAAATCTATCCCATGCTCATGGATAGGAAGAATTAATATTGTCGAAATGGTCATTCCACCAAAAGCAATTTACAGATTCAGTGAAATCCCTATCAAAATACCAATGGCATTTTTCAATAAATTAGAACAAATAATTTTAAAATTTACATGGAACCACAAAAGACTGACTAGCCTTGAGAAAGAAGAACAAAGCTGGGATTATCATGCTCCCAGGTTTCAAGCTATGCTACAAGGCTACAGTGATCAGAACAATATGGTACTGGCACAAGAACAGACCCAAAGATCAGTGAATCAAAACAGAGAACCCAGAAATAAACCCATGCATATATGGTCAATTAATATATAGCAAAGGAGACATGAATATATATTGAGGGAAAGATAGTCTCTTCAATAAATGGTGTTCAGGAAACACGACAACCACATGTAAGAGAATGAAACTAGATCAGTGTCTTACACCATATAGAAATGTAAACTCTAAATGGAATAAAGACCTAAATATAAGACATGAAACCATAAAACTCTTAGAACAAAACATAGGCAAGAATTTCATGAACATCAGCATGAGAAATTTCTTTCTGGTTAAGTCTCTCTAGGCAAGGAAATCAAAAGCAAAAATAAACAAATGGGACTACATCAAGCTAAAAACTTCTGCACAGCAAAGGAAAACCCTCAACAAAACAAGAAGGCAGCCTACCATAGGGTAGAATATATTTGCAAATGATACATCGGCTAAGGGGCTAATATCCAAAAGATATTAAGAACTCATACAACTCAATGCCAAAAATACAAATAATCCAACCAAAAAATGGACAGAGGACCTGAATAGACATTTTTCCAAAGAAGACAAACAGATGGCTAACAGACCATGAAAAGATGCGAGACATCACTAATCATTAGGGAAATTCAAATCAAAATTACAGTGAGATATCATACCATACCAGTCAGAATAACTACTATCCAAAAGAAGAAATAACAAATGTCGGTGAGGATGTAAAGAAAAGGGAACCCTCCTAAACTGCTGGTGTGAATCTTAATTGATCCAGTCACTGTGGGAAACAATATGGAGGTTCCTCAAAAAAAGTAAAAAATAAAAATACCATATGACCCAGCATTTCCCTTTCTTGGAATTTGCCCAAAGAAAACAAAATCACTAATTTGGAAAGATACACGCACACCCGTGTTCATAGCAGCATTATTTACAATAGCAAAGATGTCGAAGCAACCCAAGTGCCCATCCGTAGATGAATGGGTAAAGAAGATGTGGTGCATATACACAATGGAATATTACTCAGCCATATAAAAGAAGGAAATATTGTCATTTGTGATAACATGGATGAACCCAGAAGGTATTATGCTAAGTGAAATAAGCCAGGCAAAGAAAAACAAATACCACATTTCACTTATATGTGGAATCTAAAAACCAAAACAGACCCACAAACATAGACAACAGCCTGTTGGTTACCATGGGGTTGGGGGGGATGGATGAAATAGGTGAAGGGGATAAAGAGGAATATACTGACAACTATAGAACAAGTTAGTTATAAGAATGGAAGTACAACATAGAGAATATCACCAGTAATATTATAATATCTTGGTATGGTGAGAGAGGGTAATTACACTTTTCATGACAAGTATCTAGTAATGTCTATAATTATCAAGTCACTATGTTGTACATCTGAAACCAGTATAATATTGTATATCTACTTTAGTCCGATCAGAAAACACAAACATAACTTAAAGCCAATTAATCAGTTCACTTCTAAATTATATGTTGAAAGGCATTCTATAATGACTTTTTATTCTATACACATCCCTATTTCACTAGCACTTAGAAGAGTTCTAGCAGAATATGTTGTCATAGGGAAATACTCTTACATATTTCTTTGCTGGAAGCCATGTGGATTTTCCTGTGGAATGATTGAAAATAAATGAATTACTCTTTTACATGTTGGTTAACTAATGGAAGCCTCTCATAAGGAAGAAAATTTACCTTTTGCAACTTTTTGTAAATAGAATCAGAACCTACAATCCTCATCAGGAAATAATGTACCCTTTGGGGACCTCTAAGAAATCTTAATTTCTGTGTAACTCACTGATGATTCTACTCTTAAATAGTAGCACTGAAACCCGTAGAAAACTTTCCAAAAATAAATTTAAAAAAATTCTTTTCTAAAAAATGTATTAAGTTGTAATTAGTGCTATGTTACCATCAGATACTCCTCTCTGCAGACAATACATTGTTCTTGCCTGGGCAAACAAAGTTAAAATAAGGCAAAGTTAAAATCTTTCTCACTAGCAAGTCCTGAAATTCTGTTATTGAGAGCTCTGCATTGGTTATATACAAAAAGGAGAGTTTTCAATGACTGGGAAATAATGAACAAAAAGTAACAAATGAATAATGAACAAAGAGTAATGTTCCTGGTGAGGCATTGGACAATAAGGAGACCAGCTTAATTTAAGTGAGAGAAGTTTGAAAAAGACTCATAAATACTGTAGAATTGGGGGCAAAGCTGAAAAATAAGAAAAGGACGGCAAAGGCTTATATCCTCTCAATTTTGGTGGCTACCACAAGATGAATGGTTTTTTAAGTGTGAGTGATTTCTGTCCAATGATGAATGTTCTCTGCCATCTCTACCTGTTCCTGGTGTCCACACCTTTTGTGAGGGGCCCACTAGGTGTTTGCCTAGCCTCTTGCCTCTGTCCATTGTAGCTGTTTCTCTTGCCATCTAATTGCAATGCACATGCTAAGTACTCTTGCTTAGCACACTGCCACCTTCCTGCCCTTTAACTCCCCAGAGCTGCCTAGGCTCTGCTACAATTTAGTGGAATTTAGTGAAGTGAGACGACCACAAACCTTAGGAGATTCTGAGTTCTAGTCATCTTGCTCCCATCCCCATATTCCTTGCTTCTCACAGACTATGCACTTACTCCTTTGGTATTCTTTGTCTCCTATGTCTGACCAAGTATTTCACTCTTCACTTTGCTCAAAAATCTTCCTCATTTTTGAACCTGTTGCAGGATTAATAAACTCTACTAAAATCTTTCCATCCTTTCTATCTACTTAAGGGCTTTAACTGAAACCTGGAGTTCTGCAGATGCCATATTTTCTTTGTTTATTTCAAGTGGAAACTGCCTATTTTTTCTCATTCCATGTGCTGAAAGAGAAGGATGTGGAGTAGGTGTCTTCTCTCTGTAATTCACTGTAACAATTACACATTCAGCTTGATGTTAAAAAATAAGCACGAAAATGTAATTATTTTCTACACAGTCTCATGCCTTTTGGAAATTCTATGCTCTTCCTTTCTTCACCCTGTCATCCAATAATTCCTCATTGCCCTACTTCACTTACTGAAGCATTTCCTTCCTGACTCTAAGTGTCTTTCTCTTGAAACCAAGTCTTACCCTCATACTGAATAACTTCAAGGTCATGGTAGGCATCTCAGTTCTTTGATGTCCACATATCATGGCCTTGTCTTTGACATCTCTTCAACATCATCAGATTATGTTGTTATTAGAAACCATCAGCATTTCTTACTTAAATCATTGCTTATAGTGATCTCCTAACCTATCTTTTTGTTTCCATGATGGCCCTCCCCCAATCCACTCTGCAAACCAGAATACTCTTTTAAAAAAGAAAATACAATCATTCCATTTCCTTTAAAATCCTTTGAAGGACTTTGGATCCTAGATTCAATGTGAATAAAGCCTGGAAGTCATCATTTCTGTCCTATAGGAAAAAGCTGGATGAACTGAAAATTGATCACTTTTCCTTGTCCCAGAACTGAGATCACAAGGCCAATTGACAGCCTGAAATCTGGACAGACAGCTATATCCAAAGAAATGCAGACCTGAGTTTGCTTACCTGGAGCAAAAACCAATGGGCTACATTTAATTAATTACACTGTGATTGAATTGTAAATATGTTTAAGGCTAGATTAAATATTGAGCAAGATCAATG
The DNA here is from genome assembly GCA_032199065.1 of Smutsia gigantea. Taxonomy (NCBI): domain Eukaryota; kingdom Metazoa; phylum Chordata; class Mammalia; order Pholidota; family Manidae; genus Smutsia; species Smutsia gigantea. Next base: position 484,585 of record JAVSCE010019758.1, on the reverse strand, counting down.
GAAACAAACAGTGGTAGAAATAAAAATAAATGCTAATAATTTCGGTAATTGTCACTGCTTAAGTTCAGCTTAGCTTTTTGTCTCTTCCCATGATATTCTCTATCTTTACATGGTGTTTTCATGCACTGGAAAGTTCTAACATCTCAACTGACCTTTAGCTTCCTGGTAAGCCACACACCTTTCAAAACCTTACTGTACTTTTTCTTGCTGTCAAAGTTAATTAAGAATTATTGATGGCATGGCTTTTTCAAGCCTTTGTTCAACGTCACTAGATAAGCAATCCTTCTCCTAAAAAAGAAGCTTCTTGTTAGTTTTGGGGCAAGTCTGAAATAACATTTTCTCCAGATTTGTTCTTTTCTTTCTCAGATGAAACAACTGTGAGTCTGTGTCCCTTTCATCAGTTTGCTTTTTTTTCCTAATCTCATAACCTCCCACCAGGGGGAAAAAATCTTAAAAAATTCATCTTTGTGACTAAATTACTAACGCAGTCAACTTCCTTTCTTTTTTATCAATGCACAATTAAGTGAGAATATTTTCCTCTCCTTCTTCCAGTTTTGCAACCTGCTTAGACCAACTTGATTTTCCTTTGACTGTTATAAATACCTCTGGCCATGGAAAGATAATTACAGTGATTGCCTCACAATGGCTGTTTTAGTAGCTATGCCTGACATGTATTCCTGATATTATGGTATCATGTAATAATTCACCATGACAACACTTTCCAGTATTACTTGTTTTTTTTTAATTGGTCACTATACAGATCTGTGCAATGTTAGAACATTTTGAGTGCAGTCTCCCCAGTAAAATGTATACAACTGAAAGCCTTCTCATATATTTCACAATTTGCATCTTTTAAGACTTCTGAAAGGGCAACTACTCCCAGCTCTACTAATAGCACACATACTGCTCATGTCATATTTGACAGTCTCTTTACTTATTTGTTTCCCCTTTTACTCTGAGGCTTCTTGCAAGCAGAGACCTTGCCTTCTTGTGAGTCTTTGGAATTTAACACAACTCCTTGTATGGTATTCCCAACAAATAGTTGTTGAATAGATGAATAAATAAATAAAAGGTTGTATATAGGCATGAATAAGTGAATAAATGAAAGAATTAGTATCTTAAATATAGTTAACATACTAATAGGTAGGCTTAGGATGAAAGGAGACTTTGAAATCTTTTTGGCTTTAGGAAGAAACCAAAAAATAAACAAACTTCAGGATGTAGTTATGCCTAGGAGGTAGTACTTCTTGCCTCCTCCAGGTTTCTTTGTGTGTCACACTAAAAATTAACTCCTCCCCAACAGCAGCTGCTTGTTATCGCCTTCAGTGTCCTGCAAATTATGTGAAATTGGAAAAATATGAGAGAAAAGAGTTCCCTTCTATAAAACAGAAAAGGTGAATAAAAAGTAGGTAGCAAAACTTGTTTCTATGATTTCCCTTTTTAAAACAACAGATATTATGTGCCAATACACTGTTTCAATATCCAGAGAACTTAAACAATTGCATCCATATATTCAATAAGGTCCAGAAGAAAGGGCTTGGTCATAAGAAGTGATGCCGCAAATTAACATATACTAAGAAAAATTAATAATAGGAGGACTGGAGGTTAGTGTCTGCAATGCAATTTGCTCCTTAGTTTACATTATGGAAGTAAGGAGGAAAGATCATTGTCAAAGCAGAATTTTGGCAGCCCTATGATAAACTCTCTAATTAGAATAATCAGAGTATCCAAGAACAAAGATTTTTTAAATTGGCTTGCAGTGAGTGCAGGTGATGAAGCAGCTGGCAGAGTTAATAACATACCTTCTATAATTGCCAAAGACCTAGTTCCAAACAGAGTGGGTAATGCCACATTGGAAAGAGATGAAGAGAAAATTAGGTAGGGATGAGGGGGCAGAATACATGGGAGTGCAAAGAAGTTGCAGGAGTGTGCAGAGACTGAATGGGTGTATGGACAAGGAGTCATCTCAGAGCAAGGACAGGGAAAGAGGAATTTGAGGGGGAATGCAATGACAGGTAGGTAGGAAACCGGAAACACAAGGAACATTTGCAAAGGAATAATATTTTGAGCAGGAAACAGAGTTCTGGTTGCCGAGGCTGAGGCTGATTAATTGGCTCAGAATGCTTTGCATTGGAAGGAGTGTGTTTGGAGAACTGAGGGCTGATTCTCAATGCTTATTTGCCAAATTAGAGGCAAAAACAGGACCAAGTGTTTAGACTTGGGAAGAAAAGAATAGGGGAGAATGAGCTTGAGTTAATAGTTGATTACTGAAATATCTTACCAGAAGATAGATGGTAGCTTAGTATGTTTAAAATTGCTGAGGGGAAAGCAAGAATTAGCTTCAATTTATAAAAATTCACTATGCAAAAAATGTTGCCAATACCTTTCTATTCTATCAAGAATAGCTATAGTGTTGTGTTCACCTTGAATCTAGGTTTAACATCCTGTTATATTCCACCTAAATGGTGACCTAACTTAATGTTCCACTAATCTTTCATTTTGTACTTGGAAAGGGTATATGATTTTGGAGGGAAAATAGCAAAGTATTAAAGTAATCCAAATAGTATTTTAGAGACAGGTAGATATAAGCCAAATAAAACATACTGTTAAAAAGCAGAACCAAAATACAAAGACCTTGGAAAACAGACAGTTTAACACCCGCTGGCATCAGTAAAATGTAATGGGAAAGCATTTGTCCAGCTCTAATACAGTTGTGATTACAGAAGCGTTTTACTGGCAAAAACACTTGAAAGAAAGACAAACTACATCAGGGATATCAGAGAAGGGCTGTGAGACACCAAAGTAGTCTTGGATGCCAAACCACTCTCTGTATTATAATGCCAAGGTAATAAAAGGAACTAGAAGTACTTGCTTAATGTGGTCACAGGATAAAACAGCCCCAAGGGATTCAGGACAGGAAAGTCAAGTGTATTTTTCTTGTGGAAGGAAGAAGCTTGTGGAAAATGGAGTTTTGTTTAAATATCTAAATCCAAGTTTGAGGTGAATACCTTTTTAATGTTGCAGGCATATTGGTCTGCTTTCTCTGGGTGCTTGCTCAGGATGGATGGTTGCGGAGGCACATGCCCAGGTCACTCATATACAGTTGCCTCTCCTGTTCTATTACACAGTCTGCGTTGTATTGCAGAGGAAACCGTGGACTGTAAGCATGCTTTCCCACTTCCCTGTTATTTTATACTGAACATGGTCCAGACAGTCCTATTGCTGAGGAATTCTCTCTGCACTCACCATTTCTCAGAAAGGTAGGGCATATCCAGAATGGTAAGTCAAATAAGGCATCATTTCTTTATGAAAAGAAAGCTTTCTACCAGAAGTGATTGTCTAAAGGTACAAGTAGTCTGTTGACTTAAGAACTGATTGCCTGTAAGCAGTTAGGCAAATAACTGGTATAGGAAGGAAATGGGAAAGAGAAAAACTATTTTAAAAAGAGAGAGAGAGAGAGAGAGAAAACAAAAAAACAAGGGTCAGAGAGAACCCTTCTTCTAGTCGGGAAATGTGGCCTGTTCCTGAATTCCCTGTCATTGCACTCTGTTTTTCTGCCAGAGGGCTGCATGCAGAAAGCTGCACCTCTGTGTATCTGAGTCTCTTCTGGCTTCCTTTAGCCCTTCCCACAGCACTCTCTGCCTGCTTGGTTGTCCCTGAGGTCCACTGCCACTCCTCCGTTTCTCAGTTCTGACTGCCTGACATGATAGTCCCCCAGAGCCTGCGGTTGGATCTGCTCCAGCTGTGCCTGTCCTGCTGTAGGCGGCCAAGCGACTAAGTCAGCTCCTTTTCCACCAGGTTCATGGCCATGGCTGGTGTGGTTCATGACTGGAAAGTCTATACCTAATGGTTTGTTTAATTGTTAGGTTTTGGAATATCAGCATATGGTTTCAGTGATGATTCCTTTTTCTTAAACATTTGCTCATTTCTGGAGTTTCCCCATGTTCACATAGTAAGGAAACTAAGCAGCATCAAGATGGCAGGCATGATAACATCAGTTCTCCACTTTTTAAATTTTCCATAGGCTGAGTTTGCTGCTAAATTAAATAATGTCTTCATATTTAGAATTGTTTCAGGCAAATTTCAATTCAGTGAGGTTTACGTAGAAGAACTTTGAATTTCTGACAAACGACAGATGGCAAAGCCAAATGCTGACGGCTATGGCAGCTATATATCTGAAATAGGAAACATTTTTCAAGAATCAGTATTGTCATTTTTCTTTCCAATTCCATTTGAGTACTAAGAACAAGCTAGAAATCAGATAAAAGAAAAAAATACATGTTACCTGGATTCTCCTGTTTTTTTTTTATAAGACTGATTCATCAATATGGGCACACAAAAAAGTGTTATCCATGGTTCAGCTTCCATGTCTGTTCATGGCATCTGTGAGATGTGCACACCTTGTACATGAGGCACAGGAGAGGATTTTGGTGTACCCCCCTTGGCTATGTTGTCACTCTCATATGCTTTAAGCTCAGGGTCCCTGTGGCATTGCACATCCTCAGTGGAGAGATGCTGTATTTCAAGAGGAGGGAGAAGTGGAGTGGGTATAGGCCAGTAATTACCCTTGGTCCTTGGGAGGCTGCTCAGTTTTGCAAAAATAACTCAGGTCTCTTGATGTTCAATGCCTTGGTCCCAGTCCTATGAGGCTATGTATGCATGACCTTGGGGAGGACACTTCATCTTCCTAAGCCCGTGTTGTCATCTGCAAAAGGGAAAACAAACATTTTTGCTCTTTTACTTCCAAGGTTGTTGTCAAGAGGCAAGTTAGGTAGGTAGAAGAATATTCCTTGTAATCTTTAAGGAGCTATATAATGTTGCCACAGAATGCTCTTCAGTATCATCACTGTGGGTCTAAGTCCCTCTAAAGAGTGTTGAAGAGGCATGGAGTTCCTATCTGCAGGTTGGTTCTTACGCTCTATGACTGTCCTAAGAAGTTGATAGGTTGGACAGCAGGGTCTGAAACATACAGCCTCTCCTTGTCATATCCCATCTATGTCACCTCTTAGCTGCTACCACTAAAGATTGTGACACAACAAGCTGGAAAGGATACTTAGCCACTAAAGGATACTTTACCTCATTCCTTTCCCAGGATTGCTTCCCAATGTCAAACACAAGATTTTCCTTGGTTTTATTTTCCTCCAACTCAAAGTGTTTTGCACTTAGTTGAGAACAGACCAATTAATTCCCCAGCATGGAGAGCATTCTTAGAACTGAATTCCTGAAAGCCATCAGGACCAGATCTTTGAGAATCTGACAAGGCGTCATTAAGTGGATGCTCAATAAAATATTGTTTTGACACTGCCCTGTGTATTACAATAAATACCAGTCAGTTTTTGGCACTGAAGTTCTGCCCTATGTGACTCAAGACAATGGACTAGTATAATTCGTTCAGCACTCCTTTGTGGGTAGTAGTCATGAAGTCAGGATGGCTTCAAGATCTGGGTGAATCCTTTTGTATCCATTAGTAAATTCAACTAGTCATCTTCCCTATTTTCACTGTTCTTTCCACCCCACTCCCCCCCGCCCATATACACATTTGTCACACATGCTTTTGAGTGTTCCTCTTCAATGCCTTTTGAATCTGTGTTCACTCCAGAAAAGAGAGAGATGTTTTCTTGCTTTATCTGAACATAACCTTCATGCAATTGACCTTCTGGCAGCGGTCTTCCTCCCTCCAATCCATCCTTTCTCCATTCTGCTACTAGAGCCATTTCCAAGTGCATAAACCATGACTTTGTTACTTCTTTGTTAGTGTTCCAGTGCTTCCCTGAACCCACAGGATTATGTCCGGATTCCTCAGCATGGATTACAAGGCCTTACTCTTCCACTCAATAGGTCTGCATTTCTCAAGTCTAACCCTAAGATCATCTGCTTCAAAGGAAACCAGGATGTTTGTTAAAAAATGAGTATTGCAACGCTCTAGCCTGAAAGTGCTGAATTAGGATTTTGGGGAGCAATAGTCCCAGGTGACTTTTATGTGTAGTTAAGTAAGGATCGCTGCACTAGCCCATGAATAAAGAAATCCCTTGGGGCCAAAAAAAGAACTGTGTCTATCCCCCATATTTTCTTGGCACTACTACAAGCTCAGTAAATATTTGTTTAATTAAAAAAAGATGCACTATGGGCCTAACTACTCAAAATTCACCAAGTGGAGTTATTTCTTGACCAGAAACAGGCATGAAGAAACATTTTGGTATGAAGGAAATATTCTGTATTGATCTGGGTTATGACTTCATGTATTTATTACATGTGAAAATTCACTTAAGATTAATGCATTTTTATACACTTAACTGTACATCTGTTATACCTCAAAATGAATAAAAAATGGCTCAGTTAATGAATAAAACCCAACATTTTTTCCTTCTGCTCCTTTCTGTACCAAAGTAGGTTTTCTCTCCAGTGTTTCTTATCTTTGTTAACAAACCGTCTCTCCAAGCCCCCAAGGTTTAATGCATCAGTCCTTCTTTAAAAATTTTTTTCTCTTTCTAATCTTCATGAAAACACTTTTGAAGTCCATCTGTTCCCCACCCCCCCATGGTCTCGCTCTCCCTTTTTTGCGAGTGCTCCTTTTTGCTAATTTCAATGACACTGCCCCATTCAGGCCCTTATTAGTTAGAATTTGCCATCTGAACCCAGTTTAGACTCCAAATGGCTCTGGATGACATAGAAAGTCCTCCTTATATTTGACCTTCATTATCTGCTCTTAACCTATTTATACTGACTGCTTCTTCTCCCTTGGCCTCAACACCCAGTCACCCTATACTTCTTGAATATTAGTCTATTTCCTTATGTCTTTACTTATGCTCTTTTCACTGTCCAGAATCCCACTTTTATCTTCTGAAAGTCTCTACAGCCCAGCTCACATGCTACCTCTTTCTTGAAGTTGCCTCTGATTCCCTGTCTGAAAAGAATCATTCAATTCCTAATGTTCTTTTTTTTCTTTTATTAAGGTATTATTGATATATACTCTTATGAAGGTTTCACATGAAAAAACAATGTGGTTACTACATTTACCCATATTATCAAGTCCCCACTCATACCCCAATTCAGTCACTGTCCATCAGTGCAGTAAGGTGGCACAGATTCACTGTTTGCCTTCTCTGTGCTACTCTGTCTTCCCCACACCATGTGTACTAAACATAATACCCCACAATCCCCTTCTCCCACCCTCCTCACCTACCCTACCACACCCCTTCCCCTTGGTAACCACTGGTTCCTTCTTGGAGTCTCTGAGTCTGCTACTATTTTTGTTCCTTCAGTTTTGCTTCGTTGTTATACTCCACAAATGAGGGAAATCATTTGGCACTTGTCTTTTTCTGCCTGGCTTATTTCACTGAGCATAATATCCTCCAGCTCCATCCATGTTGTGGCAAATGGCAGAATTTGTTTCCTTCTTATGGCTGAATAGTATTCCATTGTGTATATGTACCACCTCTTCTTTATCCATTCATCTACTGATGGACACTTAGGTTGCTTCCATATCTTGGCTATTGTAAAAAGTGCTGCAATAAACATAGGGGTGCATATGTCTTTTTGAATCTGAGAAGTTGTATTCTTTGGGTAAATTCCAAGGAGTGGGATTCCCGGATCAAATGGTATTTCTATTTGTAGTTTTTTGAGGAACCTCCATATTCCTTTCCACATGGTTGAACTAGCTTACATTCCCACCAGCAGTGTAGAAGGGTTCCCCTTTCTCCGCATCCTCACCAGCATTTGTTGTTCTTAGTCTTTTGGATGGTGGCCATCCTTACTGGTGTGAGGTGATATCACATTGTGGTTTTAATTTGCATTTCCCTGATGATTAGTGATGTGGAGCATCTTTTCATGTGTCTGTTGACCATCTGAATTTCTTCTTTGGAGAACTGTCTCTTCATATTCTCTGATCATTTTTTAATTGGGTTATTTGCTTTTTGGGTGTAGAGGCATGTAAATTCTTTGTATATTTTGGATGTTAACCCCTTGTTGGATATGTTATTTACAAATATATTCTCCCATACTGTATAGGATGCATTTTTGTTCTGTTGGTGGTGTCTTTTGCCGTACAGAAACATTTTAGTTTGATGTAGTCCCATGAGTTCATTTTTACTTTTGTTTCCCTTGCTCGAGGAGATGCATTCAGGAAGAAGTCACTTATGCTTATATTCAGGAGATTTTTGCCTATGTTGTCTTCTAGGAGTTTTATGGTTTCACGACTTACATTCAGGTCCTTGATCCATTTTGAGTTTGCTTTTATGTATGGGGTTAAACAATAATCCAGTTTAATTCTCTTGCATGTAACTGTCAAGTTTTGCCACCACCAGCTGTTGAAGAGGTTGTCATTTCTCCATTGTATCTCTATGGCTCCTTTATCATATATTAATTGACCATATATGGTTGGGTTTATATCAGAGCTCTCTAGTCTGTTCCATTGGTCTATGGGTCTGTTCTTGTGCCAGTACCAAATTATCTTGATTACTGTGGCTTTGTAGTAGAGCTTGAAGTTGGGGAGAGTAATCCCCCCAGCTTTATTCTTCCTTCTCAGGATTGCTTTGGCTATTCAGGGTCTTTTGTGGTTCCATATGAATTTTAGAATGATTTTCTCTAGTTCTTTGAAGAATGCTGTTGGTATTTTGATAGGAATTGCATTGAATCTGTAGATTGCTTTAGGCAGGGTGGCCATTTTGACAATATTAATTCTTCCTATCCATGAGCACGGGATGTGTTTCTGTTTATTGGTATCTTCTTTAATTTCTCTCATGAGTGTCTTGTAGTTTTCAGAGTATAGATCTTTCACTTCCTTGGTTAGGTTTACTCCTAGGTATTTTATTCTTTTTGATGCAATTGTGAATGGAATTGTTTTCCTAATTTCTCTTTCTGCTAGTTCATCATTAGTGTATAGGAATGCAACAGATTTCTGTATATTAATTTTGTATCCTGCAAGTTTGCTGAATTCAGATATTAATTCTAGTAGTTTTGCAGTGGAGTCTCTAGGGATTTTTATGTACAATATTGTGTCATCTGAAAATAGTGACAGTTTGATTTCTTCCTTACCAATATGGATGCCTTCTATTTCTTTGTGTTGTCTGATTGCCGTGGTTAGGACCTCCAGTACTAAGTTGAATAAAGTGGGGAGAGTGGGCATCCTTGTCATGTTCCCAAACTTAAAGGAAAAGCTTTCAGCTTCTTGCTGTTAAGTATAATGTTGGCTGTGGGTTTGTCATATATGGCCATTATTATGTTGAGGTACTTGCACTCTATACCCATTTTGTTGAGAGTTTTTATCATGAATGGATGTTGAATTTTGTCAAATGCCTTTTCAGCATCTATGGAGATGATCATGTGGTTTTTGTCCTTCTTTTTGTTGATTTGGTGGATGATATTGATGGATTTTTGAATGTTGAACCATTCTTGCATCCCTGGAATAAATACTACTTGATCAGGATGGATGATCTTTTTGATGTATTTTTTTATTTGGTTTGCTAATATTTTGTTGAGTATTTTTGTATCTATGTTCATGAAGGATATTGGTCTCTAATTTTCTTTTTTTGTGGTGTCTCTGCCAGGTTTTGGTATTAGGATGATGCTGGCCTCATAGAATGAGTTTTGACGTATTCCCTCTTCTATTTTTTGGAAAACTTTAAGGAGAATGTATAATTTGGTCTTCAATAAATGTTTGATAAAATTCAGTGGTGAAGCCATCTGGTACAGGCGTTTTGTTCTTAGGTAGATTTTTGATTACCAGTTCAATTTCGTTGCTGGTAATTGGTCTGTTGAGATTTTCTGTTTCTTTCTGTGTCAGCCTTGGAAGGTGTATTTTTCTAGAAAGTTTTCCATTTCTTCTAGGTTATCCAGTTTTTTAGCATATAATTTTTCATGGTATTCTCTAATAGTTCTTTGTATTTCTGTGCTGTCTGTAGTGATTCTTCCTTTCTCATTTCTGATTCTGTTTATGTGAGTAGACTTTTTTTCTTGATAAGTCTGGCTAGGGGTTTATCTATTTTGTTTTTTTTCTCAGCGAATCAGCTCTTACCTTTGTTGATCCTTTCAATTGTTTTATTCTTCTCGATTTTATTTATTTATGCTCTAATCTTTATTATGTCCCTCCTTCTACTGACTTTGAGCCTCATTTGTTCTTCTTTATCTGGTTTCATTAATTGTGAGTTTAGACTGCTCATATGGGATTGTTCTTCTTTCCTGAGGTAGGCCTGTATTGCAATATACTTTCCTCTTAGCACGGCCTTTGCTGCATCCCACAGATTTTGCAGTGTTGAATTATTGTTGTCATTTGTCTCCATATATTGCTTGATCTCTGGTTTTATTTGGTCCTTGATCCATTGATTATTTAGGAGCATGTTATTAAACCTCGATGCGTTTGTGGGATTTTTCATTTTCTTTGCATGATTCATTTCTAGTTTCATTCCTTTGTCATCTGAGTAGCTGGTTGGTACAATTTCAATATCTTTTTGAATTTACCAAGGCTCTTTTTGTGGCCTTGTATATGATCTATTCTTTAAAATGTTCCATGTGCTCTTGAGAAGAATGTGTATTCTGCTGTTTTGGGTGTAGGATTCTGTAGATGTCTGTTAGGTCCATCTGTTCTAATGTGTTGCTCAGTGCCTCTGTCTTCTTACTTATTTTCTGTCTAGTTGATCTGTCCTTCAGAGTGAGTGGTGTGTTGACATCTCCTAGAATGAATGCATTGCATTCTATTTCCTCCTTTAATTTTGTTAGTATTTGTTTCACATATACAGGAGCTCCTGTGTTGGGTGCATAGATATTTATAATGGTTATATCTTCTTGTTGGATTGACCCTTTTATCAATATGTAATGTCCTTCTTTGTCTCTTGTGACTTTCTTTGTTTTGAAGTCTATTTTGTCTGATATAACTACTGCAACTCCTGCTTTTTTCTTCCTATTAGTTGCATGAAATGTCTTTTTTCATCCCTTCACTTTTAGTCTGTGTATGTCTTTGGGTTTAAAGTGAGTCTCTTGAAGGCAGCATATGATGGGTCTTGCTTTTTTATCCATTCAGTGACTCTATGTCTTTTGACTGGTGCATTCAGTCCATTTACATTTAGGGTGATTATCGATAGGTATGTACTTATTGGAATTGCAGGCTTCAGATTCGTGGTTACCAAAGGTTCAGGGTTAACTTCCATACTATCTAAGAGTCTAACTTAACTCACTTAATATGCTATTACAAACACAATCTAAAGGTTCTTTTTTTTTCTCCTCCTTTTTCTTCCTCCTCCATTCTTTATATATTAGGTATCATATTCTGTACTGTTTGTCTATCCCTTGATTGACTTTGAGAATAGTTAATTTAATTTTGCATTTTCTTAGTAATTAACTGTTCTTTCTTTACTGTGGTTTTATTACCTCTGGTGACAGCTATTAAACCATAGGAACACTTCCATCTATAGCAGTCCCTCCAAAATACACTGTAGAGATGGTGTGTGGGAGGTAAATTCTCTCAGCTTTTGCCTATCTGGGAATTGTTTAATCACTGCTTCAAATTTAAATGATAATCTTGTTGGATAAAGTAATCTTGGTTCAAGGCCGTCTACTTCATTGCATTAAATACATCATGCCACTCCCTTCTGGCCTGTAAGGTTTCTGCTGAAAAGTCTGATGATAGCCTGATGGGCTTTCCTTTGTAGGTGATCTTATTTCTCTTTCTGGCTGCTTTAATAGTCTGTCTTTACCCTTAATCTTTGCCATTTTAATTACTATATGTCTTGATGTTGTCTTCCTTGGGTCCCTTGTGTTGGGAGATCTCTGCACCTCCATGGCCTGAGAGACTATCTCCTTCCCCAGATTGGGGAAGTTTTCAGCAATCACCTCCTCCAAGACACTTTCTATCCCTTTTTCACTCTCTTCTTCTTCTAGTACTCCTATAATGCTAATATTGTTCCACTTGGATTGGTCACACAGTTCTCTCAATATTCTTTCATTCTTAGAGATCCTTTTTTCTCTCTGTGCCTCAACTTCTTTGTAGTCCTCTTCTCTAGTGTCTATTTCATTTATCATCTCATCAACCGTATCCAATCTGCTTTTAATACCGTCCATTGTGCTCTTCAATGATTGGATCTCTGACCATTATTCATTCCTGAGTTCTTGAATATCTTTCCATACCTCCATGAGCATGTTAATGATTTTTATTTTGAACTCCCTTTCATGGAGAGTCATGAGGTCCATATCATTTAAATCTTTCTCAGGAGTTTTATTAATACTTTTACTCTGGACCAGGTTCCTTTGGCATTTTGTATTTGTGTATGGCGCCCTCTAGTGCCCAGAAGCTCTACCCTCTGGGGCTGCTCAGCCCCTGAAGCAATGTCGGGGATTGCAGGGGAGTATTACTGGTGCCTCGGGGGAGGGAAGAGCTGTTTCCTGCTTCCTGGCTGCTATGACTGTCTCCATTGCCTGAACCAGTGGGCTGGGCACACAGGTATAAGCCTTTGTGCTTTGCGTTTTTAGTTGATGTGGATAGATCTTCCCTCTGGCTGGCCTAATGCCAGGGTAGGGTTTCCCAGTTTTCAAGCCCCGTGGGGCTGGCCAGGAGAAAGGCACAGTAGTCTGCCTCTCACAGAAGGGATTCTTGGAGTTGTGTAGGCAGCCAGGGAGCTGGAGCACCTGAAGATCACAAAAGCTCCTAATATGCTGGGCAGAGTGCACCCAGACAATTTTGTCTACCTGTCCTTTCTCCTGAGCAGTAAGCTCCATGCAATCCTTGCCCCTTTAGCAGCCCTCTTGCTAAGGGCTTCTTTGTTAGGAAGTCTCTCAGACTGCCCATCTTTCTTTTGTCCCCAAGCAGCTGGGTATGGATCCGTGCTTTCACAAGCAGCTGGATTCTTAGTCTCTCCAGGAATTCTGCCTGTCTTAGCTTTCCAACCCCCTAATTACAAGAGTATCATGCAAGCACCATGAAATGTAGGTTTGTGCTCCCAGAGCAGATCTCCAGAGTTAAGTATTCAGCAGTCCCAGATCTCCACTCCCTCCCTGCTCCATTCCTCTTCCTCCTGCTGGTGAGCTGGAGTGGGGGAAGGGCTTGGATCCCACAGGACCACAGCTTTAGTATGTTACCTTTTCCATGAGGTCTGCTCTTGTTGCCAGGTGTATGCAGTTTGTTGCAGTCCTCTTTCCTGTTGCTTTTTCAAGAGTAGTTGTATTAGTTATATCTTCATATTATATGTGATTTTAGGAGGAAGCCTCTGTCTCACCTCTCACACTGCCATCTTTAATCTTCCCTCTCAGGAATCCAATTCCTAATGTTCTTAATGTGTGAGAGTTTATTGGTTCAGAATAGGCATAGGTCCTTCAGGTCTCCATGCCCAGAGAAGAAACATCAAGATCGCGGGGAAGGGCACCATGTAACTGTCCTCCAGGAGCATAGGTCTCTTACACCCTGCAGGAAGAGAAGAGGTTCACGATGAAGAGTACACATTAGGCACTAAAAAGAACTGGTTTTCAGTCTCCTGTAGCCACACTTCTGGCTGAAAGGAAGAGACACTGGCCCTTGCACATAAGCAAGAGACTATTGTTTCTATCCTTTGGATGTGACCTCACAATTACTGGAGGGTTTGAGAAGGAAAGAAAAAAGAGGCTCTTCCGTTTCAAAATTCAGCTCGTTGGTGCATAAATCCAAACAGGAGATATTTGATTGTAAGTATATGTGCAAGTAAAATTATAATTATTAATGCTTACTATTTGTAAATCCTTTCAATTAAAAAAGTACTTTCATATGCATCTTCTTTAACCCTAATAACACTTCTGTGGAGGTAGTGCTATTTCTCTAGTCATTTTCTAAAAAATTAATAATGTGTCATTTAGAGAGTGTAAGATTTTAAAGAAAGTGGTACACTGGAGACTCAATGTAAAATTTCTTACAGATCTTGTGCTTTGAAGTAAAAGTAAATGTTTTCTTACTATTGTAATTTTACTTAAAAATTTTAAATTGAAACTAGAAGTAGAAGGTGCATGCATACATATGTGCATATCCTATAAACTTATATGTCATATACATGTGTATTTATAGGTATAACATATGAATCTTCTTCAAACTAAACCTGTGCTGAGATGGCATTTTGAGAAAACTTTCTGGAAAATAGAGCATAATGCTCATTCAACTCATTATATGTGCTTTTAAGAGTTAAAGCTGTTGGAAATCTCAGTTTCATGTAGATCTCTTAAATTAAAGTGTATGCAGACAATGGGACTCCATTAATGACTCTAGAATTTCTTGAGGCTTTACATAGTAAGGGAAAGAAACAGTGGGGCTGTCTTGATCTTATTTTCAAATCAGACTGTTCTTATTCAGCTCCACTGAATTTTTCCTAAGTGAGCTAGAAAAGACCCTAATTTTGTGTTTCAGGGAAAGCTTAATAACAATAATAATAGTAATCAAAACAGCTAATATTTATTTTGCATTATATGGCAGTCATTATACTTTGTCACTTAATCCTCATGACTGTCATACATCATTAATATTGCCATTGTGTTAGACAAGTGAGACAAAGTGTAGTTAGGTGATTTCCTCACCATCACACAGTGAGATTATAGGAATGGTATTTGTTTTAGTCTAGCTTTCTCCTCCAGGTAAGCAATTTTAGGGTGGCGATTGCAGTGATCAAGAATGAGGGACTGGGGAGAATAAAACTGGGAAAGATGTATATTCAGTTTAAGAGACTGATATCAAAATGCCCATTGTCATGGCAAAGCTGGGACCCATCAGGACTTTGTAAAAGAAGAGAGCCAGCCAAGCAATTCTCAAAGCTGTCCACCAACAGATTGATGGGGGCCAGCATTTATCCACTGGCTCCCATCACTTCCTTGAGTACTAACCTAGGTGCTTGTGATCCCTGCCCTCAGTGTACACACACACACACACACACACACACACACACACACACTAATGCTCACACTCATTCGTACTCTCACTCCCTCCCTCCTGAACTGTAGGCTTCATGCTCTTGAGTTCCAACTGGATTCCCATGCTTTAACATTGGAGAGGCCCAGCATAAAGAGAAACCAGTGGAGGGACAAGTCAAAGCCCACACAGAATTTGTTTATCACGCTAGAGCTGGAATCAGATATAAGGTTGAGAGGATGTAAGGCCAGCCATAGGATACATTTAATATAGCTCACATCTTGCACTGCTAAGAACTGCTTGTGCCTTACATTAAAACCTAAATGATGACTTCTTGAAGGTAGAGTGTCTAACTGAAATTTGCAAAAGATTGAACATTCACCTGAAACTAACAATGTTATATTTCAATTATACCTCACAATACTCTGGTTTCTCTTCAGATCGCATAAATCTTTTGCCTTTTTCAATTATACCTCATTAAAAAAATTTTTTTAAAGACTTAATATTCATTGTTTAGTGAAACAAACTACTTGCTACTGGCAAGCAATATGAGTGTACTATATTACTTGAGACTATTCAATCTCCTATACAGAACAGGATAATTAATGGGATGATGAAACCTATGAGTGTATAACATAGATAGTAAGCTGGGAGCTTATGATACATAAGTAAGGTTCCTAGGATGCGTTAAATATAGATAATGAGTTAATAAGAAGCCTGTGAGGCATAGGCAAAATTTATCAGACATGTTAAAAACAGATTGTAAATGAGTTAGTAATTTATAAGACATGCCAAAAATAGAATAAATAGCGAAGATGATGGAACAAATATGAATACTACCTTTACATAGAATAGAAAAGAGCAAGTCATGATTATGCCTCTTCTGGATGGGCTGTGTCATGATTATACCTCTTTGGATTGACAGCTCATGTGCACTGTTTGGAAGAAATGCAAATAAAACCTATGGTTGTTCAATAGGCAACTTCCTGCTCTGGCCAGGTATACTTGTCCCTGCCTCTTTCTGATAGAACAAGCATGAGTCATTGACTCAAGTCACCTTCTGTCTATGAACTTCCTTGCTCTAATTGCAACTCTGGATCTTATAATCATACTGTAAGCAAGAAGGTTGATGTAGTTAGCTGAGAGAGAGACAGGACAAAGGAATAATTTGTAACCCAGGACTCAAGCAGTGTGGTCCTTCTGTTAACTTGTAACCTATCCTAGAAATGTTAACCTAAGCCCCTTCTCCCCCATTGGTTTTTGCTGTGTGTTTTAAAATAATTTAATAAGCCATTTATATTTGTTCTGTGAGCTCTTTTTTTCTGTCCTTTGGGTGAGATGACTTGGTAGTGTATTCAGAGGTCACCATCGCATGAAATAATTCTCCACTTTGCAGCAGATCAAGACTACTGAAGTTTGACCTGAGAATAGCACCCTCAGGGCATAGAGATAAATCAAGACCAAGTGGGCTGTGAACACTGGGATTTCAGTACAGCCAGAGTGGAAAGACCCTGTTAATACCTGCTTAATAACCCCAGCATCCAGTTGAGACACTAGAAAAGATGCTTTAGGAATAAAAATTACACTTTAGATTAAGAACTACCTTAGATCCACCTTAGCAAAGCCCAAGAACTCTTTAATGATATGAAGATCTGAAGATAGACAATTTTAAGAATGGGTGAAAGATTCAACTAGACACTCACAAACTAAGAAATATAAATGGCCAATAAGCACACGAAAGATGTTCAACCTTCCAGAGCATCTATCATTAGAGAAATGCAAGTTAAAAACACATTAGGGTACCGTGTCACACTCATTAGAATAGTTAAAATCAAGAAGTTGAAAATTAAAATTAAAAAGACTGACCATAACAAGTGAGGATAAGGAGCAACTGGAACTCTTGTACATTCTTGGTAGGAATGTAAAATGATAGAACTACTTTGGAAAGGAGAATTGCTTATAATCTTGTACCTATTCCTATGTAACCAGTAAGTCCACTAAGTATTTTCCCCAAGAAAAATGAAAATATATTTTCACATTAAAACTTGACAGGAATGTTTTTAGCAGCTTGTTCAAATTAGCTCAGCAGTAGAAACAACTAAAATGTCCATCAGCAGATGAGTGTATAAACAAAATGTGGCATGTTTCAAAATGAGATAATAGCAATTAAAAGGATGAGTTACTGTTACATGTGATAACATGTTTGGAACCCAAAGATACTGTGTTGAGCAAAAAAAGAGAAAAACAGACACATGAAAGTATATACTATATGATTTCACTGATATGAAGGTCTAGACTGGGAAAAACTGAGCTATAGATATTGGATCTGCAGTTACTTGAGGAGGAGAGTGGGGATAATTTACTGCATAGGGTATGAGGGAACTTTTTGTTGTGATGAAAATATTTTTATATTGATTAGGGTGGACATGGGTGTCTACATTTATCGAAACATCTGGAACTATACACTTAAAATGTATGCATTTATTGTATGTAAATTGTGCCCCATAAAGTTGATTAAAACTGCCACAGCAATTCCCACAGCTGGCTACAATTACTGTAGACTATCAGCATATCGGAGCTTTAAGGAACCATTCCAGCAGTATATTCCAATTATTACTAGGTATTCAGGCAGGGATATTAAATTCTGTATCATGGGAGAGTGCATATAGGTGAATAACTTCTCTTCCTCTAGTCTTATATTTTGCCCTTCAACCCAAGGGTTACTCACATGACTTATAAATATTAGCCAAATTTTTCAGTTCTTTCAGTGAATGAGCTATTACCTTCCAGGGCAGAGACTCTGCCTCCTTGCTTGGCTTTTGGTGAGATCTGATTCTAGCCCTTGATTTGTGGGAATGAGGAGAAGTATGCTGGATCCTGAGGAAGCCAGACACAACCTGGTGGGACATTTGCCTCAGGTCACTTTTTTTGCAAGGATTTCAGACAAGGGCAGGCTGCTGTCCTCTCTAAAGAGGGAAGGGGTTTGCTTCTGCTGTGCTAGAGGATTTAGAACAATTTGCAAGTACAACTTTCTTAGGTACATTAGTCTCCTTTGAAATTCTCTTACTCTTAAATGAATCCAGGATCCAACCTTTAACACAGGCTTCACTGAGACTGCATGAGAGTGGGCGTTCTATAAGCTCTTCTACAGAGGCCTTTATGGCTTTCATAGCTCACTCTGAGCTGAGAGTTGGCTTACCAACCCAACAGTTTTTTTTTCAATGTTTTCAATGCAGCCAACAGAACCCTGCCTTATAATTACCACTGCCACCTATTCTGTTCAGTAACTCACATTACCCTGGACTTCACTTTCTACCTGTATATAATTCCAACACACCTTAGGTGACAGTATTTTTAATTGTGATGTTACAGCACCATTGGTGTTATCACTGTCCCACTGGTTACCAGACATTGGTGAGTGCTCAGGTCTGGAATCTCATCCTGGAGGTCTAATCTCTAAGGCTACTTCTAGGATCAATTGTCTTGGCCTGGGTTCTACTCATCTACCCACTCCCCTGCCTCCCTGCCAAAAAGCGGAGTCTAAAACAAAGACTTATGAGCAGATAGTTTACTTGGGAGGTAATTTCAGAAAGTAGAAGTGAGTAACTGCACAGAGTTTTAATAGGCCAGGACAAAAGACCAATAGAGAGAGCATTATTGAATAGGTTACCATCATGGAAAGCTAGAGTTCAGTCCTGGGGTCTTCTGAAGTCATATGGGACACTATATAGAACTGTCGCTCTAAGGACTGACAGTGAAGAGTATTCATCCACTGGCTCCCATCCCAGATTGATGGAGCGTTATGCTGGCAGTAATTCCCCCACATTATACAGCTTTTCCCAAGTTGTGCTGAAAAGCTCTCCCTGCGGGCCCATGCTATGGCACTGGAGAAGTCATGGGACGAAAAGCAAAGATGCAAGTCATGTTCTGGAGGTGAAATGCTGGAAGTGCAAATGAACCTGGAAATGTTTGTTGTAGCTGTGGCAAGAATCAGTGGAGGCGTCATGAAGAAATCTAATGGGGCACACAGTGTCCGATAGAGGATTCAAACACAGACTTGTCTGACTTTACAGCCCAAACATTAGATTATCATATACAATATCTTCAATAAGCCAAGATATAAATTTGACCCCCCACAACTCTTGTATCCCCAAATCTCTTTGTTAGTCGGGGTGAATTTAAGACCATAATATTGATAACATCTCTAAATGTGTGAAAGAGTTTTATAAGTTTTGCATATAGAAATCCAGGATATTTTCCAAGAAACTTTAAGCTGCCTTGTGGTGAAACTCTGGATAAAACAACTTTAAAAATAACTGATAATTAGTGTACAGTAAGGGTCATACAAATACACTGACACAAAATCCATGCTTTCTAAGGCTTTTATGAGAACATAATTCTTGCAAAACCTTTCACAGCCAGAGTTAATTTATAAGCATTATTCTCTCAGGTTTTTGAGACATGGCCTATGGACCTGAAGAATAATGTGGCAGAACTAATGTTTGTGTTTTGGCACGACTTTATTTATTTATTTTTTTAAAATGCTGAAAGTGAATCACCCCTTTCAAGCTCAGGGGGATGTAATTAATGAGTGCAGAGAAGATGGAGAAACCTCCCCCAACATTGGACATGGAGAAAGAAGCTCTTACAGAACGGGAAAAGGCCAGAACTATGCTCAAACCAAGATCGTTAGACTCTCTCAGTCCAATGTTCTTCTGATAGTCTGAAGGATTTAACATTAGACAATGTGAATTTAAGCCCTGAGTCTGCCTCTTACTCAACAAATGATCTTAAGCATCCACTTGTCTTTTTTAGCTGCAAGATCTTCATTTGTAATATGCAGATAATAAGACAGCTCTTCCTATCTCATGAGGCTGGTGTAAGGGTTAAAGTGCCTCGTGTTTATAAAGCCCTGTGCAGATGTTTGCTCCTGGGGTTGTAGCGGTTACCATAGCAGTCCCAGATTAACTGTGGCTTGACTTCAGGACCTTCTTGTCTTCATGTTCATTGTTTTCCTCTCCCTTCATAATTTTCCTGTCCAGCTGATTTCCAGTTTATCAGGGTTATATCCTCCTCTCCCACATCATCCATTATTAACCTGCTTTCCTATGCAGCTGTCTTTTATATATGGAACTGACAAATAAATTCAGGCTAAGATGCAAAAAAAATGATTCTGAGTTTTCATTGTTACTGTTCCTTCTCCAAGAAGTTACTTAGCCACACAAAACTGAAGGTCACAATTGAAAGGACCCCATAAAGATGAGAGAATTCCCTTCTTTTTCACAAATGAGAAAATCTAAGCCCAGAGAGTTGGAAAGACTTGCCTGAAGATACAGAGCTAGTTAGTAGAAGAGCCAAAACTCAAACTAATTCTCCTGATTCACCCTTCTGTGGGATTTTACTTGAAGGGGCACTTGGGAAGCTGGAGTGAGTATTTCCAGAGTTAAGTGTTTCCAAAAAACCAAGTCACTGGCACACTGCACAAAAGGAAAACCTTAAAACCCTCCAAAACCCGTAAGAGTTTTCACTAAACTGTTTAAGGCGGGGTTTCTCAACCTTGGCATTATTGACACTTGAGGCTGGATAATTCTCTGTTCAGGGGAGCTGTTCTATGAACTGTAACGTGTTTAGCAGCATCCCTGGATTCTACCACTAGGTGGCAATAGTACCCCCTCCAGTTTTGACAACCAAAAATGTCTCCCGAGATTGCCAAATTCCCTTGAGGAATTCACTGCGCAAGCTCAGTCTATCAGTCAAGCTATCTCGATCAGCAGAACCGGTAGCCAAAGTTAAGGAAGATCTAGGATGGGCAGCAGAAGAGGAGATGATGATTACCAGTTACGGTCTCAGGACCAGCTACAGCACTGGAACTGTAGTTTCTCCTGCTAATTCTGTCATAATGTTTCCAGAAATCGTCACCAACGAGAATCCTGAAGAAGCTCTGACTGTATAGGGTGAAATTACTGTGATAAACCAATGAATCTGGTGCTAGGGGTGGACAATAGCAATGAGTTGCTGCCGCGCCCAGAAGTCCTTTACTAGTATATGAGGGATGATTAGTTACCGCCCCTCACCGGCTGTGATTGGCAGGGAACTATTTCTAGCCCTCAGAGAACTGCTGTCAGTGCAGTATAAGCCATGCTGCCTGGTAGAGTACATGCCCAGCCCATTCCCACTGGGACACATGTTGGCTGAGAACTAAGGGGCACAAGTACAAAAGGTCGGCCACCCCTTCCATCAAAGGGAGACTATATAGAGTAATTTCTGGATCAGAACTTTTCCGTGGGATCAAATTGAAGCCAAGTCTCAGCTGAGACCAGTCTTGCATAGCCTTTTTCCCACTTTTAGTTTTTCACTCCTCTTTTCTTGAGAGCACCCTCCAAAAAAAAAAAACCAAAAAACAAAACAGACAAGTATATATAAATAAATGCATTTCATTCTGATTTTTATTTTCTTGTGTAAGTTTGATAATTTGTATTTGTAAGAATTTTGTCCATTTCATGTACATTTTCACATATTTCGGTATAAGTTATTCAAATTCCTCTTATCTTTTTAGTATCTGAAGCATGTATTTGTGGTCCCCCTTTTTCATTCCTTATATTAGCCATCTATGTACTTTTTTTGTGTTGCCAGGGTTATATAAATTTTAATAGTCATTTTAAAGAACAAACATTTGACTTGTGTTGCTTTTCTTTTGATTTCCGTTTCATGCATTTCAGTTCTTATTGTCATTATTTCCTTTATTTTACTTAGAAATTTTTGCTATTCCTTAACTTCTTGAGTTGGAGACTTGGCTTATTGATTTACAGCCTTTCTTATTTTCTAATATATGATTTTCTTAGGCTAGTGGGTTATTTAAAAGTGATTTTTAAAACTTTGAACATAGTTAAATCTATGTTATTTATATCTGGCTTAATTCCATTGTGATCAGATAATACAAGTTTATGACTTCAGTCCTTTGACATTTATTGAGTTTTTTTTTTTTGAGAGATCTTGAGTTATGACCCAGTGTATTGGCCCATTTTGGTAAATGTTTCAGGTACATTTCAAAATAATGTATATTCTACAGTTGATCAGTGTATCAGGTCAAGTTAGATTCAGTGCTTTAAATTAACTTTGCTATGGTTTTACCAGATATTTATCTTTACTGATATTTTGCCTGCTTGTTCTATCAATTAATTAACCACAGTGATAGCAGATTTGAGCATTTCTCCTTTTAGTTCTATGCGTTTTGGTATTATAAATGTTGAAGTTTGTTATTAGATCCATACACACTTATAATTGTTAAATATTCCCAGTGAATTTACTCTGTTACCTTTAAGCACAGATTTTTCTGTTGTCCCACAACTCTTAGTGTGGAGAAAGAGTGATATACACAAATGTGGCTAAATATGAACAATTTGATTAATTTAGGTGAAGGGGATACTGTAGTATTCTTTCAGCTTTTGAAGGGGGCTAACATTAAAAAAAAATAAAAACTGATGGGGAAAAAGGAAGTAGATTTTAGAAACTTGAAACATCCCAAATATCTGCTAATAATAGAATAGATAAATTGTGAAATATCATTCAATGATATAATTTATATATAGCAATAAAAATAAATTGTAGGCACAAGCATCAACAGGGATGAATAACAAAAAACACAAAAATGTGTCACAAAATGCTGTGTACATCATGCATCATGAGTGTCCACTAATATAAACTTCAAAAACAAGTAAGCTCCATACTGCATTTTTACCTGATTAAAGAAAAAGAAAAGTGGGGCAATGCTGAGCATAGGGAATGCAATGCAACCATGCAGAGATATATAGAAAGCATCTAAGGTATAGGTAGCATTCTGTTTCTCAAAATGGGTGGTGACTATATAGGTATTCATGCTATTCTTATTCTAAACTATTTTATTCTAAACTTAGTTACTTTGTATGTAGGATATACTTTATAATAATCTATAAAAATTTAGGAATTTTGTGAAATACAGGAGAAAGTAACAATTTAATAGAAAATGTGACTTATGAGGCCTTATTATCAAGGATGATGTTTTTAAAAGAAGGTACAGCCACTATGGAAAGAAGTATAGAGATTCCTCAAAAAACTAAAAATGGACATACCAAACAACCCAGTAATTTCACTTCTAGGAATTTACCAAAAGGAAACAGAAGACTAGAAAAGATATATGCACCCTATGTTTCTTGCTACATTCTTTATAATAGCCAAAATATGGAAGTCACCAAAGTGTCTGTCAACAGATGAATAGATAACAATTTGGTACATATACACAATGGAATATTATTCAGCCATAAAAAAGAAATAAATCCTGACATTTGCAACAACATGGATGGACTTAGAGGGTATTATGCTAAGTGAAATAAGCCAGGCAGACAAAGACAAATACCATATAATTTCACTTATATGTGGAATCTAAAAAAATAGTCAATAGTTCTGTAACATCTTTCTATGTTGACAATAATTACACTAATTGGGGTGAGGATTTAATAATGTATGTAATTGTTGAACCACTGTGTTGTATACTTGATACCAATGTAATACTGCATATAAATTATACTTTAATAAAAAACATATCAAAAACAAAGAAGAAGAGTAATCCTGTTCTTCACTTTCCTAGCCCCTAACTGTAATGACAGTTATCTTAATGGAGACTGGCGGGGCAGCGAGTAGGAGAAAGGAAGCAGAACTGAGGAGTCACCTTCCCTCCTCTCAAACTCTTTGTGTCCATGGACACTGTGGATCGATATCCCTTAGAAATGGCTATTTCCCCCACTCGTGCAATTGCAGTCATTTCTTCCCTGTCCTACCAAATGCAGCAGTGATTTATTTGCCAGCTTTTTTGTACTTTGTATGTGACACTGAGAGAGAAATGGGACTTCATTCACATCACAACTGTCCTTGGGTTTTACTTTAAAATGTCCGTAAAGCTCCTTTTACTTTTTGTTGATTAACTTTTTCCCCATTTAAATTACTTACCAGAGAAAAGATTATTCAATCTAAGTATTTCCCTAAATTCTTCATGAAGGAAGTATTACAGAAAATTTTCTTTTTTGGTAATCTGTATTTAGGCCAAGAAACTTAAAATAAAGCAGTGTTAATAAAGTTAACTCATTTCTTATTAATGTATGCAGGTTTTTACATGCAATTTAAAAGAAGGGTAGATTAACTTTGGGAATTTGTTTGAATCTTGAAAGTGTTACCTATCGTTAAAGGAAGTTTATCTCTGTTATTTAAGGATGGACTTCGGGTACTTTCAAATTTCTTTAATGAACAGAAAAAAATGGAAGAATAATTAACTCTTAGGTAGTTTAAAGGCTACCTTATTCTAGCAGATCTAAATTTAAGAGTACTATAGGAAGAGATATATTGATTCTTCAGAACACAAAGACCTGCCCTGAGCAGCAGTTCTCAGCTCCAGAACTGGCACTGCAGTTTTAGGAAAGAATTCTCTCGCTTGTATTATTCCTGCATCCAGATCCTGCAACCTTACCACTCAGATCCTTACCACCATACCTGCAATGGTAAGATCTCCTTTAGTTTAATCAAGAACAGCTTATCTTGCACTTTTAAAAGCATATCAAATGTGAAGGAATAATCATTAAGCTTTTATATTTATGAAGTCTTCAGAGATATGTGGGGAAAGGCAACATGCAGTTTTTTGTAAATGTCAAATCTCTTTACAGAAATGCGAAGGAGGCATTGCAGGCTGTCATCTGTTCTTCATGCTGCCTACTGACCCTCACTGGGAGCTACCAATTCCCAAAGATTCTGTGGCCGCTAAAATAAATAGCTCTCTCAGTCACAAAGCAAAATGTTAGACAACATGCAGCAGAACAGACCCATTTTAATTATACTGTGCAATGTGTTTCATAAAGAAGTAGAGATCTGAAGGGTTAGACATTGAAGGACAGTCCCAGCTGGCAGGCAGTGAAGGAGAATTTTTCAAAACGACTGTGGCAAATTACATAAAAAAGCATGGGAGGGAAATGTGGGTAAATTCAGGCATGTGAAAAGAGAAAAAGGATGATGCTGTTTCTGTAATGCAAAAGAACAAGTGTATGGGAATGTTAAACATAAAAGTACAATTGTGTTGCATCCAGATACATTTGAGTAGCTTAGAGGATGAATTCTCAAAATAGTGATATGGTAAATGCGGCTGTGTCTCCATCAGCACCTGCCTCATATTCTGGGTTGTCCCAATGGGACAGAGAACACAGTCCCAGGCAAAAAGTACCCACTATGTGTCCCCAGAACTACTATTAATAATAGGCTATTTCACTAACAAAAGGTCTAGCTTTGCAAGAAAATGTATATGGTCACCTGGGATGTAGATCAAACTCTTCATTTATGACATAGTGAACTAAGTAGTTTCACTTTCACATGGCCCAATAGTAACTATGAGGCTTACTGAATATATTGACATTAGACAAATTATCTAAGTGCAGTGTAGTCCAGTTTTGCCATCTCTAATCATTATATGAATCAAAACTTTTAACTTGTGGAGCCAGATTGTAATCAGCAGCACAGAACTTTGCATTATGCCAGCTTTGTAGGTCATGGTGTCTTTTTATTAGTCATGTTTTTGGTTTTGTACTCGCTAATTGAATTACTGCATTTTAGAACCCTACATGTCATATTAACCTCCAGCCTCTTCTTGATTTGATCAATGTATTAGCAACATTTTTTTCAACTCTATTTTTACTTGGCCCTTCTTCCAGCACTCAAAGCCCAGTGGTTACCCTATCCTTTTGCATGAACTATATATAGTTTTATTCTCCTTTGCATTCTTAGATTTGTAATGCTTCCAATCTCAGAAGCGGTTCAGATTAGCCTCCAGTCCAAAGTACAGAATTCCTCAACCTTGTCTCTGCTGACTGGTTCTTAGTCTCTACATGAACATGGAACTCCTGGCCCTTTCCACTCTTGAATACATCTAGCTGCTAGAATCTTCAGTCTTATACTGAACCAAAGGAGATAGTGTGATGTGACTTCCTATGACTCAGGAGATATTCATCTGTCATTTTTAAATCTATAGCTTTGAAAAAGGTACTGGACATCAATGTCTGAGTCTTTGTTGGAAATTTATTTTATTTTTTTGATCAGTATTTTCAAACTCTGTGTTTTGAACTTTCAGTGATTTTCAGAGTATGGTCCCTGAATCAGCAGCGTCAACATCACCTGGGAACTAGTTAGAAATGCTAAGGCCCTACAGCTAAGGAAACAGAATTTTCAGGATTGGGTCCAGCAATCTGTGCTTTAGAAAGTGTTCTAAGTGATTTTGACGCATGCTAAAGTTTGAGAACCACTCCATTAAAAAAAATAAATGCTAAAGTATAATTTAAAAATTGTAATAAACTTAACTGCTATGAGTTTGATCCATATAATCCTTGGATGAAAATAGAAATACAAAACAGAAAACTCAGAAACTTAAAAATGAAAATAAAAATTATGTGATTATGTATTCTTTAAAAATTATGTAGTAAAATTATCCTAAACAAATTGAATATATGAGATGGATTATGAAAAAATTTTGTTATACATTTGATACATAAAGTTTCAATATATAAATAAATCTTACAAATGGTTAACATCCCCAAGGAAAAATGAATAAAGGATATGAACAAGAGAATCACAAAAGAGAAAATTGAAGGGACCAGAAACATATATGGAGAACCAATGTCTGTAAAATGAGTTATTTAAATCAAAGGTACTCTATCCTTTTGCATGAACTATATCCATTAGTTTTATTCTCCTTTGCATTCTTAGATTTGTAAGGCTCCCAATCTCAGAAGCAGTTCAGATTAGCCTCTTGTGTATTCAGATTAGCAGTTTCACATTATTTTCATCATTTACCTAGAATAAAAAGAATGATAATGTCTGTTGCTCACAGAGATATTATGAATGTGCATTCTCATACATTTCTGCTAAAATATTAATTATTACAACAATTTTAGAATGTTGGTAAATCCATTAACAATGAAAATACATATACCTACCAAACCAGCAATATTCCCACAGTGAATCTATTCTTTATATATAAAAGACCAAGTTCAGAAGGAGTGTATGAATAAAGGTTTTTATTGCAGCATTGTTACAATAACACAAAAATGATAATACAAATGCCCATCAAGAGAGAAATAACTGAATAAAATGAGGTTTGTCTTTATAACATGGAATTTCATGTAGTTGCACCTATACTAATAGACTTGGAGGGACTGAGAGGTATTTTTTTTTTGTCTGTTACTATTTGTTGAAATAATAATAATAAACCAACAGGCAACATTTCTTGAATATTTTTATGCTTTACTTGTCTTAAATCCTTTCATCCTCTCAACCCCTTTGTCATGTGTTTATATTACTCCTACCTGCCTTTGTGTTTTTTTTGTCCAAATCAAGATATTAAACATTCTCACTAATTTATCCCCCTCCATTTATTTCACCCAACTCACTATCCCTTTGTTCTCTGTGTTTATGAGTCTATTTCAGTTTTGTTTATTAATTTTTTTGCGTGTTTTAGATTCCACATATAATTGAAACCAAATGGTATTTGTCTTTCTG
Organism: Smutsia gigantea; assembly: GCA_032199065.1. Classification (NCBI taxonomy): domain Eukaryota; kingdom Metazoa; phylum Chordata; class Mammalia; order Pholidota; family Manidae; genus Smutsia; species Smutsia gigantea. The sequence continues at coordinate 457,173 of JAVSCE010019758.1, read as the reverse complement.
TTTGACTATTTCACTTACCATAATGCCCTCTAGGTCTATCCATGTTGGCACGATTTCATTCTTTTTATGGCTGAGTAATATTCCACTGTATATATGTACCACCTCCTCTTTAACCATTCATCTATCAATGGACATGTAAGTTGTTTCCATATTTTTGCTCTTGTAAATAATGCTGCAATAAACAAAGGAGTGCATATCTTTTCAGACTAGTGATTTTGTTTTCTTTGGACAAATTCCTAGAAGTGGAATTGCTGAGTCATATGGTATTTCTATTTTTAGTTTTTTGAGAAACCTCCATACTGTTTTCCATAATGGCTGCACCAAGTTGTAATCCCACCAGCAATGAACAAGGGTTTCCTTTACTCCATATTCTCATCAAGATTTATTATTTCTTGTCTTATTGATATTAGCTTTTCTGACTAGTGTAAGGTAATATCTTATTATGGTTTTTATTTGCATTTCCCTGATGATTAGTGATGTTGAACATCTTTTCATGTGTCTCTGGGTCATCTTTGGAAAATTGTGTATTCAGGTCCTTTGCCCATTTTTTAATCAGATTATTTGTTTTTTTTGGTGTTGAGTTATATGAGTTCTTTATGTATTTTGGATATTAGCCCATTATGAGATATATCATTTGCCAAGTGTATTCTCCTATACAGTAGGTTGCCTTTTTGTTTTGTTGATACTCTGCTGTGCAGAAGCTTTTTTACTTTGATGTAGTCCCACTTGTTTATTTTTGCTTTTGTTTCCCTTGCCTTGGGAGACATATCCAGAAAAATATTACTAATGCCAGTGTTCAAGAGTATGCTGCCTGTTTTCTTCTAGGAGTTTTATAGTTTATTTAGGTCTTTAATCCATTTTGTGTTATTTTGTGTATGGTGTAAGACAGTGATCTAGTTTCATTCTTTTGCATGTAGCTGTCCAGTTTTGCTAAAACCATTTATTTAAGAGATTGTCTTTTCCCCATTTTATATTCTTGCCTCTTTTTTCTTATATTAATTGGCATATAGGTGTGGGTTTATTTCTGGGCTCTCTATTCTGTTCCATTTGTCTATGTATCTGTTCTTGTGCTAGTATGATACAGTTTTCATTACCATAATTTTATAGTATAGTTTGAAGTAAGGGAGCATGATACCTCAAAGCTTTGTTCCTTTTTCTCAAGATTTCTTGGGCAATTCAGGTTTTTTTGTGGTTCCATACAAATTTTAGGATTATTTGCTCTAGTTCTGCGAAAAATGCCATTGGTATTTTGATAGGGATTGTACTGAGTCTGTACATTGCTTTGGTCAGTATGGCCATTCTAACAATATTAATTCTTCTTGCTCATGAGCATGAAATAGTTTTCCATTTATTTGTGTCTTTAGTTTCTTTCATCAATGTCTTGTAATCTTCTGAGAATAGGTCTTTCACCTCCTTCGTTAAGTTTATTTCTAGGTATTTTATTCTCTACCAAAATACTACTAATATCCATAAATGAATTCAGTAAAGTTGCAGAACATAAAATCAATATACAGAAATCTGTGCATTTTGATATACAATGAACTAGTAAATAGAGAAATTAAGAAATCAATTCTATTATCATCTTTTTAAATGTGAGAAATATGAGGTACAGAGAATTTAGTTCTAAGTCACCCAGATAATTAACATGTGGCCCTAGGACAGTCTCAGCCTGGCCCTAGAGTTTATATTTTTAAAGCTGAGCTCTATTGCCTCTCTAAGCTAGACATAGAGAAGTATATCCTATTTTTTTTTGTAATAAGCATCCTATTTTTTTCTGGAAGTACATATGTGATTACATATAAATACATAAATATGAGAGGATGTATGACTACTTGGAAGCCTTGGCTTTGAGGAATGGAGAGAAAGTGTGTAGGAAAAATAAGAGGCTAGGCAAAAAAAAAAAAAAAAAGGAAAGAAGAAAACTGTATTCAGGCTGTTAGTGTGTGTGTATGTGTGTGTGAATGGTATGATCCCGTTCATATGAAATTATATATTTGAGTATGAGGCATGAGCATATGTCTATGAATAGGGAGATGCACAAAGCAATCTTTTTCAAAATAGTCATTACAAAATAGTAATTGTAATAGTTACTTTTACTTTCTCCTTTATATTTTCATGGATTCAAAAAGTTTTAAAGGAGGATTTTTCATTTATTTTTTTGTATGGTTTTTATTTAAAACCAGATTTTAAAATAATCCCAATCCTTAAGTATGGACTGTACATACTGATTTTTTTCCAAGGAGTAGACTATGGAAAGGGAGAATAAACAATGACTTCATAGTGGAGAAACCTGACAGTTTCTGGTGATCAAACGTGGTGATCAAGGTTAATAGCAACGGGCATGAGTCCTATTGATATTATGAACCTTTGATATGATGTGGTTAGAATGGCACTGTACCTCTGGGCTTCCCGCCTCGAAATGTATCATACTAGTTTAATCAGGAGGAGAAAGAAAAAAAAATAAGATAATCCCAACTGAATGACATTCTACAAACCACCTTATCGATATGCCTCAAAAATACCAAGATGACTAAAACCAAAGAAAGTCTGAGAAATTGTTATAGCCAAGAGGAGTCTAAGAAAAGATGACTAGTAAATTTAATATACTATTCTAGATGGGGTCCTTGAGGGAGAGAAAACAGTGAATATGAATAAAGTATGGACTTTGGTTAAAAATAACATATCAGTATTCATTCAGTAATAATGTATCAATATTGACTTGTTTGTGACAAATACACCATACTAATGTAAGATGTTAATAATAAGTAACTAGGCGTGGGGGACAGAGAAACCCTCTGTACTACCTTTGCAAAATTTCTTTAAATCTGTAATTGTAATAACCTGGAAAGTTTATTGAAAAAAGCAAATAAAACCACATTGATTGAAAGACAAAACAAACAAAATACATGGCAAGCATTCTTTAAGCTGTTATGGTTACTGCAGGCTACAAACAGACCATTTCCTGCTAGGATCTTAAATACTAAAATAGTATGTTATCAATGTCTCTATTCTCCATCCCAACAAGAAAAGGAATTAAAATATTTTAGCTGCAAACTCCCAAGTTCTGATGTATCAGTCACATTTTTGTTGCATAATTTACTTTAATCTTGTTCTGAAAAAACAAAAATATTAGGTTTTTTAATCCTAGTTCTTTTTATATTTACTAAACTAATTTATTGATTTATTTGTGGACCATTACTTTTCATATCTCACTATTTAAGGTTCAATTCTCCTCTTGCCAAATTAAACCTCAGTGACAGTATATGAATAGGTTACACTCCTATTCTTGAAAAGATTATCTTGGTCTCATGATTTTCTGTCATTTTGGTGGATATAGAATTCTAGACAGACAGCAGTCTTCAGCAACTTGAAGCTATTATTACATCAGTCACTGGATTTAATAATTTGTTATATTTTCTGTCTCCTATTCTTCAAAAATTCTTTTTATCTTTGATATTCCACAGTATCTAAAATTATCAAGCTGAATATTTGTTTTTCTTTTTTCTTTTATAATATGAGGATTTCTGTCTTAAAATTTCTCATTTTCTCTTTAAATATTCAAAATCATTATCCCTTCAATATTGCTTATATTCTGTTAGTTTTATTTTTTTTCCCATATTAGACTTTGATATTCTGTCCTGACTTCCCTGCTGCACTTTTCAGTAAGTCACATCTTTGCTACTTTTTCCTTGGCTCTCTCTTCTGATACACTAAATCTCTCTTTAGCTGGTCTAATCTAAATTTAGGGTTCTACTTTGTCAGGGTGCCTCTTTTTTGACCCACCATCAAGATTGGACAAGTCTGTTCTTTGCTACATCCCTGGGTCAGTGGGAAGCTTTTCATAGTCATTATTTCCTGTATCAATATTGACCTTATAGCTAGAGATTTTTATCAGGGAAAAAAATCACTCAAGTGAGATGGGTGGATTCAGTCCTTTGTGGCTCCAGGATATTGTTGGGAGAAAATTCTTCATGGATCTGTTGTGTTTCTGCATGTCTTCTGAAAAGAGGGATCACTAGCTTTGTTCCAAACTACATTATCTAGAGGTTTTTGTTGGTGGTGGTGGTAACAAACAGCCTTGAAAGAGATAAAAGTAGTGTCTCCCATCTGGTAAAAGGACAGTTTGTTTCCTAAATGGAAAATCAAAAATAATACCTTCCTCCAGAGCAAAGTTTGGGCAAAATGATAGCAGCCCCCTATAAAATTGAGGGACTGTTATGTTCAGGGTTCCTCAGTTGTGACACAAATGTACTGTGGGTGCAACATCCACCTGGGCCTGCCTCCACATCACATCTGTGGTACTTGGGAGGGGAGGCAAGGAAAATCAACGCAAACATGAATTTCATACTACTTTCTGTACTATGCATTGCACCCAGGAGTTTCTGAACCAGGAATCTTGTGTCTTCTTCTGGAATCTATGAAATTGTGAGGGGGAGAGTAAATTGTTAGCTTGCAAAGAGGATAAAATATCACACCCTTCACAATTCTTTGTAGATGTATTCAGATGTCTCACATCCTGCTCCCATATACAACTCCCCCACATTCAGCTTCTTCTGGAAGTCACTGAAAAATCACACTTGATAAATAGTGGGTTAAACCATGGGTTGCTCTCTCTCCTTACTTTTGAGTTTTCTCTTTGTTTCTACCCTTTAGCTTCCTCCCTTCATCCCTTCCTTCCTTCCTTCCTCTCTCTTTTTGTTTCTTGATTTGTATGTGTTTTTGTGTGTCGGGGGAAATTTCTGTGTGTTTGAGGGAAAAGCTGTATTCTCCTTATCAATTCAATTTCTCATAATAGGCAGGTGTCCATAGTTCTTTTCCAAAGTTGATATTTGCTGGTTTCTTTCCATTTTCATTATAGTTACTATTGGTTTTAGTTGATCCACTAAATCCTCTGGAATCATTTCCTTTTTTAAGTCTCTGGCTCTAAGACCATGTATCTATGATATACACAACATATTCCTTCCTAAGTCTAGGACAGATATCTAAATGATCCTTGCATGTCCCACTGTGTTTATCAGAATTCTTTGTGGCAAAGAATGGAAACCATCTCCTGTCAGTATAGGCAGAAAATAAATTTATTAAAGGATATTAGATCATAGTCTCTCTGGGATGGTAAGACTTTACCACTACACTTAGAAGCTAGGTAGCCAGAAATAATTCTTTAGGACTGTTCTAGTGGGAAATAGTTCCAGCACTGTTGAGCACAGACACTGGCTGATCTTGCACAGGTGATACTGAGAATTGGACCTTTCTGCTAGGATCTTGGCCACTGTTCCTTCTGAAAGCTGTACTCTTTCCTGCACCCTTTACCAGAATGGAGTCTGCACAGCACCTTGTCTTCCCAACGTTAGCTTTCCAAAACAAACAAACAAACAAACAAACAAACAAATAACAACAACAAAAAAAAACTCTGGAATTATTTTCTTCAGAAAAAAACCTTTGGAATCATTTCAAATGAAAACAAAAAACTTTTGTTAGACTGACAAAGCCTGTGTTGCCTGCCTGCTTCCTAGCTTGAGGAATGCAGCACTGCAAGGTAGAAAGCTCCCTTGGTATCACCTAATTGGTATATTTAGCTGTTTGTATTGAGTAGGATGGTATGAAGAAATAACTTCAATCAAGCCCCGTTAGAACTTTATTCTGCACTCCTGAATAATACAGTGGAAAGATCTCCATCACTTTCATAAATTAAACTTTCCAGATTAGGAAAGAGTTAGTCAGTCTAACAAAAAATTTCGGTCTCTAACTCAAAGCAATTTTTGGCTCAACTTAGGTTTCCCATAGGCTCAGAACCTTTTGAAGAAGGGATCGGTGGCCTCTCTCACACTGTTTCTAGACCTTGTTTCTTGAAACTTCTCCCGCTTAACAAGCTGCTTTTGTTTTGCTTCAGGTTAGAGGCAAAGGGGGGGGGCAGAGAGAAGGGTGGAAAAGGTTGTACTTGACAAGTGTGACTGACTTTGGCATGCATTCCTTCTCTGGGGCAAATGCCCAAATACTGTTCACTGTTTCTCCCTTGAGGCACTTCATCAGCCTCCCCAGGGGATCTCTTGCACAGGTCATCAACTCTCCAGTTGATCATTTTTTACCTCAGCTCTGTCTGGGGGAGAAAGCAGGCCTGTACTCTTCTCCTGGGCTCATGTTGTCATAGCAGGCTGTCTTCTTGGGGTGGGAGGTCTTCACAAGATGGCAGCAACATGGCTGCTTTCCGAGGCATGAAGAAAAGTGCCTTTGCTTCCTTAATTCCCTAAGTGCTTACTGCACTGTGGCCCTTTTCTCCACTCTTCTGCCTCAGGCTGCTCTAGCTTGCAATGTGTCTTTAGACCTTCTAGGCAAGGGCATCAGCTGTTTCGCTACCCTACCCTCAAACTCCCAGGCAGATGCATTCATGTCTCCTCAGAATACTCTCCCTGTCTGTTCTCATTCCACATGGGGAAGGTCTACAGGTTTCTTGAGTACTCTGCAAGTTTCCGCCAAGGGGTCAGATGTCAGGTTCCCCTTCCAGCCAACATTCTCCTGCTGTGAGCGCTTCTAAGATTCCCTCATTTTGCTTGAGAGAAAATGCACAGAGTAATAACTGTCTTTTAAAAACAACATCAAAACCTCTCTCCCACCAGTTTATGGCATTTTCTTACATGTAGGCTAGAGGTCAAGGGGTAAGGGTCCCAGAACCTGTTTTACTATCTCATAGCAAGTCCTGTAAATATGTCTAGCACCTATGTTGTCACCTATTATTCTTACGTATGAGTCCTCAGTAAAGGAAAAGCCCTCATTTAACATCCCGTATGTGAAGGGTGTTCAACATGTCAGGGTTTAAAAAAAAGTCAGTTCTGACATGGCCACTCTCATCTGTGATTCACACTGCTTGTAGTTTACCAACCAGACTTCTGTGTTATCATTGGGTTCAGATAACTATTCTTTTCACTATAAATTTTATCTTTTGAGAGAATAAGTTGTTCAAGAAAATTAAGTTAAAAATTTGCCAGCTGTTCTACCATCGGTAAAAATAACTTCAATAAAGTCCCATTAGAACTTTATTCTGTACTACTGAATGATTTTAGCAAATGTCTGGGCAGTTGAAGTCTTCCCAGCTTTGCCAGCATGTGGCTCTGTGTCACATTACAGCCTCTGTAATGAAGGCTTTAGTCTCTTCTATGACTGATACACTTCCAATGAACAAATATTGAGTTAAACTGGTGATGAGGTGGTAAATAATACATAACACAGACATAACCCCTACCACTGTAGAGCTTATAATCAAGCAGAGAATATAGATATTTAACAGCTATAATCACTTGATTTTTGATAATTATTGTCATTATCACAAAGGAAAACAATAGAGTACATGGAGAGCAAATAACACTAAGACTTGATCGAAACTAGAGATTCTGGGGAAAATTTCATTCTTTTATTTATGTATTCATCCACTTACTCCTATATGTATTGAGCATGTACAGCATGTCATACCCCGGGAATCCCTAAGGAAATGACAAGGAGTTGAGATCTGAAGGAGAACGGGAGCTGGTAGAGATGTGGAAAATAAAAAACTCCCCAGGTGCAGGCAACAGAATGTTAGATCTCCCTGTGGGAGAAGGAGGTTTGACTCATTTGAAGAACTGAAAACGGTGCTGCGTTTTGAAGGGCAGAGATCAAGAGAAAGATGTCATGAGACAAGCACAGTGCAATAAGTAGGTATCAGATCTTACAGAGGGTTGTAGGCCAAATTGTGGATTTGGGCAATTGTCTGAAAATTATTGTAAGATTTTTAGCAAGGAAAAGTCATGTTCTAAATTGAATTTTTAAATGATTACACCTAATCCCTTGTAAAGAATGTATTAAGGAGTGGCAAGATTTTGATTTTTTTTCTTAACACTTTGAGTATAAGATGTGCCATATTTATTTCTAAATCAAGTTAAAGCTTAGTTGCAAAATCACTTTCCAGGGTTGGTAAGAAGTATAATATAGCTTACCTTCTCTTGCCTGAAGTTATATTTGGGTCCTGGGGTTCTATGCCTACATAAACAACTCTCTATTCTATCTGTAAACTACAAAATATGCTTGTCTTCTTCCATCCTTCCCATTCTGCTATTTCACCAGAAAAAGGATCATGCATATCTGGACTCCTACCAACTGTCCACACAGGTCATTTCAGATGTGCGCCGGCTCGTCAGGGCTCCCACCCCTTAGTCGTGTCCTGAGGGGCTCTCTCACCAGCGTCAAAGCTAGAAGCTGATCCTCAAAAGCATGTGTGCAACTCTTAGATTATCCAGATGAAACTTGTTGTTAGTGTTTAATTGAACTAGATCGTTGTAAACAGACTGTGTAAGGTATGCATGCCTTTAAAATACCACTTCTCGACTTTTCTGACCTGAAATATAAAAAAGACTTAACTACCTTTCACATACAAGGGAGAGTGAAAGGGGACCACACAGCTTAGGTATTAAGGCATGACTTCTCTGTTGGAAAGGGGAAAGGAGTACTTCCTGAAGATTATATAGGAAGGTTTTGGATCTATATTGAGGCTATGATAATTGCAAATTTTCTCCCAGTCTGTGGCTTATCTTTTCACTTGCCGAATAGTATCTTTCAAAGAGCAGACATTTTTTATTTTGATTAACTCCATTTTATCAATTTTATTCTTTTATGGTTTACCATTTTTGTGTCATATATAAGAAATCTTTGCTTCCCCCATGTTGTGAAAGTTTTCGGTTATGTTTTCATCTAGAAATTTTATAGCTTTAGCTTTTATTTTTAGGATATAAACCATTTTAAGTTACTTTTTGTGTAACGTCTAAGATAAGCTCCATGGTTCATTTTTTCCATGTGGATAATCAATTCCTTTTAATAACATTTGTTGAAAAGGCTATCCTTACTCATTGAATTACTGTGGTACCTTCATCAAAAATAATTGGTCATGTATGTGTGGGTTTATCTCTGGACTCTCTATTCTTTCCCATTGATCTACATGTCTATTTGTATGCCAATACTATACTTTCTTTATTACTATATTTTTATGGTATGTCCAAATCGATGCGGGCTTGCCACAAGAGAAAGTAAAGGCAACGAGCCACTCCTTGAGCCACTGCTGTCATCACTGCTGATGATTATATATCATGGCATAAGTTTTAGGTCAATGATTCCAAGCAGGAGGTACTTTTCCTCCAAAATGGGTACAAAATATATATTGATCACCACAGATTACAAAAAATACCAGTTATAGCAAAAGAGAACAGGTAGAATTTTTCTGTATACATGGCTAAAGGCAGCATTTCCTTTGTCCTGACTTTTGCAGAGCATAGCCTTCTGTAAAACAATTTAGTAAGTATTTACTCCTCAAATTTTATATTTTAAGTATTGGAGAAATAAATGGTAATTGAAGCTCAGAATTAAGGAATGGACTGCTGCAGCAGGTTTTCACATTGGGGAATATTACAGCTGGACCATACTCTTCCCTTAGATATACTATTTAGGGATCATTCCCAGTTTCTTAATTCAGAGAATGGAAACAATTATAAGAAAGCATTATGTACCCCTATTCTTTGTGTATGTAAAGAATTGCATAGGTCTCACTTCAAATCATAGGTTCAGGCATTTTCAGCCAACTTGTTTCCCTAAAGCTGTGAATTAAAAAAAAAAACTTTACCGTTTTTGCATATAAATATCTGGACATATATTGGATACTCAGAGAAGAGAGTCTAGTGTTCTTAGTAAGCAAGACCAGAAAAGCAGCATTATTTTTAGCATTCCTTCATGGATTATTTGTTTTTACTTACTTCTGAATGATTCAGTATCTCAAAGAACTCAGAGTCTAGGAGGTATTCCTCTACAGCAGTAACAGTGGGTATAGTAGTGTATACCCCAGTGCTTTGTTCTCCTGGAATTTCCTTCACATTATAATTAAATTTCTTCTTTCTCAAGTAAGCCATATGAAACAAAATGAAGAATGAATAAGTAAAAATAAGGGTAACATGTCGGCTCTTGCTCAGAAATAGTGGGCAGTGCAAGCCTGGATTCCTTAGTGGGAGAGAGGACCTCATTACGAACAGTAGTTGTACATAAGCCATGAATTTTAATTTTGCAGATATGTCTTTACTTTGAATCCCATGCAACACAGATTGAGTTATCTCTGCCATCTTGAGGACATCCTACTTGTAATTTCAGTTTAAAGAAGAAAAAGGAAGCTAACCTTTCTACAGTTGTCATTTGTTAGGGAATAATACTTTGAAGAAGAGTTGGTTAATTTTCATTAGATTTAACATAAGCCATCTTTCCTAAGGGTCCATGCTTTCATGTCTTTTATAATTATCTGATCTTTTAGGATACTCCATGCTCTCTTTCCTTTCTTTATTTTACACTCACATCTAAGGGCTTAACTTTCTCATCAAAAAAGCAAGAGCTTCGGGACTTAAGAGCTCTCACCATGAAGATATACTGAGTCATGGACTGTGAAATAACCTTCCTTCTTCTAGATGGCTTTAGGTCATTTATGGAAAAGATTTCTTTCTTTTACCTCTTATTTACTAAATTATTTCATTTTTACCCAGCCAGTCCACAGCCATTTAAAATCATATTTTTTTAAATAAAGAAGAATATAAAAAATGTCTAAAGTCACTTAGTAATTTTGAGTCTATGTTTTCCCAGTATTTAAGATAGAGGTACATGAGTATCTGGCTAGCAAGTTGGTCTAATAAGTGCATTGTAAACCATTCACCTGGAGCTTGGAGGGTCTTTTCTTTCTGTCATAGTGATGCTTAAGTTCCATACCAGTACACAGAATGATCTTTAACCTTTGATTTATCTGAAATATAACTATAAAGCCAAACATTCTAGGTAAAAGTGTTTTCTGAGAAAAAAATTCCCTAAGTCCTATTTTGAGATGGCAGAGAACACTTCTTATCCACAGTGCAGTGGGAATAACTCACCCCCTTTTCCTAATCATCTATTTTGGGGGTAGCAGGATCAGAGGAGTCCACTAAGAAGAAATTATGAGTTGTATTTACAGGTGCAATAAATCTACACACAGAATGAAAATCAACAGCTTTCTCTGGGAGATTCCCCTGAGTGTGGCTCTTACTTATAAGTTCCTGATTGGTGGGGAAAAGCAGGGGAGGGTCCAGGAACCTTGTGCTTAGTCCAATGGTTGTGCTTATAACACTGTATTGCACTGCATTTGATTGCTTGTTGTTGTTGTTTTTTGTCTCTCTCTTCTAGCACACTAAACATTTTACGGCAAGACTGATATTCAGGTCACAATGCAGTTGTGAACTGTGGAATCCACAGTACCTAGCACAAAGAAATGCACAATACATGTTGGTTAATCAATGAGCTGGAAATGGAGAGGAGTGTTAAATGGTATGATGAGCATGAAAGTTGGAAAATTTCAATGACAGAAGCTAATGAAGCTCAGGAGCTTCAGGGCCCCAGGACTTGTAGACAATTTCTTTGTCCTTAGCTATCATCTGCCTGGTTGCCCCCTCTTTCTTCTGTGACCACTCTTGCTCATCTTTATAATATATCCAAGTTTCCTTCCAGCAGAAAAGTTGACAGCTACCGTTCAAGTTTCTGTTCCTGAAGCTAGCACAGAGACATTTTGAGACTTTTTAACTGACTTTTCTAATAGTAGCAGTGAGTAACTCTATATGAGAACTAGAGCTTCCTCATATATGTTTATTCTTTAGGACTTGCATTTGGCTTATGAGGGTAGGACTATTCTGCACACCCATGCTGAATCTCTCAATACCCTAAAGATTTATGGAAGATTCATTTGCATTTCAAGGGGAAACCCTTGACCAGCCTCTGAGAATTCCACTGCAGGAACTGGAGGAGGGCTGGTGGCTCAGGTGAAAGGAAGGTAGAATCTGAAGGAAATGAGAAGTGAGGTTAGGACCCAGATACAAACATAATAGGGATCCCAAGTTCAAGTAGCTGCTGGTGTGTGCATGCACACACTCGCATGCATATGTGCGTAGGTAAGGACTATGGAAGAAAGGAATGATCATGTTTTAGATATTATTACAAGTGGAGTGAATGCATGAAGGGAAGAAATAACAGGCCCAGTATAACTAGAGTGGATTACTGTGAATGGGATATAATTTTGGGGGAAACAGCTCATGGGAAAAAAAACATAATGATAGGCAGAAATCAGCTCATGGAGTGATTCCATGCCACACTGAGTAGCTTGAACATTTTTTTTCTGTGTATTTCTATTTTTTTATTAAAGTATTATTGATATATAATGATATGCTCAGGTTTCACATGAGCAACATTGTGGTTACTACATTCACCCCTATTATCAAGTCCCCACGACATACCCCATTACAATCACTGTCCATCAGCATAGTAAGATCTTATAGAGTCACTACTTGTCTTCTCTGTGCTATACTGCCTTCCCTATGCCCTCCGTGTATTATGTGTGCTAATCATAATACCCCTTAATCCCCTTATCCCTCCCTTACCACCCACCATCCACAAGCCCTTTCCTTTTGGTACTAGTCCATTCTTAAGTTCTGTGAGTCTGCTGCTGTTTAGTTCCTTCAGTTTTTCCTTTTTTGATATACTCCACAGGTGAGTGAAATAATTTGGTATTTGTCTTTCTCTGCCTGGCTTATTTCACTGAGCATAATACCCTCTAGCTCCATCCATGTTGTTGAAAATTATAGGAATTGTTTTCTTCTTATGGCTGAATAATATTCCATTGTGTATATGTACCACTTCTTCTTTATCCATTCATGTACTGATGGACACTTAGGTTGCTTCCATTTCTTGGCTATTGTAAATAGTGCTACGATAAACATAGGGGTGCATATGTCTTTTCGAATCTGTGATCTGTTTTCTTAGGGCAAATTCCTAGAAGTGGAATTCCTGGGTCAAATGGTATTTCTATTTTTAGTTTTTTGAAGAACCTCCATATTGCTTTCCACTATGCTCAAACTAACTTACATTCCCACCAACCGTGTAAGAGGGTTCCTCTTTCTCCACTTCCTCGCCAGCATTTGTTGTTGCTTGTCTTTTGGATGCTGGCCATCTTAACTGGTGTGAGGTGATATCTCATTGTGGTTTTAATTTGTATTTCCCTGATGATTAGCATTGTGAAGCATCTTTTCATGTACTTGTTGGCCATCTGAATTTCTTCTTTGGAGAAGTGTCTGTTCAGATCCTCTGTCCATTTTTTAATTGGTTAGTTGCATTTTGGATGTTGAGGTGTGTGAACTCTTTATATATTTTGGATGTTAACCCCTTATTGGATATGTCATTTATGAATATATTCTCCCATACTGTAGGATGCCTTTTTGTTCTACTGATGGTGTCCTTTGCTGTACAGAAGCTGTTTAGTTTGATGTAGTCCCACTTGTTCATTTTTGCTTTTGTTTCCCTTGCCTGAGGAGATGCTTTCATGGAAAAGTTGTTCATGTTTATATTCAAGAGAGTTTTGCCTATGTTTTCTTCTAAAGTTTCATGGTTTCATGACTAACATTCAGGTCTTTGATCAATTCAATTTCAGGTTTACTTTTGTGTATGGAGTTAAACAGTAATCCAGTTTCATTCTACTACATATAGCTGTCCAGTTTTGCCAAAACCAGTTGTTAAAGAGGCTGTCATTTCCTCATTGTGTGTCCATGGCTCCTTTATCATAAATTAATTGGCCATATATGTGTGGGTTTGTATCAGGACTCTGTTCTGTTCCACTGGTCTGTAGGTCTGTTCTTGTGCCAGAACCAAATTGTCTTGATTACTGTGGGCTTGTAGTAGAGCTTGAAGTTGGAGAGTGTAATCACCCCCACTTTATTCTTCCTTCTAAGGATTGTTTTGGCTATTCGGGGTCATATGTGGTTCCATATAAATTTTAGAACTATTTATTCTAGTTCATTGAAGAATACTGTCAGTATTTTGATAGGAATTGCATTGAATCTGTGGATTGCTTTAGGCAGGATGGCCATTTTGACAATATTAATTCTTCCTACCCATGAGCATGGGATGTGTTTCCACTTATTGATGTCTTTTTTGATTTCTCTCAAGAGTGTCTTGTAGTTTTCAGGGTATAAGGCTTTCACTTCCTTGGTTAGGTTTATTCTTAGGTATTTTATTCTTTTTGATGCAATTGTGAATGGAATTGTTTTCCTGATTTCTCTTTCTGCTAGTTCATTGTTAGTATATAGGAATGCAACAGATTTTTGTGCATTGATTTTGTATCCTGCAACTTTGTTGAATTCATATATAAGTTCTAGTAGTTTGGGAGTGCATTATTTAGGGGTTTTTTATATGCAATATCATGTCATCTGCAAACAGTGACAGTTTAACTTGTTCCTTGCTGATCTGAATGCCTTTTATTTCTTTATGTTGTCTGATTGCCATGGCTAGGACCTCCAGTACTATGTTAAATAAGAATGGTGACAGTGGGCATCCTTGTCTTATTCCTGATCTTAAAGGAAAAGCTTTCAGCTTTTCACTGTTAAGTATGATTTTGGCTAACGGTTTCTCATATATGGCCTTTATTATGTTGAGGTACTTGCCTTCTATACCCATTTTGTTGAGAGTTTTTATCATGAATGGATGTTGAATTTTGTCAAATGCTTTTTCACCTTCTATGGAGATGATCATGTGATTTTGTCCTTTTTGTTGATGTGGTGGATGCTGTTGATAGATTTTAAATATTGTACCATCCTTGCATTTCCTGAAATAAATCCTACTTGATCATGATGTATGATCTTTTTGATGTATTTTTGAATTCAATTTGCTAATATTTTGTTGAGTATTTTTGCGTCTAGGTTCATCAGGGATATTGGTGTTTTACTTTTTTATTTATTATTATTTTTTGTTTCTTTTTTTGCCTGCTTTTGGTATTAGAGTGATGCTAGCCTCATAGAATGAGTTTGGAAGTATTCCCAAATCTTCTACTTTTTGGAAAACTTTAAGGAGGATGGGTGTTAGATCTCTAAATGTCTGATAAAATTCAGCAGAGAAGCCATCTGGTCTGGGGATTTTGTTCTTCGGTAGTTTTTTGATTACTGATTCAATTTCATTGCTAGTAATTGGTCTGTTCAGATTTTCTGTTTCTTCCTGGATTAGTCTTGGAAGGTTGCACTTTTCTAGAAAAGTGTCCATTTCTTCTAGATTATCAAATTTGTTAGCATGTAATTTTTCATAGTATTGTCTAATAATTCTTTGTATTTTGGTGGTGTCCATAGTGATTTTTCCTTTCTTATTTCTGATTCTTTTTATGTGTGTAGACTCTCTTTTTTTCCTGCTAAATCTGGCTAGGGATTTATATATATATATTTTTTCTCAAAGAACCAGCTCTTGGTTTCATTTATTCTTTCTATTGTTTTATTTATCTCAATTTTATTTATTTCTGCTCTTATCTTTATTATGTCTTTCCTTCTACTGACTTTGGGCCTCATTTGTTCTTCTTTTTCCAGTTACATTAATTGTGAATTTAGACTGTTCATCTGAGATTGTTCTTCCTTCTTTAAATAGGCCTGAATTGCTATATACTTTCCTCTTATAACTGCCTTCACTGCGTCCCACTGAAGTTGGGGCTTGAGCTGTTGTTTTCATTTGTTGCCATATATCTTTTGATCTCTGTTATAATTTGGTTATTGATACATTGATTATTTAGGAGCATGTTGTTAAGCCTCCATGTTTTTGTGGGCTTTTTTGTTTTCTTTGTGTAATTTATTTCTAGTTTCATACCTTTGTGGTCTGAGAATCTGATTGGCACAGTTTCACTTTTTAAATTTATTGAGGCTCTTTTTTTTATTATTTTGGTATCATTAATATACAATCACATGAGCAACATTGTGGTTACTAGGTTCCCCCCATTATCAAGTCCCCACCACATACCCCATTATAGTCACTGTCCATCAATGTAGTAAGATGCTATAGAGTCACTACTTGTATTCTCTGTGTTATACTGCCTTCCCTGTGCCACCCCCATATTATGTGTGCTAATTGTAATGCCCCTAATTCCCCTTCTCCCTCCCTTCCCACCCAGCCTCCCCAGTCCCTTTCCCTTTGGCAACTATTAGACCATTCTTGGGTTCTGTGAGTCTGCCGCTATTTTGTTCCTTCTGTTTTTGCTTTGTTCTTATGCTCCACAGATGAGTGAAATCATTGAGGCTCTTTTTGTGGCCTACTACATAATCTATTCTGGAAAATGTTCCATGTGTACTTGAGAAGAATGTGTATCCTGCTGCTTTTGGGTGGAGTGTTCTGTAGATGTCTGTTACATCCATCTGTTCTAATGTGTTGTTCAGTGCCTCTGTCTCCCTACTTATTTTCTGTCTGGTTGATCTGTCCTTTGGAGTAAGTGGTGCTTTGAAGCATCTTATAATGAATACATTTAATTCTATTTCTCCCTTTAATCCTGTTAGTATTTTTTGAACATATTTGGGTGCTCCTATGTTGGGTGTATAGATATTTATAATGGTTATATCCTCTTGTTGGACTGAGCCCTTTATCATTATATAATGTGCTTCTTTGACTCTTGTTACTTTCTTTGTTTTGAAATCTATTTTATCTAATATAAGTATTGCAACTCCTGCTTTTTTCTCCCTATGTTTTGCATGAAATAACTTTTTCCATCCCTTCACTTTTTGTCTGTGTTTGTCTTTGGGTTTGAAGTGAGTCGCTTGTAGGCAGCATATAGATAGGTGTTACTTTTTTATCCATTCAATAACTCTATGTCTTTTGATTGGTGCATTCAGTCCATTGACAGTTAGGGTGATTATCGATAAATATGTACTTATTGCCATTGCAGGCTTTGGATTCATGGTTACCAAAGGTTCATGGGCAGCTTCTTTACTATCTAACTGTCTAATTTAACTTGCTTATTATGCTATTATAAACACAATCTGAAGATTCTTTCTTTTTCTTCCCTTTTTCTTCCTCTTCCACTCTTTATATATTAGGAGTCATATTATGTACTCTTGTGTATCCCTTGACTGACTTTGTGGCTGGCTCATTTAACTTTGCATTTGGTTAGTAATTAATTGGTCTACTTCCTTTACTGTGTTTTTATTTTCTCTGGTGACAGCTATTTAGCCTTAGTAGCACTTCCATCTAGAGTATCCCCTTTAAATACACTGTAGAGATGGGTTGTGGGAGGTAAATTCCCTCAACTTTTGCTTATCTGGACATTGTTTAATCCCTGCTTCATATTTAAATGATAATCTTGCTTGGTAGAGTACTCCTGGCTTGAGGCCCTTCTGTTTCATTTTATTGAATATATCATGCCAATCCCTTCTGGCCTGTAAAGTTTTCTGCTGAGAAGTCTGATGGCAACCTGATGGGTTTTCCTTTGTAGGTGATCTTTTTTCTCTCTCTTGCTGCTTTTAATACTCTGTCCTTGTCCTTGATCTTTGCATTGTAATAATTATATGTCTTGATGTTGTCTTCCTTGGGTCTCTTGTGTTGGGAGATCTCTGCACTTCCATGACCCGAGAGATTATTTCCTTCTCCAGATTGGGGAAGTTTTCAGCAATTACCTCCTCAAAGACATTTTCTATCGTTTTTTCTCTCTCTACTTCTTCTGGTACCCCTATAATCTGAATATTGCTCTGTTTGGATTGGTCACACAATCTTTTAATATTTTTTCATTCCTAGAGCTCCTTTTTCTCTCTCTGCCTCAGCTTCTTTGTATTCCTGTCCTCTAATTTCTATTCCATTGACCATCTCCTCTACCTCATCTAATCTGCTTTTAAATCCTACCATTGTATGTTTCATTTCAGCTACTGTATTTTTCAAGGTGTCTATCTCCTTCCTGTATTTGTCCCTTAGCTCTAGAATATTTTTCTATAACTCCATTAGCATGCTTAGGACTTCTATTTTGAATTCTTTTTCTGGAAATTGGTGATTTCACTTTCACTGATCCCTCTTTCTGGATTTTGAGGGATTTTGGATTGAACAAGTTTCTTCTGCCTTTCATGATCATGATCCTAATGGATAATGAGAAATATTAGGTTTGTGTAGGCGGCACCCTCTAGTGCCTAGAAGGTCTGCTCTTTGGAGCTGCCCGTCATCTGGAGTGATGGTAGTGGTCACAGGTGAGTGGTGCCCATACCTATCCTAGAGAGAGAACTCTTTCCTACTTCTGGCATCAGTGCCTGTCTCTGCTGTCAGGGCCAGTTAGTTACATGCACACAGACAGCAGCCTCTGCATTAAGCCTGTGTAGTTGCTGTAGGTGGGGCTGCTTTCCAGCTCACCTGACATGATGGTGGGGACAGCAGGTTTGTGCGCAGGTGTGCTGGTGAGGAAGAAGGAGCGGCAGGCTGCTTATCATTGTGGGGGGCCTTGGGGCTGCGTTGCCACCAGGGGGATGGAGCACCTGAATCTCCTGAAAGTTCCCAACGTGCTTGGCTGAGTGTGCCAGGACGATTTTGTCCACCTGTTCCTTCTCCTGAGTAGCAAGCCCTGTGTAATCCTTGCCACTTTAGCAGCCCTCTCACTGTTGGGAAGTCTTTCAAAGTGCCAACCTTTCTTTTATCCCAGAGCAGCCGGTTTGGGGAGCCTGTTCTCCACAAATGCCTGGAATCTCAATCTCTGACTTTGCTTTTCAACCCCTCTAAACCAGAGCATCACGTAATGTGGGTTTGTGCTCCCAGAGTAGATTTCTAGGGCTGGGTATTTAGCAGTCCTGGACTTCTACTCTCTCCCCACTCTGTTTCTTTTCCTCCTGCCAGTGGGCTGCGGAGGGGAGAGTGCTTGGGTCCCACCGTGTCACGGTTTTGTTACTTTACCCTTTTCTGTGATGTAGATTTTCTGTTCTCTTTTCCCAGATGTAGACTGGCTGGTGCAATCTTACTTCTGGGTGCTCTTTTAGAAATATTTGTATTTGCTGTATTTTTGTATTATATGTAGTTTTGGGAGATTTCTGCCTCACTTCTCATGCTGCCATCTTTTTTCCTCTCTCTTGCTTGAGCATTTTACTGCAGATGTTTTAAGGAGGGGGCTATGTAGATTAGTTGGGTGGCAGTGTTAGATAGGGACCTTATGGGAAAAGGAATAGCAGTCAGGAGAGGTGTTCAGTACTTAAATAAGTGCAATGATAGCAAAGATGGAGATGGCAGGATTTGGATTAGTGTATTATTTAGAAGATAAAATCTGTACAATTTAACAAGTGGGTTTGGTGAGCCAAGGGAGGGGTTATCTAAAGAGGATTGCTTGTGGAAGTGACACACAATGGATATTATGAGGATGGAGGAGATAACTTCCTGTCAGATCCTTGGAAGACATTTCATTGTTATCATCCATTAAGATTCAGGTCCTTTTTTTTTTTTTCAGAAGAGAAGTTAACATCTGTACTTCTAAAAATACGTTTTCAGTTGTTTTTGGAATGTGCTTAGGGCTAAATTGTGTACTTGATATATTGGCCAGTATTTAACATAGAATACATCAATATTTCCAATCACAATAAATATGCTATAAAGACAAGTTCAATGCTTATCTTAATTGGCTAACAGATAATCAGGCTCATGATGCTGTTGACTCTATTAGCATTAGCAAGGTAGAGGTAGGTTTTATCAATACTGGCACTTGTTCGGATCCCTCGGCCCAGGAAAATAAGAATTTGCAATCACAACGAACCCATCTCCATTATTAGCGGTGTTAACACTGATTGTTTCAAACTCTAAAATTCTATTTATATTAAAAAATTTACTGCCATTCCTTTGCGGTGTTTGCAGTCTAGTGCCTCGCTACTCAAAGGGGTCTGTACAAATGATAGCATTTGTATCAACTGGGAGCTTGTTAAAAATACGGAATCTCAGCCCCACCTCTTCTCCTTGACCTACCAAATCAGAACCTGTATTCTAGTCTAATTCCCAAATGATTCATCTGGGCACTAAAATTTGAGAAGCACTTATTTTGGATTTTGGTTTGTCTCGGTGTAAAAATTATGTGGGGGACTTCTAGCTACTGGTAGTGGCAGAGGATCTGGAATCAGAATAACGCTTCTGCTGAAAACAATGATAAACTTTGGAAAACTGTTTTAAGGTATTGGAAAGCAAACACATCTGGGAGATCCTGGAGCAATTAAGCTGTTAAATGAAGAGAACCACACAGAGCATCTGTATTTATACAACTTTGCTCTATACTACCCAGTAAGTACAGTGTGCTGGCAGGTGAAAGTCAAGCAGAAAACCAGAATTCTATTGACCTAAGGAGTTAGAGGTCAAAATTTCAGGGATGTTGCTATGGCTGAAAATTGAGACATTCCCACAAAGTAGGGAACCATAGAAGCAGAGCTTCAAATCTTGATATAAACCATGCTCAGATCCTTGACTGATTTCTAAAAATGTATCTACAGGTATTGAAACTCCAAGTAGCTCAAGGGATAAACAACAATCAAAGACTAGAGGAACTTGATAGAGATTTTAGCTGCAGGGGAACAATTTATACAAGGGAAACAATTTATTAGTAATATATATTGTTTTTTATTTTGTCAGTTTCTGGTCTTAAATGCCCTCCATCTACCTTAGTACTACTTTGCTCTGTTGGATTGGATTTACTCTTTTGTCTGTTTGTGCTCATTTCTGTTTCTATGTTTATTCTTTTCTACATTCTTCTGGATTATTTGTATGTATTTAGAATTCCATTTTACTTTATCTATTGGCTTTTTAGGTATGCTTCTGAATACTTTCTGGCAGTTGCTCTGTGAATTAAATATACATCTTTAACTTTTTGTTATCTACTTTGTATAATAGTGTTACTTCATATAAACTGTAGACACCTGGGACTCTGTAGGTCTGTTTAACCCATCCTGCCAACCTTCTTTACCTGTTACATATATCTATATACATTTTAAAGTATATAACAAAGTCATAACTTGTGCTTTAAGTAGTCTTATATTTTTTAAAAAAGAAGAAAACATATTTTTTGTTTATATGTATTTTACTATTTCCAATGATCTTTTTCCTTCTTGAATATCTGAATTTCTGTTTGGAATTTCAGCTTGAGCAATTTCACTAAGCATCTTTTGTAATGCATATTTGACAAATTCTCCTATTTCTCTATTATTGGAAATTGTGGTACATTGAATTTTTTCCAGCACTTTGAGGATGTAATCCCATTGTTTCTGGCCTCTGTAATTCTGACAAGAAGTTAACAGTTATATAAATTGTTTTTCTCCTGAATAAATATACATATTCCTCTGCTGTTTTCAAGGTGTTCTGTTTATCTTTGGTCTTAAGAGTTTCACTATAGGCATAAGTATGGTTTTATTCATATTTATCTGATTTGAGGCTTTCTAAGCTTCTTAAAACTATAAATTTATCTTTTATCAAACTGGGAAAATTTTGGCATTACTCTCAAATATTTTTTCTGCCTTGCTCTCTCCTTACATTGTAATATACTTATTTGGATTTATTGATTTATTTTCAACTTCACTTTTTCCTCTTAATTTTCAGTCTGTTCTTAAGTCCATCTAGGTACTTTTTCATTTCTGGAACTTCCATTTTTTTTTCTTTTCATGTTTTCTATTTCTGTATTGTGATTCCTCATTTTTCATTCATTATGAGCATATTTTCTTATATCTCAGTGAGTATAGTTATGAGAGCTACTGTAGTCCTTGAGTGTTAACTCTAACATTTAAGTCATCTAAACATTAGCCTTTATTGTTTTCTCTTTTTAAAATAGGTTACATTTTGTTGCTTTGTTATATTTCAAGTAATTTGGGATTACATCTGGGACATTGGGACTGTCTTGTTATAGAGACCTAAATTCTGTTATATAACTAAAAAGAAAATATATATTTTTTTGTTTTAGACAGTTAACTTGTTTGGACTCAAACTGATAACTGACTCTTGGGTGGAAACAAATTTCAGTTTTCTATTTTTAGTTTTTTTCTCTGTTACCTGGGTTTTGTACAACCTGCAAGCCACAGACTGCCCTGCATGTGTATAATCCAGCACTCAGCCAGAGATCTGGGGAGTTTACACACAAATTATGACCCCAGGGTCCACTATTCTTTTGTGGTTCCTGTGTCCCCTACATACTCATGTTTCAGCAGCTGAGGTTGTCCCAAATTCTGTTCTTTCTTTCTTCTGGCCAGAAATACTGTGACCTAGACATACTGTAGCTGTCCTTCATAGGTATGTGAGTGTTATCTGCATGAGGCTGAAAGCCAAAATAAAGAAGACCAACCCTGTGGTGATCCCTTCTGACAAGTTTTAGCTGTTCTCCAGAGTCTGCCTCAGGATTTTCACTCCAAAAACCATTAGATAACTTTGTTTCGTATTTTGTCTGGAGTTCATAATTGTTTTATTTGGGATAGTTGATGTGATTAGGAGCTACCAGATATAGTAGAAGAACTTCATAATATAAGTTCCTAGAAATCAGGCTCCACTAAGACCAATTAAACTGCAATCTTCATTTTAACATAATTCCTCTATGAGTTGCAAATATAGTCATGCTAGTTGTCAATTTATTGCTTCTTGAATAAAAATTTAATTTAAATAGCCTGCTTTGCACTATGGAGATTGATCCTTCAAGCATATCTTTATTCAGAAAACAAGATGTGAGACTGAGAAGAAAGGGTGCTGGAGGGATATTGCAAGAGAAAGGACTTCCAGGACCACATGTAGGCCGGAACATCCAGTGCCACTGTACCCAAACCATGTGCCCAAAACACACAATGCCTTAGTAAACTGGTAGCCCTGGCCCGCTGGTGATCACCTCACTGTGGCACTCCCAAAACATACACTCTACACCTTAGGCCTTTCACTGCTATGCTTGCAAGTGGGTTCCCATGGTCTTGACTCCCTCTGAGCATCTAACTACCTGCCTTGGCCTACATGCTCCCCAGAGGAGTGTTTCCTATTTACCTGCCAGTGGTAGACCAGGGTGGTACAGGCAACCAAATAAGCTTCTCCACAATACAGTCAAATGCAATTTCACCTGCAACCAGGTCTGAATCTGAGTCTTAGGGAGGAGGCCCATCTCCAAGTTTCCCTTTTGAGCCCTGTTCTTTCAAACATAGGACATTCTGTACAGTTTTCTTTATATTCATAATTATTTTCTATTATGGTTAGTAATTCTTTAAACTTTCTCTGCTCAAATTATGGCTCAGAGTATATTTCTGTCCTTGAATTCGCCCTTCACTGATTAAGGACTTGTCTCGTGAGTGGTTCAGGAAATAGACACACAAAATGGGATTGAGGGGTCACCTTGTCTTTGTCCTTGGGTTTGAGCAGTGAAGAGCCAGTAGTAAATGGGGTTGTCATAATCTATGGTAATAAAAGGAAGTCAATTAAGCAAAAAAAATACATCACAGAGAAAAATTTTTTAAGTCAAAAGATAAAATTAATAAAATTAATAACAGTAGGACTGACCAAATAAAAAAGTTAGACAAAACACAAGTTGTCTATAATGACCTATGTACTGTCTGTAATGTTTTCTGACACCAGTCAATTCTCTGATTCTCTGTAGATACCAATTCAATGTCCAAAAATTCAGTTCTGAGACTAACTATCCAGAGTTAACATTAGACTCCACAGGTTTAAGGGCGCAATCCCAAAAGACTGGCCTTATTCCAGATGCCAGTTGCAAGTATAAGGTCACCCATATTTCTGACTAAACAGCTGTAAACGGGGGATTCCCATGACGCCCTCTTCATGCTCAGTATTTTGCTAGAAAAGCTCACAGAACTCAGGAAGCCACTTTAATTACATTTACCAGTTTATTATAAAGAATACAAATTAACAGCCAGATGGAGAGGTACATCAGGCAAGTTCTAGAAGGGTCCTTGGTGCAGGAGTTTCTGTCCCTGTGCAGTTGGGGTGTTACATTCTCATTGCAAAGGGATATGTTTACCAATTCACAATCTCTCTAAAGCTCTCTGTTTCAGAGATTTTATAGAGCTGAGTCTCCAGCAATGTCCTTGTCTGGAGCTAAAAGTTTCAATCTTCTAATCAGTCGGTCTTTTTAATGACCAGCCCTACCCTTAGGCAATCTAGGGGTCCCACTCTAAGTCACCTCTTTAGTGTAAACACAGATATGATGTAAGGGGCCTAGGAATAAATAAAAATAAGAAAACACTCTATTACTCAGGAAATTACAATGGTTTTAGGAACTCTGTGCAAGGAACTGGGCAAAAAGAGTAAATATATTTTTCTATTATATAACTACTTGGAATAAGGAGGTTATACAAGTTATTATATATTAACTGCATATATGAATATATTATTTTCCCACAAAAATAAAAGAATTAAATAGGATATCTTTAGGGTAGAAGGAAATGATACGAAGATCAAAATCTGGATCTACACAAAGGAATGAGAATATCAGTGGTAAGAAATGTGTGAATAAGTATATAAGATTTATTTTAAAAAATTTCAACCTCTATAAATGTAATTAGGTATTTAAAGTGTACAAATAACAATGTATCATCGTATTGTAGCAAATGTAGAAGAAAAATCATAGGAGAGTCAATACAAAGGCCCAGAGGTGTACAATGGAAATACACAGTTGTAAAGTACTTATATGTTATGTGTGAAGAGATATATTATTACTTGAAATTAATCTATAAATATAAAATCAGCCTTAAGACAACCATTAATTAAAAACAACAACAAAGAGGTATAGCTAATATTCCAGCAAAGAAGATAAAAAGCAATAAAAAAGTTAAATTAATCCTAAAGTAACAAAAATGGAAAGAGGAAACAAAAATTTGGGGCAGACGAAAAATAATCTGGTAGATTTAAGCACAAACGTGAATAATCACATTAAATATAAATGGTCTAAGAATTCAAATTCTTAAAAAGATTTTAAGTGTGGATAAAAATGAAGACTCACCTATAAATTGTATGTAAGAATCTCACATTCATTGTATAGGCACATAGGTTGAAAGTAAATGGAAGAGAGATAATCCATACTAAAGTTAATGAAAGCTGGAAAAGCTGTATTAATATCAGAAAAATGATTTTTCAGAACAAGGGATTTTAGGAATAAAAGTTTCCTCCAATGTGTTTAAAGGAGTCAACTTGTCAAGTGGACATAAGAATCCTAAATGATCATACACCTAATATCTGAACTTAAAAGTAGATTAAGCAGAAACTGATAGAACTGGAAAGATAGACAAATCCACAGTTACAGTCACATTTTTCAATTCTTCTTTCTCAATAATTCATAGATTAAATAGAAAACCAATGAGAATAAAAAAGATTTGAAAAACGCTATCAACCAACTTTCTGTAACTGACATAAAAATATTCATTCAACAACAGCAGAAAACACATTTTTCTCAAGTGCACGCTGAACATTTAATAAGATAGGACATATTCTGGATCATTAAACAAATCTCACAAATAGATAAACATTCATTCATATGAATTTTGTTCTCTGAAAGCAATGAAATTAAACGAGAAATCAGTAACAAAAATATCTGGCAAGCTCCCAAATGTTTGGAAACTAACACTCTTGTAAATAATCCATGGAACAAAGAAAATAGATAAGAGAAGTTACCAAGTATATTGAACTGAATGAATGGAAACAAAACCACAAAATAACAAAATGTCTATTCATTTAAATCAGTGCTTAGAGATAAATTTTTAGCATTTAAGCTCTGGTGGTTTTAAAAATGTGTCCACAAATTCTTTGTGTCATATTCTTTAAGAGGCAGAGTTTATTTCCCCTTCCTTTGAGTATGGGATACAGTTAGCCACTCTCTTCAAATGATTAGAATTAGACAAGAGTAACAGTATGCCACTTCCTACAATAGGTTACAAAAGACAGTGTCCATTTTGAATGTCCTCTACCTAAGCGATCATTTATACGGAGACAGCAAGTATGCATTTCAGGGCACTCAGACAACCTGTGGAGTGACCGAGGTGGCAGGAAGCAAGTCTCTGGCTGACAGCCTAAGAAAAGCTGAAAACTGCCAGCAAATTTATGCTTGAGTTTGGAAGTAATTGATCCCCCAGATATACCTTCAGATGAGACTGTAACCCTGGCCAACAGTTTAATTGCAGACTCATAAAGATTCTGAGTCAGAAGCATCCAGCTAAGCCACTCCCATTTTGGACACATAGAAACTGTAAAACAAATGTGTTTGTTTTTTTTCAAGCTTCTAAGTTTGAGGATAATTTATTATACAGCACATATGAGTAACACAGATTTTGATACCAAGAGTAGAGTATGGCATAATTAAAATAACCTAAATGTTGGAGTGGCTTTGACACCAGGCAGTGCTTTGCAGAGACTGTTAGAAAAGCCTAAAATGCTTTTAAGAAACCACTAACAGAAGTCTCATGGTTTTAGATAAGGCTGCTGGTGAGGACATTCAGGAGAGTGAGGTGCATGTTATTAGGCACTGAAAGAAAGGGAATCCCTGTATCATCATGGCAGAAAGTGCAATACGGACACCATGAGCCATGTCCAAAGTAGAAAATCTACCAGATGAACTGGATAATCTGTCTAAGGATATTTCCAGCCAAAGTTTTGACTGAGGTGGCTTGTTTTTTCTTGCTGCTTAACACAAAGCTCAAGAGGAGAGAGGAACATTAAGGAAGTGCTGTAAATATGAAGGAGCTGGAACTTGATGATTTTGAAAATTCTGGCTCTACAGACAAAAAATGCTAATATTAAGTAACAGCTTCTGCAAAAAAAGATAAAACATGATGCATAATGCCCAGGCCAAGGGTGTGCCTTTTCATCAGAAATTCAGAATGTAGAAATAGAAAGGGTTTACCTCAAAGATGTCTCTGTGTTGACTTTTCCTAATGGAATAAGTATCAGTAAGTGTCACAGAAGAGCCACAAAGATTTCTAAAAGACTATGTATGCAAAATATCACCAGCTGACCAAAAGGCCTAGGAACAGTACAGAATGAAATGAAATGAAAAGAAGACTTTGGATCCCCTGAATTCTACTGGCCAATAGGAGGCTGAGCAAACAACTACTCAGCTACAAACAGACGCTGCCTTTCATGATAAAGGAAAGATGACTCAGAAGGTGGAACTTGGAAGGGGAGGAATGTATTTGGCATGTTGGAGGAAAGTAAAGGTTTTGTTTAGAGGTTGGACTGTGATTGTTTTACAGATATATCCACAATACCCCTGTGGCGGAGCTGAGAGCCACAGCACATAATTCCCAGGCCTTGAAAAATACAAGGAACTTGCAATATTTGCATTGCTGGATTTCACAATTGTTGTGGACTTCATTATGCTAGTGATTCCACCTGCTGTATTTTCTCTTTTTAAGCAGGTGTGTCATAGTAGGTTTTCTATGTTCCATGACTGTTTATTAGTATGAGGTCTGTGTGAGGCAGATGACTTTTTGTTTTAGTTTCACTGGTCTATATTGAGAGGAATTATATCCAGGAGCCACACACAAGGAGCAATAGCCACACCTGGACCAAATTTAAGTGATAAGATTCTGAACTTAAAACTGATTTGATAATGAAATGAGAGAACTTAGAAGGGGAGGAATGTATTTTGCATGTTGAAGGAAAGTAAAGGTTTTGGTTAGAGGTTGGACTGTGATTGTTTTACAGATATATCCACAAATTGTTTTGTATTCCACCCTTGAGAAGAATATCTTCATCCCCTTGCCTATGAGTATAGGATAGACTTACTGAATAGAATATGGCAGAGACTCTGGTATGTCATGGCATTTATGAGGTTAGATTATGAAAAGTTTGCAGCCTCCATCTAGCATGGACATTTTCACTTTCAGATCACTTGCTGTGGGGAAAGCCTGAAGCCATGTAAGTTCACTCAGGCAGCTTGTGAAGAGTACCACATAGTGAGGAATGGAGGTATCTGGCCAACAGCCAACAAAGAATTAAAACTTGTCAACAACCATGTGAGAGAGCTGGGAAGTGTATTCTCTCTGGGTTGAGCCCTCAAGTGAGACTTACAGGTCCAGCTATTTCATGAAGGACTTTTAGACAAAACCACCTAGCTATGTCATTCCTGCATGTCTGACCTATAGACACTGTGAGGTAAAAAATGTTTGTTGTTTTCAAGCCACAATGTTTTCTGGTAACTTTTTATACAGCATTAGAGATTTAGTACAAAAACTTATATTAGAAAAATTTTAAAAATTCAAATCAGTATAGCCCTTGATCTTTAGAAACCAGAAAATGATGGTAAATAAAGCACAAAATAATTGGAAGAAAGTAAATAATAAAAAGCATAAACTAATTAAAACAGTCAGAAAGATAATAAATAAAAATCAATGGAGTCAAAAGTTCTTTGAGAAAATCAATAACATCAAAAGGAAAAGAAAAAACCTATCAAGACTGATCAGACAGCAAAGGACACCATCAGCAGAACAAAAAAGCATCCTACGGTATGGGAGAATATATTCATAAGCCACTTATCCAATAGGGGTTAACATCCAAAATATGTAAAGAACTCATACACCTCAACACCCAAAAAGCAAATAACCTGATTAAAAAATGGGAGGAGAACCTGAACAGACACTTCTCCAAAGAAGAAATGTGGATGGCTAACAGGCACATGAAAAGATGCTCCACATCGCTAATCATCAGGGAAATGCAAATTAAAACCACAGTGGAATATCATCTCACACCAGTTAGGATGACCAACATCAAAAGACAAGAAACAACGAATGCTGATGAGGATGTGGAGAAAGGGGAACCGCCTTCACTGTTAGTAGAAATGTAAATTGGTGCAATCATGTGAAAAGCAATATGTACATTCCTCAAAAAACTAAAAATAGAAATACCATTTGACCCAGTAATTCCACTCCTAGGAATTTACCTGAAGAAAACAAGATGCTCATTTGAAAATATATATGCACCCCTATGTTTATCATTGCACTATTTACAATAGCCAAGATATGGAAGCAAATTAAGTGTCCATCAATAGGTGAATATATAAAGAAGATGTACATATACACAATAGAATATTATTCAGTCATAAAAAGAAGACTCATAGACACTGAGAAGGGACTAGTAGTTACCAAAGGTGAGGGGTTTGGGAGGGTAGGTGGGACAGGAGAAGGGGATTATGGGGCACTACAATTTGCAATCGCAATATAGGTAGGTCATGGGGATGGTAGCACAGCATGGAAAATACAATTAATGACTCTATAACATCTTACTACGTTGATAGACATTGACAGCAATGAAGGGGGTAAGGATTTGATAATACTGGTGAACGTTGAACCACTGTGTTGTGTATGTGAAACCATTATAAGATCGCATATCAATGATACTTTAATAAAAATAATATGTATCAGAAAATAAAAGGAGAGAAGATATTCCAATAACAAGAATGAGGTGACATTCTTATGGGCCACTTAGACATTAAGAGGATATTATGGAGTACTATAAACAATATATGTCAATGAAGTCAACAATTTAGATGAATTGGACAAAACTGTCAAAAGACACAAACTACCAAAGATTACAAAGGAATGAATAGGTGATCTGCAATTATAATCATTCCAAAATGAAAAAATCCAACCCCACAGGGCTCCACTGGTAAATTCTACTAAACATGTAAGAAAAAATAAACCAATCTTGCACAAGCTCTTCTAGAAAATAGAAGACAGAAAACATTTCACTTAACTGATTTTATGAGGCAACATTACCCTGATACCAAAACTGTTCAAAGATATTACAGATAGACAAAACTATAGATAGACATTCCTCATGTATATAGTCACAAGATTTCAGCAAAACTTTCTAACAAGATTTTTGCAAAAAACAAACTAAAATCTATAAAACAGATAATCCATCATGAATAAATGGGTTTACTGAAAGAATGGAAAGTTGATTCAACATTTGAAAATCAATCAATCAATAATTCATCACATTAAAAAAAAAAGTATATGATTATCTCAGTGGATGTAAATAAGTCTTTGAAAACAGTTCAACATTCATTCACTTACAAAAACACTCATCAAACTGGATGGGACTTCCCAATAATAAAGAGACTAAAATAAACCCAGAGATACCAATATACTTAATGTGAAAGACTACATGTTTTCCTTCTAAGATGGGGAAAAAAGGGGAAAAAATGTGTTCCATGTTTTTCTAGGCAGCATTGTAATGGAGGCTCTAGTTAAAACAATAAGACAGGAAAAAGAAATAATTGTTATCTTTATTGGAAAGGAAGGAGTAAAACAACTGAAATTGAAATTAAAATCCACCACTTACAATAGCTTGAAAAATATGAAAAACTTAAGGATAAACCTTATAAAACTACAAACCATTAAAGAAAACTAAATAAGTGGAGATATGTACAGTATTTATTGGTCAGAAAGCTCAATATTCAGGTATCATTCCCCCTCCCCCAATGAATTTTAAAGACCCAAAGACCCAGCATATTTTAATAGCTTTACTGAGATATATGTCATACTATATGAATTTTCTGTCATACTATAAAATCTACCCAATTAAAGTGAACAATTCGAAGTTTGTTAGTATATTTACAAAGGTGTGGAACTGTCACTAAGATAAATTTTAGAACATTTTCATCACCACAGAAAGAAATTCTGTACCCATTAGAAGTCACTCACCATTCAAGCCATCCTCAGCTGTAGGAAACCACTAATACACTTATACAATATGCAGTCCTATGCAATATGCAGTCCTTTATGACTGGTTTCTTTAACAGTAGAATATTTTCAAGTGTCAACCAGATTGTAGAATGTATCAGTATTTCATTATTTTTATTGTCTAATGATATACCATTGTATGAATACACAATATTTAACCACTCATCAGTTTATGGGCATTTGGGTTACTTCCACTTGACTGTTCTGAATAGTGCTGCTGTGAACATTTGTGTACAAGTTATCATGTGTCCATATGGTCTCACTTCCCTTGGATGTATATCCTTAGATATACATCTAAGTATATAGTGGAGTCTAAGTGTATAGTGGAATTCCTGGGTCATATTTTAACATGTTTAATATTTAACTTTTCCAAAGTGACTGCATAATTTTGCATTCCAGCCAACAGTATATAAGGGTTCAATTCTCCATGTCCTCACCAACACTTACTATTATCTGACTCTTTGATTCTTGCTATCCTAGTGTGTATAAAATACCATTTTATTATGGTTTTGATTTGTATTTCCCTGTTTCCCTAATGCCTAATGATGCTGAGCATACTTTTATGTGCTTCTTGGACATATATATATATATGTTTTAGGAAGAATGTCTGTTCAACCCCTTTGTTCATTTTTTAAGTTGAGTTGTCTTTTAATTGTTGAGTTGTAAGATTTCTTTATATATTTTGGATATATTCCCTTCTTGCATATATGACTTGTAAACATTTTCTTCCATTCTATAGGCTTTCATCTCACTTGATGTAATTTTTAGGACAAAGGATTTAATTTTAATGAAATCCAATTTATTTTTATCTTTTTCACTTGTGCTTTTGGTATCATGTCTAAGAAACTATCACCTAATTCAAGATCACAAAAATTACTCCTATGATTTATTCTAAGAGTTTTATAGTTTTAGCTCACATATATAGGTCTATAATCCATTTCAATTAATTTTTGTATATGATGTGAGAAAGGAATCCAATTTCACCTTTTTATGTGTATATCCTCCTGTCTCAGCACCATGCATTGAAAAGACTAGTATTTCCCTTTGAATTGCCCTAGTATCCTATTAGAAATCAACTGACCATAAAGGATTTATTTCTGAACTCTGTTTTATTTCCTTAATCTAAATATCTATCCATATGCTAGTACCATACTATCTTAATTACTGTAGCTTTATAATAAGTTTTGAAATCAAGAAGTGTGAGTCTTCCAACTTTGTTCTTTTTCAGGATTACATTGACTATTCTGGGTTCCTTGAAATCCATATGACTAATCAGATTACTTTAGTAATTTGCACAAAGGTGGATTGGATTTAGATAGAGATTGTATTGAATGTGTAGATGAGTTTAGAGAATATTGTCAATTTACCAATATTAATTCTTCTAATCCATGTATATGAGGTATTTTTGATATTTAGATCTTTTATTTTTTCAACAATATTTTATAGTTTTCAGAGTATGAGTCTTGCACTTCCTTGTTAAGTTTATACTGAATTATTTTGCCCTATTTGATGTTACAGAGAATAGAATTATTTTAATTTTAATTTTAATTGTTTATTGTTAAAACATATAAATGCTATTTGTTTTTGTATATTCTTACAATGTTGAATAGAAGTAGGCAAAGTAGCTATTCTTAACTGGTTCCAGATGATATGGGGAAAGCATTCAGTCATTTCGAATTAAGTATGGTGTTAGCTGTGGATGTTTTTCTTGATCTGTCATGAAAATTCCACTTTTTTCCCAGTTTGTTGAGCATTCTTAATCATGAAAGCATGTTGGATTTTTTTTAATGTCTTTCTACACATATGATATGATTATATGTTTTCCTTTATCCTATAGATACAGTGTTTTACATTTATTAATTTTTTGATGAAAAAACTAATCTTGCATTTCTGGGATAGATCTCACTTGGTCATGGTGTATACTTGCATAAGACATGCAATTATATGTTGCTAGATTTTTTGATTTACAATTTACTATTCTAAAATTTAATTTACTATTGCTTTGTTGAAGATTTTTGAATCTATATTCTGAAGAAATATTGGTCTATGTTTTAAGTATGATATCTTCTGATATCAGGGTAATACTGGCCTCATGGAATGAGTAGGAAAACATCCCCTTCTCTTTTGATTTTGGAACTGTTTATTAAGGATTGGTATTAATTAGTCCTTAGAAGTTTGAGGGCATTTACTATTGAAGCCATATAATGCTAGGCTTTCCACTGTGGGAGGATTTCAAATGATTAATTCCAACTCCTTACATGTTTTAGGTATATTCAAATTTTCTATGTGTTATTTAGGCAGTTTTGATAATTTATGGCATTCTAGGAATTTTCTGTCTTCATTTATGTTATATAGTTTGTTGACATATTATTGTTCATCCTTTTAATCCTTTTTTATCTCTCTAAGCATAGTAATGATTTCCACTATTTTATTCTTGATTTCTGTAACTTGAATCCTCTTTCTGGCTTTTTTTCTTGGCCTATTTAGCTAAAGGTTTGTAAATTCCGTCAATCTTTTCAAAGAACCAAATTTTTGTGGCCTACATTATTTTTATATTCTCTAATTTAATTCTATTCTAATATTAATTTCCTTCCATTTGTTTTGTGTTTAGTTTGCTCTACTTCTAAAATAAGGTTATTAATTGGTGAGACTTCTTCCTTTTTATTTATTTTTTATGTTCTTTTTAAAATATTTTTATTTTTATTAAGGTATGATTGATATACAGTCATGAATATTTCACATGAAAAAACAATGTGGTTACTACATTCACCCATATTATCATGTCCCCCCCATACCCCACTGCAGTCACTGTCCATCAGTGTAGTAAGATGCCATAGAGTCACTATTTACCTCCTCTATGCTACAGTGTGTTCCCCATGATCCCCACCACACCATTTGTGCCAATCATAATACCCCTCAATCCCATTCTCCCTCCCTCCCACTCACCCTCCCACACCACTCCCCTTTGGTAACTGCTAGTCCCTTCTTGAAGCCTGTGAGTCTGTTGCTGTTTTGTTCCTTCAGTTTTGCTTAGCTGTTATACTCCACAAATGAGGGAAACCATTTGGTACTTATCTTTTTCCACCTGGCTTATTTCACTGAGCATAATATCTCCAGTTCCATCCATGTTGTTGCAAATGGTAGGATTTGTTTCTTTCTTATGGCTTAATACTATTCCATTGTGTATATGTACCACATCTTCCTTATCCATTCATCTACTGATGGAAACTTAGATTGCTTCCATATCTGGGCTATTGTAAATAGTGCTGCAATAAAAATAGAGGTGCATATGTCTTCTTGAAGCTGAGAAATTATATTCTTTGGGTAAATTCCTAGGAGTGGAATTCCTGGGCCAAATGGTATTTCTGTTTGTAGGTTTTGAGGAACCTCCATATTGTTTTCACAATGGATGAACTAGCTTACATTCCCACCACCAATGTAGAAGGGTTCCCCTTTCTCCACATCCTCACCAGCATTTGTTGTTCTTAGTCTTTTCAATACTGACCATTCAAATTGGTGTGAGGTGACATTTCATTGTAGTTTTTTTTGCATTTCCCTGATAATTAATGATGTGGAGCATCTTTTCATGCACCTGTTGGCCATCTGAACTTCTTTGGAGAATTGTCTGTTCATATCCTCTGCTCATTTTTTAATAGGATTATTTGCTTTTTGGATGTTGAGGTGTGTAAGTTCTTTATATTTTTTGGATGTTAACCCCTTTTCACATACATCATTTACGAATATATTCTCCCATTTTGTTCTGTTTATGGTCTCCTTCACTGTACAGAAGCTTTTCAGCATGATGTAGTCCCACTTGTTCATTTCTGGTTTTGTTTCTCTTGCTCAAGGAGATGCATTCAGAAAAAAGTTGATCATGTTTATATTCAGGAGATTTTTGCCTATGTTGTCTTCTAAGAGTTTTATGGTTTAATGACTTACATTCAGTGCTTTGATCCATTTCGAGTTTACTTCTGTGTATTGGGATAGACAATAATTGAGTTTCATTCTCTTGCATGTGGCTGTCCAGTTTTGCCAACACCAGCTGTTGAAGAGGCTGTCATTTCCCCATTGTATGTCCATGTTGCCTGTATCATATATTAGTTGACCATATATGCTTGGGTTTACATCTGGGCTCGTTAGTCTGTTCCACTGGTCTAAGGGTCTGTTTTTGTGCCAGTACCAAATTGTCTTGATTACCGTGGCTTTGTAGTAGAGCTTGAAGTTGGGGAGTGTAATCACCCCAGCTTTATTCTTCCTTCTCAGGATTACTTTGGCTATTCGGGTTCTTTTGTGGTTCTATATGAATTTTAGAACTATTTGTTCTAGTTCATTGAAGCATGCTGTTGGTATTTTGATACGGATTGCATTGAATCGGTAGATTGCTTTAGGCAGGAAGGCCATTTTGACAATATTAATTCTTTCTATCCATGAGCACGGGATGTGTTTCCATATTGGTATCTTATTTAATGTCTCTCAAGAGTGTAGTTTTCGGAGTATAGGTCTTTCACTTCCTTGGTTACGCTTATTCTTAGGTATTTTTTTCTTTTTGATGCAATTGTGAATGGAATTGTTTTCCTGATTTCTCTTTCTTCTAGTTCATCATTAGTGTATAGGAATGAAACATATTTCTGTGTATTAATTTTGTGTCCTTCAACTTTGCTGAATTCAGATATTACATCTAGTAGTTCTGGAGTGGATTCTTGAGGTTTTTTTACATACAATATCATGTCATCTTCAAACAGTGACAATTTGACTTCTTCCTTACCAGTCTGAATACCTTTTATTTATTTGTGTTGTCTGATTGCCATGGCTAGGACCTCCAGTACTATGTTGAATAAAGGCAGGTAGAGTGGGCATCCTTGTCTTGTTCCTGATCTTAGAGGAAAAGCTTTCAGCTTCTCACTGTTAAGTATGATATTCGCTGTGGGTTTGTCATATACAGCTTTTATTATGTTGAGCTACTTGCCTCCTATACCCATTTTGTTGAGAGTTTTTATCATGAACTTTTTATCATGAAATTTTACCAAATGCTTTTTCAGCATCTGTGGAGATGATCATGTGGTTTTTGTCCTCCTTTTTGTTAATGTGGTGGATTATGTTGATGGATTTTTTTATGTTGTGCCATCCTTGCATCCCTGAAATGAATCCCACTTGATCATGGTGTATGATCCTCTTGATGTATTTTTGAATTCGGTTTGCTAATATCTTGTTGAGTATTTTTGCATCTATGTTCATCAGGGATATTGGTATCTAATTTTCTTTTTTTGTGGTGTCTTTGCCAGGTTTTGGTGTTAGGATGATGCTGGCCTCATAGAATGAGTTTTGACATATTCCCTCTTCTTCGACTTTTTGGAAGACTTTAAGGAGAATGTGTAATTAGGTCTTCACTAAATGTTTGATAAAATTCAGTGGTGAAGCCATCTAGTTCAGGAGTTTTGTTCTTAGGTAGTTTTTTGATTACCAGTTCAATTTCATTGCTAGTAATTGGTCTTTTCAGATTTTCTATTTCTTTCTGTGTCAGCCTTAGAACGTTGTATTTTTCTAGAAAGTTGTCCATTTCTTCAAGGTTTTCCAGTTTGTTACCATATAATTTTTCATAGTATTCTCTAATAACTCTTTGTATTTATGTGGTATCCATAGTGATTTTTCCTTTCTCATTTTTGATTCTGTTTATGTGTATAGCCTCTTTCTTTGATAAGTCTGGCTAAGGGTTTATATATTTTGTTTATTTTCTCAAAGAACCAGCTCATCTATCACTGATTTTTTCTATTGTTTTATTCTTCTCAATTTTATTTATTTCTGCTCTGATCTTTATTATGTCCCTCCTTCTACTAACTTTGGGTCTCATTTGCTCTTCTTTTCCTAGTTTTATTAATTATGAGTTTAGACTGTTCATATGGGATTTTTCCTCTTTCCTGAGGTAAACCTGTACTGCAACATATTTCCCTCTTAGCACAGCCTTCATTGCATCCCACAGATTTTATTGTGTTGAATTATTGTTGTCATTTGTCTCCATATATTGCTTGATCTCTGTTTTTATTTGGTCATTGATCCATTGGTTATTTAGGAGCATGTTGTTCAGCTTCCATGTGTTTGTGGGATTTTTCATTTTATCTGGATGATTTATTTCTTGTTTCATACCTTTTGGATCTGAGAGGCTGGTTGGTATAATTTCAATGTTTTTTAATTTACTGAGGCTCTTTCTGTGGCCCAGTATATGATTTATTCTTGAAAATATTCCATTTGTACTCGAGAAGAATGTGTATTCTGATGCTTTTGGGTGTAGAGTTCTATAGATGTCTGTTAGGTCCATCTGTTCTAATGTGTTTTTCAGTGCCTCTGTCTCCTTACTTATTTTCTGTCTGGTTGATCTGTTCTTTGGAGTGAGAGGAGTGTTGACGTTTCTTAGAATAAATGCATTGCATGCTATTTTCCCTTTAAATTCTGTTAGTATTTGTTTCACATATTTAGGAGCCCCTGTGTTGGGTGCATAGATATTTATAATGGTTATATCTTCTTGTTAAATTGACCCTTCTATCATTATGTAGTGTCCTTCTTTGTCTCTTTGTGACTTTCTTTATTTTGAAATGTATTTTGTCTGATACAAGTACTGCAACTTCTGCTTTTGTCTCCCTACTAGTTGCATGAAATATCTTTTTTCCTTCCCTTCACTTTTAGTCTGTGTATGTCTTTGGGTTTCAAGTGAGTCTCTTGTAGGCAGCATATAGATGGGTCTTGTATTTTTATCCATTCAGTGACTCTATGTCTTTTGATTGGTGCATTCATACCATTTACATTTAGGGTGATTATCTATATATGTACTTATTTCCATTGCAGACTTTAGATTCATAGTTACCAAAGCCTCAAGGGTAACTTCCTTATGGCCTAAGAGTCTAATTTAACTCACTTAGTATGCTATTACAAACATAATCTTAAGGTTCTTTTTTTTCCCCTCCTTCTCTTCCTCCTCCATTATTTACATATTAGGTATCATATTCCATACTCTTTGTCTATCCCTTTTTATTACCTCTGGTGACAGGTATTTAACCTTATGAACACTTCCATCTATAGCAGTCCCTCCAAAATACACTGTAGAGATGGTTTGTGGGAGGTAAATTCTTTCAGCTTTTGTTTATCTGGAAATTGTTTAATCCCTCCTTCAAATTTAAGTGTTAATCTAGCCTGATAGAGTATTCTTGTCAAGGCCCTATGGCTTCATGTCATTAAATATATCATGCCACTACCTTCTGGCCTGTAAGGTTTCTGTTGAGAAGTCTGATGGTAGCCTGATAGGTTTTCATTTGTATGTGATCTCATTTCTCTGTCTGGCTGTTTTTAATAGTCTGTCCTTATCCTTGATCTTTGCCATTTTAATTATTATATGCCTTGCTGTTGTCTTCCTTGCGTCCCTTGTGTTGGGAGATCTGTGCACCTCCATATCCTGAGAGAGTATCTACTTCCCCAGATTGGGGAAGTTTTCAGCAATTACCTCCTCAATGACACTTTCTATCCCTTTTTCTCTCTCTTCTTCTTCTGGTACTCCCATAATACAAATATTGTTCTGTTTGGATTGGTGGCACATTTCTCTCAATATTATTTCATTCTTAGAGATCCTTTTTTCTCTGTGTACCTCAGCTTCTTTGTATTCCTGTTCTCTAATTTCTGTTTCATTTATTGTCTCCTCCACCATATCTAATCTGTCTTTAAAACCCTCCATTGTATTTCTTAATGATTGGATCTCTGACCAGATTTCTTTCCTGAGTTCTTGAATATTTTTCTGTACCTCTATGAGAATGTTTATGATTTTTATTTTGAAATCTCTTTCAGGAAGATTGATGAGATCAGTTTCATTTGACTCTTTTCTGATGTATGTAGGCTTTTGCTTTGAACCAGTTTCCTTTGATGTTTCATATTTGTATGTGGGGCCTTCTAGTGCCTAGAAGCTCTACTCTCTGGAGCTGCTCAGCCCCTGGAGCAATGTCGGGGTCTCAGGGGAGTGTTGCTGATGCTTGGTGGGAGGATAGAGCTGTTTCCTTCTTCCCAACTGCTCTACCTGTCTCCACTGCCAGAAGCAGGGGGACGAACACACAGGTTTAAGCCTCTGTGGTTTGCGATTGTACCTGCTCTAGGTGGGGCTTCCCTCTGGCCAGCCTTATGCCAGAGCAAGATTTGCCTGTTTGCAAGCCAGGTGCAGGCTGGGTGGGAAGAAGGCACAGCAGGCTGTGTATCATGGTGGGGGGACTTAGAGCTGCATAGCCAGCCAGGGGGCTGGAGTGCCTGAAGATCATGAAAGTTCCCAACCTGCTGGGCAGAGTGCACCTGGACAATTTTGTCTACCTGTCCTTTCTCCTCAGCAGTAAGCTCTGTGCAGTCCTTTCCCCTTTAGCTGCCCTTTCACTTTTAGGAAGTCTCTCAGGCTGCCCCCCGCCCCCCAGGTCAGCTGGATATGGATCCCTGTTTTCCATAAGCAGCTAGTGTCTCAGTCTCTCCAGGTATTCTGTCTATCTTAGCTTTTCATCCCCAGTAATCACCAGAGCACCATGCAATGTAGGTTCATGCTCCCAGAGCACATCTCCAGGGCTAGGTGTTCAGCAGTCCCAGGCCTCTACTTCCTCTCCACTCCGTTTCTCTTCCTCCTACCAATGAGCTGGGGTGAGGGAAGGGCTTAGGTCATGGCCTTTGGTACATTACCCTGCTCTGTGAGGTCTGTTCTTTTTTCCAGGTGTATGAAGTCTGGTGCTACCCTCTTTCCTGTTGCTCTTTCAGGATTAGTTGTATTAATTATATTTTCATATTATATGTGTTTTTAGGAAGAGGTTTCTGTCTCAGCTCTCATGCCACCATCTTTAATCCCCGATTTCTCAAGCATTCTTTCTTTTTAAAATAGGTTTTTAAAGAAATAAATTCCTCTCTGAGCACTGCTTTGGCTGCATCCCACAAATTTTGGTAAGTTTGTTTTCAATTTCCTAATTTCCCATGTGCTTTTTCTTTGAGCCTTAGTCCTACCGGAATCTATTGTTTTATTCAAAATATTTGTGCATTCCCTAACTTTTCTTCTGTTATTGATTTCCGATTTCATTCCATTCTGGCCATTCAACATGGTCTATATTATTTCAGTCCTTTTACTTTTACTCACTGTTGTTTTTTGGTGTAAGGTACAATCTATCCTGGAGAATATCCATATATGCAGAAGAATATGTATTCTGCTATTGTTGGGTGGGGTGTTCTATAGATGTATGTTTGGTCTGGTGGGTTTATATTGTAATTCTTATGTTCCCATCCATTAAATAATAAGATTATTCAATGTTTAAAATGAGATGTTGAAATCACTATTGTTTAATTATCTATTTTGCCTTTCAATTCTGTCAGTTTTAGATTCATGTATTTTGGGCTCTGTTGTAGGTGCATACAGTTTATAATTATTAGATCTTTCTCATGACATTACTGACTGACTATATTATAATAGCATATTCCTCTTTGTCTCTAATAACAATTTTTTTCTTAAAGTCTAATTTGTCTGATACTCATATATATATTATAGATTTTCTTTGATAATTGTTTGCATGGTACATATTTTTCCACATTTTTACTTTTGAGTATTTGTGCCTTTAAGCCTAGAGAGTGTCTCTTGTAAATAGCACATAGATGGATCTTTTTTCTTATCCATTCTACCAATCTCTAGCTTTTGGTTTAAGGGTATAATCCATTTTTTTAATTTAATTACTGACAAGTTAGGATTTAAATCTGTTTGCTACTTGTTTTCTATATGTCCTGTGTCTTTGTTCCTACCTTCTTCCATTACTGCCTTCTTTTGCATTTAGATATTTCCTAGTATACCATTTAATTCCCTTATTATTTCCTTTTTTGTTGTTATTTTCTTACTGTTATATGGGTATTCCAACTATCATCTTAGTTTGAAATACTTTAGTTTGGATTAATAGCAACTTAATTTCAATAATATACAAAAACTTTGCTTCATCATGCACTAGTTCCCTAACCCCTCCTTTGTAATATTATTGTCCTTCAGATTACATACACATATATTAAAATGCATCAAGAAAGTTTTATAATTCTTGCTTTATATGATGTGTTTTAAATAATATAGTAAAAGAAAAGACATCAAAAATATATTTATACTATCTTTTATATTTACCTATGCAGATTTCTTTACAGCACTCTAATTCTTCATGTGGATTTGAGTTACTGGCCAGTGTTCTTTCATTTTAGTATGAAAAACTCTGTACTATTTCTTGTAGGACAGATCAGTTAGCAAAGTATTCTCCAGGTTTTTGTTTATCTGGGAATGTCTTATTTTCTCTTTTATTTTTGAAGGACAGTTTTGCTGGATATTGAATTCTTATTTGACAATCTTTTTCCTTCAGCACTTTGAATATATTATTACTCTTTCTTCTGGTCTTCATTGTTTCTGATGAGAAGGCAGCTGTTCATTTTTATTAAGAATTCCTTGTATGTAGTGAACACTTTTTCTCTTGTTATTTTCATTATTCTCTCTTTGTTTTTGAGTTTCTTATAGTTTTGGCTATTTTATAATATTACAGCATAACTTATTACATTTTATAATCTTAAGAGTGTCCAATAAGAAAATAACAGTTTATCTTTGACATTTTAGCTTGGGCTTTTTATATTTTGACAGTTTGAGTGCACGTTTACCTTAAACTCACATTTATTCACTGACAGATAAAGAAACAGGAATTGATTTGCTTACTAGGGACCCCCAGAGTTTAGAGTTCAAAAGAGGCAACTTTTTCTACTGTACATGTTACATAATGGGGGACATGCTGGCAGGAGATTCTCCTGCAGCCTCCATACCTATAAACTGTTCCTACATTTCCTCCTCCAAGTCATCTTGCCTTAAGACATGTGTTAAGGGTAAAGGGTTCCTAAGCAAAATCAGGGCATCTGGAGGTGGGCAATAGGGGGGAAGTGACAGTCCAGGCTATGTCTGTGTGTTAATTTCTTTGAATTCATCCTATTAGAGTTTATAGAATATCTTTGATGTATAAGTTAGTGTTTTCATCAAGTTTCAGAGATTTTTAGACATTTTTTCAAATATTATTTCTGCCCCTTTCTCTTATCTCCTCTAGACATTCATTATGCATGTGTTAGTACAACTTAATAGTATACCACAGGTCTCAGAGGTAGTGTTCTTTTTCCTCAATATTTTTTTCTGTTTCATATTCCAGACTAGGTCAATAGTTCTCTTTTCAAGCTTGCTGATTATTTCTTCTGCCAGTTCAAGTCTACTCTAAAGGTCACTAGTGAGTTTTTCATTTTAGTTATTATACTTTTCAATTCCAAAATTTCTGTTGAATTCTTTTTTGTGATTCCTGTGTTGACATTCTCTCTTATCAGCAATCAGAATATTTGTCATGCCTTTCTTTAATTCTTTAAACATACTTCCTCTAGTTCTTTGAATATATTTATACTAGCTGATATATGTTTATGTCTAATAACTCCAAAATCTGGGTCCTCTGAAGGATGTTTCTATTGATTAAATTCTTCCTGTGTTTGGGCAATACTCTCAGGCTTCTTGTAATTATTTTTTGTTTTTGAAAACTGAATTTTTGAGT
The DNA here is from genome assembly GCA_032199065.1 of Smutsia gigantea. Classification (NCBI taxonomy): domain Eukaryota; kingdom Metazoa; phylum Chordata; class Mammalia; order Pholidota; family Manidae; genus Smutsia; species Smutsia gigantea. Next base: position 415,064 of record JAVSCE010019758.1, on the reverse strand, counting down.
AATTTAATATGGCAACTATGGAAATTTCATTTTCCCTCTCTCTCAGGTTTGTGGTTGTATTTATTATTTATTTGTTTAGTGACTAGTTTACTGACTTTCCTGTACTAATTCTGTAAAATCTTTATTCCCTATAGTGTGCTGACACTGAAATTGCTGCTTGATTAATTTAGTGGTCAGCTAATAACTGGTCAGATATATTTAAATGCCTGAACCAATGCATATTCCATCCTTTACAAAGGGCTTTGTTTGTGGATTAAGGCATGCCTTCAGTGCATAGGCTGTTCATAACCTTGTCTCATCTTTCATTCCTGTTTGCATAGTACTTCAGGTTCAACCTTATGAGAGATTACGGTCCTCTCAGGTCTTTCTTGGGCATGTGCATAACCTTGCATATGCATGCAGATTTTTACAGCTACAGACATATGTCAGAGATTTCCAAAGCTTACTATGGACACTTTAATCCTCAAATCTCCTATTTAAGTTTTTATCAGGCTCTTACTTACTTCACATTGCATACTTAAGAGGCTACATTGATAAACTATTGCCTTTTTCTTTCAAAAAAGTTCATTTGGATAGAGATTTTATAATGCAGTGAGCTCTGAGTCAGGTTAAATGACAGTTTCCTGATAAACTGGGCTTTTCTAGATAGCTATTATACAAATTTAATAGTGACAGCATTCTAGAGAAGGGACTTTTTGAAGAATTGAAATACTTGTCTGCTCTTCCTGTTTATTGTAAGGTTCCTGATTTTCACTGCTCTTTTGGTTGTGAGGCTTTGTTGTTTGAGTTGTTTTCAAGGCTACCATGAAGACTTTAAATTAGATTAATAACTAATATCTGTGGAGAGGAATCGGAATAGGTTAAGCATAATGTCAAAATCCTGTTTCCTTACCAAGCAATTTTTGTTTTGTATAAGCAGATTTTGTTTTGCTTTTAAAAAAACATTCCTCTCATTGTCACAAACCTTTGGTTAATTTTTAGAGTCCTGAAAAAGTTGCTTTTGACAATTTTTTTTGAGAATTTTCATTGTATGACAAAATATTCACTGAGGTACTTAGTGTATCATTTGGGAGGCTCTTCTTCTATCCAACTTTTAAAATAATTGAAATTGAAAAATTGATTCTAAACTTCATTTAGAAATGCAAAACACATTAAGTAGGCAAAAAGTTTTGAGGAAAAACAACAAAGTGAGAAAACTAACAAAGCTTGACTATAAAATTTACAATAAAGCCATCCTGATGAAGGCTGTGTGGTATTGGTATCAAAACAGACAAATACATTAATGAACAGAATGGAGAATTAAGAAATAAGCCTACACATATATGGACAACTGATTGCTGACAAGATTTCAAAAGTATTTCAGTGCAGAAAGGGTAGTTTCTTCAACATTAGCTATTTGTATGCAAAACAAACAATTCATTTTTATCCATACCTTACCCCATGTAAAAAAAAAGAATAGCTAACACAATAAAGATCTTGGACCTAAATGTAAAACTTCAAATTTCAAATATCAAAAAGAAGATACAGGAAAAACTTCTATGACTTGAGTTCAAGAAAGATTTTTATGACAACAAAAGCACAATCTATAAAAGAAGAGATTAGAAAATTGAAGTTTATAACAATTAGAAACTTTTGTTGTTGAGACAAAAAAATGAAACTGTTAAAATAATGAAAAGATAAGCCATGATTAAAAAAAACACAGCACAGTAAAAATTTTTATTTGAACATATATTTCACTATTAGATAAATGAAAATCAAAAGTATAATGTAATACCATATATTATTAGAATTGTTAAAAATTAAAAGACCAACCATACCATTTATTGGCAAGTGTTTGGAGAAAGTTGTGTTCTCAAATACTGCTGATTAGAATGCAAAAGAGTATAACCACTTGGGAAAACAGTTTGGCAAGTTTTTTAAAATTAAATATACATCTACCATATGATCTAGTTTTTTCCCTCCAAGGTATTTTACCTAGGAGAAATGAAAGAATATGTCTGTACCTGAGTATTCATAGCAGCCTTATTTGTAATGGCTTAAAACTGGAAATAATTCAGTTTTCATCAATAAATGAATGGATATAATGTAGTAGTACTCAATAATAAAAAGAAACTACTGACACATGATACAAAATGAATGAATATTAAAACAATTACATTTAATAGAAGAAGCTAGACCAAAAATGATTATATACTATATGGTTCCATTAATATTAAATTCTAAAAATGAAAACTAACCTATATTGAAGGAAAGCAGATCCGTGCTTACATAGGAGAGTGTGGGAGGAAAGTGCATGAGAGAGGCTGAAGGATAAATTATAAAAGTACATGAGAAAAATTTAAGGAGTGATGTACAGTTTCATTATCTTAACTGTGGTGATGGTTTTATTGGAGTACATATGCCAACACTTATCAGTTTGTATACTCTAAACATGTACAATTTGTTATGTGTCAATTATACTTCCAGTAAAGTTGTTAAAAAATAATTTCAGTCATTTTGATAAATGAAATATATATTTTTTTATTTAGGTAATAAAACAGTATCCTTTGATTTAAAAAAAAAAGTGGGAAGTATCATTAGTCATCATGGAAATGAAATTTTAAAAGACAATTATAGCAAAACAACTGAACTTCTGGAATTGCAGCGTAGGAGCTCCACAGACTCTCCCCAGTGAAACTGAGGAGAAATTACAGTGAAAACATAAACTGGAAATTGTTTTTAAAAAATTCAAAGTTTATGGAAATTGCCCGAGGGGCACAGAACAAAGGAAGAAATGTTTATTCAAGAAAATCTACTAAATGTCAGTAAAATAGTGAAAATATTTGGCACTTAAATGCAAACTGCTTCCCATCCCCTCTCTCCCCACTGAAGCACTGTGAGAGCTCCACTCTGAGCAGGTTTGGCCAAGATGTCTGACCTGTCTTCTCCAGCCCCCGTAAAGTGCCATGGTATCTCCCCAGGGCGGGCAGGCCATCAGCATTTCTCATCTCTACCAGCTCTGTGTTGCAGAAGCTTAATCACAGGTGAAAGTAACCTAGAAGGCAGTCACAAGCTCCCTTCCTCTGCTTACTCCCTATTCACAGGACAGAGATTTGACTGGGCTCTCAATAGCCTTTGCCCAAGTTTACATCTAAGATGGAGGTGGCATGACAGGAGAGGCAAGCCAAGAAAATGAGAGGTTCTTAATCTCTCCTAGCACTGCATTTGTAAAAAGGAATGTCACTCTGATGGAAATGGGCCATCAGCAATTCTTAGCTTTGGACCAACAGCTCAAATATTTTGCCCAAATAAACCATTTATAAGAGAGCTCTGAAATTCATCCAATAGAAGTCTTTATGTGGGACAGAGTGCAAGGATGTTTAACTATAAATGTGATCTCATAAACAATGGAGATTTTTGTAGCAAACTATTTGGAGGAGGTTCATAATTCCCTGAGAACCACAACTGAACTATATGACAGTTTATTAATGACAACCATGCAAAGAGACAACTAAAAGTATTCCTCCTAGAGTCAGAACTAACTTCAAAGAATGGCTCTAAAGATACCCTTGTAAAGGGGGTCCATATTTAATTAGATCGGACTGCAGAACATTTTATGTCCCAGGACATTTCTGAAAACAATAGAGCAATCAGCTAGAAAGTAGTGGAGACTAACAGTGGGATGTGATAACAGCCAAAACAAAGAGTTTAATCAAGAGATCAGGGAAAGAGACAGTCAATTAGAACTTTATCAAAACCACTGTCATCTCACATTAACTGTGCATATGTCCAAGGCCACTCTTTCTGAAGAGGCTTCACAGTGCAGGAGTAATAGACTTAAGTCCATCCACATATAATAACTGAGATAAAGAATTCACTAAAGAGGATGAACAGATTTAAAAATGTCAGAAGAAAGAGCAGGGGAACTTGAAGATAGATCAATGGAGATTATATAATCCAAAAAATTGAGAGAAAAACAGATGAACAAAAATTAACAAAGCCTCAGAAAAGCTCCATTAAACACACCAACATATGTGCAATGAGAGTGCCAGGAAAGAAAGAGAAAAGAGCAGAAAAGCTATTTGAAGAAATAATGTCTAAAAACTTCCTGAGTTTGATAAATACTAATTTACATAGCCAGGAGGCTCAACAAACTCTGAGTGTAGACAAAAAGGTCCACATGGCAATAATTTATAGTAAAAATGTTGAAAGACAAAGACAAAAAAAGAAAACCTTGAAAGAGACAAGTTGTCATGTGCAAGGGAATTCTAATGAGATTAACAGAGGTCTTATCTGAAATGATGGAAAAGGAAGCAGGATGACATATTCAACGTACTGAAAGTGAAAAAACAATGGCTATAAAAATAAACCCTGACAACCAAGACTCTTATATCCAGCAAAATTCTCTTTCAAATGAAGGTGAAATTAAGACATTCCCAGATAAAGAAAAACAGAGAATTTTTTTTCCAGCAGGTTTACCTTACAAGAAATACTAAAGGAAGTTCTTCAGGCCAAAAGCAAGTGACCCACACATCAATTTTTTAACAAGAACATTATTAAAGACAACTTATGTAATTATATGATAGTATGAATGCATATTTTTCTTTCTTAATTTATTTAAAACAATTATATAAGATTATACATATAAACAATTATGTAAGTAATTACTTTTGAGCCTACAACATATAGAAATGATCTGTATTTTCTATAATAACAGTATGAAGGAAATGAAGATGGGTGGGAGCAAGGCTTTATTAAAGAAATAACACCAGTGGGTAACTTGAATCCATAGAGACAAATGAAGGGAACCAAAAAGGTAAATTAAAATGTTAATAAAATAAACACTATAAATGTATACTTGCTTTACTTTCTTCTCTCAGCTTCTTTAAAAGACATAACATTATGTAAAGTAACAATTATAACAATGTATTGTTATATCAAGAGATCAGGGAAAGAGACAGTCAATTAGAAAATTACAATATATATTAGTAAAATATATAACTATAATATTTATAACAGTAATAGCACAAAAGGAAGAGGCAATATAGCTATGTAGCATTATTATTCTTACTGTAATAAGTTGTAAGTTTGAAAATTTTCTAAGTTTCTAAGTATTTGAAGCTTAGCAGAAAGAATTAAGTTTAAATTACTAGAGATTGCTTCTCTACATGAATAAAGCTACATCCTTACTTAGCTGCTACTGAAGATACTACATAAAAGAAGCAGAAATATGTACTAGTTCTCTCTCTGATTCAAGGGTACCATACCATAATACTTTTTTCCTAAGGAGAAATATTATATACTTTACCTTGGGAGATGATATCAGATTCTGAAGATGAAGAGATATGTCATGTTCCTTTCTTTCTTTTTTTTTTTTTTGGTAATTTATTTGTTCTAACCTCTTGACAAATTTTGAAGTTCACTGGGCAGTATTATTAACTATAGGCACAATGTTGTACAGAAGATCTTTAGAACTTAATCATGCATGATTGAAACTATATACCCATTGAATAGCAACTCCTCATTTACTGGTTTGCTCTGAAACATTTCTCCAAAAGAAATGTCTTTGTCTGTTTTAAGGTTTGCTTAACACCACTCAAATTTGACTTTTTCTAGAGAAAAAGCTACATTTGAACGTTTAAGTTATTGGCAATCCACGACCGTAAATATTTCAGTATTTGTGCAATGTCTGTAGAGAAGCTTTGTTCTTGAGGCAAATGGTGTCAGACAGACACACTGCTACCTAGTAACATAATGTGAAAATAATAGGTAAGGTTTTGGAAAGCCAAATTACCACATTGACCCTGAGTTTGTGAAACAGGCTTAGATAGCATGTTTCCTTTTTCTAGACTTCACAGTAAGTTATTTTTTTCATCTGTACCTGCAATTTGATATTAATGTTTGCCTAATGTTTTTTCAAAGAGGCTATGCTTGTCAATGTCATATATTTTCAGGCTTATAATATTTAGCTTTTCTATATCTGAAGCAACACCTTAATCCAAATGAGAGTGAGGGTGAATTGCCCCAGACTGGTGATAGCAGAAAGGAGTTCAAGAACTGGTGGGAAATTTGACCTTTCTGTTCACACAATAACTTGGTCACTCTCTCCTTTGTCATTAGAGTTTCAGCCATGGGAATTTATATTTTTCTTGATATTCATTAAGAATTTTAATCATTCATTCATGTAATAGTATAAAAAAATGAAACTAAGTTTGAATTAGATTTGTTCACTACTACTTTGTGTTACTTGGGTTTCATAAACTTTAGAGACTGGTATTCCTTTGGACATTACCCATTTTAAAATCAGTTGGCAATTTCAGCCTTAGAAATATAGAGTCATAAAGTATTCAAGAAGGTGTTTTCTATTCGGTTTGGCTTAAATACTTAGGTTTGTGTCCTTAGAATCTATTTCCTCCCTGTGAATTGACTGGCACACATGTTTGTAAGTGGATCGAGTTTACAGATAAAGAGTGACCATTTCAAATCTGATTGACCCACCTGGAAATATTATATTTTAAGTCATGATATTTTTTTCTCTCCTAACGCCTTAGGGCATTATTGAAGCTGGTATACATGTCTCATTCTTGGCAGACAGGAGAGCATCATTCCCTAGAAAGATAGGTATATATTTCACTTATGTCTTTGGAGTGAAAATGGAGCTGCAACATATTATTACCGTGGGATATCATGCAATAAGTCTTGCATTTAGGGTTGAAGATTCCCTTAAAGAGGAAGGTGACCATAGGTCCAAGAATAGCTGGGGTTTGATTATTAGTTCTGTTGTGAACTATAAGTTTGAGCAACTTAGCATTGCAAGCCTGTTTACTCGTTTGTTAAATGGTGATAATACTGACTTTGTAGGGCTATTTTGAGGAATAAATGCAGTAAATTTATATGAAAAATTGACCATATTGATATTTAACAAATATATGCTAATAGTGTATTTCTATTTTTTCTTAATATGTGCAACTTGTTAGCATTGTGCCTTAGGAAGTTATATTAACATATCAGATACTCAGTTTGCTTATATGCAAAATTAAGGTAATGTTATAAAACCATTCTGAGACCTTTAAATGCTATTTTTATAAATGGAAAAACTAAGTTTGTAAAGTCTAGAGATATCTTAATTAGTTCCACAATTGGGATGGCAATGATAATAATGATTGACATTTATTAGTACTTACTTATGTTCTTTGTGCTATTGTAAATACTTGGTGTACTTTAATTCCTGTAACCCTTGCAACAAACCTATAAGTTTGTTGAGTCTGAAATGTGTCTACCTATAAGGTAGATTTTATTGTTATCCTGATTTTACATATCCGGAAACTAAGTCAAAGAAAGCATACAATTGGTAAGAATGTGAGCTAGGAGTCTATGTATTTCTATATTTAAGCTTGGGTGTTTCATCTGGCTACAGGATGATATCTTCCTGATAATACAGGGGAAAAATGTTGGCTTCAACTTCAAAGAGTGGAAAAAGTGGAGGAAAAAGAAGAAAAATACACAGTGTGAACAAAAGTAATAGAAAAGAAAAGGATAACCAAATCATAATGAGAGAAAAATGCTAAACTAGAATACTTATTGCTGCTTACTTTCCTCCAAAGGAAGACAGCAAACAAGTAACGAAATATACTACCATCTTGTGATCTGGCTGAAAAGACAAGCTAACAATATATGAAATAACCAGAAACAGTATAAAAATCATACATTTAAGTACTAGGTATAATTATGGGGGTGGAGTGAACAAGTTAAATATATTTTTTAAATTTCATTTGTAAAGATCTAAACTGAAAGTTGCTGTCTTATGAAAAGCTCCAAAAAAAGGTTTAAGACACTGTTCTTGAATGAAAATGAATGTACTAGTAATTGGAGGAGAGGGTCAAGATGACCGGTATTTCCTTCGACATCCCAAAATTCATCCCAGTGGCAGAATGCTCTGAACTGCAGAACAGAGAAACTTTAAGACAAAAAAAAAGTATTTTAATGTAATGTTTAAGGACAAAATGATAATTGGCCTCTTTCTCTAAGGACATTCTGGAAAAGATGAAAAAGGAGAACAATCTAATCTTTCCTTTTCTTACCCTTCCCCTGTATCATTTTTTTTAACTCATACTTTATATGCCAAATCAAGTGTAAACCACGTCTACAGCAGTGTTTTCAATATAGGAGCTACATACCATAATCATCAAAATCATTTAAGGTACTTATTAAAAATGTGGATTCTTTTCCCCAAACAGCCAGCAGGTACCTAAAAAGGTGCTCAGCATCACTAATCACTGGGGAAATGCAAATCAAAACCACAATGAGATGTCACCTTACACCTATCAGAATGGCCATCCAAAAAGACAGGAGATAACCTGGTGAGGATGAAGAGAAAACGGAATTCTTGTGCACTGTTGGAGATGTAAGTGGTGCAGCCACTATAGGAAACGGTGTGGAGATTCTTCAGAAAATTACAAATAGAACTACTGTATGATCCAGCAATCCTACTTCTGGGTACATATCCAGAGGAAATGAAAACAGGATCTGGAGGAGACATCTACACTCCCATGTTTATTGTGGCACTATATACAACAGCCAAGATATGGAAAAACTTAAATATTCATCTACAGATAAGTGGATAAAGTAGATATGGTGTATATATACAAAGGAATATTATTCAGACTTGAGAAAGAAGGAAATCCTGCCATTTGTGACAACATGGATGAACCTTGAGAACATTATGTTAAGTGAAATAAGTCAGAGAAAGACAAAAACTGTATGATATCACTTATATGTGGAATCAAAACAACACTCATAAAAACAAAGAATAGAATGGTGGCTTTCAGGGAATGGGGAAATGGAGGTATTGGTCAATAGGTAGAAATTTCCAGTTATAAGATGAATAAGTTGTGGGGAATTAATGGACAGCATGGTGATTATAATTAACAACACTGTATTATATATTTGAAAGTTGTGAAGAAAGTCAATCTTAAGTGTTTTTACCACAGAAGAGAAGGGTATTATGTGAGTGATGGAGGTGTTAGTAACCCTCCTACAGTAATCATTTCACAACATATAAATTAATCAAAATATCACATTGTACATCTTACACTTACACAGTGTTATATGTTAACTATATCTTAATAAAACTGGGAAAATGTGGATTTTTGTTCATACTTCCCAGTATAGTAAATCATCCCAATTCCTGAGATTTGTATCATAATTACCTGGGATTGTTGTTAGTAACAAATTTAAGAATTCTACTCTGGGTCTTTGCAGAAGTCAAATACCTGAAATTTTCTTTAAACAAATCAGCAGAGGTATACTTACCTATAGCTATGGGGGTTAATTGACCCATGGCCAAAGACTAGAGGAAAGGAGAAGAAAAGACATAATTTATCTCATTTCCCTCAGAAATAGCAACAGGGCGGAGAGCACATCATGACTCTTGGCACTTCTGGTAGTTGAATTGATTCACAAGATTGTAACCCTATGGGTCTGAACTGAGACTTGGGCATCCAAGTGCCTGTAAGTGGCATCATTTCCCAAATTCTCAACCTGCTGGCCCAGACAGCATGTCTGAGCTTCCTTTACTTCCTCGATTTTGTGAAAGCATCTGTATGTTGAAGTACAGACAGCCTAAGCTGTCTGAAATCAAGAACTTCTTCCTCAGCTGATTCTTAGAATGTGCCTGTCACCTCCTGTAAGAACCATTTAAAACTTTCCTATAATTAGAATTGGAATCATAAAAGTGCTTGAAGTAACATAGACAGTAATAGTAGCAAACTATGGAGTGCAGACTATTTGTTAGGTGTTTTAAGTTCTTTCAAGTAGTCCTCACAGTAACCTTATGGGGCTAATCTTACACCTATCAGAGAGAGGAAAACTGAGCCCAGAGAGGTAAGGTAACTTGTCCAAGTCACTTCACTGATTAGTGACAGCACAGATATCAAAATCCAAGTAGTCTCGTTTCCCAGCCAGCACTTTGTACTGCCTCCCCAATGAAGTATAAATAAATACTGTGTTAAAAATTACATAAACTTGCAATGAGGAAGGGCTCTGTCAGTGTGGCATCAAAGGAGAAATAATATGAGAATATATAAATGGTGTGGGAATAAATGAAGACCAACCAAATGCAAAAAGCAAAGGCTACTTATTCTGAGCCCGCTATAGCAAGGGAATAAACCACCATCACTTGCGTTTTGTCAGAAACTCAAAGGGAGGCAGAGGAGTGGGAAAATGCTATAGTGGGAAAAAGAGAAGGCTGCAGGTAGGTCTTGATTGGAGGCTGTCAGCCTCGGGAGGCTATAAAGCAGTCTAACCTGAATTGGAACTTCCTCTGTGATTGGTGAGGGGTACATATTTGGCTTTCTCTGGTTGGTCCTAAGTTAGAAGTAGGGACAAAAATTAGGGAAGCTATCAGTTATTAATAAAGTCCTGGCCATTTTGTGGCCGACTGTTAAAGAAGTCATTGTTTAGCTTCCTGGATTGCCACTAGAGATAGCCCTCTGGCGTCCTGCAAGTCCAACTTATAGCAGGTGGATTTGGGGGTTTGTTGTACATAAGGGGTTGGTTTCCTGAGCAGTTTGCTGCAGGTTGTGGGTCAAAGTTCTATTTTTATGTATTATCTGGCCATTGTCCATTTGTATATTCAGTCTCTCAGATTTGAAAACAAAATGCGAAACTTCTCTATCTATGGGAAAACAAAGTTGAAAATAGAATTACAAAATATATGAAAAATAATTGACATATTAATATATTTATCATACAAAGAGTTTAACAAATTATGAAGAAATTGTTAAACATCTCAAAGGAAAAAATAATCAGGCAATAACAGGTAATTCACTGAAGAAGAAAATATGTTTAACTTCAAAGAAATGCAAATCAAGTGAGATTGAATTTTTAGCCTATTGCATTGACAAATATTAAAATGAGTGACAAAATTGAGTGACAGCATGGGTTGGAAGAAACAGACATTCTGATACACTGCTAATGGTAGTCTAAATTGGTCCAACTTTCCTAAAAGGCAATTTGGCAACCGTATCAAATGTCTTAAACATATGCCTTCCCTTTGGGCCAGCAAATCTCTTCCAGGAATTTATCCTAAGAAAGAATGAGGCAAAGGCACAAATATGAAGGAAGAAGGATGAATTCAAAACAGCCAAAGATTTCAATAATAATGGATTCATTGAATAAATTATGGTACATTAGATGTAGTCCTTAAAAATGGTGATGAAGAAATATATTAAGTAATATAGAAAATTGTATATTAGGTGTTAAACTAGCATAAGCTATTTGAGGAAACAATCTGGAAGAATAAACATCTAAAAGCTATCAGTTGTTGTCTTTGAATGGATCATGAGTTTTGCAAATGTTTTAGTATAATTGTTTTGTTTATTAGTAATTTCTAATTTTCAGCAAAGAAGGAGTATATCAATATTGCTGAAAATAGCATTACTACTTTTAATATACAAATCCATAAAAAAGAAAGCATACATAGCTCACAATCTCTCCACCTGGAAAATACAAATTGACATTTAAAAAAAGTAATCCATGTACATGATTAGAAGATTCAAATAATTGTTCAAAAATTTTAAAATGAAAATCAGAGCTTTCCTCCTCTGTTCCCTTGACCTTCCCCCAAAGGATATTATAGTTAACAGAATTTTATGTATTGTTTGGTCACATTTTTAAGGGGAGGAAATATCTATACATCAAAAAAGAGAAAATAAATTAACCACCGATTCTAGCCTGATGTTATTTGGCTCAAGATATAGATCCCACCTTCTGTTTCTCTTTAGCACTTGTCTGAATTCATAAATTTCCAACTCATTGGCTTCATACTAGAATGACCTAATTATACTTTCTAATCTATATTAGAATATATAGCTTTTTGTAACTCTTTGAGTTTTAAATGCCCATCTTTTCCTTCCACTTGAATGAAAGATGCATTTAAAAAGGCACAACATTTCCTGTATACTGACTGCATGTTCATTTCGTTATAGTCCCGATGCAGTTACATCGTTCCACAGATTATGTATGATGCTAAAAATTCTTTCCACACTTGCATTTGACACAGGGATTGAAATAGAAAACTGAGCCCATTTAAACAAATTTAGAGCTGCCGTTTCTGTGCTAAAAACAAGTTTTGATTTTTTTTTTTTAGTGTTGTTTCCTCAAGAGAAATGATCATCTCATGTCAAAGCACAGACCTTCTCATAAAGAGAATGTGGAGTGGACTCATTTTCATGATGAAAACATTCAAATAAGAATTACTTCATTAAAAGAAGGAGATGACTCATGCATGATTAGGCAAACACAAAGCACCCAGAGCAATAGATGGTGGATTTTCAAAAAGAAATTACTTTTATGTATGAGAGATCTTGTACTTTATTTTATTTAATTCTTCACAGGTAAACTTACTGACTATACAAACTGGTAAACAGTTATTTTTCAATGTGTATAAAGCTTCTGCTGAAAAACTTAATAATGTTTTTTTTTTCTCCAGGAATTTTGGAACTAAATTAAAGAAAAAGATAGACTGATGGCAGGTTTTGTTTAATAAAGCTTCCAAATACTGTGTACCTTAAAAGAGGGTTGCAAGTATCAGAGCTAACCAAGAATCCCAAAGCTGCATGTTTACATGAGGAAAGTTCACTTGACCTGTTACACAGTGGCCTATAGCCTCAGGGAATAGACTCAGGTGGGAGGTTTGGCCTCCTGTGTTGCATTATAAAGAGGGATTCTTGCATTGACTAAGTGCTCAGAAACTCAAGGCTATTCAACTCAGGTGTACAAAGTGCCCTTGACTTCAGCTGAAAAACCTGAACCTCAGCTCTACCATAATCTCTGTAACTCCTGCCATCTATCAGCATGTCTTTCACACCTGTGCCCTGGATTCTGAACATATAAACTGTCTAGAATGAGGTGCTTTCCTGAGCTTACACAGGACAGACATCTTACACACTATGCAGATAACACACTGAAGCAGAGCTTATTAAGGACCTTTATTCACTGGGGGACTCCAGTTTGATTAGAAATAAGGATGGTTTTGGTCTCAAATATGTCACCCCCTGTAACTGTTCCTAGTTGTCTTAATCTTCTGACATAGATCTGGAGTACTGACTTATGGAAATAAGTCTTCTGAAGCTTACAACCGCATTTATATCCAGAGATATTCCAGCCCACCAATACCTTTTCCTCAAGGGATTACTAAGTCACCACAACCTGGCACCAGTTTATGTCTTGATTTGGCATCACTGCATTAAGTCCTTTTAAGGTAATGTCTTCCATCTATTATTCTCTAATTAATTGGGTAGCTGTCCACCAAAACATGGAAGATTACATCTCCTAAACTTCTTACCGATGAAATATCTCCCCATAATTTAGATCAGTTATAATGACTCACTGGCTTCTCCTCATAATGGGCCCTTTCAAAATAATCATGGCTTTTTTTGCTATGATGGTAGCTGAGTTGCACAAGTATGTGCTGAACAATCCAGGGGACACTATTTGCATAGTCATATGAGTGTCACCCTGGGACCTGAGCAATCTGCTGCTCTCACTGAACACTTAGGAGTGTCACATCTAACCAGAAATAAATGATCGGAGAAGCCATCCCCAAAGTAATATAAAGGGATTCTTCTGACAAGCCCCAGTTCCTCTTAGATGTCTGTCATTTCCCTGTTTATGGTGGTTATCACACTGTGGTATATAACCGGTCACTTCACTTCTTTGTCTCCTCAACTATACCGTGAGCTTCACAAAGGTAGGGCTTATTCACATTTTTTAACCAAGAGATAGCAAAGTGCCTTGCACATTTTAAGACTGTTGAAAAAACAGGCTCAAAGACATTCAGTGGTGTGTCAATTATCAAGATAAGGAAATAACTCTAGGGGATGAGATTCAACTGGTAGATGTCATCTAACTCTTGCCCCAGCAAAAGTCATGTGCTTATGTCAGTATCTACAGGTCTATATCTTGGAATTGTTGAAGATGAAAAAGGACATCAAACCTCAGAGTTTCAAATCCAGCCAGTGCTTCTAAGTGTACCCGCCACATTTTTTTAAAGAAGCTTTGCACACTGAAGCTGTCATTCTCTCTATAACCCATCAATCCACCCCAGTGAGCCAGAAGTAGAAAAACACATGATGAAAATCATGATGGGCACTAGTGTTACCATAGCTAGCATTAGGACCTAGATCTACTGTATGGGTATATAGTAAAGGTTCATGCATATGAACTTGAATTTCACCCAGAAGTGCACCTATGACTAAAAGTCCTTTACTGGGCTCCCCATTCTTTCCCAGTGTGCCCTAAGGAAAGTGAGGAAGGAGGCAATAATATACATACATTAGCAAAGCCCAAATCAGACAAAGCAAAATTCTATGCTTAAGCTGTACTATTAAGTTTTCAGGACCAGCCTCACCTGCAACTTCAAAATAAAAGTCACTATAGCCACATATTAGTCAACTTCAGTTATGAATACAAACTTTGACCTTCAAATCTTCAAATCTTTGCTTTTCTCTTCATGGTTTCCTAATGTCCTTTGGACATAATACCAGACATTAAAGCCAACTAAGAGTCTAGTAGTGTCATAACCTTGAATTTTATATTCCTGGTATATTTTATATTCCACATCTTGTTTTTAATGGTGGGAATCAGACAGCCAGCTCTGACTTATCACCAAAAGATATTTAGGTTTTCATCCACCAGGCTGTAACTATTGCAAGTACTATGCTTATTAATTTATTCATTCTATTATTTATTAATTTATTCAGATCTATGTTGTTTAATGCATTATACTATATTTAAATATCCAGTGATGTGCAAAATGGGCATAGTTCCTGCTCATAGAACTTATGGTTCATAAATGATTGTTTTATGGTTTATAGAACTTATGGTGCAGTAGCCCAATTGGGAATACAGATATTGAACAAATAAATATATAGTTAGAAATTTTAAGTTCTGTGGAGAAAAATAATATAGTGTCATGAATAACTGCAAGACTAGAATTCTATACTCAGCAAAATGTCAATTTTGAAAAGGTGAGGTAAAGACATATTTACCAAAATATATACTGGAATAATTAATCATCAGAAGGCTGTTATTGAAAAATCTAGAAAATAATCTTCAGGTCAAATGAAAGTGATCTCTAATTAAATGAGTTGCAAGAAGAAATGAGCATCAAAGAAAGGGATAAATGAGTGGGCAGTATAAATGAACACTACATCTGTAATACAAAAATAATATCTTTTGGGGTAAACACATAAACAGAAAGAGTGAATTTAAAATTTCAGATAGCCAAAGAAAAAAGTCAGAATCATAATCTATGAATTGGAATGGGTGTTATTAGTGGGGGCAAAAAGAAGGTAAAATAATTGAATAATTACAAACTTTAATAGGTTAACTATGCATCAGATTATTTCTAATATTACCACAAGAGTGGAACAGAAGATCTAAAATTTGTGCTAATAATAGATGAAAACATTATTAAGATACTCAATAACCCAAAGTAAATAAGAAAAGAGATAAAAACAGAGACCACAACAAAAAGTATGACATAAGATGGTAGAAATAAGTCTAAACATATCAGAATACAAATGGAGTAAATGCTATAAAGAAAAAAAGATAACCAGACTGGGAACAAAAGTCTATGCTGTTTATAAGGAATATATATAAAATACATAGGTATAGAAAATGTTGAAAGTGAATGGATGGAAAAGACATGCCATTAGTCTTTATTTTTAAAAAGTTGATATAATTATAAGCAACAAAGGAGACTTTAAGGCAAATACAAATAATAGAGCTAAAAAGAATCATTTCAAAATGATAGAAGATTCAATGGACAGAATCACAGAGAAGGTTTTAAATTATATGCATATGTTAGCAAATCTTGACAAAATCAAAATCAGAGCAAAAATTCAGAGAAATACAATGAGATATTGATAAATCTCTTAGTCAGAAAATTCCTTTCTTTAGAAATTGATAGTAAATCACTTTAAAACACCAAGATAAAGAAAATTTGAAAACATAATTAACAATGTTGAATCATCAACTTCAGAGTATACATTGATTTCAATCACGCACACATCATTTATGAACGCTTAATACATACCAGGTCATAAAACATGTCTAAACACAAACTACTCCAAAAAATTGAAGAGACCATTTCGCAACATATTTTATAAGACCAGCATTATTCTAATAGTAAAACCAGACTAACATATTATAAGAAAATTACAGAACAATATCCCTCATGAACATATATGTAAATATTTTTAACAGAAGTTAAGCAAATCACAACAATATATAACAAAGATAATATATTATGACCAGTTTGGACTTACCCCACAAATGCAAAGTTGGTTTGACATTTAAATATCAGTTCATCATTCACCTTATTAACACATGCATACACACACACACGCAACAAAATAAAGGAAAGGATTTAACAAAACCCAACATCCATTACTAATAAAAAGTTCCCGGAAAACAAGGAATTGAAAAGCTGTCTTTCATCTAATAAATGTCATCTATGAACAGCTTTCAGCTCACATCATTGTTAATGGTTGAAAGAAAAAAAGAACCTTTTCTCCTAAGCTCATGACCAAAGTAAGGATATTCACTCTCCACTTCTATTTAACATTGAGATTCTAGTCAGGCCAATAAGGTAAGAAAAAAGATTAAATGACAACATTATTGGAAAGGGAGAAGTAAAATTGTCTTTACCTACAAAAATCACAATTGTTTGTGTGACGTATCTCATGTGACCTAAAATAAGTGAGCTAATAAATTAATACATGAAGTTAGCAAGGTTGTAGGATATAAAATCAACACATAAAACCAACTGTATTTCTATGCACTAGCATTCAAAAGTTAAAATAAAAAATATCATTTATGATAGCATCAAAAAAATACTTGGAGATAAATCTGACAAAAGATAAATGAGGCCTTTACACTGTAAAATGGAAAATGCTGAGAGAAATTAAAGAAGCCCTAAAAAGATGGGGATACCATGTTCATAGATTAGATGACTCAGTATTGTTAACCTGTCATTTCTCTCTAAACTGATCTATAGATTCAGTGTATTATCAATCAAAATCGCAAAAAAAGTTTTTAGTAGGCGTAACTTTTGATAGGTTGATTTTAACTTTGATATCAAAATGCAGGGTATCTAGAAAAGAAAAAACTATGTTGAAAATAAAAGAATAAAGTTGGAAATCTTATACTATCTGATATGATGACTTACTTTAAAGCTATAGTAATCAAGATAGTGTGTTTTTAGCATGAAAATTAACAAAGAGAGCAGTGGAATAAGCTGAGTCCAGAAGTAGACCTGCAAATATGTAGTTTTTCTTTTAATTTAACATACAGTTATTTGAATTTGAGAGAGGTGAAGAGGCTATTCACTGGAAAAGCAAAATTTTTCAATAAATGGTTCTTGAATAACTTGCATATTCATATTTGAGTTAATTTTGATTTAATTCAATTCATACTTCACACTTGATATCAAAATTAACTCAAAATAGATAATAATCCAAATATAAAACCTAAAACCACAGAGTGTGTCTTGGTGACCTTCAGTTAGGCAAAGAGTCCTTATATGTAGGAGCAAAAAGTGTGATTCCTAAAAGAAAAGATCAATATAAATTAGACTTCATGAAATTTAAGTATTTCTGCTCTTTGAAATACACTGTTAAATTCATGAAAAAAACTATATGAGAAAATATTTGCAAATCACATGTCTAGTAAAAGATTGTATCTAGAAATCATAAAGATGTATCTAGAAAACATAAAGAATTCTCCAAACTCAATAAGAAAACCAACCCAATATAAAAGTGGCAAAATATTTGAAGATATACTCAACACAGTGACATACAGATTGCAAAGGAGCATGCAGAATGGTGCGCAGCATCTTTAGCCATTAGGGATTGTGGTGATAATGCACTCGTGTGTGTGAGCTATCACTAGTGTGTACATATGCACACTACTTCACTGGTGTGTACATGTGCACACACATACATACGTACATCAAAACTACATACTTTAAAATGTACTTTTTAGTGTATGGATAATATATTTGAATAAATTTTTAAAAACCACAGAGAACTAGACTAAAAATTAAAATTAAAATCCAACACTAATCATGAACATAAATGCAAAAGTTAAAACAAAATATAAGCAAATGCAAAACCTAAGAATATAGTACTATATAAAAAGGATAATGCAGCCCAGCCAAGCTCAGTTTATTACAGGAATGGAAGTTTGATTTAGCATTAAAAATGAATCATTTTAAGTAATTGAAATAACAGATTACAGTAGAAAAATATTAACTTTAAATACATATAGAAAAGGCATTTGTCCAAAGTCAACACACGTTCTAGATTTTAAAAACCAAAATATTTGGTGATCCAGAAATAGAAGGGAATCACATTAATATGATGAAGGGCATCTGTAATAAAAGTTTTCACAAAGATATTGAGTGATCCAATTTTGAAAGCTTTATTTTTAAGTTTGCAAATAAGACAAAGGTCCCCACCATCATCACTGTCCTCAACATCTCAACCAAAGCAATAAGGAAAAAAGAAAAAGGAAAATAACTTGAAGGAAAGAAAGAAATCCTCATTACCCATAAGTGAAATGATTGTGAATGTAGAAAAATGTACAAATAAACTACTCACATTTACAAAACAGCTTAGCATGTTCAGTATGTACAAAAATCCATATTGAAGTATTAATTGTATTTTTATATACCATCAAAACATTTAGAAAATGAAAGTTTAAAAATTATCTTAAAATTGCAAATGAATCTAATAAAGGATGTGCAAGAGTTTATAGGTAAAATTTATAATTTTTGAAAAACATTAAAGAAGGCCTAAGGATATGGAAATATATAAAGTGTTCATGGATTGCCCAAAAAATGACTTATACATTCAATGCAATTCCAGCCATGATCTCAACATGCTGATTTTTAAATTTATATGGAATTGCGAAGAGTTAAAAGTAGCCAAGATGTTTTTGAAGAAAAACAAGATGGGAGAATTTTCTATCATTATATATTGTAAACCTCTAGTAATAAGGACAGTGTGGTTTTGGCAAAAACAGACCAAGGACACAGAATAGAGAGCTTATAATCAGTACTGAGTGTAAATGGATGGTTGATTTATTAAGAAAATGTTACTGCAGAGAAGTGTAAGAAACACATATTTTTCAACAAACCATGCAGGCATAATTGGCTATCGATATATTTTTTTTAAATAACATCCTGACTTGCACCATATTAAGAAAAATCAGTTCTTGAAGATCTAAGTTGATCTAAAATTCTTTAAGATCTGAATCTAAAGGTAAAACACTGTAAAGTCTTTAAGAGAGAATATGGGAGGATATCTTTAGACCTCCTTCTTAAACAAGATACAAATTACCAGAGCCATAGCAATAAAGACTTACAAGGAGGAATGCATTAAATTAATAATGTCCACTAATTAAAAGACACTTTATTATAGAGACAAGATAAGCTACAGAGTGAGAGAAAATATTTGCAACACTTTAAACTAACCAAGTATCCAGAAAACATAACAGAATTTGGAATATATTATAGCCTCCAAAAAATCAAAGTGAAAAATGCTGATAATTTAACAGAAAAATTGCTGAAGAGTTTCAAGAGTTATTTTCACAAAACAGGATATCTAAATGACTGACTGTTATGGGGTGAGTGTCTGTGTTGCCCTAGAATTCATTTATTGAAGCTCTAATCCCTAGTGTAATGTATTTGGAGGTAAGGCTTTGGGACATAATTAGGTCAACAGGGTGGAGGCATCATGGAGATCAGTTACCTTATAAGAAGAGACAGGAAAGAAATGATCTCTTGTCATCACCTGGGGATGCAGCAAGAAGGCAGCTATTTGCAAAAAAGGATGAAGGCTTTTATCAGGAACTGACTGGCTGGCACCTTGATCTCTGACAAATAAAGTTCTGTTGCTTAAACCACTTGGTTGCCAATATTTTGTAACAGAGCCTGAGCAGACAATAACAATGACCAGTTTGTATATTAAAAGTTGACATGAATGCTCATTACTAATAAGGGAAATGCATATTATAATTACAATGAAATTCCAATGCATATACTCCATATTGGCAGACGCTAAAGTGAACTTGACTATACCAAGTGTTGGCCAGGATATGGAACACATACGCTCTCATGCATCAGTTAGGAATGTAAAGTAGCATTTTTGCAGACTAGTATACCATTATCTAATAATGCCATAGTTGGGGGATTAAAAAACTAGGAAAGTGGAAAAACACATATGACCTAGTCTTTCTTTTCTGACCTTATAAATCTGTGTGTTTATATGCAACAAGAAACAAGATGCAAGAATGTCCAAAGCAGCATTTTTCAAATTTTCCAAAAACTGAAAGGAGCCCTTTAGTAGTACAATAAATAAACTGCCATATCACCAAACCATAAAATATTATACAGCAATGAAAATAAATGAGCATAGTTTTATGTACAATATGGTTGAAAATTATAATCTTAATAGTGAATGAAAAATATCAAGTTATAGAAAATATATGCAGTGTGATTCCATTTATATAGTATGCAAAACAGGGAAAACCAAAGTATTTTGCTTAGAGACTCATAAACAAGAGCTAAAACCAATTAAAAACAAGAAATTGATTCAGGATGATTATAGCAAAGGGAGGGAATGGTGGGAGGAGACAGATGTGGGGGGTGTGGAATGTTGATAATATTCTTTTGTTTGACCTATGTAATATTTACATGAGTTTTGCTTATAGCTACTTATTAAACTGTAAATGCATTTTGTGCACTTTTCTGGAATGCATATTCTATTTCATAATAAAAGAGTTTAAAAAGCAAAATCATTTAAGTCTTTGTAAAACCTAGTAAGAGGCATTTGGGCTCCTTTCCTGGCCTGGGCCAACCTTATGATGTTAAAGCCCAAATATTAGTCTCTTACAAGGCATCACAGGACCTATCAGCAAAAGGATTGGGTTGAGAGATGGTATATGTATTTGCAAGCCCACTCTAGCACTACCTGTGTGTCAGAAGTGAGCTCTCTGAAAATTTTTGTTCCTGCTTCTTACTCTCACCTGTATATACAATCAAAAAGATAAGGTCTCCAGACTGAGACTTGCCAGCTTTAAGAAAAATGTAGTGCTACTTTAAGTTGAAGGGTAAGGACTCATAACTTGAGTGCAACCAGTCAGGATTAGGCACTTCACCTACTCATTGGAGCCTGCAGATTGTCCCTTCATGTGAACTGACAGCACCTCAGAGCCCTGGATTGGTTCGGCAGTGAAGCAGGGAAAACTGTCGAAATGAAAATAATCTGATACACAAACATTTTCTAAATCGTTATAATGGTACAGAAATGTTATGGTTGGTGCAAAAGCAAGTCATTACTGGAGGCAAATGACTGAACTAAAGAAATTTGATTTCCCCTGGATTTTAACTTCATGGGTGGCTGCCCACAAGAAAATTCAATTTATCTCTAAGACTTCGGCCTCTTTGTCAATTTGACTGAAATCAGCCTATGAAATCCAAATCATTTCCATTCCACCAAGAAATGAGGAAAATATTTGAAGACTACATTTTTAATCAAAATCATAATTCAGAATCCCTTGAAGACTAGGATTTCTTCATCAAATTAGTTAGTGGAATCATAAAAATTTTAGTATCATGCAAAGGCAAAAACTTGACCCCCAGCTAAAAGAGGTCAGTTTAAGGTAAAGCTTAGACAGTGAAACATCATTGGGTGGTGATACACAGGAGAATTATGCTGATCACTTGGAAAGTGCTAGTTTCTGGAATTAGAGAAGATGATATAAGGGGAAACTGAGGCCAAGATTCCTGTATCCGTTTTGGTTTTGATTTCAGTTGCAGGCTGGCAAAGTCATGGGTGTGTTGGATCCAGTGAAAAGATTACTGTCATGAGGATCACTGATCAACGAGATTACAAGCTCTCTGCGTTGGTGTGCCTCTGGCTCAAACTTCTGAAGACAGAATTGACAGGACATTTGGTGAGACCTAGACAGGATTCCCTGAGCTTTCTTCCTGTAGGAAAGTGTGCTACAATTACAGATGGACAATGAAATGCTTGAAAAACTGCCCAATTAAGTAGTAAGCTACTTGAGGCCATAGGTCATGCCTTTCTTTTATTCTTCTGTATTCTAACCAAATTTATGCTTCCTAATAATTTGACTCCTAATGATTCTTGTGAATCATCCACTCAGCAATTACTGATTTGTCAACAGATAGGCAGCTTGCTTATTGTGGGGCCATTGAGAGAGCAACAGCATGGATTGTAAGTGCTTTTTCTTGCAGTTATTACATCATCTGGCTCCATATAGAGCCTAGAAACTAGCACTTCCATTTCAAATCAAAAAGGATATTTTGCTTACATTAGGATCTAACTTAATCTAGGAAGGTGACCCTAATGATTAGCAAGGCTGCTTCAATCCCCTGTAAATACTGAAGGAAGATTTGGCATCTTCCTTTAAAAGTGGCCCAGGTTTAAAATAGGCAAGAAGGAAAACAGCATGTAAGGGTAAATCTGCTGTACTGTAGCTCCATCCCCATTCCAACTGACTTAAATAAGAAGGCCCTTTATGAACTTATCTAACTGGAATCCCAGAAACAGGGTGGGCTTGTGGATGACCAAAAGCTTGTTTTGACTGGCTCTGTTTCTCCGTAATTTCCATGGTGTATCTCCTTCTAAGTAATGAACACATCTGGCTGCTTTCCTCATGGGGAAAAATGCCTGCAGTGGTTCCTGACTTTGCATCCTCACACCACAGTGTCCTGAGAAAGAAAGAACACGTTCTTGTCACAGACTTCAAGGCAAGTGTCCTGCTCACCCCGAGTGGGCTGTTTGTATTACTTGCTCATCCCTGGGCCACTGATTGTGGACAGAGGAATGAAACGGGTTAATGAACACAAGCTAAGAAACCTTGAAGCTAGGAAGAGTCGATTTTCCCCACACTTTTCCAAACGAGTAAGAGAGGAAGCCTGAACCAAAATTTAGAAGCCAAAGGAAAGAAGAAAATGATTCTTGATAGGCAAATGAAAAAACAAAGAGAGAAAGGGAAAGAAAACCCGTAGCAATGATACTCTACTTTGGCTGCACATTGGATTCACCCAGGAGCATTTACAAATCCTTATGGGGAGGCCAGGACCCTGAGCCAAACAAATTGGAATTTCTGGAGGGAGGGGAGAGGGCAGTATTTTTTCAGGCCCCACAGCTGGTTCCTGGCTGCACTCCAATGAGACCACAGCATTGCCTGGGAAGAGTTTATTATAGGAAGACAGAAGTAGTATCTGTCAGCTTCTCTCACGTGGGGATTTTGAAGAGAGATGAGTTGGTGTTATTCCCCAAGCTCTGGCAGCTTAAAGCCCCCTGAGCTGACAGCTGCATTTCCCCTTACAAAGTAGCTTAACTATAGTGGAATGATACTTTTTTAGCCTCACAATGAACAACACAAAGGTTACAACAGTCACTAAATTCCTCATGGGAAGCACAGAGAAAACCATTGTAAGCGCGGCTTTTCTAGAGCAACGGAAAATGAAAGGGGGATTACTGTTGGGTTTAAAATGCCGTCTCTCCTCTCCACTGTTAATGGTATCTGCAGTTTGTGACCACGAGTCCAGCACGCTCAGCTGGGGCCCGGCTCTATTTTGTTTTGTCTCTGATTCTCATTACTATCCTTTCATCCACTTATGACACATTTTCTTACTGTTTACCATTTTGGATTCTAGTTTCCCTCCTGAGAATTTAGCCAGTCATTCAGGCTGAATGACAACAGAGAGAAACCAAGAGCTCCTTCAGACTTGTAATTTCATGCTTTTCTTTCTTCTTCATTTTTTTTAATCAAAGGAATAAAAACATAGGAAACAAATTTTTCTCTTATATTTGACTTCTAA
The DNA here is from genome assembly GCA_032199065.1 of Smutsia gigantea. Taxonomy (NCBI): domain Eukaryota; kingdom Metazoa; phylum Chordata; class Mammalia; order Pholidota; family Manidae; genus Smutsia; species Smutsia gigantea. The sequence goes on along the minus strand of JAVSCE010019758.1, from coordinate 391,162 downwards.
AAGTACTTGGACTTTTGGGGACAGTCTTACATTCTCTTCCAATGCATTATTAAAGAAAGAATGTAACAAACATATAAAAGTCCATGACAAAGGTCATGATTTTCCAGAATCAAAGAGTCGCTGAACACCAAGACAATCATTTTGCAAAGACTCATGCTAATGCACATTATCATGGAATACTAGAGCACTAGGAAAGGAGAAGACCCTCAAAACTTCCAGTGGGCTAAAATATTAAGTCTCAAGCAAGAAACAGGGAATCAACAAGACAATGGACTTCTCAACAGCGGCTCTAGAAGCTGGAAGATAATGTTCTTCCAAATCCCAGAGTACACACTTTTCAGTCCTTGACCCACAAAATTATCAGTAAGTGTGGGTGTATTGTAGTCAGGTATGTAAACAAGAACATAGAAAATGTCAAATCATCAGATAACAGGAAGAACACAAACTTTAGGCAAAGCCACCCTAATGGATAAAGGAAGAAGATCCCAGAGGCTCCAGAAATTTTAGCAAAAGAAGTGTAAGAATCGTTAACATAGTGCTTCACCATTAACCTGACTCAGCTGCATCTTACTTTCTCCTGTTCTTTCTTCTCTCCTGATCATCCACTTACCTGTTCACATCTTCTTTTCTATTTGTTGGTTTTTCCATTTCTGTTTCTTATACTAATCACTTCGCTTGTCTTTTAAACATGGCACTGGTTCAAATTCTTGAGAGATGAAACTTGATTCCCACTGTTTATCTTTTCAGGCCAAAAGCACATTATTGGTCATGAAACAGCCTGTGGTTGATCAGGTTCGGACCCCTAATTATCAACTGGAGGATGATGGGATGATCTTATGCATTAAAAAAAATGGCCATTTTGTGTTGTTTCTGTACAGCAAGGGCTATGATCAAGGCATTTTTACTTCAAGCAGTGGTTCTTCATCGATATGACCTAGAGACTTATTGCACGTGAAGGTTTGGGGGTCCCACCCCAGATCTACTCATCAGAAACTCTGGGGGTAAGTTGCAATCATCTGTGTTTTAGCAAACCTTCTGAGTGACTATGATACACCCTAATGCTTGAAAGCTGCTGCCTTAGCAGGGGCTATCACAATATTATTGAAAATTCTGTTTACATAATCTCTCTGTATCTAAGATTTTGCAATAGTAAAAAGTGATAACATTACCCCCCCTCCCATTTTTTCTGAAAATGTAGTGGAATTTTGTGTATTAGCCCTTCTTAGCTGTGGACGGAAGACAGGTATGTAATTAGATCAGTGTGCATCTGCTCTCCAGTAAGAGCACAAATACACACAAAACTTTCAGCATATTTCAGAAACATTCTAGGTAACAGTAAATGTTAGTTTCCTTGAATATTTCCAGCCATGGGAAACTTAAATCCTTTTAACTTTATTGAGTCTCCCAGTCATAGGTCCATATTCTTCCCCCTAGAGCAATACAGAATAAATTCAGATTTGTCTGAGTTACTAAGAATCTAGTATATGCCATGTTATCTCCTATAGATCGCCCAATTACTCTGTGTATTAGGCATTTTTACACCCTTGCTATATGGATGCCCTTGAAACATTTGTAAACATCTTTATGTGTCTCTTTCCAAGCCAGATAACCCTAGCTCTGTGGATTGCTTCTCATATGATATGGTTTTAAGTCCTTTCAAAATTCTGGTTGCTTTTCTCATATCATATTCCAGCCTTCCAAAAAGGGAATCAGGTCCTCATATTTCAATATTTAAGCATCACATATGTAAGCTATGGTCTGACACATAAACCGTATTACCTCCTTTGTTCTGGACACAGTACTCCTTTTAGAAAAAAACTAAAATTATCTTCAACTCCGAGCCATAAACTGGGATTCATATAAACTTATGTCACTACAGGTCTTCCCTGACATGATTTGTTGTAACTGAAGGTATTTTACATCTGTTCATATTAAATATCATTTTAGTAGTTTTAGTCATCATTCCAATCTGTCATGATTTTTTTGAACTTTGATTCTATCTCCCTCTCTTTTTATTAGCTATTCCTCCCATATGTCTGTCATCTGCAAAGCTTATAATCGTGCTTTTATGTCTTTGTTCAAGTTGTTGATAAAAGTGTTGGGTAGAACAGGTTCCCATAATAATGCACATAATACTAATATTTTATATTTGCATGGTGCTAAAGCATTCACAAATCATATTCATATATATGATCTCATTTGATACTATAATCCTGGGTGGTAGAAAGGGCAACCTGTTTTGTTTTTCCTCTTTTATGGATAAAGACACTGATGCTAAGAGAACCTAAGTCACACTGCTACTGGTGGATGTAGGGTTAGTAGTATGACTGAAGTGCTTTAAAGAGGTTTTTGTTTATGGTTCTAACCAACTATGAATATGAATCCACCTGACTATAATACCATTCAGCCCATATTCAAGCATCTGTAATTAGTTTCAGGAAGCAGGAAGAACTAACCCTTTTATGTGGAAGAAATGGAGTTAAAATAAGTAGGACAGACCAAAGAGGAAAAGTCCCATGCCCACGGAAGTGATGGGCAAGGTAGAGGGAAGCCTGACAGCCCATGGCTCTCCTGATGCAACACAAGCAAGACGGTCCTAGAGAACGGAAGTCAGGAAGGCTGGTGGAGTGCCTGCACTGGGGTGGACAAAGAGCCATGTGCGGGATCTCTTTCAGTGGAATATAAGGTGCCAGATATTGCTTGTTTGGAGCCTAATGTGTAGGCCTAAAAACACCTTTGATGAGGAATCTCACTGATTGAAAATATCAACCCTGACAGTAAGCCTACAAGGCCAGGACTAGGTGGGCCCCTCTGCTCTGAGCCCTGACTGGCCCATTCCCACTTCTATGAGGTTTCCTTGCCAAATGATGCACAACAGTGAGGAACACGTGGCCCTTTAGTTACCCACATCAGAGCAACCCTGCTCTTCGGCAAACAGGAATGGGGGTAAGAAGGGGACTCGTATTGAAGCAGAATCCCTTCCGTCAGATTAGAGTCATGGTGATGACCAAGGCGCTGGAGAGAATAGGAGTCTATTAGGTTGAATCATGAACATCATGAGTACTTGACTCTTTCTGACCAATGACAATTCATATAGTTCACCAGTTGCATTCTGAAAGGTTTCAGAAGGACTAGGATAAGGAAATGTGCCTAAAGTGTTCACCATAGTTTCCTTCCTTTTAAATTTCTTTTGAAAAAGAAATGATTTTAGCTGGATTTTGTTATTTCAGTGAACAATATATTAGTTTACAGGTAGCTGAGCAAATCTATCAGACCACAATAAGGGGAACAAATCAAAATAAATCCAATCAAACAAATATATATTGAGAATTTTCTATGTTTGGACACTATAGTAAGTGCTAGGGATAGAGAAGTAAGAAAATTCCCAACTTCAAGAGTTTCCAACCAAATTGAGGGGTGAGAGAAAAAAAAACAAATAAATTTTAATATAATGAAATTATTTCAAGATAAAAATGAGGGAAGATAGAGAACGTATTTCTGGGCCAATAAGGGTAAAGGAGGTAAAATGAAAAGAGTTCTGAGTTTTGAAGGACAAATATGAGTTAGCCAGATAGGAGGAATAAAGGGCATTCTAGACCTTGTATAAAGGCCAAAGGCGTGGGGATGGAGAAAGTGTTGCAAGAGGATGGAGAATTAGATAGAAACACACAACTTGGAAATGTTTTCTTTTACTGATGATATTACCTACTTGTAATGTTAATTAACCTTGTCCTGATGAAAATCTTAAATATCTTTAATTTTTTAAAGAGTAACATGAACACTTGAACTATTTCCTTTTAGTTCTTTTTGCATTTAATTTCCCCATGTTTTAGATTTAAGAAACTAAGGTGGTAAATTAAAAAAAAAAAAAAAAGTCAAGTTGTGCCTTGATTGAGTTACCTAACTTTATTTGCCTAGCTATGTACATTTTAAAAGAGAGCACAATATCAAAACAAACAATAATATCCCTGCCGTGTTATGCAGAGGTATGATTACACAATTTAAAACTCAATTTTACCCTGCATATATGAAGACTGGTTTTTTGATTGCTCAGTTTTTTCCCAAACTCATAACAATTTCATTCTTCATCTTAAAGTTCTAAGGTTCAACTATATTTGAATTATCCATAAAAAAATCATAAGTATTTTCTCTGCATGAAAATTTCCCTCATACTTCATAACTCGAAAATGACTAAAGCAATTTGTACACTAAAAAAGAGGGGGGTTTAAACCTCTTTGTTCTCAGACAAGGGCAAGGGAGTTTGAGAATCAAAGGATAATTTCTTGAAAGAAGAGGTTGAAAGGTCAAAACAGAAGGTGATGTAGGATGTTGTTTTGAAAGGCTAACAATAGCATCCCTTCCCACTTGCCTTTCTGGTGGCATGGTCTGAAATAAAACTGTCAGAGGCTAGCACCCCAGGGTCTCTGCGCAGACCCTCTTTAAGAGCCATAAAGACCCAGTGTTCTCCATCGACTTTCTTCTACTTTAGAGGGAAAGAAGCACAGGTGACTGAAGGAAGGTTAAAGATCTAAGGCAGACAACAAGGAGGAGGCTGAAAGGGCTTGTTCACCCCTCAAAGTGATGAAAGGTGTTGACTCTGAGGTGGAAGCTACGCTTTGTCGAAGACTTCTGGTTGCCTAGAAGTTTGCAATCAAAGAGGAGTCGGAGTCTGATGTCTCTGCGAGCAAGTGGTGGTGCCTGTGCTGCACTGCTCTCCTGAGATGCAGCGGCCATACACATGCACACACACTGAATTGGGAATCCCCAGGAAGTCCCCAACAGAAGGCTTCCAGGTTTGTTCTGCTGAAGCAGTCAACTCCAGAAGGACTGGGGTTCCTACTACAAAGGCAGTGTGACTAAGATTCCTGGCCTTTTCCTGCCACCTCTGTTGTTCCTACCCATAGTGTCCCTTGCCAGACAGCACCACGCAGGGGGTGTCAGTATACACAGATTGTTTTACTACATTGTGAGGAAATGTCAAAGCCTCAACTATTCAGGAAATGGGTTTGGTTCAAGGTATGTAGACTGCTTAATAATAATAAATGAATCGGCTCTTCTAGGAAAAGGGGCCTGGATTTAAATGGGGCCCCTCTTAGGTATTAGCAATTGTGTCTGTGTTTAATACCAACAACATATTTTGAAATGGGAGTGGTATGGAAAGAAAATGCAGTGTAATAAACATATGGATACAACTCAACATTAGATATTTTGCATCAAAATGCCAACAGACTTGAGGGTAAGATGGTGATAGGTATTGTACTGTGATAGCTGAAAATGAGGACAGAAGATGACTGACAAAAAGGAATTGGAACTCATCTAATCACTGGTTCCAGGCTTGGCATAGCCTCGTTGGAGAATTGCTGCAGATTCAGCACTAAGTACAGGATCCAGGAAAATGAAATGCTACGTGAATAAGGTGGCTTGTATTTTGTAAATTTGATGATTTATTGCTAGTAAACTGACTGAATTAAATTAAATTGGAGCAGCTTTTCCTAAGTGAGAAACTGCCTCATCACCCTTTGCTTGCTCTTTGAATGGAGACATTGGAGGAAGAAAGCTGACATCTACCACAGATGAAGTCACCATGCTGATCAAAACTGAATCGCAGCTCTGTATCCATCAAGGGCCCCTGTGCAAGGATAAGAAGAGTCAAAGAGCATCAAAGGGACACCAAAGAACACCCTTTACCTGGATTCCCCTATTGGTAACATTTTGCTGCATTTGCTCTGTCTCTAAGGATATTCCAAGTAGAAGAAAATTCAGGTGTCCTGGATGCTTGAATGACTTTCAAGAAAATCCAAACGAGATGCTGCCCTGTCCTCTCCCATTTTTGTACTTTCTGACTTCATCCCAAGCCCAGGGAGAACTTATCTGTCCTTACTGGGCTGCCAAGGCTGTTTCCACTCTGGCCTTCTAACGAGAACTCCTCTCCCAGAGCCCTCAGCATCCCGATTTTATCCAAGGTTACTTCCTGAGCTTGCCTCCCTCTTTTTCGGCCCAGTGTATCATTGTTGAGTTCTCTGCAATCTGAGCCCTGCTTCCACACCTTCTGCTTCTTTAGAGCCTTTTTTCTTTCCCTTACAGCTCCATATGCTTGCTCAATTTCACCCCCAGCCCCCACAAGCCTTTCTCTACCAGCTGCCCCTCCCATCTGGAAGCAGTCCTCCCCCAGTTACATTAGTATTAAAAAATGTCCTCATTCAGTCCACACTTCTGATTTAGTACTGTATCATTCTCTCTCCCACTGGAAGCTGAACATTAGCATTTATCCACCCCACCCCAGCCCATATGGGGTCACCCTTCAATCCTCCAATATTTTTAGAGAAAGGGAGGATTTTGCTACAACAGTTAGTCTGATATCCATGGATTTTTAGCTGAAAGTCTGACTTTCTATTCAAAGAGAAAAATTATTGCTCAGTATTCCAGAAGCCTATAGCCTTTTCCTTCCTGTGTGTGTTGAAATATTAGGTGGAGTATGAATTAGTGATGAATGTGGCTGAGAGGAAATAATGCCTCAAGAAAAGAGGGACCAGATGTAGTTTGGGTTTGAATCTTCCAAACACTACTAGCATCTTCACCAGTTATTTTCTGGGGGACAATTGTTGAGTCTCAGAGTACTAATAACTTTTTTTGCCAGGAAATATTCTTGGTGTTACTTTTTGCCTTTCATACTTAAGTGATGGGCTGAGAAAATGGAGTATTGTGATACGTCCATTTGAATTGTTGTTTACTCATCACTTTTAAGAGCTGTTTAAATTTAGGTGCTGCTGGCCATCAGTTTACTTGTCTGTAAAACGGGGCATTGGATTTGATTATCCAAGAGGTCTAGTCCATTCTGTCCTTATGCGTGCATAAAATTCTGAAGCACGTTGTGGGCTAGAGTCAGGGACTCCTTCCCTGGAGGAAAAATTATCGAAATGAGACTAGGAGTTTATGTAACACTTCTTGTTCCTACCTGGAATTATCCAACCATGACAACAAGAAGAAAAGTTATTGCTTAATACCCCAAATGACTATAGGTGCTTCTTCCTTCTAAAGGAAATTGAATAAAACAATCTCTATATATTGTTCCTTTCTCCTCGTGGAAATTGATTGAGATAATAGAAAGTGAGGAAATCTCAAAGCTTCTTCCAGTTAATTGTGTTCTTTTGTGGGGGTGCCCAGAGGAATCTCTTGCTTGGCACAGTCCTCTAGGGAACCTTTGGGTATACAATAGCTGTCTCTGAGCTGGGCAGGTGCTGGAGAGCTAAGTTGCTGGGCATAATTAGTGAAGGGGAGTGTCCTCTCTGGGAGGCTACAGGAAGAAAATTGTGAAGCAGGGAGTACTTAGACAGCTAAGCAGCAGATCAAAGCAAACACCTGTCATGTTAACCCTTCAGGAACGTCTGCTTCATCTAAATGCCTTAAGTGAGAAAGTTTGAGGAGGAAGAAAACACCAGAGAAAGTGAGACCTGAGTGATTGGAATTCACTGGAAGACAAAACTGAATCCTGGAAGGGATGATTTGCAAACATTTTTGACACAAGTGTTGGAAATTTGGGATAGTGGAATCAAGACACATAAAGAACATGGCTTATTTACCTGTATGGTTTCTACAGAATATTACTACACATGGGAGGCACCTTTCTTGTGCCTGAAAGTTGTAGGATACCCCCATATGTGGACATACTTGTCCTTTAAATGTGGCATAATCAACTGCAAGGGCTTTATGTGTCAGTTTGTAAACCATGAGGACTAATTAGATAATAATCCCTATAATATAGTCCATTACAAAGGGAGAATTCCAGTGTCATAATTTTTATCTATAATGTAGACTTAATCCCATCTTGCCATATTCTTTTCCAGCTATAATGCTGAAGTAACTCAATGTTATAATCTATCAGCATACCCTCAACCATTTTTCATTCCTTTAGAAACATGAGACCTGTATGAAAATCAATAATAGATAGGACTGTTGAGTTACTTGATATCATAGCTTTTGAAAAAAAACACTATTTTTTTTTGCTATTATTAATATTCAATTACAGGAGCAACATTATGGTTACTAGACTCTGTTATCAACTCCCCACCACATACCCCATTGCAGTCACTGTCCATCAATGTAGTAAGATGTTGTAGAATCACTACTTGTCTTCTCTGTGTTATACTGCCTTCCCCATATCCCCCAACCCACCCCCAACCCTGCTACATTATGTGTGCTAATTGAAATAGCCCTTTTTCCCCCTTATCCATCCCTTCCCACCCATCTTCCCCAGTCCCTTTCCCTTTGGTAACTGTTAGTCCATTCTTGGGTTCTGTGAGTCTGCAAATGTTTTGTTCCTTCAGTTATTTTTTTCTTTGTTCTTATACACCATATATGAGTGAGATTATTTGATATTTGTCTTTTTCCACTTGGCTTATTTCACTAAGCATAATACCCTCTAGCTCCATCCATGTTGTTGCAAATGGTAGGATTTGTTTTCTTCTTATGGATGAATAATATTCCATTGCGTATTTGTACCACCTCTTCTTTATCCATTCATCTACTGATGGACACTTAGGTTGTTTCCATTTCTTGGCTATTGTAAATAGTGCTGCAATAAACACAGGGGTGCATCTGTCTTTTTCAAAATGGGCTGCTGCATTCTTAGGGTAAATTCCTAGGAGTGGGATCCTGGGTCAAATGGTATTTCTATTTTGAGTTTTTTGAAGAATCTCCATACTGCTTTCCACAATGGTTGTACTAGTTTACATTCCCACCAGCAGTGTAGGAGGGTTCCTCTTTCTCCACATCCTCACCAACATTTGCTGTTGTTTGTCTTTTGGATTTTGGCCATCCTAACTGGTGTAAGGTGATATCACATTGGGGTTTTAATTTGCATTTCTCTGATGACTAGTGATGTGGAGCATCTTTTCATGTGCTGGTTGGCCATCTGAATTTATTCTTTGGAGAAGTGTCTGTTCAGCTCCTCTGCCCATTTTTTAATTGGCTTATTTGCTTTTTGTTTGTTGAGGTGCATGAGCTCTTTATATAATTTGGATGTCAACCCCTTATTGGATATGTCATTTATGAATATATTCTCCCATACTGTAGGATGTCTTTTTGTCCTACTGATGGTATCCTTTGCTGTACAGAAGTTATTAGTTTGATATAGTCCCACTTGTTCATTTTTCCTTTTCTTTCCCTTGCCTGGGGAGATATGTTTATGAAGAAGTTGCTAATGTTTATCTCCAAGAGATTTTTGCCTATATTTTTTTCTAAATGTCTTATGGTTTCATGACTTACATTCAGGTCTTTGATCCATTTTGAGTTTACTTTTGTGTATGGGGTTAGACAGTAATCCAGTTTCATTCTCTTACATGTAGCTGTCCAGTTTTGCCAACACCAGCTGTTGAAGAGGCTCTCATTTCACCATTGTATATCCATGGCTCCTTTATCATATATTAATTGACCATCTATGCTTGGGTTCATATCTGGGATCTCTATTCTGTTCCACTGGTCTATGGGTCTGTTCTTATGCCAGTACCAAATTGTCTTGATTACTGTGGCTTTGTAGTAGAGCTTGAAGTCAGGGAGCCTAATTCTCCGTTTTATTCTTCCTTCTCAGGATTGCTTTGGCTATTTGGGGTACTTTGTGGTTACATAAGAATTTTAGAACTATTTGCTCTAGTTCATTGAAGAATGCTGTTGGTCATTTGATAGGGATTGCATTGAATCTGTAGATTGCTTTAGGCAGGATGACCATTTTGACAATATTAATTCGTCCTAGCCAAGAGCATGGGATGAATTTCCATTTACTAGTGTCCTCTTTAATTTCTCTTAAGAGTGTCTTGTGGTTGTCAAGGTACAGATTTTTAACTTACTTGGTTAGGTTTATTTCTAGGTATTTTATTCTTTTTGATGTGATTGTGAATGGAATTGTTTTCCTGATTTCTCATTCTGTTAGTTCATTGTTAGTGTATAGGAATACAACAGATTTCTGTGTTTTAATTTTGTATCCTGCAACTTTGCTGAATTCAGATATTAGATCTAATAGTTTTGGAGTGGGTTCTTTAGGGTGTTTTATGTACAATATCATGTCCTCTGCAAACAGGGACAGTTTGAGTTCTTCCTTGCCAATCTAGATGTCTTTTATTTCTTTGTGTTGTCTGATTGTTGTGGCTAGGACCTCCAGAACTATGTTGAATGAAAGTGGGGAGATTGGGTATCCTTGTCTTGTTCCCGATCTTAAAGGAAAAGCTTTCAGCTTCTTGCTATTAAGTAGAATGTTGGCTGTGGGTTTGCCATATATTGCCTTTATTATGTTGAGGTAGTTGCCCTCTATACCCATTTTGTTGAGAGTTTTTATCATGAATGGTTGTTGAATTTTTTGAATATAGTTTGCTAATATTTTGTTGAGTATTTTTGCATCTATGTTCATTTGGGATATTGGTCTGTAATTTTCTTTTTTTTGTGGTGTCTTTGCCTGGTTTTGGTATTAGAGTGATGTTGGCCTCGTAGAAGGAGTTTGGGAGTATTCCCTCCTCTTCTACTCTTAGGAAAACTTTAATGAGGATGGGTATTAGGTCTTCACTAAATGTTTGATAAAATTCAGCAGTGAAACCATCTGGTACTGGTGTTTTGTTTGTAGGTAGTTTTTTGATTACCAGTTCAGTTTCTTTGCTGGTAATTGGTCTATTCAGATTATCTATTTCTTCCTGGGTAAGCCTTGGAAGGTTGTATTTTTCTAGAAAGTTTTCCATTTCTTCTAGGTTATCCAGTTTGTTACCATATAATTTTTCATAGTATTCTCTCATAATTCTTTGTGTTTCTTTGGTATCCATAGTGATTTTTCCTTTCTCATTTCTGATTCTGTTTATATGTGTAGACTCTTTTTTTTTTCTTGATAAGTCTAGCCAGGGGTTTATCTATTTTGTTTATTTTCTCAAAGAACCAGCTCCTGCTTTCATTCATTCTTTCTATTGTTTTATTCTTCTCAATTTTATATATTTCTGCTTTAATCTTTACTATGTCCCTCCTTCTACTGACTTTGGGCCTAATTTATTCTTCTTCTTCTATTTTCATTAATTGTGAGTTTAGACTGTTCACATGGGATTGTTCTTCTTTCCTGAGGTAGGCCTGTATTGCAATATATTTCTGATTTAACACTGCATTCGCTGCATCCCACAGATTTTGCTTTGTTGAATTATTGCTGTCATTTCTCTCCATATATTGTTTGATCTCTGTATTTATGTGGTCATTGATCCATTGATTATTTAGGAGCGTGTTATTAAGCCTCCATGTGTTTGTGGGCTTTTTTGTTTTCTTTGTGTAATTTATTTCTAGTTTCATACCTTTGTGATCTGAGAAGCTGGTTGGTACAATTTCAATCTTTTTGAATTTACTGAGGTTCTTTTTGTGGCCCAATATCTGATCAATTCTTGAAAATGTTCCATGTGCACTTGAGAAGAATGTGTATCCTGTTGCTTTTGGATGGAGTGTTCTATAGATGTCCGTTAGGTTCATTGGTTCTAATATGTTGTTCAGTGCCTCTGTCTCTTTACTTTTTTTCTGTCTGGCTGATATGTCCTTTGGAGTGAGTGGTGTGTTGAAGTCTCCTACAATGAATACATTGCATTCTATTTCCCCCTTTAATTCTGTTAATACTTGTTTCACATATGTAGGTGATCTTGTGTTGGGTGCATAGATATTTATAATAGTTATATCTTCTTGTTGGATTGACCCTTTTATCATTATGTAATGTCCTTCTTTGTCTCTTGTGACTTTCTTTGTTTTGAAGTCTATTTTGTCTGATACAAGTACTGCAACTCCTTCTTTTTTTCTCACTATTAGTTGCATGAAATATCTTTTTCCATCCCTTTACTTTCAGTCTGTGTAAGTCTTTGGGTTTGAAGTGAGTCTCTTGTAGGCAGCGTATAGATGGGTCTTGTTTTTTTATCCATTCAGTAACTCCGTGTCTTTTGATTGGTGCATTCAGACCATTTACATTTAGGGTGATTATTAATATGTATGTTCTTATTGCCATTGCAGGCTTTAGATTCATGGTTACCAAAGGTTCAAGGGTAATTTGCTTACTATCTAACAGTCTAATTTAACTTATTTTGTATACTATTACAAACACAACCTAAAGATTCTCTCTTTTTTTCCCCTCCTTTTTATTCTTCCTCCAATGTTTGTATGTTTTAAATCATATTCTGTACTCTTTGTCTTCCCTTGGGTGACATCTATTTAGCCTTAGGAATACTTCCATCTATAGGAATCCCTCCAAAATGCACTGTACAGTTGGTTTGTGGGAGGTAAATTCTCTCATCTTTTGCTTATCTGAAAATTGTTTAATCCCTCCTTCAAATTTAAATGATAACCTTGCCAGGTAGAGTGTTCTTGGTTCAAGGCCCTTCTGCTTCATTGCATTAAATATATCATGCCACTTGCTTATGGCCTATAAGATTTCTGTTGAGAAGTCTGATGACAGCCTCATGGGTTTTCCTTTGTATGTGATCTTTTTCTCCCTCTAATTGCTTTTAAAATCTGTGTTTATCCTTGATCTTAGTCATTTTAATTATTATATGTCTTGATGTTGTCTTCCGTGGGTCCCTTGTGTTGGGAGATCTGTGCACCTCCATGGCTTGAGAGACTATCTCCTTCCCCAGGTTGGGGAAATTTTCAGCAATTACCTCCTCAATGACAGTTTTTATCCCTTTTTCTCTCTTCTTCTTCTTCTGGTACTCCTATAATGCGAATATTCTTCCATTTGGATTGGTCACACATTTCTCTCAATATTCTTTCATTCTTAGAGATCCATTTTTCTGCCTGTGCCTCAGCTTCTTTGTATTCCTATTCTCAAATTTCTGTTCCATTTACTGTCACTTCTGCTACATCTAATCTGCTTTTAAATCCCTCCATTGTATGTTTCATTTCAGATGTGGAATTTCTTAATGATTGAATCTCCACCTTAAATTCATTCCTGAGTTCTTGAATATTTTTGTGTACCTCCATAAGCATGTTTCTAATTTTTATTTTGAGCTCTCTTTCAGGAAGATTGGTGAGTTTGGTTTCATTTGGCCCTCTTTCTGTGGTTTGTGAGGTTTTGGTCTGAACCATGTTCTTTTGTTGTTTCATATTTCTGTGTGGTGCCCACTAGTGCACACACACTCCAGTCTCTGGAGATGCTCAGCCCCTAGAGTGAGGTTGGGGGTCGTAGGGGAGCGGAGCTGGTGCTCAGGGGGCAGAAAGATCTGTTTCCTGATTCCCGTCTGCTGTACCTGTCTCCAGTGTCAGAGCCAGTGGTCCAAGCACACACATGTAAGCCTCTGTGCTTTGCATCTCGAGCTGTTGTAGGCGGGGCCTCCCTCCAACTGGCTTGATGCCAGCACAGTGACTGCCAGTTTGCAAACCAGTGCCGGCAGGCTAGACGGAAATTGCAGCAGGGTGCATGTCACAGTGTTGGAGCTGAGTAAGCATCCAGGGGTATGGAGCATGTGAAACTCCTCAAAGTTCCCAACCAGCTGAGCAGAGTGCACCCAGAAAACCTTAACCTTGTCCAGCTTTCCCTTCTCCTGCACAGCAAGATCCGCCCAAACACATCCCCTTCAGCAGCCCTCTCGCTGCTAGGATGCTTCTCAGACCGCCTGCCTTTCCTCTGACAGAGTCGGCGGATGTGGATCCCCCCTCCTCCACAAACGGCCGGAATGTCAGTCTCTCAAGCACTCTGCCTGTCCAAGGCCCCCAACATCCAGAGCACCACATACTATAGGTGTCTGCTCACAAAGCAGATCTCCAGGGCTAGGTGTTCAGCAATCTCAGGTTTCCACCCCTGCCCAGCTCCATTTCTCTTCCTCCCACCAGTGAGCTGGGGTGGGGGAAGGGTTTGGGTCCTGCTGGATTAAGGCTTTCGTACGTTACCCTGTTTCATGAGGTTTGCTCTGTTCATGAGGTGTATATGCAGTCTGGTTCAGCCTTCTTTCTTGTTGCTGTTTTAAGGTTAGTTGTATTAATTAACTATATTTTGTACTGTTTGTGGTTTTAGGAGGAGCTCTCCATCTCACCTCTCACACTGCCATCTTGAATTCCTCCAACCAACTATTTTTTATTGAAAACATGCACAATGCTTTAGTACAGTACCTGGCACATAGTAGTTGTGCGATTGTTATTAGTTATTGCCAATATTATTATTTTGAAGTTGTTACTAAATACCAGGTACAACCTTTTTCAAAACTATTATCTCACTAAAACCAAGTAACAGCATTTAAAGGTCAATACTATCATCCTAGTTTCATATAAAAGGAGTCTGAGGTTCCAGTAAGCCAAGTATTACTTACTTACCAATATTTTAATAAATAGAAAGTGTCAAAGTGGCTATTCAAGCCCAGAACACATGTTCCTTCCATGATACACATTTTTTAAAATTCAGTCTGCCTTCACTGGAGATGAAGTAATTATAGGTGACACATAGAAAAACATTAAAAATATTTACCCTACATTAATTTTGATATGTATAACCAGTAATAATGGATTTCTGGGCATAGCAGTAATTATAAAAATATTAAAATATTTTTCATATCAGAGTAAAAGTTCACATTAAACTTAATATATTCACAATAATACAGCTCTGGAAAAAAGTCACAAACGAGGTACTTGAATGGCTGAAGCTTAGATAACACTACAGAATTATACCTACTGGGCTTCTCAAACTTCTCTCTTCAGGAACTCACTGATGGCTAGGGGCCTGGAAAAATCCACTCACACACTCAGACAAAACATCTTATGTTAAAATATCACTAAAAATGCTGCCTACTAAATTGTTATTGTAAAGGAAATGTCATTTTAAAAGCATGTAAGACTTCCTAGGTGCTTTAGCGTTACTGTTAGCTCTTTCCCTTCGCTAGCTACCTCTTGTGCTCTTCTCTAATCTCCTACTTCACTGTGATGAGTCCAGGCATCTGAGCAAGGTGGTTGTCTGAGCAAGCACCTTAGGGACTTGATCCACTCCAAATGTTGCATTTTTTTAAGCCATCATTCTCCAAGAGGGACATGTAGTCACAGCAGAGTGAGTAGATACCTTCCCCCCTCTATTTCCTATGGAAGGCAGAAAAGATCCCCACCTCCTGGTATTCATGGCATCCCCTTCCATGTGGGCCGGGCCTAGTGATTTGCCTGTAATGGATAGAATCTGAAAAACATGCTAGAATGTCACTTCCATGGTTAAATTACAAAAGATTGTGACTTCCATCTTGCTGTACTGTCTCTCTGTGGCTTCACCCTTTCTACTGGGATTAAGCAAGCTGCCCCGTTGGACAGGCCCACCCACAGGGGACTGAGGGAAGCCTCCAGCCTAAATCCCTTGAGGAACTGAAGCCCTCAGTCCAACACTATGATGAATGGACTCATCAGTAATCATACAAGTGATCTTGGAGCAGATTCTCCTTCAGTTGAGACTTAGATGCTACAGACAGTCCACACCTGGACTGCAGCCCATGGAGGCCCTGAAGGAAAAGACCCAGCTGAACTGTGTCTAGATTACCCACCTACAGAAACTGAGAAAATAATTGTTGTTGTTTCAAGCTACTAAGTTTAGGGGTAACTTGTTATGTAGCAATAGACAATTGCTTTACTGTCTTCCTAAATTAGACTTTAAAAAAGGCCACCATGTGGACCTTCTCTGTACTCATGGTTATATTTTGCTAACTGAGAGTGAATTTGCCATCAAATATGATTTACTGACCTTTAACTTCCTGCAAGTCATTCCCTGTCTCTAACCCTTCCACTACTTCACCCCCAATTTCCTGTAGATACCCTGAGTGATTTTTTTTCTCTCACATTTACTTATAAGTTCTATCAGCTGCAATGAGGATTCTGTCTTTCCCTCATCTCTGTCTATAGCCCTTCTTCTGCTGAGCCATCTGCTTCTGAAACCTCTGTTATCTATGAAGGTAGGGAAGAATTTCTCAGCCCTGCTTCTGGTGGGGAACCATTCAGCTGTCCCACTCTAGGAATGTCTACCCTCTAGGTACTGACATAAAAGTTCTAGAGCCTTCAATATGTCAGGGCAAATGGGAAAATTTTTGGAATCCTTGATAAGATGAAACAGCTCCAAGTTCTGGGCTATAGAGAAAAGAAAGCCTATTTCCCCAGTTTTTGCTTTAAACTTTTCTTCTTTTGTTTTATAAGCATTTGAAACTATAATATTATTTTAAGCCCTGCCTTATCTGCATCTCACAAATTGTGAGGAATTATTCTTTTTTCCTTCAATCTCTTCTCATTGTGATTCAGTTTAGGTATTTTCTACTGCTATGCCTTCAAGTTCACTGATCTTTTCTTTTGCTGTTTGTAATTTTATATTAATCTCATTCAGTGAATTTTTTATTTCAGATACTAGATTGTCTTAACTTTGGAATTGTTTTATATACCTTCTATTTCTTCCCTCATTATGTTAATCTTTTCCTTCATACCCATGAACATATCTACAATAGTTCTTTTAAAGTTCTTGTCTATTAATTCTAACATCTCTACTTTTTCTGTCTCCATTGACTAATATCTCCTGATTTTGTACATTTTGTTGCTTCTTTCATTCTATTAGTTTTTGAATGCCTCCTAGATGATATAAAAATTAAATTGCCCAGTTTCTGGGTTCTATTGTCTTCTTTTAAAAAGTGTTGATATTCATTGAGGTGGGCAGTTAAGATTACTAACAAAACAGCTTAATCACTTTAAGGTTTGCTTTAAGCTGAAGCCTTGTTTATTAGCTTAGGCCTGGGGGACCCTTTAATGTAGGACTTGTTTATCTGTAGTACTAAACAGAAATAACCTGGCATCTCCACTGAATGCTCCAGTGAGGTCTCTCCCCTCTGGCTGGTTGGAAATCAAGCCTGTGTGATCTTTGGAAATTGTTCAGATTGCAACTCTTTAGTAGCTCTTTTTTTCTAGTGGTTGTTGTTTGCCCAAGTCTTAGTAAGACCCATCTACGCAGGATGAGCTTCTATTCAGCCAAAGCCTGTGTAGTTTTTGTCTTTCTCTGAAAAGCTCTCTGCTCTCTGGTACTCTCCCCAAACATGCCTGCATCTAAGCACTGGATCTGGCTTAGGTTTAGGAGTTCCAAGCTCACCCCAGACCATTTATAGAGGTGAGATTCCCTTTGTCTCAGTCATTTCATGTGTATAACAACACTCTGGTTCATCCTTTCTCTCATTTTATATTTGAAATAGGCAAAAGTGCTTCTTATTTTAATTCTTTTCATTAGAAATTTGCCTATTAGAGATGGCCAATTTGTGTGTTTACCTTCTGTTTATATCGTAGGGATTATATCCTGACTAAAGCAATGGTTCTTAACTGTCAGCAGGCAGAGGAATCACATGGGCAGGTATTAAAGTTTCATATGCAAGTTTTATTTTTCTAATACCAAATGAGATTGTACACCAAATCCCTCCATTTCTAAAGGCTAACGAGAAATTGATTTTCTGTCATTAATTGGGATTCTTCCCTTCAGGGCATGAAATGATTCTAGGTCTTACCCACAGTATAACTTCTGGGAAGATAACTCTGGTTTTTGTTCCACATACAGTGTTTTCATTTTCTAGACCTGCCTTGTCCCTGAAAGAAAATGCCACTGTGGTTTTTTTGTCATACTTGGGCAGAAGGATCTTTGTCATACCTAGGAGCTTATATGGTTTTCCCTCTGGAAGAGCACCATAAAACCAGTCCCCTCCTCCCTAGACTTTCCACTTCCCTAGACTCTGCCAAGGGGTAGTGCAAGCACTCCCTGTTTTTGCAGGCCCCGCCCCTCTCCTGGTATTGAGGAATCTGCCTGTGTTCTGTCCGTTTCTTCGTTTTATATGGTTGCTGAATCATGCCGTTTTCTGCAGCATGACTTAGGACCCAGAAAAATTCTCAACTCATAAAACTAATTAATAATGGATGGTCATGGTGATGATAGCCCAATAATAACCAAGACATGAAGAAAACACAACCCTATATAGGCTTGATGGATAATAAGTATAGCACTTCAACCTCAGCGCTTTTTGAATAAATTGTTTTTTTTTCTCTTTTAACCATGTACTTGTCACTTTTCTCTACTCAATCTTTGCATTTTCTCCCCAAAACAATATAAGGACGTTTTGCACTATGCACAAAGAATAGATGCTGTCTTGGACTTGTGTCTCTTGAATTTAATTGTCTACCTTTTATGGTTGCTTATAGAATTAACAGAACTGGAATAAAAAGAAGAGAAGGAAAACTAGAGATGAAGTGTGAAGCCAGGACTAGGGTGAGCAGAGGAGGCACCCAGGGTCACTAAGACACTCCCTCTCAGGCTCATGGAAGTACCAGGTCAGCAGCTGAGAGTGAGTACCTCTGTAAACATTATGTCCTGGAGACAGAGCTTGTTTAATCGACATCCAGGCTGTAGATTTCTGATTCATCCTTAAGTAACACAAGCAGACAGATGTCAGCTAATCAAGAAATTCCACATCAATAGTTGGCAGAACATTTTATTTCTACTTTTATCAAAATACAATACATTGCAAGAAAAAGATTAATTTCTAAAACAATGTTCATATACTTTTATTTCGTATATAGTAATTCCTTATATAGTACTTTGTGTTCCTTCATGACTTTGAACTTATTACATTAAATCATCTAAAATCATAATTTTTGTAGGTTAAAAAATTGAATGCTGAATTTTTCATATGGGTCAGTTCAACCTATTGCTCTATGATGTAGTGGAAAGAACATAAGCTAAGGAGTCCTATCTGTGTCCAACTTGTAGGTATGTCATTTAGCAGTTATGGTTGCTGGAAAATTACTCATCTTTTTGGTATCTCATCTGTAAAATGAAATCATAATGAAGTTGCAGGATTGTTTTGATTATTAGGTGATGTAGCTATATTACTGATAATAATTATTATTATCCACAACACCTGATTCCTGAAGGAACTCGAGGGCAGAAGTCCAGTTCAGTTGAAGTTGTGCAGGCATTAGGGCAAAGGTATGGTGGGTATTCTAGGATGCTTGATATTCGGACTTTCCAAAGCTGGCTGAGCACCCAGTTTTGACACAGTTAGTCTAGAATGGAGCTTGTTTAACTGTATTTTTAATGAGCTCCACTAGCTTGATTGAGGTGTGCTGCCCCATTTGAGAGGGCTCCCTAGATAGCAACAGAGTTCCCTTCTGACTTTAAGTCTTATAATTGTTTATCAGATTCTGTTTGGGGCACTTTTTTGGATTTTCTAGAATACACTCATGATTCCTTTACTTTGCTCTGTAGTTTCTTCCCCGAGGAGGCCCAGGCTAACTTGATATCTGCCTCCCTTGTATGCACAAGGCAAATCTTTTGTTCTAGTATCATTCTATGTATCTGCCAGGTTTTTTGGGCATTTCTAGGAGAACAGCTTTTTAATTTAAAAAAAGTCGAACCAGATTACTTAGTCTTCTCCTTTAAAAGGCATCATTGTTAGTTTCCATGAAACCGCTTTTCTCTCTATTTCTCTTTTTTTAAAGATATTTGAGTTAGCAACATCCTCTGTGTCAACTTCTGCATGAAAAAGATGTTTCTTGGTCTGCTTCTATTGTCCGTGACTGTCATGGTAAAACAATCCATGCCAGTAGCCCAGCTGGGCTGCCACTGATAAGACCCTGCCTCTTTCCCTGGTCTGGCATCTTGTTCAGATACTATAGCAAAAGCTGTATTACTCTCTGGGGAGCAACTTGAGTGTCATCTTGTTTGCTCACAGCCCACATTCTGCGCCATGGAAGGGGATCCTTGGCCACATTCCAGAATGTACTTAGTACGGTGTTGTCCAGGTGATCTTCCCTATAGAGTTAAAACTTGTATTTTTGATCTCTGTTCTGACAGACTGAATTTTATTCCAGCAAATATATTCATCTGTATTAAATCTAGCTCATTCTAGATAAAGAAGCTTTCAAAGAAGTTGTTGGCACTTTAGGACTAAACACTGAAGATGAATTGGAGTCTGTGCGTAGGTTATAACAGAAACGTAACTTTCAAATAATTGAGGTTGTGACTTTATTTCTATAATGTTGCCATCCAAACAAAAACTCTTGAGCTGCAGAGATGTTGAGGGGCCTTTGAGGTACTTAATTTTAACATCCATCCCACTGGGAATCCTTTAATAAAACTACCTGAGAGATTGTCATCGAAGCCTATGATTTGAAAACTCCCATTGATTAGAAGCTCTCTGCATTATAACGCAAGCTATTCAGCTTTGAAGTCCCTATTTTTTAACAAAGTATGTATAAATATGGTATTAATCAGCCCTCTCTATTACCTAACCATTTATTTTATTTATACCCTGGAGAAGCACACAGAATAAATTTAATTTTCTTCTCTGTGAAAGCTCTCCAAATATTTAGTGATAATTATATCTGCCTTCTCCAATTAAAATAACCCTAGTTCTTTATCCATTATATATTATAGCATTAAAACCGTATAATTCTGGTCACTTTCTTTGTAACTTACCTGGCTCTCTTAGGTATTAAAATGCATAAAAATAGTTTGACCAGGGCATATGATTTGGTATTACACTCTCCCTTACACTAGATATATACTTGATTAATACATTTTTGATAGCCTTATTACCCTTTTGAATCATCATAAATTTTCATTCAACCGAGACCCCCTATTGTTCTTCACATAAACTGATATTAGTCAAGAATTAAGAAAGTATACAGAGAAAGGAAATTACATGGGATGATACTTTAGTCCCAGCTTTGCTGCTACTTTATTTTGTGATTTTAGGCAAGTATCTGGTTCTCTATTTCTTAACTATAAAATGGGAAGTTTGGATTAAATGATTTCTAGGGTCCTTACTAGCTGTAATATTATATTGTTCTAATAAACTGTGTTTCTCATAAAATTTATTGCTTTTTAACTAAAATGTAAGAGTTTTCATTTATCTCAACAAGTACTACAGCAGTGGTGTTTATTATTACTTTGTTGACATTCATCTTTTAAAATCTGGATCCATAGATACACAGATATGGAATGCACTTACTCTTTGAGAAGTTCCTAAGCGTGGAGGGGAATAAAATATCTTCCACTCTAACATGCAGTAAAGAAAAATCTCTTGTGTCAGTTAGGGTGGACTCAAGAAAGCATACCGCTACTCCGAGCAATATGAAATAAGGGATAAGAATGGGTGCGATTGTGCATATTTGTGAAAACATTTAGGAGAGACTGTTTATAGACAGCCTGTGCTTCTGGTGGTGGGCTGATCATCTCTGTATTTCAGTAAGACCACTTGGGGAAAAAGGAACACAGAAGCGGGAAGGAATGAGGACAGGCTAGAATTTGTAAAGATAAGTTGGAACCCATGTAGACAAACTGGAACCCACATCCGTGTGTCGCCACATCTGACCTTGACAATGTGGGTGACCTGCCAAAGGAGCTGGATGCCTCTCCAAGGAACTATACATGCAACTGGCCCAGCCCTTGGGAAAGCTGAGGAGGAAATGTGATGGGAACTAGAGGAGCCGCAGGCCCATCTGCCACCCCACACAAATTAGGGAGCGAGCATATTAGCCACAAATGGGCATAAGCCATGGCAGTGCCTTCACTTCACTGCCTTCCAAATCTCATGCAAATTTCCTTGCGGTCAAGCCTAACCCAGAACCACAAAGGGAAGGGAATTCTGAGAAATGTGCTTCCAGATCAGCTTGTTAACATAGTACAAAAACAGCAAAAGTAGCATTTGCTGACTACCCCACATGGTATTTGAAGGTCTAGAAAAATAATACACTTAGGCAACCCACAAAACAGTATGAAAACAAAAAGAACTGGTATCCACTGTTTTGATTACATGCCGAAATAGTATAATAACTGAAATGTTTAAAATAGCACTTTTAATATTGAGGCACATAAGGAAACTAATAAATTCTCTGTTCAGTATAATAAAATGTATCAACAAATGAAAAGAACTGTATTTTAGGATAAATGTAACATTGAAATCATATAAGTGTGACCTCTGCACTTAATACATTTGAAGTGTGTGTGTGTGTGTGTGTGTGTGTGTGTAGGTAGGTGTGAGGACTTGGCTGTCTGATGAGCTTATCCTGTGTCAAGAATTAACCTTATTTTAGGCAAGGGTCCTAGCAGTCTTCGCTCTTCTGAAGTTTCTCTCTTGATCCTTCCATCCTTTCTCTGAGTAACTCTATTTTTCCATTCCAGCCTTAACTTGAACACTTCCCCACTAATGCTCATTCCACCAAATCTCTTGATTCACAGTTCACAATTTATCTTGTAAATGACATAATTTTAGTTTGTATTCTTTTTTTTTTTAAACCATAGAAAGCAGTGTTTGGTCTGCTACAATCTTCCATTGTGGTTTCGAAAAAGAGGGGTGCATTTGCAAGGCGTCTTCATCCCGAATAGATACAATTATATGTAATGTTAAAAGCAACACTTGTATTTTGAACACTCCAAGAGCATTCTGGGTCTATGAATGGCTCTAAGTACTTTTGAGTATGCATCTAAAGCACAGAAGCTCAAGGTATTCAGTTTTCATGAAAGGTGGAGAGGGTTAAAATAGTTTGTATAAAATTTTATGTGTTTTTCAGCCTTAGTTATTTTCCCTTGCCATAATTTGTTGCCCAATCAACCAAAATAAAAGAATTCTGTTCAGTTCCACAAAATGATCTGGAGGTAATGTGGAAGAGTGGTTATGACTTTTCATTAGATCTACTACAGGCAAAGCATATCTTTTTGCTTTTAAGAAACTAACTTTTATGTCAGGTGTGTACCCTGAAATCTTACCTCGATACCTTTATCATTCAAGCTTATTGCTAAGTTTTTTTTCTGACTGATTACACTGCGTCACTCCTGGAATACTAATTGTGATTAGTCCTGGTGATTCTGGACACCCCAGAACTTTCTGTTTATGTTAGCACAAGATACTGAGCAAGAAAAATTACAAGCATTGCTGCTGTGCCCGATAAAAACAGTTAAAAGGGGGTTAAAAAGTTCAGGAGGTTATTAAGAGAAACTTGGGTCGGAGGTTGGTGATAAATGAGATTTAGATGCTGGTGACCTATTTAAGACTTCACGGTGGAATTCTTTGAGCATCCTTATGGAAATGTCAGGATATGTTGGTAATTACCTGTTCATTTATTTAGAGTAGTAAGCTTGTGCTTTGCAGACATGTACTAAAACAATAACAATGAAACCAAGTCATTTTTGATGGCCAAATGTATTACATAGCATTTCCACTTTCTTTTAAACTGCTACATTCTGGATAAACTTTTATAAGAGAGAAAAACTTTTCTCTGCCCAATTAAGACCACTTAAACTTCTCCTATTAATGAAACATTAAAATTTCCCTATAGTACACTTAATTAATCCTTGAAATATGAAAATCACCATGAATAAGACCATTTATACTAATAATTTACATAAATTTAAGCCTGTGCTATGGTGATTGAGATAGGGGGTAAATAAAAATTAAATACCAGTGAGAGGAGAGAAGGAATGTGTATTTTCCTCTATATCCCTAGCACAAAATGATGGACCGTCAACTAATTTTATTTTGTTCTCTTAACTATTAAAATCTTTAACTTGTACATTTTGATTTGTCAATTTAAATTTAAACTTTGTATAAGTGTGATGAATTGAATTCTTCTTGAAGGAAATTATATTCAATATTAAGTCAAGCTCTATAGATTTTCAAAATGTTAAACACTTTACAAAGAATAATCACATATTAACTTAATTTTCACAAAGCTTTCTTATTACCATTTTTCAAATACCAAGGGAAAGAAGTTAAGGAACTACTCAGTCTCTAGTTAGTTTATTCATTGGTACTTGAGCCCAGAACTTGAAATAAGTGCTGAAGTTGATATCCAAGGTGCTATCCATTAGGGGCCAATTAGGACAGATAAATCATACTTCCTGCTTTTTTCCACCTTAAATACTACTGTTGTATAGAGGAAATCAGCCTAACACACACTTTTTGGGTAGTATTCAAGGGGTAAATATTTTGCAAAGCAGATTGAATGGAAGATGGAGATTAAGTTTATCTACATTGCCTGGGGAATGGCACCACCAGTTATTTCTCTTGCTCACCTGTCAACACAGGCCCCTGAAAGCTGGTGATGGGACTACTGACCTGAGCTAACCAACTGCAAAATGATTCTGGCTGTTGCCGAGTGCAGAAAATGGTAACATTGCTCCTGTTGGTTCCTTTGATTTATCATGAGCAATCTGACTGCAGACTTGAGGCATAGATATGGCAGAAAGTTAATTTGAAATATGCTACGTTAGAACTAGAAGCCTAATTGTAGAGAACAACACTGATGAGGTTAGTATAGAAAGCAACATAAATAATTTCTCACCCTCAAATCTATCCTGGCCAGCAAGAGTATTACTTATATATTCTACTAAGGATGGAGAGAACTGAACAAAATGTCATAGATCCTTATGGAAGGCATCAAAGAAAAGAAAAGGCATGTGCCTGAAGATTTTCTGTGAATTTTTAGCCATGGTTAGGTGTTTGTACTGTATTGAGTTATTACTGACTTGCTAGCTTGTGAAGCAGACCAGAATGAGAATTAGTCGTTATTGTGAAAGTATAATTGATTCCTGAGAAACCTGAGAAGAGTGGACCTATTTTGCCTTTAATGTAGGCCCTAGAAAAATGCTGAATCCATCACTTTCTTGTCCCAAAGTATATTGATAATCAGAGGAAATGCAGGGGCCAAGGAGGCAGTAAAAGGAGAAGTTGGGAGGAAAGAGTAAACATGATAGATGGGCTCAGACTATCAGGTCTAAGAAGTTTAATACTGTGAAGTCTACTGTGGCAAGAAAGATGGAGATGTAAAAAGAGTGATGTCTGGGAATCACGTGGGAAGAGTTCTTTGGTCTGGACCAATGAAGGCAGGGAGGTGATAGGACAAAAGTATATATGGTAACTGAGAATGTGACTAGCTCCAGAGGCAAATTTAGGATAAGAAACCTGGTGTTTTCTATGGTCTGTGCCAATCCAAGGCATTTGTACTGCCTC
Source organism: Smutsia gigantea (assembly GCA_032199065.1). Classification (NCBI taxonomy): domain Eukaryota; kingdom Metazoa; phylum Chordata; class Mammalia; order Pholidota; family Manidae; genus Smutsia; species Smutsia gigantea. Next base: position 366,179 of record JAVSCE010019758.1, on the reverse strand, counting down.
ATACATAGAAAGGCTCTGGAAGAATACAGGTAGAATGATGAAAATTAGATTCTCAAAGTGCTATCATTGCTAATAACGCTGCCTTATATTTGCATAATGCTTAATGGCTTTCAAAGTACTTTCATGTAAATTAGCTTATGTGATTTTATAACCCCTGTGAGATATGTCGAACTGGTATCATTTTTACTGAACTTACAGGCCAGGAAATTGAAATGAGATTTAGATATGCTAGTTGTTTGACCTGCCATCACCACAATCTGCAAACAGTTGCACTGTCACTCAGACCCCAGTTTTCTGATTAGGAACCCAAAGCTTTTACTGGTAAATATATAAATATCACACATACATATTAAGTTTTTGTGGAAGCTAAATACGTTTGAGGATATATTCAGATTTTCAAAATGATAAAATAAAGGGTAGTTAGGTTTAGGCATTACTCTGTCAGGACCAGAATCTTGGTGTGGAGAAAATTTTGATCTAATCAATAGGATTTTTGGTTTCCCCACAGTGAGGTTAGAAAGAGAAATAAAAGGATAAATGGGTCAACTTGGGAAAACAGTGAAGGAAGATTATGGTCAAGCAGGAAGGCGCGAGTGGTGGGGGCAGTTACCTTTTGTCTTGCTGCTCTAAACTTTTTGGAACTATATCCTGGCATGGGGGGGCATTTTCATGTTTTAAAATCCCTGAACTCTTGGAAACTGAAATATCAGTATTGAACACGTTTGCTTCAAGAAATAAAGGATTAGGGTATCTGTAGGACTTCTGAGCTGATACAGTGTGACTTTTTCCAACAATGGCCAAAGGCAAGGTAGGCTATTAGGTGAACATGGCAGGCCATCCCGAAAGACCTAGCTTTGATATCTACTGCATGTCACTTAATTTTGTCAGTGCTCAAGTTTACTTGTCCATATAAAGTAATAATGGCATATGCTCCATGGTATGTTTGGAAGACAAAATGATTCCATGTAAGTAAATGTATTTTGCAAGCATCGGTTTTTAGAAATATCACCCCTCTTGAGAAGGTACCTTCTTTGAAGCATTCCTCTTTAAAGACATCTGACATCGTTTTTAGTTTCTAGAACTGCATCCCACTGAGGCAAGGGCAGAAACTTTAGAAAAATTTTGTGTGTGATACTATCAGCTCTTTATTTTTCCTTTTTGGTCAGCCTGCTGGATAGATTTTCTGGGCTGGACAAGATGACAGCCACTAGTGAGGAGAGGGAGATAGACGCCACAGCTGCTCTTGCAGCTGCAGAAAGCTGCTGACACAGGACTCAGCTGGGATAGCACTGAACAGCATGAGGTAATTTGGTGGAGAAAGCCAAAGAGAAGGCAGAGCAGCTCGCAATGAAGAATGACTCTGAGAGTTCTCCCTAGCCAGAACTTTATTCTGCTGGAGTTCTCTTCAGAGTTTTTGTCATTGTAAATTGGAGGCTTGGAATCAGCAAGAGACAGAAAAGGGTCTCTGATGAACCTCCAGATGGAGGCCCTTTGTTTTAAGAATAGAAACAGAAAGACAGGTGTACTTGCATACGGAAAAGCGGCACAAAGAGTGCATATTCCACTTTAGATAAAAGAGGCAATTAAGCAACCAGAGAGGAAGCAGCTACCACTCAGTAGCCCTCTGGGTGATCTTAAGAAATGGTTCTGAAAACAAGGAAAAGAAAAGGGACACAGCAAACTTTTGGAGATGATGGATATATTTATCTTGATAGTGGCAGTGGTATCATGGGTGCATGTCTACAGTCATCAAATCACAAATAAAATATGTGCAATTCTTTTTTATATCAAATATACTTCAATAAAGCTGTACAGAGGAAGGAAGAGAGGGAGTGAGAGACACCAGGGTTGGGGGGGTAGAAAACAAAAGGTTTCATTCCGTCTTGTTTTGATTCTTTGAGGAGGGAACTAGAATATAGCAATAAACACTAACAAAATAAAAGAAAGCTGACTTCATTCAACCTCCAGGATTATTTCTAGTTCAATACATCTGAAGAATGGTTCTGCAGTTGGCTTAAAAATGCATCTACTGTGTTATTGATTGCTATGGGGTAAAAGAACATATTTAGAGAATTTACTGCTAAAAATATTCATATTTTTTCTACACAACTTTTAGATACAACATCCATACAATAAAATTTGACAGTTAAAAATGTACAGTTTTATGAGTATTCACATGTGTATAGTCATGTAAGCACCATAGTAATCACAAAATAGAATGTTTCCATCATGACAAATAAGTGCCCTTGCGACCCTATGTTGTCAATCCCTTCTTCCTGTGATTGGCCTCTAGATAATAATGATGATTTGTTTCTAACATTATAGTTTGCTCTTTTCTAGAATTTCATGTAAACGGTGTCACATATAGTCTTTATTTTAGAGATTATTTCTGTTTCCTCTATCAGTTTGTTTCTTTTTTACTGCTGAATAATATTATTTTGTATGGATATACCACCTATTTACCTCTACACCAGATGATGGATTTTGTGCTGTTTCCAGTTTGGGGCCATCTTGGATAAAGCTCCTGTGAATGCCCACATGCAAGCTTTGTTCTTCTCAAAATTATTTTGATTATTCTAGGTCCTATGAATTTCCACATGAATTCTAAAATAAGTCAGTCGATTTCTTCAAATGACCTACTGAAATTTTCTTTGAGATTGTTTTCAATCTACAGATAAATATGGGGAGAATGGACAGTACAATATTGTTGAATCTGTGAACAGGATATATTTCTCCACTTTCTTAGGCCTTGTTTATTTCAGCAATTATTTGTACCTTTAAGCATAAAGATCTTGCACATCTTAGTAATTTTATCACCAAATATTTCATATTTGGATACTATTGTAAAAGATATAGTTTTTAAACATTAATTTAAAATAGTTACTAGTATATAGAAATTTAACTGATTTTAGTATATTGATGTTAAATATATAAATTTGATATATTAATTTATTAGTACCTCTAGGTTTTTGGAGACTTTGAGGGAAGGATTATCAACATTTGTCTGGGAAGAGAATGTTTTACTTCCTGTTTCCCAAACTGTCTTTCTATTTCTTACCTTTTTGCAGTATCTAGGACCTGCAATATAATGTTGAATACAAGTTGTCTTGTTACTGATCATTGAGGGAAACCATTCAGTTTATTATTAGTTATTAAACATGATGTTAATTGTAGGTGTTTTGCAGATGTTCTTTATGAACTGCCATTCCTAAAATACTGAAAGTTTTTTCATAAAGAGTTATAGAGTATGTCTATTGAGATGATTATGCAATATTTCTTTTTATTCTGTAATATTGAGGATGTACTTTTATATTTTAGAATATTTTGAATATTAAAGCACTCTGGCCTGCGTAAGAAAGACTCTGCTTTGTCGAGGTGTGTTATTCTTTTTACGTATTGCTGAATTTGACATGCTAAATGGATTTTTCCATCTTTAATCATGAAGGATATATATTAGTTACTATATTAGTCTGTAGGCTTTTTGTATCTTTGCTTTATTATTTCCTGTATAAGCATGATGCTGGACTATTTTTTTATTAATGTATCATTGACATACAATTTTATGAAGGTTTCACATGAGCAATATTGTGGTTACTACATTCACCCATATTATCGAGATCCCCCCCATACACACCCCATTGAAGTCACTGTCCATCAGCATAGTAAGATACTATAGAGTCACTACTTGTCTTCTCTGTGCTATACTGTCTTCCCTGTGAACCCCCTACATTATGTGTGCTAACCATAATGCCCCTTAATCCCCTTCTCCCTTCCTCCCCACCCCACTTTCCTCTGGTAACTGCTAGTCCCTTATTGGAGTCTGTGGGTTTGTTGCTGTTTTGTTCCTTCTGTTTTGCTTTGTTGACAAATGAGGGAAATCATTTGTTACTTGCCTTTTTATGCCCAGCTTATTTCACTGAGCATAATAGCCTCTCGCTCCATCCAAGTTGTTGCAAATGGTAGGATTTGTTTTCTTCTTATGGCTGAATAATATTCCACTGTGTATATGTACCACCTCTTTATCCATTCATCTTCTGATGGACACTTGGGTTGCTTCCATATCTTGGCTATTATAAATAGTCCTGTGATAAACATAAGGGTGCATAAGTCTTTTCAAATCAGTGATCTTATATTCTTTGGGTAAATTCCTAGGAGTGGAATTCCAGGATCAAATGGTATTTCCATTTTAGTTTTTTGAGGAACCTCCATTTGCTTTCCACAATGGTTGAACAAATTTACATTCTCACCAGCAGTGTAGGAGGGTTCCCCTTTCTCCACATCCTCCCCAACATTTGTTGTTCTGTGTGTTTTGGATGTTGGCCATTCTCACTGGTGTGAGGTGATATCTTACTGTGGTTTTAATCTGCATTTCTCTGATGATTAGTGATGTGGAGCATCTTTTCATGTGCCTGTTGGCCATCTGAATTTCTTCTTTGGAGAAGTATCTATTCATGTCCTCTGCCCATTTCTTAATTGGATTATTTACTTTTTGTTTGTTAATGTGCGTGAGTTCTTTATATATTTTGGATGTCAACCCCTTATCAGATACGTCACTTATGAATATATTCTCCCATATTGTAGGATGTCTTTTTGTTCTGCTGATGGTGTCCTTTGCTGTACAGAAGCTTTTCAGCTTGATATGGTCCCACTTGTTCATTTTTGCTTTTGTTTCCCTTGCCCAGGGAGATATGCTCATGAAGAAGTTGCTCATGTTTATGTCTAAGAGATTTTTGCCTATGTTTTTTTCTAAGAGTTTTATGGTTTCATAACTTACATTAAGGTATTTGATCCATTTTGAGTTTACTTTTATGTATGGGGTTAAACAATAATCCAGTTTCATTCTCTTACATGTAGTTGTCCAGTTTTGTCAATACCAGCTGTTGAAGAGGCTGTTATTTCCCCACTGTATATCCATGGCTCCTTTATCATATATATATACTGACCATATATGCTTGGGTTTATATCTGGGCTCTCTATTCTGTTCCATTGGTCTATGGGTCTATTCTCATGCTGGAACCAAATTGTCTTGATTACTGTGGCTTTGTAGTAGAGCTTGAAGTCAGGGAGCATAAATTCCCCCACTTTATTCTTCCTTCTCAGGATTGCTTTGGCTATTTGGGGTCTTTTGTGGTTCCATGTGAATTTTAGAACTATTTGTTCTAGTTCATTGAAGAATACCATTGGTATTTTTATAGGAATTGCATTGAATCTGTAGATTGCTTTAGGCAGGATGGCCATTTTGACAATATTAATTCTTCCAATCCATGAGCATGGGATGTGTTTCCATTTATTGTTGTCTTCTTTAATTTCTCTCATGAGTGTTTTATAGTTTTCAGGGTATAGGTCTTTCACCTCCTTCGTTAGGTTTATTCCTAGGTATTTTATTCTTTTTGATGCAATTGTGAATGGAATTGTTTTCCTGATTTCTCTTCATGATAGTTCTTTGTTAGTATATGGGGATGTGAGAAGAATGTTTATTGTGCTGCTTCTGGGTGGAGTGTTCTCTAGATGTCTGTTAGGTCTACCTGTTCTATTGTGTTGTTCAGTGCCTCTGTCTCCTTATTTTCTGTCCTGCTTGTCTCTCTTTTAGAGTGAGTGGTGTGTTGAAGTCTCAAATGTAGGAATGCAACAGATTTCTGTGTATACATTTTGTATCGTGCAACTTTGCTAAATTCAATTATTAGTTCTAGTAGTTTGGGGGTAGATTCTTCTGGGTTTTTTAAGTACAGTATCATGTAATCTGCAAACAGTGACAGTTTAACTTCTTTCTTACCAATCTGACTGCCTTTTATTTCTTTGTGCTGTCTGATTGTTGTGGTTAGGACCTCCAGTACTATGTTGAATAAAAATGGAGAGAGTGGTTATGCTTGTCTTGTTCCCAATCTTAGAGGAAAAGCTTTCAGCTTTTCACTGTTAAATATGATGTTGGCTGTGTGTTTTATTGTATAGGGCATTTATTATGTTTAGGTACTTGCCTCTATACCCATTTTGTGAGAGTTTTTATCATGAGTGGATGTTGAATTTTGTCAGATGCTTTTTCAGTATCTTTTGAGATGATCATGTGATTTTTGTCCTTCTTTTCATTGATGTGGTGTAAGATGTTGGTGGATGTTTAAATATTGTACCATCCTTGCATCCCTGGAATAAATTCCAATTTATCATGATGGGTGATCCTTTTTATATGTTTTTCAATTTAGTTTGCTAATGTTTTGTTGAGTATTTTTGCATCTATGTTTATCAGGGATATTGGTCTATAATTTTTTTTGTCTGGTGTCTGCTTGGTTTTTTTATTAGAGTTATGCTGGCCTCATAAAATGGGTTTGGATGTATTCTCTCCTCTTCTACTTTTTGGAAAACATTAAGGAGGATGTGTATTAGCTCTTCTCTAATTTAGTTTGATAAAATTCAGTGGTGAAGCCATTTGGTCCAGTGATTTGTTCTTAGTTTTTTTGTTTACCAATTCAATTTCATTGCTGGTAATTGGTCTGTTTAGATTTTCTGTTTCTTTCTGGGTCAGTGATGGAAGGTTGCACTTTTCTAGAACGTTGTCCATTTCTTCTAGGTTATCCAATTTGTTAGCATATAGTATTTCATAATATTCTCTAATAATTCTTTGTATTTCTGTGGTGTCCATAGTGATTTTTCCTCTCATTTCTGATTCTGTTTATGTGTGTAAACTCTTTTTTTCTTGATATGTTTGTCCAGGGGTTTATCTATTTTGCTTATTTTCTTGAAGAACCAGATCCTGATTTCATTGATTCTTTCTATTGTTTTATTCAATTTTATTTATTTCTGCTCTAATCTTTATTATGTCCCACCTTCTACTGACTTTAGGCCTCATTTGTTCTTTTTATAGTTTCATTAATTGTGAGTTTAGGCTGTTCATTTGGGATTGTTTATCTTTCTTGGGATACGCGTGTATTGCAATATACTTCCCTCTTAGCATGTCCTTCACTGCATCCCACAGATTTTGGAGTATTGAATTATTGTTTTCATTTGTCTCCATATATTGCTTGAATCTCTGTTTTATCGGTCATTGACCCATTGATTATTTAGGAGCATGTTATTAAGCCTCCTTGTGTTTTTGGGCTTTTTTGTTTGTTTGCATTATTTATTTCTACTTTCATACATTTGTGTTCTGAGAAGTTGAGTGGTACAGTTTCAATCCTTCTGTATTTACTGAGGTTGTTTTTGTGTCCTAGTATTTGATTTATTGTGGAAAATATTCCATGGGGACTTGAGAAGAAAGTATATTCTGCTGCTTCTAGGTGGAGTGTTCTGTAGATGTCTGTTAGGTCCACCTGTTCTATTGTGCTGTTCAGTGCCTCTGTCTTCTTATTTTCTGTTTGTTTGGTCTGTCCTTTAGAGTGAGTGGTGTGTTGCAGTCTCCTAAAATGAATGCATTGCATTCTATTTCCTTTAATTCTGTTAGTATTTGTTTCACATATGTAGGTGCTCCTGTGTTGGGTGCATAGTTATTTATAATGATTATATCCTCTTGTTGGACTGACCCCTCTATCATCATGTAATGTCCTTTTTTGTCCCTTGTTAATTTCTTTGTTTTAAAGTTTATTTTGTCTGATACAGGTGCTGCATTTCCCTGCTTTTTTCCCCCTTCATTATTTGCATGAAATATCTTTTTCCATCCATTCAGTTTTAGTCTGTGTTTGTCTTTGAGTTTGATGTGAATCTCTTGTAAGCAGCATCTAGATGGCTCTTATTTTTTTATACATTTAGTAACTGTGTCTTTTGATTGGTGCATTCAGTACATTGACATTTAGGGTGATTATTGTTATGTATGTACTTATTGCCATTGCAGGCTTTATGTTTGTGGTTACCAAAGGTCCAAGGGCAGCTCATTTACTATCAAACAGTATAACTTAACTCGTTTATTATGCTATTTCAATCTAAATGTTCGTTTTTTTCCTCCCTTCTTTTCATTCCTCCTCCACTCTTTATATAGTAGGTGTCATATTCTATACTCTTTGTGTATCCCTTGACTAACTTTGTGGGCTGTTTATTTAATTTGCATTTGCTCAGTAATTAATTGGTTTACTTCCTTTACTGTGGTTTTATTTTCTCTGGTGACAGCTATTTCGTTCTAGGAGCACTTCCATCTAGAGCAGTTCCTCCAAAATTCCCTGTGGAGACGGTTGTGGGATGTAAATTCCTTCAACTTTTGCTTATCTAGAAATTGTTTAATCCCTGTTTCAAATTTAAATGATAATCTCTCTGGGTAGAGTATTCTTTGTTGAAGGCCTTCTGTTTTATTGCATTGAATGTATCATACCATTCCCTTCTGACCTGAAAGGTTTCTGCTGAGAAGTCTGACAATAGCCTGATGGGTTTTCCTTTGTAGGTGATCTTTTTCTCTCTCTGGCTGCTTTTAATACTCTGTCTTTGTCCTTGATCTTTGTCATTTTAATTATATGTCTTGGTGTTTTCTTCCTTGGGTTCCTTGTGTTGGGAGATCTGTGCACTTCCATGATGTGAGAGACTATTTCCTTCCCCAGATTGGGGAAGTTTTCAGCAATTACTTCTTCAAAGAAACTTTCTATCCCTTTATATTTTTCTTCTTCTTCTGGTACCCCTATAATGTGAATATTGTTCCATTTGGATTGGTCACACAATTCTATTAATACTCTTTCATTCTTAGAGATCCATTTTTCTCTCTCTGCCTCAACTTCTTTGTATTCCTGTTCTCTAATTTCTACTCCATTGACCATCTCCTCTACCTTATCTAATCTGCTTTTAAATCCCACCATTGTATGTTTCATTTCAGCTACTGTATTTTTCAAGGTGTCTATCTCCCTCCTGAATTTTCCCTTAGATCTTAAACATTTTTATGTAGCTCAATTAGCATGCTTAGGACTTTTATTTTGAATTTTTTATCAGGAATATTGTTGTTTTCAGTTTCACTGAGCCGTATTTCTGGTGTTTGAGGGATTTTGGGTTGAACCAGGTTCTTCTGCCTTTTATGATCCTATTGGATAATGAGAAATATTAGGTTTGTTTAGATGGCTCCCTCTAGTGCCCAGAAGCTCTGCTCTTTGGAGCTGCTCAGCACCTGGAGTGATGGTAGTTCTTGCAGGCAAGCAGTGCTGGTGCCTACCCTAGAGAGAGATCACTTTCCTGTGTCCCGGCCGCAGTGCTTGTCTCCACTGTCAGGGCCAGTTAGCCACATGCATAGGGAGCAGCCTCTGCAATAAGTCTGTGTAGTTGCTGTAGCCAGGGCTGTCATCCAACTGGCCTAGCGTGACAGGGCAACAGGTTTGCATGGAGGTGGTAGTGGGGAGGAAGGAGCCGCTGCTTATCATGGTGGGGGATCTTGGGGCTGTATTGCCAGCCAGGTGGATGGAGCACCTGTAGCTCCTGAAAGTTCCCAACCTGTTTGGCTGAATGTGCCAGGATTATTTTGTCCACCTGTTCCTTCTCCTGAGCAGCAAGCTCTGGTAATCCTTGCCCCTTTAGCAGCCCTCTCACTGTTGGGAAGTCTTTCAAAATGCCTGCCTTTCTTTTGTCCCAGAGCAGGTGTGGGAACTTATTCTCCACAAGCAGCTGGAATCTCAGTCCCTCCAAGTATTCTGCCTTTCTTTGCTTTCCAACCCCTGTAATCTCCAGATAACCATGTAATGTGGGTTCATGCTCCCAGTGCAGATCTCCAGGGGTGGGTATTACCAGTCCTGGGCTTTTACTCCCTTCCTGCTCATTTTTTCTTCCTCCAGGTAGTGGGGTGAGGGGAGGGCTTTGGTCCCGTGGATGGCGGCTTTGCTACTTTATCCTTTTTCTGTGAAGTTCTCTTTCGCCCAGATGTACACAGTCTGTCACAGTCATCTTTACAGTCACTCTTTCAGGATTTATTGTATTTGCTGTATTTTCATATTATATGTGGTTTTGGGAGGAGGTTTCTGCCTCACTTCTCCCACTGCCATCTTTTCTTCCTTCTGATACTGGACTCTTAAATGCATTTGACACTAGCCTATTCTAGTTTCTAAAAGTGTTTATATAGAATTGCTATGTTTACCTTGAATTGTTTTTAAATCCTCAATGAAGTTATCTGAGCCTGTTTTCTTTGTGGCAAGGTTTTGAACTGTAAGTTCACTTTTTAAAAATGTCATCTGACTACTCAGGTTATTTCTTCTTTTTAAAATTTACTTAAACTAAAACAAAAACAGAAACAGTTCACCAATTTCTACTACCTGCATCCCCTGCCTCTGGAAACTACCAATCTGTTCTCTATCTATTACCTTGGTTTATTTATTTGTTTGCTTTAGATTACACATGCAAAAGAGCTCATACCATTTTTGCCTTTCTCTGTTTGACTTGTTGAACTTAGCATAATGCCCTCAATTATGTCACAAATGACAAGATTTTATTCTTTTATATAGCTGAATAATATTCCACTCTATCTTTGTTATTTTCTTTGTGCTAACTTCGGGCTTTCTTCTTTTTCTAGTTCCTTGAGGTGTAAAGTTAGGTTCTTTATTTGAGACTTTCAGTTTACTTTCCTTTTTTTCTTGAGGTAGGAAGTTATCTTTCTGAACTTCCCTCTTAGAATTGCTTGTATACCCCTCACTTTTTTTGCCTCAAGGTATTTTTTTATTTCTCTTTTGATTTCTTCCTATATGCATCAGTTATTCAGTAGCATATTATTTATTCTCCACATATTTGTGAATTTTCAAGGTTTATTCATGTATTAATTTCTAGTTTCCTGTCATTGTGCTCAAAAGAGATGCTTGATATGATTTCAATCCTCTTAAACTTATTAAGATTTGTTTTGTGGCCTAACACATAATCTATCCTGAAATATGTTCCATGTGCCCTTGAGAAGAATGTGTATTCTGTTGCTTTGGAATGGAATGTTCTGTAAATATCTGTTGAATCCATCTGGTCTAATTTTTCTTTTAAAGCCATTGTTTTCTTACTGATTTTCTATCTGGATGATCTCTCCATTGATGTAAGTAGGGTATTAAAGCCCCCTACTATTATTTTATTGCTTTATATTTCTTTCTTGGTTTATTAATGTTGGTTTTATATATTTAGGTGCTCCTATGTGGTGTGTATAAATATTTACAAATGTAATATCTTCTTGTTGGGTTTCCTCCTTTGTCATTATATTACATCCTTTTGCATCTCTTGTTAGTCTTTCTTTTAAAGTCTGTTTTGTTTAAGTTAACTTAGTCTAAGTAACTAAGACTAAGTAACTAAGTCTGTAGTTACTTCAGTTTTCTTTCAATTTATGTTTTCATGGAATATCTTTCTCCATCTCTTCACTTTCAATGTGTGTGTCCTTACATCTAAAGTGAGTCTTTTTTAGGCAACATATAGATGTGGCCTGTTTTTTTTTTATCCATAGCCACCCCATTTCTTTTGATTGCACAGTTTAATCCATTTACATTTAAAATAATTATTGATAGTATATGCATATTACCATCTTGTTTATTGTTTTCTGGTTGTTTTTTAGTTCCTTTCTGCTCCTTGCTTCTCTTGCTTTTTCCTTTGTACTTTGGTGACATTTTTTAGTAGTATGTTTGTATTCTTTTGTCATTTATCATTTGTATGTTTACTGTAGGGTTTTGCTTTATAGTCACTATGAAGTTTACACAAAACAGCTTTCTATAACAGTCTCTTTTGAGTTGATAACAGCTTAAGTTTGATTCCATGGTAAAGCTCAACATTATTACTCTTCCCCCACCATGTTTTATGTTTCTGATGTTACATTTTACATATTTTTATCTTGTGTTTCTCTTAACTCATTATTGTAATCATAGTTATTTTTACTACTTTTGTCTTTTAACCAACATACTAGCTTTATAATTGGTTAATGCACTACGTTTATTAAATATTTACCTTACCAGTGAGGTTTATTTTTCTTATGTGTCCTTATTATTAAGTAGCACTCTTTCCAACTTAAGGAAGCCCTCTACATATCTTGTAAGGCCAGTTCAGTGGTGATGAACTGCTTTAGCTTTGACTTGTCTGGACAACTCTTCATCTCTCCTTCACTTCTGAATGATAATGTTGCCAGGTAGAGTATTCTTGCTTGGAAGGTTTTTTTCTTTTAGCACTTTGAATATATTGTGCCACTCCCTTCCAGCCTGCAAATTTTCTGCTGAAACATCTGCTGATAGTCTTATGGGGGTTCCCTGAAAGTATGCATTCTCTTGCTTCTTTTAATATCCTCTCATTATCTTTAATTTTTGATGTTTTAGTTATGTGTCTTTGTGTGGGTCTCTTTGGCTTCCACTTATTTGGAACTTTCTGGGCTTCCTAGGTCCTGGTTCCTTCGTTAGGTTAGGGAAGTTTTAATCCATTAATTCTTCAGTAAGATTTATGCTATTTCTCTCTCTCTTCTCCTTCTATGATGCAAATGTTAGGACTGTTTGATGTTGTCACATAGGTCCCTTAAGCTGTCTTCACTTTTTAATTCTTTTTTTCTTTTTGTGTCTCTAATTGGGTTAATTCAACTGTTTGTCTTTGAGTTGACTGATCGTTTATTCTGCTTTATCTAGTATGTTGTTGAACCCCTCCAGTGTATTTTTCAGGTCATTTATTGTATTCTTCAGCTCTGTGACTTCTATGTGGTATTTTCTTTCGTCTTTGTTGAAGTTCTCACTGTGTTTACCCATTCTTTTACCCAGTTCTGTGAACATCTATGTAGCCATTACTTTGAACTCTTTGATAAATCTCTTATCTCTGTTTCATTAAGGTTTGTTTTTATGATGTTTTGTCTTGTTCCTTCATTTTGAATGTATTCCTCTTTTTCTTCATTTTGCTTGATTCTCTGTGTTGTCTTCCATTCAGTAGATGAAACAACCACCTCTCCAGTCTTAAAGGATTGGCCTCATGTAGGAAATGAAACTTTCTGTTCAACCCTGCCTTACCTCTTGGTTGTCTTTCAAATCTATGTGCTTGTCCAAGCAGTCTATTATATTGTAATAGCTCCCAGTAGTTAAGAATGTACCAAGACCTGTCAGTGTTCCAGAGGAGAGGATCTTATTACCTGGATTCAAGCTCACTACAAGCCAGACCCTCAGGAACCAGCTTTTAAAAGAATGCAAATATATGCAGTCTTGTGGGACTGTAGGCATAATCCCCACTGGCTAGCAGAGCCAGGTGATACAGATATATCCCTTGTGCAGCAGTTGCAGCAATCAGGTCTGTATGAATATATAAGCTCTTCTCTGGGTAATACCAGTGAGCTAGAGCAAGGCAGAGAAAGAGTAACAAGATGGTGTCCATAGCTTACACTCCTTGGGAGCAGCTCTACAGTCCACTAGATGTGTGCCAAAACCTGAAGCCTGACTCACGCTGAAGCTCCAAGACAAGCAGAGAGGTCTCCTTTACAGAAGACTGAGGAGTGTGCCTGTCTGTGCAATGCCCTAGGGAAGGTAGCCTGCCAAGAACTGTATCTCTGAATGCCATAGTCCTACTGGACCCAGGAATATGAGACCCCTGGGCACCAGAGCCAGGTGATCCAGCAGTGTCCTCTGGGAGGCAGCTGCAAAACCAGGACACCAGACATAAAAACTAGGACACCAGACACATGTAAAGCTCCCCTCTGGGAGATACTGGTTCTCTGGAGCATGCAGAGAGAGAGTGCAAAGACAGTGCCCACCCTCTGAGATCTCTGGAAAGGATTATAGTCAATCCCTTGATGTGTGTTTAATTAGAAGCCTGCTGTTTAGGCTGCAGTCATGATTAGCTGATAGCTGCTTCACAGAAAGACTGAAGTCCTGGGTCAGTTGCCTCTTGTTATGCTCTGGGGAATGGTAACTGTTTAACAACTTTTCCTACATTGGTTACAGTCCTGAGACCCATAAGCATAAGCCCCGCTGGCTACCAGATGCAGGCAATGTAGAGGTGTCCCCTAGCAGCTGTCAGAAAAATCAAGACACTAGACAGAGGTATGAACTCCTTTTATGGCTGTCACCAATTATTGCAGTCCCCTGGGACCAGGACCTTAATCTCTCCAGTGCTCCAGAGCCAGGCAATCAAAAGATAGACCTTAGGTGGATAGCAGCTGTAAAAATTGGTAAACCATATGGATGTAAAGCCTCTCTTGTAGGAGATACTTGTGCTCTGGAGCCCAGCAAAGGAAGAGTACAAAGATGGCATTCATTCCTGGAGAGTGTTCCAGCAGGTCCCTAGGTATGTTTGTTAAATTTCTTGCCTGCCCCTTAGTGAACTTTCTTCACTAAGTCTGGGTGTGATCAGCTGCCTCTGAGATGAGCCTGGGGTAGGTGAGTCCAAGCATGTGAGCCCTTTAATAGCGGTTTTGCAGATCACCACAGTCTTGCAGGTCTCAGGAAATAAGCCCTGTTAGTTTTTTAAGTTTGGTGTTTTGAGACTCATCTCTCAAGTATATGTCTTAAATAATGGGATGCCTGATGTGGGGTTTGAGCCCTTCATTACTCAGGGAGAAGCTCCCTCCATTTTGAGTTCCCTCCTGGTTGTGGATCATGGTGCTGGGGTGGTACTTATGTGAGACTGTGTCCAGCCTCTCCTACCTATTACAAGGTGGTTTTCTTCTTGTTTGCCTGATGTGTAGTCATCTCTTAGCCAGTCTTTAGGGTTCTTTTTTAAAGGGAAATTGTTCCATATGTAGCTGCAGACTATGGGAGTGTATCTATGGGAGGAGGTGAGTTCAGGATCTTAATATGTTGCTATCTTGAATGGGAGCTCCCCAGGTTATTTCTTCTTGAAGGAGTTTGGGTAGTTTGTATTCTATAAGTTTAATGTAAGTTGTGGATTTTACTGATAAACTTTTCTCACAATATTTCTTATTATGCTTATCTAGTTCGTGGGATCTGTAATGATGTTCCTTTTTAATTCTCGATATTCATAATTTGAGTCTTTTGTCTTTTTTACCTGGTAAGTCTGGCTAGAGAGATATTAATTTTATTGATCTTTTAGAACAACCTGCTTTTGGTTCTATGGATTTTCTCTATTTTTTTTTTTTAGTTTACTAATTTTGCCATCTACTTTATCATTTCCCTCCTTTGCATTTACATTGCTCCTCTTTTTCTAACTTTGAAGGCAGAAGCATAGATCTTTCAAGACCAGTTTTCTTTTTCTACTATAAGCCTTTAATACTATAAATTGGACTCCAAGCACTGCTTTAGCAACATCACAACATTGTCTTAAGTTGTACTTTTATTTTTTCAAATCAAAAGATTTTCAGATTTCCCTGGTGATATTTCTTTCCTATGTGATCAGAGGCATGATATTTAATATTCAAATATTTGGGAATGTTCCATATTTTCTTGTTATCAATTTCTAGTTTTAGTTCCATTCTGATGAGAGAACCCACTTTAAATGATTTCAATTCTTTTAAATATATTGAGACTTGTTTTATGGCCAGAATGTGGTCTATCTTGGTGAATAGTCCTTGTGCACTTGGACAGTAGTACATTCTGCCAGTGTGGGTATAATATTCTTTGAATGTCAGATAAGTTGATAGTGGTATTCACACATTCTATATACTTGTTGATTATTTTTAATCTACTTTCTCTATAAAATTTTGAGGGAAGAATGTTGAAAATCCAACTATAATTGAAAATTTGTTCTATTCTCCTTTCATTTCTACCATTTCTATGTGTCTTCTCATATTTTGATTCTCTACTGTTAGGTATATATGCATTTAGGATTATAATGGCTCTTGATGAACTGGTCCTTTTATCATTTTAAAATGTCCTTCTTTGTCTCTGGTAATATCTATTGTTTTTTAATCTACTTTTTCTGATATTGATATAGCATTCCAGCTTTATTATATCTTAATGTGGGTTCGTAGAAGTATAGTTTACATAAATTAAAATTCAAATTTTAATTTAGTTTTATGAGTTTTGAAAAATGTTACATTTGTGTAACCAGTAGCCTAATCAAGATAAAAAGCATCTCCATCATCCCTCAGGCTCCTTTGAAGTTAATTCACTTCCTCCATCCCTTGCCTCTGCAATCCACTCATCTGCTTTCACAGATTTGCATTTTACTGAGTGCATCATAAATGGAATCAAACAGTAAGTAGCCTTTAGTGCCAGTAGTATAAGTAATTTGCTCCTTTTTATTGCTGAGTAATGTTCCATTGCATTGATGTACTGCTCTTTGTTTATCCATTCTCCAATTGATGGATTATTGGGTCTTTTCCAATTTAAAGCTATGTGAAATAAGCTATATAAGCATTCACACATAGGTCTTTCAGTGAACACACATTTTCTTACAGTTCTAGGCCTAAGGACGTAAACAACAAGAATCTTTACAAAGTGCACAAGAATAGCAAAATGAGATGCCCAGAGATTTGAAACATGTTACAAATAAGGTGAAGACATACATATTCAATGAATAAGATCCTGGAGCAAGTTCCACCTTCTGTAAACACAATCCAGCAGTGGCTGTTTAACTTAAAAAACAGCTTAATAAAACCATGTTAGGCAACAATCAGGATTTGGGGAGGATTAGACAAAGAAGTACCAGCCCAGTTTCTAGGAATAATAATTCCCAAAACCAGTGGATGAGTGGTCATTATCTAAAAATGCTGAGGGTGTGTCTGTTACCTCATGAAGCTCTTAAGACATTACTACCATAATCACACCAATGTCACTTTTATTTTCCTTATAGGAACTAAACCTTGCAAATATTGCCAAACCCAAAGTCGGACATCTCTGCCACATTTGCAGGCAAAATGAATTCCTCTCTCCTCTCCCAAGAGCATACTTGTTTACGCTATTGAAGTCTGTCTTAATGAAGGTTAGGCCTGATGAGGGGAGCCCACATCACCTGCCTGTGCTTTAACTATAAAAGAGGCTGGCAAGGTAAGTTTTCCAGGTCCTCTTCTAGAAAGGAAGAATTTTTAATATTAGGAGGTCCCCCAATTGATTAATGTTTTATAGAATATTCTGATCAGCCAGAAAATATGTCAAATACCTATTATATTCTCTTTGATGCTTGAGAAAAAGTAGAGTAATAATTGTTAGATTTGGTTCTAACAATTAATGAGCAAAAATGGATATAAACCAAAGGAAAACAGACCATGAGCCCTTTGAATGTAGGGACTGTTGTTTGTTTTGTTTTGTTTTTGTTTGCTTTTCTTTTTTCTTTTTACCATTATTTTCTTAATCTAAATAAATTAAGTTCCTGGCACAAAATAAGAATTCAATTAATATATTTTCCAAGCTGAGCAAATCATATTGGTGCATGGAAAGGAGAACACAACCAAATGCAGCTTCTGATTTTGAACAAAAAGTGCAGTGGGAAAGTGCTTATAAGAAGAGTTCTTACTTTATAAAATGAATTTGATAAGTTTTATTTAAATGAAACATTGTCTCAGTTGAATGGTATTTAAAATGTGTTTTAATTTATAACTGTTATTTACACATAACCTTTTCAGATATACAGTTAGTTCTTGCTTATAGAATATATATATTTTTTATTACTACTAGTACTGGGATATGTTGTAGTTGATTTCACCACATGAATGTAAGAAAGATAATAGTTACATGATACTTGGGAAGTCAGGATGATTTAGTTCTAATCAAACAAGAGAAAGGTAGAGTGGGTTTAGAGAGTAAAAAGGAAAATTAAAGATAATTGAGAAGGTAAATAATGATACCCCAAGTAGTAGGCATTTTTTTCTGAATTACTGCGGTAATCATGAAGATTCCTTTAAGTGAACCTGCTATGGGTTACATAGCTGATTGACAGCCACAAGCCGCTAGATCTTCAGATCCACTGAGGACCTGCAGGTGTGTCTATTACTCTCCCTCTCCCATCCTACAGAGGGACCACGCTCTCTGCCCATCACTAAGCATGAGGAAGGGAGTCGAATCAGGCTATTCTTGCCCCATGCACGCTTCCTCTGAGAAGAAAGTTTGGCTTGGAGATTTCCTGTCAGCCCAGCTTCAACTTTCTTAGAATTGTGTTGCAGTGTGAGGAACTTCCTGTACAATCCTTCCTGCCTCCCTTTTCCCACATATGTCAGACCTATTTCATGCTCTGAACTCTATCCCAATCTCTCCTTTTCCCCTTCCCTTTATCCTTTATAGGCACTTAGTTTCCTGTAATAAATCTCTTGCTTGCTTAGCCCCATCTTGGTGTCCCATTGTCTGCACTATGAACAACTGAAATGCCATAGCTACATAAACACAAAGGCTTTTTTTTCAAATTAAAAAAATAAAAATATAAAGAATACCACAGGCAGATTTGTTGGATTAAAGTTAGGAATCAATTAACCACACCTTTAGAAGTCTAGCGTGTAGGCCTATCAAGGCCAAAATCGATGCGACAGTGTTTCACCTGGTTTATCATAAATCTTGACATTGTAAACAGGAGGAAATAACCAACCTAAGGAGTCCTCATCAGCCCTGCAAGTTCATAAACAGTGTCAAATACCATATACCATTCCAGCAGTAAAAAGGCAAGTGATTTTTTAATGAAAATGAGTACCGTGCTTATTATGGACAGTGTTTATAAGATGTTTTTGTGAGCTAAATTTCTTTCAAGAGAACAGAGTAAGGAATGATGACATTGGGATAACCAGGGGTGAAATTCTGGAAACCCGAGGGCTAAACTAGGTCAGCAGACATGAGGAATTATATAGGAACTCCTTGTACTTCCTGCTCAGCTTTTCTATAAAACTAAAACTGCTTTAAATAAATAATAAAGGCCATTAATTAAAAAACAAAAAAGGAAAGCTAATGATTATGAATGTCCCTAGAGCCAGCCCAGTTAGCAAGATGAGATCCATGCTGTTGATGGTACCTTACATAAGCTTCTGTACATATTTACTGCCTGGCCCTGAAGATATTATAAAATGTTTCTTAAAATGGGCCTTCAATGAATGAAGCAAATTGGTTGCAGTGGAAGATTTTGGAGGAAGATGGCTCCCTCAAGCCTGGATGAACAGGTTAGGTACAAATTTTGGAAGGCCATGAAAGCCAGACCTCGGAGGAAAGTTTCTGTTTGTTAACAATGGGAAGCTGAATATTTTGAGAAGGAGAGTGATACTGAAATACCAATAATAAATGCACAAAAAAGAATAAGTACTAGAATGAGATGCAAAGTTGTAAAACAATTTTAAAATGGCTATTAGATGTGCAAAAAAATTATTAGAAAAAAATAGTACAAGAAAAGTTGGATTTTACATGTTTGGCTGTCATAATAGCCTTTAAGTTCATGAATGATGGATGAATCAAAAGGCAGTGTAATCATTCAGATAACAAAGGAGGATTTGGTTGGTTAGTCTTAAGTTGTCTGGAAATTACTAGAAAGCTAGAAATAAACATCTTGCCTCTACTGAAAACCAAACTGCCTGCTTAAAGACAAATATGCAAGGTCTATAAATCATAAAGATTTCACCTTTCAGTGCTGCAATCAGTCTTCTGTCTTCAAATGTTGGAAACCATCATTAAACATTTGTTCTGGTGACTATTAAGTAAGCAGAGGTGGTCCTGAGACTGTCAGGAGAGGCGTCCTGGAGGTAACTTATCGACAGGCATCAGCCATCTCAGCCCCATCTACACAGACTGACATTGAACTTCTCAGTGACAACTCACAGGACAGCTGGGCTTACTGTAACTCCAGGTCCTACTTTCTTGCTCTGTGCCTTCCAAGGTGGCTGAAAATAAAGAGGAATGTAAAACCCACCAAATGGAAAGGAAGAGGTGAAGGGGAGTGCAAAATCTGAGGGAAAAGGCAGATGGGTGATCCTCTCAAAGATGGATTTGTTATAAGATTCAGATTTATGAGTGAAGCCCGTAAAAGCCCACAAAGGGAATGTATAGTAAGAACATCAATAACAAACTCATTAGGAATGTCTCCACAGAATGTCGGAGTGCCAATTCAAATTCTAAGAATGCAAAGGTAGGATATTAGCTCCAGATGTGGGGCAATATACAGGGCATTTGGGGAGCCACCAAGGGAAATTAGAAGACAGCCATTGGAAGGAAATTGCTGTAGGTAAACCAAGGATTGAGCATATGCACCTACAGACCTGAGATTAAAAAGTGAGCACTGCAATCTATTGTATCTGGTAGGATGCAGTCTTTGTAAAATAATTTCTTTTGTCCCAATACCTAAATCAAGTTTCTTATCTAGGGAACTGATAACCCTGTGCTGGTCTAAAGCATTTGTCAAATAACTTCAGATTTCAAGCATCCACACCAATGTTTCTTTTTGCTAATGAGAATTAGTTGCATAGAGGAGTATGAAGCTGGAGGAAAACAAACATGTTAACTAATACCAGGGTATGGTTATCATTTTTCTAGTCCATACATTTTTAATTCACAAATCTATAAAATAGAGAAGAATTCTTCAGCCACAGAGAAAAACTTCAATCTTTTCAATTTTGTAATTTCTCCTAAGTCTCTGCATGCTTTAACCTTATATTCACCTAATTTTCTTATCATTCATTTTTCTAGTTTTGGTTCCTGTATTAAAATTTGTTTTCTTTAATTCTTTCTTGGAGTTTATATTCCACCCCACCTCCAAGCATTCTTATCTCTCTGCCTTGCCTCTTTTCTCTTAGTGCAACTTCCCTTCCCAACAGGGGATATTTATTTAATTTTGGAAATATTAAATATTTATCTCATCTTTTGTAATAATATCTTTTATATAATAATATCTCATCTTTTAGAACTGTGGTAGGCATAATTCTAAACATGTCCCTGCAAGATTCCTATCCTTTAGTTATTAAAAAAAGCAAGAATCTAGGTACTACTGTGAAGGGGATTAGGAGATGGAATTAAAGCTGCTAGTCAATCAGCTGACCTTAAAACAGGAAGCTTATGCTGCTGGGCCCAATACAATCACCTGGGCCTTAAAAGCAGACAAGATAGGCTGACTGACAGTCAACCAGAGAGGTGTGGCAGAACAGGAAAAGAGAGGCAATAGGAGGCAAAAGAGGAAATCAGGGAGATTCAAAGCATGGGAAAGATCCTCCTCCCTCTTGCTGGCTTTGAAGTAGTGAAGGGACCCATGGGCTAAGGAATGTAGGCAGCCACTAGGGGCTGAAAATGACCCCTGGCCAAAGGACAGCCAGGACATGGGCCCTGCCTGCTACAGCCACATGGAACTGCATTCAGCCAACAATCTAAATGAGCCTGTAAGGGGATTCATCCCCAGAATCCTTAGGAAGGAACGCCTTGATATTAGCCTTATGCAGCCCAGAGCAGCCACCTTGTGCCTGGACTTCTGACCTATAGAATCTGTGAAATAATAAGTCCGTGTTGTTTTAAGTTTGTGGTCATTTGTTACAGCAGCAAGACAGAATGAGATGAGTCAAGCAGGCAGGATGCCTATGTATCCAAGTACTTGTGCACCTGCCAGAAGGGATAAAACAACAAAAGACTAAGACAGCCTTTGCCTTCCTGTGCTTTTGTTCTAGTGGGTGGGGCTCTGTATATGTATGTATGCATGCACACACACATAAACATCATGCCATTAGCTAGCAATGATGTGTTTGGTGAGTGCTGAGAAGGGAAAAAGGTATGAGACAGAATAGCTTGAGCGGCTGTC
The DNA here is from genome assembly GCA_032199065.1 of Smutsia gigantea. Lineage (NCBI taxonomy): Eukaryota > Metazoa > Chordata > Mammalia > Pholidota > Manidae > Smutsia > Smutsia gigantea. Next base: position 344,669 of record JAVSCE010019758.1, on the reverse strand, counting down.
CTTCAAGGGTGGTTAGTACAGGCCCTTAGGTTGTGCTTCCACTTTTACTGAGAAGCATGGCACTTCTAATTTATTGGGTGATGTCTAAAATGTCTTAATTAGCTTTGTGAACATATGCACATATTTTAAAATTTTTATCATAGGTCCAAAAAAGGAAAGCTCCTTTTTATTTCCTAACGACCACGCCACACAGATTTCTTGGTCAAGCAGATCGTTAAACTGCTGAGTGTGGTTCTGATGCAGGCATTCACAGAAGCATTAAATTTCAGGTTATAGTTAAGTATTAAGTCCAAATTCATTTCACTTGGTGATACCCGCTCCTGTAATTTCTGGAATAAATCAAAAATATCTTTCTTGTGGAAAAAGTTACACATATTCATATATTCATTATAAATATATTCATTATATATAAGTACTATATATATAATTAATATATATTCACTTAATATGTCCATTTCATTTTAATATTTCTGTAATTTTTAATTTGGGGTTGAGAATTTTTTTTTCCTACAAATAAATAAAAGCAAGGTAATTTCTATTTGTACTCTTTTTTGGTCTATGTATACATATATAAACATAGAACATATGCGTAAGTATATGTATATGTAAGTACACATCTATATGTGTATGTGTATATATGTATATATACACACACACCTATATGCACAGTGCCTTTTGGGGGATAGTCACCAGCTTCTGAAATTAGCCTCTAACTTCAGAAGTGGTAAGATTTTATCTAAAATCTCTTAATCTAACCCTTCCAATCTGAGGCAACGTAAGCTTTCTTCAACTATATTTTTTTCCTAAAATTGGCTCCTACCAGCAGGTTCCTGCTTCTAGATTTCACTGGTAGTGCCTTTGCTAGTAATGTGAGCACTTCAGCTTAAGTATTGCAATACCCTCCATCAGGAATAGTGCTCTGGAAAGAAGAGTAAGATGATTTGAAACACGCAAAAATGAACATCTTAAATCCTTCCACCAGCCACCAGCACTTAAAATTTTAATGTTAGTATCACTCTGTTTATGTGGCATGGGCTATCGCTGATGGTGGTATTGATTAAAATGTAGACATATCATCTAGCTAGGATAAAGTTAACTCACTATAAATGATGACTCATTGTCTTTGATTAATTTATAGGGCTATTTAGGAATTTAGAACAGGTAAGTTTTCAAAAAAATTAATTCAGCTACATAAATTGTATAAATCTTAAGTGAAGAACTCAACTAATTATTACTTTTTATGCATCATGTAACACCAAGCAATAGAGATACAGAATATTTCTAGCACCTCAATAGATGCCTTCATGTCCCCTCCCAGGCAGTACCCCCTTTCCAAAAAGCCAACCACTCTTTTTTTTTATGATTTCAATCATAAAAAATTAGTTTTTCTTTAGGACAGGTATACTTAAATTGAAATTGGGAGGAAGTAGTTAAGAAAAATGAGGAGGACAGGCTTGGGCAGGGGTTCCTGGGTTACCCAGGCATGAATCTCAGATGGAGAAAGAGGGAATCAAAGGCATTTTTGCCTCCTTTCCTGCTCCTGAGAAGTATGGGAAGGCTCAATAACAGAGGTGGAATCATTTTGCAAAATAACATAGTATGCTATTGAAAGATACAAGACATCTCCAACTTGCAAACAGATTGTATCCCAAAAGTTCATTTAGAAATTCATCATTGGGAACTTGAAGCCTACTTCCCCATAGAAGCAATGTCATAAATGTCATAAATGATGGTTCAGCTCCCAGGTTACTCATATAAGCCTATATTAAATGTAAAGTGTCTGAAACATTGCCCACTTAAAATGAAAAATAGGTTCAAATACACAACACACGTAATTAAACAGAACAGAAAAAAATGAATAATTATTCCTATTTATCTTGATGTTGGTATTTTAGAAAGCCAGGTTTAATTAGAAGAGCTATGTGACATTAATTCATTTAGGTTCTAAAAGGATTTTGGAGGAGTTTTAAAATATTTTCTATGTTTTCCTTTATTTTTCTATTTTTATTCTGAAAACATTACTTCTTCCTACCCTGATAGAGGTGAACCACTAACCCAAGGCCTGTATTCATCACCATTTATAACAAGTGGTTCAGGTAGAGACTTTAGTAAAAGAATAAATGGTATCAACATTTTCTTCCTCCTTATTCAAAACCTCTTTTGTCTTCTGAAAAAGGATTTGGAAGATGGGATTGGGAATGATGCCTTGAAGCCCTCCAGCTACACAGAGCTTCATTGACCAAGGGCCCATATTATGCTGAGAAATATACCAGTGCATTTGTCCTGATGCTGTGGTTCCCACAAGTTACTTCAAGCCAATGACTGTGCACGGTCAAGGCACTCATCCTGGAAGACAAGCGATGGCTCTGCTCTAATGGCTGACTTTGGCTAGAGGGCTCCTGATGGTGTTGCTGAACCCGCTCTTAACTGCAGGGCAGAAGAGGAGCTCCCACCCAACATTCCCTCCCTCTCCTCTTCACAAAGGCTTAGGCTTGAGTTGCAGTCAGACAGCTCTCTTGACCCTCCCCAATTTCTTTCCCATTTTTCTCTCAGTGTTTTCCTTAAAAAAAATTAAATCTTTGTATGTTTCATTCCATTTTGGCACCTGCTTCTCAAAAAATCCAGACTAACATAGAAATACTCTCTATTTAAGAGCTGTTCTAAGCCTGGGTCAGGGAGAGGTGGAGTGTAAGTGAAGAAAAAGTTGGGAGTATAGTAATGGAAACAAGAAACACATAATTCTATGAGGCTTTAAGAAGAAAATGCTTAAGGAATCCTTGGATCTTTGCTTTTGCCCAGTCTAGGGAGTTAGGAAACAGCCCAGATGTGAGCAGAAGAATAAATCAGAATAAAGAGTATGAATTTGATGGGCATATGTCATTGAATTTCCCAGGAAATTAAGCAAGGCAGCAGCAAGTGGGTAGGGTGTAGGTTCAGCAGAAAAGATCATAACTGAGGTATGTATAAGGGGATGGAAAATTAATATAAGCATAATGGATTGATTACATTTGGAATTTACAGGAGTGGAGAACTACACAGAGCAGCTTTATTTTTAAGGACTGAGTCTCAAATGGCAGAATAAGAGGCACATCCTGGAAAAGGATCATGGTTACTGTGTTTTGTGTTAGCTGAGGTGGGTATGTGTTCATCTTCTATTAGGTGTATTTTTTTTTTAATACTCATTCATCTGGGACACATCGTAATTAAGCAACAGCACTCTTCAGCAGGGAGAGTAAAAAATAACCCAAGCTTCTAATACCAGAAATGATGCTTGCATCACTCTCTGAGGCCCTAATGTTGCAGTTTTGAAGTGTATGTGACGTTCAGCCAAGAAGAGGGCCTACACTTTCTTGTTTTCATCTGTCTCAGGTTTCTCAGTTCTACTTTCCTGCTCTTCTCTATTGCTGCCAGGTAGACCCAGTGTTCCCTTCTCCATTGCCTTCGCACTGTGGCTCCTCCACAGCTAGGGAGGCAGTCAGGGTACGAGCTGGAAGCTGTGATGGGAGCATGTGAATCACTATTTCCAGAGAATTATCTGGCCACACACAATTTCCCCAGGGTACCTCCTGAATCTATGCTTTTGGGGAACCTATAAGAATCAAATCAGCAATCCCTCCAGTTTTGTTATTGTTGTTATGCATTGTCTGTTTCCCTGTCAAGTCCTGAGTTTCTTATCTACATTTATTTCATTCGGCTGCTAGTACATCCATTTTACAGATTCATCATTGAGAGCTGCTCCTAAGCCAGTGAAAGCCAAAAACTTACTCCTTCTTAAATATTATCTTTTTCTTTAGCTTTGTATTCCCTTGGGTAAGTTTCACAGCTCTGATGGGAGTACACATATCTCCAGGCACTGATCTCTTTTTATGCCACTGTAAGAACCTAGCATTGTAAAAAATAGCAAGAGGTATAGCTAATAAGTCAGTATTGGAAATAAAATGAAATTCCAAAATAAAAGACCTTTTAAATGCATGAGAAGTCAGGAAAAGAGGAAAAAAAGGAACAAAGAACAGATAGGGTGAAAAGAAAGCAAATAACATAACAGAATTAAACCCAATCATTTCAGTTACATTAAATGTCAGTAGTCAAAACATTGAAATCAAAAGTGGAGCTTGTCAGAATAAATAAAAAGCAAAACCTAAATACATTCTGTGTGCAGAAACTGCACTTTAACAAAAATAGAGATAAATTGCAGGAAAAAATGTGAAAAAAATACATACTATAGAGAATGGTCATAAGGCAGGAGTGCCTATATTACTATTAGACAAAGTTGACTTCAGGACCAGAAATGTCAACAGAGATTAAGAAGAAAATCTGATAAAAGGATAAATTCAAGAAGACTTAATAATTCAAAATGTTTATGCACCTAATTTCAGAGCCTCAGAATAAAACAGGCCAAATTCGAGAGGTCTGAAGGAAGACAAATAAGTCTGCAACTATAATTGAGGATTTCTACATTCCTACCTCAGTAACTGATAGAAGTACACTGAAAATTATTAGGGATATAGAAAACTTGAACAGTTCTATCAAAGAAATTGAACTAGCTGATATTTTTAGGTTACTAAATATAGTCTCAAGAAATTTTAAGAGACTAAAACCTTTTATGTTCTCTGACCACAATGACAGTAAATTAGAATTTAATAAAAATAGATTACCTAGAAAATACACCAATGTTTGGAAAATAAACAATATACTTCTAAACTCACTAATAGGTCACAAAATAACAAGGGAAACAAAGTTTTTTAACTAACTGATAATGAAAACAGCATATCAAATTTGTGAGATGCAACTAATACACTGTTTAGAAGGAAAGTCATAGCTTTAAATGCTGTACTATATTATAGAGATGGAAGGTCTAAAATCAGATAATCTGCAATTCTACCATAAATTACATGATAAAAAGCAGAGTAAAAAAAATAGGTGGAAGGGAGGAACTGATAAAGAACAGAAACCAATTAAATAAAACAAAAATAGTAAGAAAAAAATAAATGATATGAAAAACTTGTCTTTTTGATGAGCCTCTAGTCAGCCTGTTCAAAGGGAAAAAGCATGAAAATACAAATTACCAAAATTATAAGTGAAAGAGTGTATCACTGGAGCTGTTGCAGACATTAAATAATAATAAAGTATCATTATGAACATCCCAATGCTAAAAAAATTAGGTGATCTAGACGAAATTAAATTTTCTTGGACTCATCAAATTTGTAAATCTCATCCCCCCCAAAGCATACATCTATTAAAGAAATTGAATTCATAATTAAAAAGCAACCCACAACAAAAACTTCAGGTTGAGATTGCCTTAATGGTGAATTCTCACAGACACTTAAGGAAGCAATAATAACAACCATATGCAAACTTTTGAAGAAAACAGAGTGGGAGGCATTATTTCCCAACTCATATCCTGAGGCCAGTGTTACGCTGATATGAAATCCAAAGATATCACAACAAAAGAGCTCTACAGATATATATCCCCACAAGCTCAGGTGTGAAAATCCCTAACAAAATTTTAGTAAATCATATCTAACATCATACAAAATGTGTAACACATCTGACCAAATAAGTTTTTCCTAAGGAATGCAAAGTTGATTTAAATCCAAAAATGGATCATTGTAATTTAGCATATTAATAGGATAAAGCAATAAAAGTAGATGATAGTTTCAATAGATGCAGAAAATAGTTTTCAAAAATTCAATATTCGCTCATTAAAAAAAATTCAAATGCTCAACAAATAAGAAATGGAAGAAAACTTCTTCAGCCTGCAAAAGGGCATCTTTAAAAAACTTACAGCTACCATTATACTCAACAGCAAAAGTCTCAAGGATTTCCATCTGAGATCAGGAAACAGGCAAAGTTTTAATCAATGTACTATCAGTTCTAGCCAGTGAAATCTGGGAAGATAAAGAAACAAAAATCATAACTATGGAAAAGTAAGGTAGGGCACGGACATGGAACAAGCATCATGATTAACTTTTCCTGCCTATGATGAAAAGGGCTGAGATATAAACAGTGTACTAAGAACAGGAGGGACTCCATCTTAAGGCTAAGATTCCATTTTAAAAAGCAGAGAGTTGAGAAATAAGACTCCTAACATACTCACTGGTAATCAGACAATAGCTCAACAGCCTATCTTAAGGCAGGGCAGGCAGTTTTAACTGATACGTCCCCACTACTTGAGGGTAACCACTATCTTGGAGAACAGGACAAATAAATCCCTCATATTAGGTTTATTTAGCAGAATTAGCTGGAGAACTGATAACAGAGAGGAGACACAGGGTCTCACCAGAGATAAGCACCTTGAGACCACAAGTCAGGCCTATGCCCAACAACACCCACCCCGCCTGTTGCCGCATTTTTGAAAGCCTTAAAAGAGAGAATCCCCAAACTTTCAGCATACCTCCTCTCTGAGGTAGCCCATGCTCTGCTTTCTCCGAGTGTGCACCTTTTTGCCTTAAAGCTTTCTCACTACTCAAATTATTGCAGTTTGTCTCTATGCTATTTCACTTCATTTCCAAGTCTTCACTCTCTCTGCATTACTCCTAATAAGTAGGAAGGGGCTGCTAAGAGCTCAGATTTGGGGCTGCATGTTTCCATCACGTGGGTGACCTCGGCGGAACTGCCACTGTGCAATCTGCTCTTAGTAGACTACCTGAAAATCTCCTTTCTTTGGGAAGTTCTCAGAACATAATCTCAAATCCTATGCTCGGTGGCTCCCCCAAATCCTAGAGTGGTTGGCCCTAGTCCCCATGCTGTGCCAGTCCAAGTGGATACAGGATGCCAGGTGACTCTGGTTTCAGGAGTTGGCAAGGGAATCCACTCTAGGCCGAGAACTTTCCCTCTTTCCCTCGGCACTTACCTGTTCTCTGCTGCCTGCACCGCAGCTGCTGTTCCCTGCTGCTCTTGCTTTAATGAATTCCTTCTTACCTACATCGTCTGACCTGTTTGAGAATTCTTTCTCGCTCAGTCAAGAGCCCTTCCCCATCCAGGTTGAGGTTTCTCCTAGTGGTTCACCTAGTGAGCAGGGAGAGACCTCCCCAGACACAGCTGCCCAAAAGGACAAAACAAAACTCTCTGAACAGGATATGATTGTGTACATAGAAAAAGGTCATAAGCTACTGATACGCTACTGAGACTAACAGGTGAATGTAGGCATATGCAAGGTCAGCATAGACAGATCAATTGTATTTTATATACTTGCTTTGAATACACAAAAGAAATTCTAAAAATCAATTCTGTTTACAGTGATACCACAAAAAATAAAATACTGAAGAATAAACTTAGAAATTCTTGGTTTGTACACTGACAACTACAAAACATAACAAAGGGAACAAAAGACATACACTTCTTAAACATTACACAAAAAGCAAGAATGTGACCAAAATAAAAACTTTTGCTATTTTAGAGGCAGTTAAGAAGATAAAAAAGAGAAAGTATAGACTGAGAAAAAGGTTTACAAAACCTGTATCTGACAACTGCCTTGAATCTAAAATACATAAAGAATATATGTTCTAATTCAATAATGAGAAAAATGGTATTCTTTAAAATGGGTAAAGAGTTTAAGTAGGAAACTATTTTACAAAAGTAGATATGCAAATGGACAATAAGCACATGAAAAGATGTTTAAAGTCATTAGTCATTAGGAAATGCAGATTTAAATCACAGCAGGATACCAGTATACATCCCAAGGCTAAAGTCTAAAGGGCTGGCAATGCCAAGTGTTGGAAGGATGTACAATTAGAGCTTTTATATCTTGCTGGTGGGTATGCAAAATGATAGAGCCATTGTGGAAAACAGCATCACAATATCCTGTGAAGGTAAATATACACTTTCCATATGACCTAGCAATCCCAATCCTAGATATTTACCTGTGAGAAATGAAAGCATATATTCATACAAACATTTCTATCCAAATCTTCATTACAATTACTCATAATAGCTTATAATTAGCATGACTATGTAATGCAAGTAAATAGTTGGTGTATATATATGTATATAAAATGACATTCCAAAAAATTTAAAGAATTCATGTAAAACAGTAACAATAAGACAAACAACTCCCAAAAAGCGGCCAAAAAACTTAAACAAACCCTATATAAGTAAATATTTTAATGGCCAGAAAGCACATAACAAAATGCTCAACCTAATTTATCAACAGGTAAAATGAAAATTAAAACCACAATGAGATACCATTTCACACTCAGTAAAATAACAAAACACTCAAGCAACAAATGATAAATAACAAAACAAAATTAACGCCAAAAGTTGGTAAATATGTAAAAAAGTGGAATTCTCATACAGTGTTTATAGAAAACATACCTATCAAATGTCTGGTAATTCCACTGCATTTGTAACTAAGAGAGCAAATGGAAACCACAAAAGATGTGTATATAACAAGCTTATAGTATCTTTATTCATAAAAGCTCCAAAATAGAAACAACCCAAGTGTTTATTTAGGGAAGAATGGATAAACCAACTGGGGAAAATTCACATAATGGGATCCTACTAAAAAGAAAACAGAAACCAAACTACAGATACGAACAACGATATGGATGAATCTGAATTACATTATGGTGAAAAAAAAACCTGAAACAAAAAAATACATATGTATTCCATTTACACATAGTTGAAAAATAGACAAAACTAATCTTTGATAACAGAAATCAGAATAACATATGCCTATGAAGGGTAGGGATTGACAATTTCAGAGTAAGAGGAAATTTCTGGGGGGTGTAATAAAAATTCTATATTTTAATTGTAATGGTTAGAGTGCTGTATGCATTTACCAAAATTCATCAAGTGGTGCACTTAAATCTGGATATTTCACTATATGTAAACTTTACCTCATTAAAAAATTTAAAAGTAGTGATAATAATGATCATAATATGATCAGTACTTTTATTTTTTATTTTTTGACATTTTTTTATTCAGGTATCATTGATATACAACCTTATGCTTAGGTTTCACATGAGCAACATTGTGGTTACTATATTCCCTTCTATTATCAAGTCTCCACCACATACCCCATTTCAGTCACAGTCCATCAGCATAGTAAGATGCTATAGAGTCACTAGTTGTGTTCTCTGTGCTGTTATGTGTGTTAATCATAATACCCCTTAATTCCCTTATCCCTCCCTTCCAACCCACCCTCCCTAGTCCCTTTCCCTTTGGTAACAGTTAGTCCATTCTTGGGTTCTGTGAGTCTGCTGCTGTTTTGTTCCTTCAGTTGTTGCTTTGTTGCTTTGATGAGTGAAATCATTTGATACTTGTCTTTCTCCGCCTGGCTTATTTCACTGAGCATAATACCCTCTAGCTCCATCCATGTTGTTGCAAATGGTAGGATTTGTTTTCTTCTTATGGCTGAATAATATTCCATTGTGTATATGTACCACATCTTCTTTATCCATTCATCTACTGATGGACACTTAGGTTGCTTCCATTTCTTGGCTATTGTAAATAGTGCTGCGATAAACTTAGGGGTGCATATGTTTTTTGAATCTGTGATCCTATTTTCTTAGGGTAAATTCCTAGGAGGGGAATTCCTGGGTCAAATGGTATTTCTGTTTTTAGTTTTTTGAGGAGCCTCCATACTGCTTTTCACAATAGTTGAGGTTACATTCCCACCAGCAGTGTAGGAGGGTTCCCCTTTCTCCGCATCCTTGCCAGCATTTGTTGTTGCTTGTTTTTTGGTTGTTGGCCATCCTGACTGGTGTGAGGTGATATCTCATTGTGGTTTTAATTTGCATTTCCCTGATGATTAGTGATGTGCAGCATCTTTTCATGTGCCTGTTGACCATGTGATATTCTTCTCTGGAGAAGTATGTGTTCATATCCTCTGCCCATTTTTAAATCGGGTTATTTGCTTTTTGGATGTTGAGGCGTGTGAGCTCTTTATGTATTTTGGATATTAACCCCTTATTGGATATGTCATTTATGAATATATTCTCCCACACTGTAGGATGCCTTTTTGTTCTACTGATGGTGTCCTTTGCTGTACAGAAGCTTTTTAGTTTGATGTAGCCCCACTTGTTCATTTTTGCTTTTGTTTCCCTTGCCCGAGGAGATATGTTCAGAAAAAAGTTGCTCATGTTTATAGTCAAGAGAGTTTTGCCTATGTTTTCTTCTAAGAGTTTTATGGTTTCATGACTTACATTCAGGTTTTTGATCCATTTTGAGTTAACTTTTGCACATGGAGTTAGACAGTAATCCAGTTTTGTTCTCTTATCTGTAGCTCTCCAATTTTGCCAACACCAGCTATTGAAGAAGTTTCATTTCCCCATTGTATGTCTGTAGCTCCTTTTTCATATATTAATTGGCCATATATGTGTGGGTTTATATATATATATATATGGGCTCTCTCTTCTATTCCATTGATCTATGGGTCTGTTCTTATACCAGCACCAAATTGTTTTGATAACTATGGTTTTGTTGTAGAGTATGAAGTTGGGGAGTGTAATCACCCGTACTTTATTCTTCCCTCTAAGGATTGTTTTGGCTATTCAGGGTCTTTCGTGGTTCCATATGAATTTTAGAACTATTCATTCTAGTTTGTTGAAGAATGCTGTTGGTATTTTGATAGGGATTGCATTGAATCTGTAGATTGCTTTAGGCAGGGTGGCCATTTTGGCAATATTAATTATTCATACCCATGAGTATGGATGTATTTCCATTTATTGGTGTCTTCTTTGATTTCTCTCAAGAGTCTTGTAGTTTTCAGGGTATAAGGCTTTCACTTCCTTGGTTAGGTTTATTCCTAGTATTTTATTCATTTTGATGCAATTGTGAATGGAATTGTTTTCCTGATTTTTCTGTCTGCTAGTTCATCATTAGTATATAGGAATGAAATATTTCTTTGTATTGATTTTGTATCCTGCAACTTTGCTGAATTCAGATATTAGTTCTAGTAGTTTCTGGAATGGATTCTTTAGGGGTTTTTATGTACAATATCATGTCATCTGCGAACAATGACAGTTTAACTTGTTCCTTGCCAATCTGGATCCCTTTTATTTCTTATGTTGTCTGGTTGCCATGGCTAGGACCTCCAGTACTATGCTGAGTAAAACTAGGGAGAGTGGGCATCCTTGTCTTGTTCCTGATCTTAGAGGAAAAGCTTTTGGCTTTTCACTGTTAAGTATGATGTTGGCTGTGGGTTTCTCATGTATGGCCTTTATAATGTTGAGGTACTTGCCCTCTATACCCATTTTGTTAAGACTTTTTGTAGTGAATGGATGTTGAATTTTGTCAAATGTTTTTCAGCTTCTATTGTGATAATCATGTGATTTTTGTCCTTTTTTTTGATGTAATGGATGATGTTGATGTGTTTTCAAATGTTGTATCATCCTTGCATCCCTGGGATGAATCCCACTTGATCATGATGGATGATCCTCCTGATGTATTTTTGAATTCTGTTTTCTAATATTTTGTTGAGTATTTTTGCATCTATGTTCATTTGAGATATTGCTCTGCAGTTTTCTATTTTTGTGGTGTCTTTGCCAGGTTTTGCTATAGGGTGATGCTGGCTTCATAGAATTAGTTTGGAAGTATTCCCTCCTCTTCTGTTTTTTGGAAAACTTTAAGGAGAATGGGTATTAGGTCTTCTCTAAATCTCTAATAAAATTCAGCAATGAAGCCATGTAGTCAGGGCTTTTGTTCTTGGCAGTTTTTTGATTACTGATTCAATTTCATTGCTGGTAATTGGTATGCTCATATTTTCTATTTATTCCTGGGTCAGCCTTTGAAGGTTGTACTTTTCTAGAAAGTTGTCCATTTCTTGAAGGTTATCCAATTTGTTAGCATATAATTTCTCATACTATTCACTAATAATTCTTTGTATTACTGTGATGTCCATAGTGATTTTTCCTTTCTCACTTCCACTTCAGTTTATCTGTGTAGCTTCTCTTTTTTTCTTGATAAGGCTGACTAGGGGTTTATCTATTTTGTTTATTTTCTTACAGAACCAGCTCTTCATTTCATTAATTCTTTCTATTGTTTTTGTCTTCCCAATTTTACTTATTCCTTCTCTGATCTTTATTATGTTGCTCCTTCTGCTGACTTTGGGCCTCATTTGTTCTTTATGATCAGTACTTTTTTTAATATATATATAATTTATTTTGGTATCATTATTCTTCAATTACATGTGCAATATTATGGTTATTAAATAACTCCCTTCATCAGGTCCCCCCACCAACCCCATTACAGTCACTGTCCATCAGCGTAGTGAGATGCTATAGAATCACTACTTGTCTTCTCTGAGTTGTACAGCCCTCCCCATGCCCCCCAAACATTACATCTGCTAATTGTAATGCCCCATTTTCCCTCTTACCCCTCCCTTCCAACCCATCTTCCCCAGTCTCTTTCCCTTTGGTAACTATAAATCCATTCTTGGTTTCTGTGAGTCCGCTGCTACTTTGTTCCTTCAGTTTTTTTCTTTGTTCTTATACTCCACATATGAGTGAAATCATTTGATACTTGTCTTTTTTGGCTTGGCTTATTTCACTGAGCATAATACCCTCTAGCTCCATCCATGTTGTTGCAAATGGTAGGATTTGTTTTCTTCTTATGGCTGAATAATATTCCGTTGTGTTTATGTACCACCAACTCTTCTTTATCCATTCATCTACTGATGGACACTTAGGTTGCTTCCATTTCTTGGCTATTGTAAATAGTGCTGCGATAAACATAGGGGTGCATATGTCTTTTTCAAACTGGGCTGCTGCAGTCTTAGGGTAAATTCCTAGGAGTGGAATTCCTGGGTCGAATGGTATTTCCATGTTGAGTTTTTTGACGAACCTCCATACTGCTTTCCACAATAGTTGAACTAATTTGCAGTCCCACCAGCAGTGTAGGAGGGTTCCCTTTTCTCCACATCCTCCCCAACATTTCTTGTTGTTTGTGTGTTGGATGTTGGCCATTCTCACTGGTGTGAGGTGATATCTCATTGTGGTTTTAATCTGCATTTCTCTGATGATTAGCGATGTGGAGCACCTTTTCATGTGCCTGTTGGCCATCTGAATTTCTTCTTTAGAGAAGTGTCTATTCATGTCCTCTGCCATTTCTTAATTGGATTATTTGCTTTTTGTTTGTTAAGGTGCGTGAGTTCTTTATATATTTTGGATGTTAACCCCTTATCAGATACGTCATTTATGAATATATTCTCCCATACTGTAGGATGTCTTTTTGTTCTACTGATGGTGTCCTTTGCTGTACAGAAGCTTTTCAGCTTGATATGGTCCCACTTGTTCATTTCTGCTTTTGTTTCCTTTGCCCCGGGAGATATGTTCATGAAGAAGTCATTCATGTTTATGTCTAAGAGATCTTTGCTTATGTTTTTTTCTAAGAGTTTTATGGTTTCATGACTTACATTCAGGTTTTGATCCACCTTGAGTTTACCTTTGTGTATGGGGTTAGACAGTAGTCCAGTTTCATTCTCTTACATGTAGTTGTCCAGTTTTTCCAACACCAGCTGCTGAAGAGGCTGTCATCTCCCCATTGTATATCCAAGGCTCCTTTATCAAATATTAATTGACTATATATGTTTGGGTTAATGTTTGGATTTTCTATTGTGTTCCCCTGGTCTGTGAGTCTGTTTTTGTGCCAATACCAAATTGTCTTGATTACTGTGGCTTTGTAGTAGAGCTTGAAGTCAGGGAGCATAATTCCCCCTGTTTTATTCCTCCTTCTCAGGATTGCTTTGACTATTCGGGGTCTTTTGTGGTTCCATATGAAATTTAGAATTATTTGTTCGAGTTCATTGAAGAAAGCTGTTGGTAGTTTGATAGGGATTGTATTGAATCTGTAGATTGCTTTAGGTAGTATAGCCATTTTGACAATATTTATTCTTCCTAGCCAAGAGCATGGGACACATTTCCATTTGTTAGTGTCCTCTTTAATTTCTCTTAGGAGTGTCTTGTAGTTTTCAGAGTACAGGTCTTTCACTTACTTCGTTAGGTTTATTTCTAGGTATTTTATTCTTTTTGATGCAATTGTGAATGGAATTGTTTTTCTGATTTCTCTTTCTGTTAGTTCATCATTAGTGTATAGGAAAGCAACAGATTTCTGGGTGTTAATTTTGTATCCTGCAACTTTGCTGAATTCAGATATTAGTTCTAGTAGTTTTGGAGTGGAGTCTTTAGGGTTTTTAATGTACAGTATCATGTCATCTGCAAATAGTGACAATTTGACTTTTCTTTACTAATCTGGATGCCTTGTATATCTTTGTATTGTCTGATTGCCATGGCTAGGACCTCCAGTACTATGTTGAATAACAGTGGAGAGAGTGGGCATCCCTGTCTTGTTCCCAATCTTTGATGAAAAGCTTTCACCTTCTCGCTCTTAAGTATGATATTAGCTGTGGGTTTGTCATATATGGCCTTTCTGATGTTGAGGTACTTGCCGTCTATACCCATTTTGTTGAGAGTTTTAATCATGAATGAATGCTGAATTTTGTCAAATGCTTTTTCAGCATCTATGGAGATGATCATGTGGTTTTTGTTCTTCTTTTTGTTGATGTGGTGGATGATGTTGATGGATTTTCGAATGTTGTACCATCCTTGCATCCTTGGGATGAATCCCACTTGATCCTCTTGATGTATTTTTGAATTCGGTTTGCTAATATTTTGTTGAGTATTTTTGCATCTACGTTCATCAGGTATATTGGTCTGTAATTTTCTTTTTTGGTGAGGTCTTTGCCCGGTTTTGGTATTAGAGTGATCCTGGCTTCATAGAATGAGTTTGGAAGTATTCCCTACTCTTCTATTTTTTGAAAAACTTTAGGGAGAATGGGTGTTATTTCTTCTCTATATGTCTGGTATAATTCAGAGGTGAATCCATCTGGTCCAGGGGTTTTGTTCTAGCGTAGTTTTTTGATTACCGATTCAATTTCGTTGCTGGTGATTGGTCTGTTTAGTTTTTCTGTTTTTTGTTTGGTCAGTCTTGGAAGGTTGTATTTTTCTGAGAAGTTGTCCATTTTTTCTATGTTTTCCAGCTTGTTAGCCTATAGATTCTCATAATATTCTCTTATAATTCTTTGTATTTCTGTGGGGTCCGTAGTGATTTTTCCTTTCTCATTTCTGATTCTGTTTATGTGTGTAGTTTCTCTTTTTCTCTGAATGAGTCTGGCTAGGGTTTATCTATTTTGCTTATTTTTTCAAAGAACCAGCTCTTAGTTTCATTGATTTTTTTCTATTGTTTTATTCTTCTCAATTTTATTTACTTCTTCTCTAATCTTTATTATTATGTCCCTCCTTCTAGTGATCTTGGGCCTCATTTGTTCTTCTTTTTCCAATTTCAGTAATTGTGTCTTTAGACTATTCATTTGGGAATGTTCTTCCTTCTTTAAATAGGCCAGGTTTGCAATATACTTTCCTCTTAGAACTGCCTTTGCTGCGTCCCACGGAAATGTCGCTTTGTGTTGTTGTTGTCGTTAGTCTCCATATATTCTTTGATATCTGTTTTGATTTCGTCTTTAACCCATTGATTTTTAGGAGAATGTTGTTAAGTCTTCATGTATTTGTGAGGCTTTTTGAATTCTTTCTAAAATTTATTTCTAGTTTCATACCTTTGTGATCTGAGAAACTGGTTGGTAGGATTTCAATATTTTTGAATTTACTGAGGTTCTTTTTGTGGCCTAGTATGTGGTGTATTTTGGAAAATGTTCCTTGTGCACTTGAGAAGAATGTGTATCCTGCTGCTATAGGTTGCAGAGTTCTGTAGATGTCTGTTAGGTCCATCTGTTCTAGTGTGTTGTTCAGTGCCTCTGTGTCCTTACTTATTCTTTGTCTGATAGATCTGTCCTTTGGAGTGAGTGGTGTGTTGAAGTCTCCTAAAATGAATGCATTGCTGTCTATTTCCTCCTTTAATTCTGTTAGTATTTGTTTCACATATGCTGGCGCTCCTGTGTTGGGTGCATATATATTTATAAAGGTTATATCTTCTTGTTGGACTGACCCCTTTATAATTATGTAATGTCCTTCTTTATCTCTTGCTACTTTCTTCATTTTGAAGTCTGTTTTATCTGATACAAGTACTGCAACATCTGCTTTTTTCTCTTTGTTGTTTGCATGAAATATCATTTTCCATCCCTTCACTTTTAGTCTGTGTACATCTTTGGGTTTGAGGTGAGTCTCTTGTAAGCAGCATATAGATGGGTCTTGCTTTTTTATCCATTCTGTTACTCTGTGTCTTTTGATTGGTGCATTCAGTCCATTTACATTTAGGGTGATTATTGATTGACATGTACTTATTGCCATTGCTGGCTTTAGATTCGTGGTTACCAAAGGTTCACGGATTGCTTCTTTACTATCTAACAATCTAACTTAAGTTTCTTGTTAAGTTATTGTAAGCACCGTCTGATGTTTCTTTATTTCTCTCCCTTCTTATTCTTCCTCCTCCATTCTTTATATACTAGTCGTTTTATTCTTTGCCTTTAGTTAGTATTTGGATCGTCTGCTTTCTTTGCTATGATTTTATTTTCTCTGGTGACATCTTTTTAGCCTTAGGGGTGCTTCCCTCTAGAGCAGTCCATTTAAGATATCCTGTAGTGGTGGTTTATGAGAAGCAAAGTCTCTCAACTTTCATTTGTCTGGAAATTTTTTAATCCCTCCATCATATTTAAATGATAATTGTGCTGGATACAATATTCTTGGTTCGATGCCCTCCTGTTTCATTACGTTAAATATATCATGCCATTCTTTTCTGGCCTGTTAGGTTTCTGTTGAGAAGTCTGATGATAGTCTGATGGGTTTTCCTTTGTAGGTGATCTTTTTTCTCTCTCTAGCTGCCTTTAATACTCTGTTTTTATCTTTGATCTTTGCCATTTTAATTATTATGTGTCTTGGTGTTGTCTTCCTTGGGTCTCTTGTGTTGGAGATCTTTGGGCTTCCATGGACCGTGAGACTATTTCCTTCCCCAGCGAGGGAAAGTTTTCAGCAATTATTTATTCAAAGACATTTTCTATCCCTTTTTTTCTCTCTTCTTCCTCTGGTACTCGTATAATGCGAATATTGTTCCGTTTGGATTGGTCACACAGTTTTCTTAATATTCTTTCATTCCTAGAGATCCTTTGATCTCTCTCTGCCTCAGCTGCTCTGTATTCCTGTTCTCTGATTTCTGTTCCCTCAATAGTCTCTTGCATCTCATCCAGTCTGCTGTTAAGCCCATCGATTGCTTGTCTGATTTCTGCATTGTCTTTCCTCATTTCGCTTACTTCCTCCCTCAGCTCTTGCACATTTCTCTGTAGATCCATAAGCATGGTTATGACTTTTATTCTGAATTCTTTTTCAGGAAGACTGTGCATTTCCTTCCCTTCAGGCTCCCTCTCTGGGTTGTCTGGTTGATCTTAGTCTGGACCATATTCCTCTGTCTTTTCATGGCTATAGCAGTGTTCGCTGGTAGTTGCCACATATGTCAGCAGGGCTCTTTAAGACTGCCTCGTGTGTGCCATGTCCTCTCATGTGTAGCTGCACGCTGTGCACTTTCCAATGTATTCTGGTCTCTCTTTTAGGAGTAGTTGTATTTGCTGTATTTTCATAGATATATATAGTTTGGGGAGGAGATTTCTGCCTCCCTGCTCACGCCACCATCTTCCTGGAAGTATGATGATCAGTACTTTTATGAATTACCTACAACTCTGTGAGGTTCATATAATTATTTCTATTATCAATGTTTTTACTATTTTATAGATTAGAATATTGAGGATTCAAGAGATTAAACAATTTGTCCAAGGCTGCACAACTAGTAAATGGTAAATCAGAAATTGAACCAAGGTGGTTTAGTCCACAGTCTAAATTCTGAACTATGATGTTGTACAGCCTCTTGAAATTAGTGGAGACTCATGGAAACAATTAAACCAGAAAGTAGAGAAGAATAATGAAATAAAATGTCCCATCTCCCTATCCATCCTACTTATCCACTACTCTTAATAATTTTTTTAGCTTTCTTGAAGAACATTTTCTATACCAATACATATTTGTATTATACCATATTATATTGTTATAGTACATAAAATAGTATAAGCCACATAAACCTGGTATTTTTCCTGATAAGTACATGTAGATCTACCTCTTTTAATAAATCTTTGCAAGAATGTAATCTTGAATGTGTGTTTTTTAAAACCGTTGTCAGCTTCCTGGATAAAATGTGAAGCTGGCCCCCATACACAGAGGGCACCATGCCTTCTGCTTCTGTTCACTGTTTGCGGTGTGCAGTTCCTCAAACAAGCACATCAAAGCCCATCTCAGGCACCTCACACCCACACGGCAGTCCACCAGCACCTAACATAAGGTCAACCCTACCCCTCCGCACAGAGGTCCATGGCCACCTCGTGATTTTCCCCGCGGACCCTTCTTTCCCAAGACCCATTTCTTTCCATCTCCCGCCTGACTCACGTGAGAGCTTCCTGGGGGAAATCTTAAACTGGTCCCCTTACATGGAGGGAAGGAAGAGACTGAAGAGAGGCAGACCAATCCAGACTGGTACGTGCCAGGTTTCACAAGCAAGGACATTCGCATAATAAGGCTTGCCTTGGGCAGCACAAAATAAATAGATCTCTGCACTCACCCATCAGAAACTTAAAAGTTAATATAGAGGTCTTACCTGGGTGCAGTCACATATACTATGGTCCAGATGCTCCCAACAACACATTGCTTTCTCAAGGCTGCATCCTTGAAAATAGCTCCCACTGTGGGAACGCAAGGCAGAAGGTACATTCGAAGGACAGGTAAGGGTTGAGGAGCCTCTGATGGCCCAGGTCCAGCTCTTGGATTTACTGGGGGTCATGTTCTCTAGATGACCTTCTCTAACAATGTGTAGGGTCATATAGTTAGCCAGTTCTTTCTTGATAAACATTAAGAGGGCTTTTTACTTTATAACCATTTATTTTTGCTCTTATAAACAATGCAATAATGACTATTCTTGTTTTGGTTTTCTAGGGCAGTTTCTCTACTATCTGCGGAAAACTTTGTTCTCAAGGAAGAGGAAATGCCAAGCTAAGGTATGTGTATTTAAATTTTTGATAGACATTACTAAATATCATTCCAAAATGCTGTGCTAATTAACACTCTGCCCGATAGTATAGGAGACTGTTTCTAGCCCAGACTTTGGCCAACACTATTATAATATTTTAGTCATTTCAACCTAATAAAACAATTACTGTCTAAAATGGCTTATTTAAATATAAATGAGGCTGAGCATCTTTTCTTTTTTTAATTTAATTTTTTATTAAGGTATTATTGATATACACTCTTATGAAGATTTCACATGAAAACACAATGTGGTTACTACATTTACCCATATTATCAAACCCCAACCCATACCCCAATGCAGTCATTGTCCTTCACTGTAGTAAGATGCCACAGATTCACTATTTGCCTTCTCTGTGCTACACTGTTTTCCCCGTGACCCCCCACACCATGTGTACTAGACATAATACCCATCAATCCCTACTCCCTCTCTCCTCACCCACGCTCCCACACCCCTCCCCTTTGGTAACCACTAGTACCTTCTAGTAGTCTCTGAGTCTGCTGCTCTTTTGTTCCTTCAATTTTGCTTTGTTGTTATATTCCACAAATGAGGGAAATCATTTGGCACTTGTCTTTCTAAGCCTGGCTTATTTCACTGAGCATAATATCCTCTAGCTCCAGACATGTTGTTGCAAATAGTAGGATTTGTTTCTTTCTTATGGCTGAATAATATTCCATTGTGTATATGTACCACCTCTTCTTTATCCATTCATCTATTGATGGACACTTAGGTTGCTTCCATATCTTGGCTATTATAAAAAGTGCTGTGATAAACATAGGGGTGCATATATCTTTTTGAATCTGAGAAGTTATATTCTTTGGGTAAATTCAAAGGAGTGGGATTCCCGCGTCAAATGGTATTTCCATTTTTAGTTTTTTGAGGAACCTCCATATTGCTTTCCACAGTGGTTGAACTAGCTTACATTCCCACCAGCAGTGTAAGAGGGTTCCCCTTTCTCCGCATCCTTACCAGCATTTATTGTTCTTAGACTTTTGGTTGGTGGCCATCCTTACTGGTGTGAGGTGATATCTCATTATGGTTTTAATTTGCATTTCCCTGATGATTAGAGATGTGGAGTATCTTTTTATGTGTCTGTTTGGCCATCTGAATTCTTTGGAGCACTGTCCTTTCATATCCTCTCCCATTTTTTAATCGCGTTATTCACATTTTGGGTGTTGAGGTGTGTAAGTGCTTTCTATATTTTGGATGTTAACCCCTTATTGTATATGTCATTTACGAATATATTGTCCCATACTGTAGGATGCCTTTTGTTCTGTTGATGCTGTCCTTTGCTGTACAGAAACTTTTTAGTTTGATGTAGTTCCATGAGTTCATTTTTTATTTTGTTTCCCTTGCTCGAGGAGATGCATTCAGGAAGAAATTGCTCATGCTTATATTCAGGAAATTTTTGCTTATGTTGTCTTCTAAGAGTTTTATGGTTTCATGACTTATATTAAGGTCCTTGATCCATTTCAAGTTTACTTTTCTGTATGGGGTTAAACAATAATCCAGTTTAATTCTCTTGCATGTAGCTGTCCAGTTTTGCCACCACCAGCTGTTGAAGACGCTGTCATTTCCCCATTGTATGTCCATGGCTTCTTTATCATATATTAATTGACCATATATGGTTGAGTTTATATCAGGGCCCTCTAGTCTGTTCCATTGGTCTATGGGTCTGTTCTTATGCAAGTACCATATTGTCTTGACTACTGTGGCTTTGTAGTAGAGCTTTCAGTTGGGGAGCATAATCTCCCCAGCTTTATTCTTCCTTCTCAGGATTGCTTTGGCTATTTGGGGTCATTTTTGGTTCCATATGAATTTTAGAACACTTTTCTCTAGTTAGTTGAAGAATGCTGTTGGTATTTTGATAGGAATTGCATTGAATCTGTAGATTGCTTTAGGCAGGATGGCCATTTTGACAATATTAATTCTTCTTATCTATGAGCACGGGATGTGTTTCCATTTATTTGTATCTTCTTTAATTTCTCTCATGAGTGTCTTGTAGTTTTCAGAGTATAGGTCTTTCACTTCCTTGGTTAGGTTTATTCCTAGGTATTTTATTCTTTTTGATGCAATTGTGAATGGAATTGTTTTCCTGATTTTTCTCTCTTCTAGTTCATTGTTAGTGTATAGGAATGCCACAGATTTATGTGTATTAATTTTGTATCCCGCAACTTCGCTGAATTCAGACATTATATCTAGTAGTTTTGGACTGGATTCTTTAGGGTATTTTATGTACAATATCATGTTATCTTCAAACAGGGACAGTTTGAGTTCTTCTCTGCCAATCTGGATGTGTTTTATTTCTTTGTGTTGTCTGATTGCCGTGGCTAGGACCTCCAGTACTATGTTGAATAGAAGTGGGGAGAGTGGGCATCCTTGTCTTGTTCCTGATCTTAAAGGAAAAACTTTCAGGTTCTCGCTGTTAAGTATATGTTGGCTGTGGGTTTGTCCTATATGGCCCTTATTATGTTGAGGTACTTGCCCTCCATACCCATTTTGTTGAAATTTTTTATCATGAATGGATGTTGAATTTTGTCAAACGCTTTTTCAGCATCTATGGAGATGATCATGTGGTTTTTTGTTGATGTCGTGGATGACGATGGATTTTCGAATGTTGTACCATCATTGCATCCCTGGAATAAATCCTGCTTGATCATGATGGATTATCTTTTGGTGTATTTTTGAATAAGGTTTGCTAATATTTTGTTGAGTGTTTTTGTATCTTTGTTCATCAGGGATATTGGTCTGTAATTTTCTTTTTTTGTGGTGTCCTTGCCTGGTTTTGGTATTAGAGTGATGGTGGCCTCATAGAATGAGTTTGGAAGTATTCCCTCTTCTTTTACTCCTTGGAAAACTTTAAGGAGGATGGGTATTAGGTCTTCACTAAATGTTTGATAAAATTCAGCAGTGAAGCCATCTGGTCCAGGGGTTTTGTTCTTAGGTAGGTTTTTGATAACCAGTTCAATTTCGTTGCTGGTAATTGGTCTGTTCAGATTTTCTATTTCTTTCTGGGTCAGCCTTGGAAGGTTGTATTTTTCTAGAAAGTTGTCCATTTCTTCTAGGTTTTCCAGTTTGTTAGCATATAATTTTTCATAGTATTCTCTCATAATTCTTTGTATTTCTGTGGTGTGTGTAGTGATTTTTCCTTTATCATTTATGATTCTGTTTATGTGTGTAGACTCTCTTTTTTTCTTGATAAGTCTGGCTAAGGGTTTATATATTTTGTTTATTTTCCCAAAGAACCAGCTCCTGCTTTCATTGATTCTTTCTATTATTTTATTCTTCTTTATTTTATTTATTTCTGCTCTAATCTTTACTATGTCCCTCCTTCTACTGGCTTTGGGCCTCCTTTGTTCTTCTTTTTCTACTTTCTTTAATTGTGAGTTTAGACTGCTCATATGGGATTGTTCTTCTTTCCTGAGGTAGGCCTGTATTGCAATATACTTTCGTCTTACCACGGCCTTTGCTGCATGCCACAGATTTTGTGGTGTTGAATTACTGTTGTCATTTGTCTCCATATATTGCTTGATCTCTGTTTTATTTGGTACTTGATCCATTGGTTATTTAGGAGCATGTTGTGAAGCCTCCATATGTTTGTAGGATGTTTCATTTTCTTTGCATAATTTATTTCTAGTTTCAAACCTTTGTGGTTTGAGGAACTTGTTGGTACAATTTCAATCTTTTTAAATTTACTGAGGCTCTTTTTGTGGCCTAATATATAATCTATTCTTGACAATGTTCCATGTGCGCTTGAGAAGAATGTCTATTCTGCTGTTATTGGGTCTAGAGTTCTGTAGATGTCTGTTATGTCCATCTGTTCTAATGTGTTGTTCAGTGCGTCTGTCTCCCTACTTATTTTGTATTTGGTTTATCTGTCACTCTGAGAGAGTGGATTGTTGAAGTCTCCTAGAATGAATGCATTGCATTCTATTTCCCCTTTTAATTCTGTTAGTATTTGTTTCACATATGTAGGTGCTCCTGTGTTGGGTGCATAGGTATTTATAATGGTTATATTTTCTTGTTGGATTGCCACTTTTATCACTATGTAATGTCCTTCTTTGTCTCTTGTGACTTTCTTTGTTTTGAAGCCTATTTTGTCTGATACAAGTAGTGTAACTCCTGCTTTTTTCTCCCTATTAGTTGCATGAAATATCTTTTTCCATCCTTTCACTTTTAGTCTGTATATGTCTGGGTTTAAAGTCAGTCTCTTGTATGCAGCACATAGATGGGTCTTGCTTTTTTATCCATTTAGTGACTCAATGTCTTTCAATTGGTGAATTCAGTCCATTTATATTTAGGGTGATTATCAATAGGTATGTACTCATTGGCATTGTGGGCTTTAGATTCGTGGTTACCGAAGGTTCAAGTTTAACTTCCTTACTATCCTTAACTATCCTGTAAGTCAATCAAGGGATAGACAAATAATACAGAATATGATACCTAATATATAAAGAATGGAGGAGGAAGAAAAAGGAGGAGAAAAAAAAGAACCTTTAGATTGTGTTTGTAATAGCATGTTAAGTGAGTTAAGTTATACTCTTAGATAGTAAGGAAGCTATTCCCTGCTTGCCGGCTGCTATGCCTGACTCCACTGCCTGAACCAGTGGGTGAGCACACAGGTATAAGCCTCTATGCTTTGTGTTTGTAGCTGCTGTAGACAGGTCTTCCCTCTGGCTGGCCTAATGCCAGGGTAGGTTTTGCTGGTTTGTGAGCAGGGTGGAGCTGGCTGGGAGAAAGGCACAGGAGGCTGTGTATCACGGAGGGTGTCCTTGGGGCTGTGTAGCCAGCCAGGGAGCTGGAGCACCTGAAGATCGTGAAAGCTCCCAACCTGCTGGGAAGAGTGCACCCAGACAATTTTTCTACCTGTCCTTTCTCCTGAGCAGTAAGCTCTGTGCAATTCTTGCCCCTTTAGCAGCCCTCTTGCTAAGAGTTCCCTTGTTAGGAAGTCTCTCAGACTGCCCACCTTTCTCTTGTCCCAGAGCAGCCAGATATGGATCCCGGCTTTCCACAAGCAGCTGGAATCTCAATCTGTCCAAGAATTCTGCCTGTCTTAGCTTTTCAACCCCCTACTCATGAGAGTACCATGCAAGCACCATAAAATGTAGGTTTATGCTCCCAGAGCAGATCTCCGGAGTTAGGTATTCAGCACTCCCAGGCTTTCACTCCCTCCCTGCTCTGTTTCTCTTCCTCCCACCAGTGAGCTTGGATGGGGGAGGGGCTTGGTTCCTGCTGGGCCACAGCTTTGGTACATTACCCTGTTCCGCGTGGTCTGCTCTTTTCTCCAGGTGTATGCAGTTTGGCGCAGTCCTCTTTCCTGTTGCTCTTCAGGAGTAGTTGTATTAATTATATTTTTGTATTATATGCGGTTTTAGGAGGAAGCCTCTGTCTTACCTCTCATGCCGCCATCTTTAATCCTGAGCATCTTTTCATATGTGTACATTTCTATAAACTACCTCTTTGGGTTCTATGCACATTTTTATTGTTGATAATTTTTTTCTTTTCTGATATTTAATATCTTTTTTAATATTAAGGAAAGTTTGCCTTTGTCATAATTGCTGCATATAATTTCCCCATTTTTAAAAATACTACTTCTTTCCTATAGACGTTTCTAATCTTTATAAAGTCATGTTCAGGATTCTTCCCCACTCTCTATTAAAACACAAAAGTCTCCATGTTTTATTATAGTGCTTTCATTCTACTTTTATATTTAAAATTTTGAACCTTTACTACATTTCAAATTTATTGTAGTGTAAGTAGTGAATACATCAAGAATACATCTGAACCCCACTTTGCTAGTACCAGTGCTGGGCAGTAGTAACAAGAAAAAAAAGTTAATAACGTATTTTCTCACACTGATTTGGAATGCATTTTAATAGATATTAAATTTCTATATTTTTTATTTATATCTGGAGGTCATAGTATATTCCACTGATTTGTGTAGCCTCATAGGAGTAAGGAAAAGATTTTGCTAGTATTAACTTATTTTCAATGTTACCAATTTTAAGTACAGTCTGCTCTCATTTCTCTTTTTTGAAAAAAATACCTGATATCTCTCCATTTTTTTTGCATTTAGACTACATTTAGTATCAATGTTTTTAAGTTCCAAGAAAAAAACTTAAAAAAAAAAGTCATTTAATTTTTCTATATTATCATTATAGATGCCATTTAAGTTTATTCTTAGTTATATGTTTCTATTGCTGTAACTTAATGGGATTTTTTATTACATTTTATTTTGTAATAAAAGAAGCAATTGGCATTTGTACATTAATTTTGTGACCAAGTCACCTTACTACATTATATTTTTTTCTATAGAGTTTTTTAGTTACTTCTCTTTATTTTCTCAGTTATAAAATCATGTTAGTGGTAAATAATAAGACAGTGTTTTTTCCTATTCAGTGTTTTTGTATATTTAATTCTCCAGCATATATATATATATATATATATATATATAAACTAGTACTTCCAAAGTGTGGTTAAATAAAGGTATTGAGGATAGTATCCATATGACTTTCCTACATTTAAAAGGAATTTTCTAGATTTCTACAATTTGACATAATGTTAGTTGTTTAATTTAATCACATGTATTATGTCAAGGAATTATCTGTTTGGTGTTATTAAATATTGTCATAAGGAATAAATGTTTATTTCTATAAAATGTCCTAGCAGGAACTAGTGAGATGGTCTTACAATTTTTTTTTATTTTGACCTATTACTATTGGAATCAAAAACAAATTTATTTTATAGCATTCTTGGTCTATAAACAGTATGTGGTTACAGTTAGTTGTTATTTTAATATATTGCACAGTTCTTTTAACTAATATTTAAGAGTTATGCATACATATTCTTGGGCAATATTGAGCTTTCTTCTTTTTTTAAATGTGTTGCTTTTTTTAGGTTTGGGAGATTATTGATATATGGGTTTAGGAAATATACTTGAAGCTTCTTTTTTTGTCTGTGAAGATGTTTCTCCAAGGGTGTTACACATAGACCATCAGTATTGCAATATCTAGTGGTGTTATATTTTATTTGTTTTTAATTATAGTGACCATTGTTTATCTATATTCATTTGACTTTCCTTCAGTGAGCCCTTGAGTTGTCTTTTCTTCTTTTTATTTTTTGGCTATTCTTCTGTTTTCTGTTTAATTTGTCAAAGTCCAACTTATGGTTCCCTCCTTTTGTATTCCTGATTTGTGAATTGACTACTTAGTTTTTTTCATTTTTGTGTATTTATATCATATGCAAAGACACAAATCTTCTCAAGGCACAAATTGAGTTTTGATATACAATCTTCTTTCTAAGATTTTTTTCTAGATATTCCATTATCTCAATTTACTTTCTCTCTGAATTGCCTGTTAGAATTTTCATTTTTAAGTAGTTGGTAATTTTGTTTGCAGTGTTGTTTGTATTTCTAACTGTATTACAATAAGGTCAGAAGATGTCTGTACTGTTTCAGCATTTCAGATTGGAATATGTGGTGGTATTTGTAGATTAACATATAGTAAACTTTTGTAAATGTTCTTTGAGGATATACCTATTAGAGATTTTTATATCCAATATCATAGTAAGTACTGTATTATTCAGACTATTACATATTTTTATTATGAGTTGAGAAAAGTGAGTTATGATGTTTTATTACAATTCTCTATCTTTGGTTTCTCTTTGTATTTCCTGCAGTCCTGGCTTTGTATTTTAATATTATACTAATTTGTGTTTTAAAGGATGATGACAGCAATATACTAGCTGTTAATTATATTCTTTATTATTGAAAATGCTCCTCTTTGTCACATTTAATATAGTAAATCCTTGAATCAAACTGGTTTACTATGACTATGAAATTGTCAGCTTTCCTTGCATGAGCATTTGCCTGATTTATCTTGGTCCTTCTGTTGCTTTGACTATTTTGATTCATTCATCTTAGGTGTATTTGTTGTGGCTGAACTATAGTTTCATCTTTGTTCCTGGTTAATGCAAATGTTAATGTTAATACTATACATTTTCATAGGGAGTTAATATCAATTCCATTTACCAATACAGTTGACCCTTGAACAACATGGGTTTTAGAGGCATGGGTCCACTTAATATGCAGATTTTTTCAATAAATATATATATTGGAAAATTTGGGGGAGATTTGTGACAATTTGGAGAAATATTTTCTTTCTCAAACTTACTTTATTATAATAATCCAACATATAATTCATATAACATTCAAAATATGTATTAATCAACTGCTTATATCATTGGTAAGGCTTCCAGTCATCAGTAGGCTATTTGCTAATTATGCGTTGGAGGAGTCAAAAATTATACAAAGATTTCCAGGTTGGGAGGGTCAGTGCTCCTTGACCCCATAATGTTCAAGCGTCAACTATATTATATTTTACCCTAACTGGCAATTATTTTACGATTTTCAGTTTAATATGCCTTACTATTTTTTTCTTACATTCTGCTATATGATCTATACTTTCTTCCTGCCACTCCCATCCATTCTCTCAACTTGAAAATCATATAGTATTTTTTTGTTACTTCTTTTGATGGCTGGCTATAATTTAAATAATGTCCTAATATCTTTATTTCATACTTATCAATCTTAAAGTGAAGCATTATATATTAAGTTTCTTCTCTAAAAGATAAGGAAATTAGTTTGGACTCCCATCTCTTCTCTACTCCTGCTTTTTGACTTCTATTGTAGTGCTGAAATTTTAGTCTAATCCATCACAGTCATATTTATTTTCACATGGTGTGTTTTTTCTCTCAGTGTCAATCATTTCCTTTTCTTTTCTTTAAGCATAACTCACGTGTTTATTTTGCCATAACTCAATAATTGCACAATCCATGGTATTCAGTTTTTACTCCCAATCCTTTCATGTTATGGTGCCTCCATTCCCAATTTTTTAAATCTGATTCAGTCTTTGGTTAGATTCCTCCATCAAGCTGATTCTTAATGATTTATGTTTGCTGTGTTTTCTGATTTGTTTAAGAATGTCCATATTTATCTTTATATATTGAAATGATTTAAATCTTGATTTTTAATTCTTTCCTTTTATCCACTTAGAATGCAGAACTTATAGATATTATTCTTATGTCTATTTGGAAGTAAACATTAATGTCCAAAAGTCTGAAGGCGTTTTTATTCACTTTTGATAAATGAACTGCTTTTTTTCTCTCCCTATCAAAATGCTATATATAAGTTTTTCTTTAAATTGAAGTCTAATACATTAATCAGGAAACTTTCAATGACAAACGACAGAAATTAAATTTGACCTGGCATAAACAAAGAGAGATTTAAAAGCTCAGACAGATAAACTGGGAAGGAGAAGAGTATCATTACCATTAAGGATGACTGGAGTGAGTGCTTAAATGCTATCAGGTTTTTCTTATTTATTTCTATTCTGTGCTTTGTGCCATGTTCTGACTTTATTATTTCCTGTTAAAGACTTACATGGGAGAGGTCTTCAGGAAAATTAAGAATATGATTATAAGCAGCTACAGACACACATTCTCTAGGCTTAGCAAAAAAAAAGAACATTTTCTAACTCCACCTTGAAATATATTATAAGGTCTCTGATTGGTCTGAGGGTCATCAGCCATATGGGTCTGTCAGTGTAGTCAGAAGAGTATGTATTTGGAATTAATTGCTCTGTAATCTTCTTCCACTGAACACTGAGGGTGTCATGATGGAGAATCCTCACTATTGATTTGGTGAAGTATATATAAAAAATCTGAAGATGAAATAATTATACAGTTCATTCAGTAAATTCCCCAGGATGTCACTTATTATTTGAGATTTTGATTCCAGTTTTTTTTACAGGAAAAGAGTATAGACTTATAACCTAAGATTCATATATTCATTCTGAATCTGCATGTTATTTCATTCCAAGATAGCTTCCATCATGTACCTCTTCTTTTACTTGAACTCCTGGTCTTGTTTGCAAGTATATATTATTTTCTTTTTTTATAATTGAAGTATCATTGATATACAATGTTATTTTGGTTTCAAATACATAACACAGTGGTTCAAAAGTTACCCATATTATTAAATCCTCACCCCTACCAATGCAGTTACTGTCACACTAGGAAGATGCTACAGAATCATTGACTATATTCTCCATGCTGTTCCTGTGACCAACTTATATTATGATTGAGAATTTTTGTGCCCCTTTTTCCTCCTCACCCTCACCGCCCAACCATCCAACCCCTCCCTGATGGTAACCACCAGTCACTTCTCAGTGTTTATGATTCTTTTGTTATTTTGTTCAATTTGTTTAGCTTTGTTTTATAGTCTACAAGTAAGTGAAATCATATGGTATTTTTCTTTCCCCACCTGGCTTATTTCACTTAGCATAATACCCTCTAGATTCATCCATGTTTTTGCAAATGGTAGGATTTCTTTTTTATGCCTGAATAATATTTCATTGTGTATATGTACCACATCTTTATACATTCTTCTATTGATGTACACTTAGGTTGCTTCCATATTTTGGCTATTGTAAGTAATGCGGCAATAACATAGGGGTGCATGTATCTTTTTGAATCAGCGATTTTGTTTTCTTAGGGTAAATTGCTAGAAGTAGATTTACTGGGTCAAATGGTATTTCTATTTTTAGTTTTTTTGGAACCTCTGTACTGCTTTCCACAGTGGCTGCACCACATTTACATACCCACCAACAATGTAGGAGGGTTCCCATTTCTCAACATCCTCACCAACACTTGTTATTTCTTGTCTTTTCCATGGTGGCCATTCTGACTGGTGTGAGGTTTATCTCATTGTGGTTTTGATTTGCATTTCCCTGATGATTAGTGATGTGGAGCATCTTTTCATGTGTCTTTTGGCCATCTGTATTTCTTTGGAGAAATGTCTGTTCGGGTCCTCCACCCATTTTTTAATTGGGTTATATGTTTTTTTTTGGTGTTGAGTTCTGCGTGTTCTTTATGTATTTCAGATGTTAACACCTTACCAGATAAATCATTTATGCACATATTCTCCCATACTGTAGGATGCCTTTTTGTTCTGCTGATGGTGTCCTTTGCTATACAGAAGCTTTTTAGTTTGATGTAATCCCACCTGTTCGTTTTTGTATATGAACAAGTGGGATTGTTTTTTTTTGCTATGGGAAGAAATTCAACCTCATTTTAATTTATGCCTCTTCAAGACAGTGCAGTAGGCATGATTTTCATTCCCAGAGGTTCATCAAAGTATTTTGCTAAGTAAAAGAAAGTACATGATTTAAATATTACCATAATGATGTTGTGTAAAAAGAAAAAACCTTGAAATTCAGTTGCAAGTAAAAATAACTATTCAAGGGTCAGCTGACTGGTCAGGCTTGCATGGGCTTGGCTGGACTTATTTCAAACTGCAGGTTGGGTTCAGATCATTTCCCAGGGTCTCTTATCCTTCTTGGAACCCACAGCTACCAAAGGCATATTCTTCATATGTAAAGGATGAGAGCACAAGAATGCAAGGTCAACTGCAGAAAAACTTCTTAAGCCTTTGCTGATGTCACATCTAGTAATACACTGTGGTCAAAGCAAGTCATATGATCAAACTTAAAACAGGAGTTGGTTAGTTCAGTCCTTCTACCATGACAGGTGGATGTATATTACTGCAAGAAAGTTAAAAATTGAGGCTAATAATTCAATCTTTCACAGTTTTATTTTTTGTTCATAAATGCTCACATGTAAAATATACCCAATACCTTTACAAAGACCCCCAAATGTTTCATCCAATCACATTAGCACACTCAAAGTCCAGGATCAGAGGATGTACACTGTGTCCAGACGTAGTTTCTTGTGATCAAGGAACTTAAGAACTAATTAAAAGTTCACCAGAAACCAAAGTACAATGATATAAAAGGATGGGAAAAGTCATCGTAAACATTCCCACTGAAAAAGAGTAATAGTAGAATGCCCATATGAGTCAACTGTCCGTAGCAGTTTTTATTTCTGCTAAACAGATATTTCCGTCTTTTATTAGGCCCTGTGCCTGCTCTCTGGAAATTTGTTCTCCACAGAATCTTTTCTTTTATGTAAGTCTTTCCTTTTCCAAAAATCTCCATGACTGCTTCTGAAGAACATAATGGAGAATATACTTTTCTTCAGATCAGAGGAGGTTTTTAAACCTGCTTTCAGCATGGAGAAAGTAGGCAGCTCAAAGATATTTTTACATCTTGAACACTTTCAGGATCTTTTAGTCCAAAATAGAGATTTTGCCAATGCAACTTTCTCAAAAACTGTAAAATGTCTATGTATTTCGTTCTAGCCAATTTCATACTTAATAGCTACAACCACAATTATCTCTGAGCTATACCTTTCATTTTAATTGCAATTATAGGTTTCCTCAGTGTATCAGCTATCTGGGGGACCAAACTCTTAAGCTTTCTAGGAGAGCCCTCTTTTTCCAGTTGAAGATATCTACTAGGTGTTAATTTTTTTCAGAGATTTAAAAAATGGTATTATAGCCACTCATTTAATTTTGTCATACTCTAAGGCTATGTCTTATTGGAAGTACCAGGGAATTATTCTTTCCCCTCAGGCTCTATCTTAATAACCATTTATTTAATATAGTGAAAAACAACTTAACTTCCAAATTCTGCCATCATAGCATTTCTGGGTTCTTCATAGTTCCTCTCAGTTCTATTTTACCCTGGCCAGTTCTTTCCTTGTCTTATAGAACTTTATGAAATGCAGCTTGTAGCAGCCACCTTGGGACTTCAGCAGTCAACTTCAAAATCTCCTCAATCAACATGACAAGTTCATTAGATATATTTTCTGTTCTCCCCACTCTCATGAGTGACAGTTTTATCAAATATTTAGCCACTTCATGGCACAGGTTGACATTTTTCTTACTTCTTATAACTTTCTTCACAATTTTTCTAGCCTCCTATTACAGTGTACTTGCCACCTGGTTTCCAGTTCCTAAATTGCCACCAATTTTAGGTTTTTGTTATAGCAGCTCTCCTTGATAGCGATTGTTAGAATGATGCTGCATAACTAATCACCTTAATCTCAGTGGCTTACAATAATAAGCCTTATTTCCTTGTCTGTGCAACTGTGGGTTATCTGTAATACCATTGACATAGTCTGGATTTGGCTAAAAGTTTCAGATTTCATGTCGGCTCAATGTTTCTCTCATTCTCCGTGGACCAGCAACAATCTATGGCATGTTTTTCCTGTGACTAAAAGCAAGAGTTCAAGAAGGCATCCCCAATATGTAAAGACATTTCAACCTTTTGCTTATGTCACCTATGTTAACATCTTATTGCCAAAGCAAGTCAATTGGCCAAGCTCCAAGAAAAGAGGTAATTATACTCTGCTTACCACATGACAATGATATGGATATATATCAATAATAGAGGGGCATGAATAATTTAGAGCCATAATCCAATCTACACAGAATAAATTTTTGTTCAAAAGAATTCAGTAGACAACCTCAAAAACCATATTTTCTCCCTATTGCATATTAGTCACATCTTACTTATATTCTACCTTCATAAAAATAGAGACCAATAAGAAGAGCGTTCTTGAAATTTCATTTTATTGCCAAATGGATTTCCCCATATGCCAGTCTTCTCATATGTCTTTGTGATTTATCATATCCCTATGACTCTGGCTTTCCTGTTTCCAGTGGCAGCTAATTAGAATGAGTTTAAGAGCAATTGTTTGGTTCCAGTATTTATTTCATAGGATGATAACAGCAGTATAAATCAAGAGTTCCATACATTTTCCAAGAAAATCCAAGAGATTAAAAAGAAGAATAAATAAAACCACCTATGACTCTTGCCAACAGCGTAAGTGGGACATAGAGAGCACTACTCTCTGGGACATAGAGAAACCTTAAGTCATGGATAAGTAGGGCAATAAACCCAGGCTGCACAGATTTAGCTCCAAAACATATGCTTATGAGGAGATATGGGAAGAAGGTAAAACATGGGGACAAGAGTGATGAAACACAGGTAAAATTACCTCCTCCAAAACGTGTCTGACATTTAGTAAGAAAATATTGATGATAGACTTGTTACCAACCATTCAGAAACTAGTTATTAAAGAACTGAAAGCAATTCTGTTTACATGACTCAAGGTAAGTAGTAAATATTAAACACTATTATTAAAAAACTCAAGATAAGGAAGTATATCAAGCATTGTCTATCCAGCCAAGCTTTTTTTTAATATCAAGGGTATATTAAAATAACTTTAATCTGTAGAAACAAACAATATCACAAAATCAGAAAATACAACTACCCCCACTTAAAAGATTGTATTTCACTATCAAAAGAGAAAGGAACAAACTCAACTATAAAATTTAGTAAGCTATCTTAAGTCTTCCAGCCATGTCTGCATACCACTGCTTGCAACTCCCAGAACATAAGACATCACAAAATGACATGTGGTCATCCATGCCCATACAAAACTATAAAGAAAGAAACTTAAAATAACAATAAAAATTTTGAACTCATGTAAGTTTTCCCCAAAAAATAGTCATGAAGCATAAGGAAACAGTAACATAACATATAACAAACACCACATAAATTAAATGTTGTTAAATAAGCACTTGAAGGTATGTAAAAACAACTTAAACCAGAAATTCTAAAACTCAGAAAAAAAAATTTTAAAGCAGAAAGATGTGAAATAGGACCAATACTCAGGAATGAAACTGAAGGAAAAGACAGAGATCAGTAAGAAATTAATATGGTGTAAAAAGTACTCCAACAGGAATAAGTTAAATTGATTATATAAGAGGAATATTGAGAAAAGACATAAAAATAGCTAAGAGAACATAAAGATGATAAAGAAAATGGTGTAGAAGGATTAGAGTAAAAGGGATTTATAAACAAGATAGGAAAGCCAAGACCCAAGTTACACATAATTGGAGTCCCTGAAAAGTGAAAAACAGTAACAATGGAATAGAATTATTTTTAAACTGTTTTTTCAGAATAGTTTCTAGAGATAAAAAACTTAAATTTTCTTATTGGAAGGATATACTATTTCTGGAAAATCTTTGTCAGAAACAGACAACTCCAAAATGTATCATAATATATAAATTTTAGAAATTAATATTAAAGGGAAGTAAAACAAAACAAAACTTCAGAGCTCTAGACAAAAAGACAAAGTTATATACAAAGTGAATAAAATTAATATTGGCATTTGATTTCTTAATAACAATATAGAAAACAAAACAACAGAGTAAGATTTTTTAGAAACTCTAGGAAAGGTAGTCTGTCCAGTCAAGCTGTTATGAAATATTAAAGTGAGAATAAATATGATTTAACCTGCAAGAATAGGGGATACTACACTCAAAATCCATTCTTGATTTGGAGAAGACTGGGGAATCTACCAGTGGACAAGTTCTATCCAGACCAAATGATTTCTGGGGATACTGGCAGAAGAGCTAATCATGATGATTGTAATATTGTAATATGACTGATGTGTTTGGTTTCAATTCTGTCCTTTCATTTTATGCATATT
Organism: Smutsia gigantea; assembly: GCA_032199065.1. Lineage (NCBI taxonomy): Eukaryota > Metazoa > Chordata > Mammalia > Pholidota > Manidae > Smutsia > Smutsia gigantea. The sequence goes on along the minus strand of JAVSCE010019758.1, from coordinate 310,199 downwards.
TACTATGTAGTATAGTGTTTACTATGTATCACATTTAGAGTGTTTTCCCATGTTTTTTTTTCCTTTTTAAGCAAAGTGGTGACAAGAAAGAATATTATACAAATAGTATAGGTTCTGTCAATGCACATACAAATCAAGTAAAGACTGTAAAGAGAAGATGAGAAAAAGAAACATAGATTCACCCTATTGATTATTTCCATAGTAATAGGGGTCAAATGAAAACAAAAGTAAAAGCCAAATAGATGAGTGGTAAGTAAGGAACATTAGGCATTATAAAAGGTACATGTATTAAACTAAACGTGAACAAAAATCAAAATCTTAAACATCAAAATGAAAAAAAATTAGTAAAAAATAAAATAATGCAAAAAGTAACATTGTAAATATGAAATGTTATGCAAAAATAATGTAATTAAGATAATTTTCTAGAACTAAAACCAAACCTATCAGTCATATCGCTAAAATGTAAATGACCTCAAATCATGCAAATCCTATTAGAAGTGATATTTAAATTTCCTCACAAGGAAAATCCAACTTTCTACCTAGAAACTCCAGAAAACAAATCTATTTGAATGTGCTGTAGAGATGGCAGAAGCAGACGGAAACAACTCTTGGAAGAAGAAACCACTGACTGAGTCTCTTTTTGTGACTCATTGCCTGGAGGCAGTCATGTTCAGGTACATGGGGTTGTATAAACTTGAGAAGGGTTACTGGCATGAAAAATCAGAGAGCAAAATTCTGGGCGGTCACCACCACTGAAAAGTGAAAGGAAAATCCTGGAAAGGAGAGAGCCTCAGATGGGAAGACCCAATATCTTTTTACAACCTGCCCAAATTGTTGGCTATGCACATACTATGAACACACAGGGCACACTCCAAAGGACCAATCAGACTTAAAGTACTTAACAGAAATTGTAGCTTCAGCTCATCCTGGAGGAGTCTGTTTAGAGCTTGAAATCAGCCAAGTTAATTGCTAAAACAAAAAAATATGGCTGTCTTCAGAAGGCAATAACAATCCAGTTTCTATAATGCATCAATCACAATACCCAGTAAATATAATTCAAAATTACCAGATAAATGAAGAAACAGTATGACACATACTTAAGAGAAAAGAAAATCAATAGAAACTAAACCTGTGATGACAAAGACATTATAATTACCAGACAAGAATTTTAAAGAAGCCATTATAATTATGCCCAATGATGTAAAGAATGCGTACTTGTAATAATAGAACAGGTAGAGAATCTTATTACAGGAGTAAAAACTGTAAAAAACAAGCAAAAAAAAAAACCTCTGTTAATTCTCAAGCTGAAAATAGAGTAACTGACATGAAACTTCACCAAATGGGCTTTATTAAGCACAGCGAAGATGGTAGAAGGAAAAGATCAGGGAATTTGAAATAGGTCAACAGATATTAGCTAACATGAAGAATAGAAGGAAAAAATTGCAAAATAAAAAGAAGAGAGCCTCAGTGGTGTAGATGAATATCAAATTTTTAACACACATATATTTGGAGTCTGAGGAGAACAAGCAGGAAAGAATGAGGCAAATATATAATTGAAAAAATGACTGAAATTTATCCACATGTTGAAAGGTATATATATATTATAAAAAAAAAAGAAACTCAGCAAATTCCAGAGAGATAAATACAAGGAAAAAAGACCTAGGTGAATGATTATCAAACTTTTGAAAATAAAAAGTGAAAAACTCTTAAAAGAAGCTAAATGGGGAAAAAAAACTCAAAATTTCATACATGGAAACAATGATGTGAATGATCCATAACATCTCATCACAGAGTGCAGGACAGACAGGGAGACAGTGGAAAGTTATTTAAAGTACCAAAAGGAAAAATTCCACTCAATCCGGAATTCCATATCCAGGGAAAATATCCCAAAAGTAAAACAAAGATACTTACAGAAAAGCAAAAACAAACCTAAGAGACTTCATCAACACAGATATGAACTATAGGAAATGCCAAAGGAAGTACTTCATTTTGAAGTCAGATGATAACATACAGAAAATCAGATTTTGGGGAAGGATTTAAAAGTATTAGAAATGGTAGATATGGATAAATATAAAATACTGTAATTTTCTCTTAATATCTTTAAAATGCATATGACTTTTTGTGATGAAATACACCTAACAAAATTTAGCATTTTAACCATCTTTTTTTATTGAGGTATAATTGACATATAACATTATATTAGCTTCAGGTTTACATATTTGGTATTTGTATATATAAATATTAACCATTTTTAAGAGTACAGTTTAGTGGTTTGAATACCATAATGTTCATAATGTTAGTAACCATCACCACCATCCATGTCCATAGCTGTTTTTATCTTGCAAAACTGAAATGCTATACCCATTAAACAATTACAACCCATTTCCACCTCACCCCAACTCCTGGTAACCACCATTCTACTTTCTGTCTCTGTGATTTTGACATTTCTAAGTACCTCGTATAAGTAGAATCATACAGTGTTTGTCATTTTGTTACTGGCTTATTTCACTTAAATACAATGTCCTCAAGTTTCACCTATATTATAGCATACATCAGAATTTCCTTCGTTTTTAAGGCCGAATATTCCATTGTATGTATATACCACATTTTGGTTTCTCCATTCATCTATTGATGAACAATAGGATTGCTTCCATGTTTTAGCTATTATGAATAATTCTACAAAAACATGGGTGTACCAGTATTTCTGTGAGACCCTGCTTTTAATTTTGTGGGATATATTCCCAGGAGTGGAATTGCTGAGTCATATGATAGTTTCATTTGTAATCTTTTGAGGAACTACCATACTGTTTCCCACAATATAAGTGTCATTTTCTGTCATTCGAAAATGATATGCCAAGCTTTATTTATTTTTTTTGCATATGTCCCTCTCAGTGTTCTATGGCCTTCCTGAATCTGTGGTTTGGTATCGGACATTAATTTGGGGACATTCTCAGTCATTATTGTTTCAAATACTTTTTCTCTTTCTTCTTCTAGTATTCTGCTTCTGTGTATATTATACATTTTGTAGTCCCACAATCCTTGGATATTCTCTTCAATCTTTTTCAGTCTCTGTTTTCTTTGTTTTTCAATCCAGAATTCAACTGATATACCCTCTAGCTCAGTTTCTCAGCCATGTTCAATTTCTTAATAAGTTCATTGAAGGCATTTTTCATTTGTTATTGTATTTTTTATCTCTAGCATGTTTTTTTTTTTTGGTTCTTTCTTAGAATTTCCATCTCTTGCATTATCCATCTGTTTTTGCCTGCTGTCTATCCATTAGAGTCATTAGCATATTAATCATTGCTGTTTTAAAATCCCAGTCTGATATTTCAAACACCCGTGTCATGTCTGGTTCTGATGCTTGCTTTATCTCTTCAAATTGTGTTTTTAGCCATTTTTGTATCTTGTAATTATTTTCTTGATTGCTGAGTACTGAATAAAAGTAACTGCTGTAAATGGGTCTTTGATAATGTAGTGGTGAAGTTTGGGAGCAGAGGAAACATTTTTTAAAGTCGTATAATTAGGTCTCAGTCTTTTAGTGAGCCTATGCCTTTGGCCTGTGACCTTCACAAGTGTATCTCAGTTTATTTCTTCACTCTTAGGTGGGACAGGTTGGCTAGAGTGGGCTGGAGTTCCGTATTTCCCTTCCCCATTGTTAGACTCTTTTTAACTAGTTTCCCCTGAGGGCAGGCCTTGTTAAGAATGGAGTGCTCTAGGGTACTTCCAGATGGTCCCCTTTTGCCTCCCTGTGTCAGAAGCAGGAGGCACTGTGGGAACCTAACTGAGCTGCTGAGGGAAATCTTACAATACTGTGGGCCCCCAGGACTGGGTCCCTGGGAGTTGTTAACTCTCAGTTGCCTGCACTGAGCCTCCAGTAACTTGTCAATTACAGTTCAGGTTTTCCTACCCTGGAGCTGATTCCGGTGGCTGTTTCAGCTAGTGAGTCTGCTCAGGTAAGCTGCCCCTCTCTGTATTCACCTGTCTATCTCTCCAGTCTTGGGAACAAGTTTGCCTTGCATCCCTCCTTTTTTAAGAATCCAAGATTTGTTAATTTTTCAGTTTGTTCGGTTTTTTATTTGTTGTTAGAGTGTCAACTTCCAAGCTTCTTATATGCAGAAACTGAAACCTGAAGTCTTAATATGCTTCTTTTTAGCTAATATTAGGTTTGTTAAACTGTTTTCTCCTGAGGGCAGGCCTTGTTAAGATCTGAGGGCTCTGGCATATCTCAAAGTGTTCTTTTCTCCACCTCCCTGTCAGAGGAGGAAGGGATTTTTTTTTCCTGTTATTTTAATACTGTAGGAATTTGATCAAGCTCCAAGAGGTAAATCTCACAATATTGTTGGCCCCCAGGACTGGGTTCTCCTGGAGTTTTGAGCTCTCAGTGTTGTCTACGTGGGACCTCCAGCAATTCATCCATTACAGTTCAGGTATTCCTACCCCAGCACTAGTTCCAGAGACAGTTTCCCCTTGTAGGTCTCTGCTCAGTAATGACTTCCTGTATTCACCTATCTGCCTCTGCAATCTTGGGGACAGTGACTTGACCCATGTCTCCCACTCTCATGGATCCAAGAATTGTTGATTTTTCAGTGTGTTCAGCTTTTTAGTTGTTAGGATGGAGTGGTGACTTCCAAGCTCCTTAAATGAGGGCATGGAAACTGGAAGTCCCTACCATTAGGGTTTTAATTTGCATTTTGCTGATGACTAATAATGTCAAACACTTTTTTATAATTTGTCATTTACATTGCTCTATTTTTAAATGACTTTATTTTTTCATATTTATTGCATTTTGTGTATTTTTGTGTTATATATTATCTATATTATGCATAAGTATTATTATCTATAGTAGATATTATAAACATGTAGGTATCTATATATCTATAGACAGATATATACATATATTAGATATATGTAACTATATTAGATACCTATCAATATGTATAAAATACATATTTTTGAAACCCATTCTCATATATTTTGAAAATATTTTCTATTTGTGGCTTGCCTGTTTGTTTTCTTAATGGTGATATTTGAAGGCAAATATTTTACATTTTGATTATGTCTAGTTTGTCTGTTTTATTTTATAATAATTTATTTCTGTGTCATGGAAGTTTCTTATAAAATAACATAGCTACCCTATGATCTAACAATTGCACTCCTAGCTATTTGTCCAAGATAAATGAAAACATATGTCCATAAAAATGTTCAAAGTTGCTTTTTCATGACAGCCAAAATTTGGAAACAATATATAATAACATGAGAATAGATAAACTGTGGTATACTTATACAAGAGTCCTAGGAGCCATTAAAAGAATAAATAAAAGAAATAGTGATGCAGCCTACAACTTCTATGACCCTTAAAAATTATGTTGAGTGAAAGAAGGTTTGCACATTAGATTATATACTGTATGATTCCATCTATCAAAGTTCTATAACAGGTGAAAATTAATATACGGTGAAAAAAATAATAACAGTGTCTCCTGTGAAGTTCTGGGAATGAAAACTGATTATAATGAGATATTAGGGAACTTTTTGGGGTGATGGAAATGCTTTATAGCTGATAGGTGTATGGATAATAGACCATGCATTTATCAAAACTTTTGATGGCTTATACATTTCACTATAGGTTAATTTAACTCAAATAAGGCAAACATACAATAAACAAATGTTTAATTCTAGTTAACAATAAAAATGCTGAATTGTTTAGTGCCGATATGTCCTGATATCTGAAACTTACTTTGAAACACTTCAAAAAATAAGATGAATTTATGGGTGAATAGATTAATAAAGAGATCAATTGACAAATTGAATTTTTGGATGAATAGATAAATAGGCATGTGGTAAAGCTCAAATAACAAAGTGTTAAGGATAATAAAATATCAGTAGTGGTTATATGGATGTTTACTGTACAATTCATTCAACTCTTCTATACATTTAAAAATATACTAAAAATGGGGAAAACTAAAAATGCTTTTCACATTGCAAATTATAAAAAATAAGAAAATTACTTTGTTCAACATTTCTAGACAAAAGGGGAAATGAAAACCATAAATGCAAAACTTTAAAAAATGATAATGCAATCCTTACATATCTGAGACCATTTCTTGTATTTATCGCATTTTCCAAAGGAATATTAATATTCAAAACCTTAAATCTCTGTATCAATAAAAATGTTGAATTAAAAAGTTTCTTTATTTTCCAATTTAAAACTCTAAAAATGTACAAAATCTTTTTTAAAAAACTAAAGAAGGACTTCATTAAATAAAGACAAAAATTAATGAGGTGGAAATAATAAAAATGTAAAAGTAGTATCAAATCCAAATGCTGACTCTTTAAAGAAGTTAACAAAAATAGATGTGCAAATATTTAGCCTAATAAAGACAATAATAAATCACAAATATACAAAATAATTAAGTGTAAGAAAAAATAAATAACTATTGAGATAGAGAAATAATAAAAACCAGAATGCTTTATGTATCTCTATGCAGAAACATTGTAAACTTAGGTAAGAGATAAGTTTTCCTAGGAAATGCAATTAAGTAAAAATCCTGTTGCACATAGAAGTGAAACAGGCTAATTTCAAATGAGAATATTGAAAGTTAAAAAAGAAATTACCCAACAAGGAAAATACTTGATGTAGGTGGTTCCAAAAGGGCATTGTTTGAAATGGTTAACATCTAGATGATTCTAATGCTACATAAGTGTTCCTGAGACTGTAAGGTGAAGGAAACTTCCAAATAACTTCTTATGAGACAAATGTAGCATTATTTACTAAATCTGATTGTAGCAAAAAAGCAAAACAAAACACAAACAACTATTGCTTGTGAATACTAATGCAAATATTCTAAATAAAATATTAGGAAATGGAATTGAACAGTCCCATAGGAAAGTAATGCATAATGGCCAAGTGTGGTTTACTCTAGAAAGGTTAAATTGGGCTCAATATTTGGAAATCTATTAACATATATGTTTATATTAATGAGAATTTCTTCATATTAATTTCTGGGGTAAAATTCATAGTTGTTAAGGCCTTTGACACAATGGATATCCTTTTCTTCTAATACATTTAATGGAGTAAGAATGCACACATGCATGCACACACATGTGCATGACAGAAGCATTAATACTGAGATCAAGAACAAAACAAAAATGCCTCCTTCCTCATTACTATTTAACACTGTACGAGACTATTAATCAAAGTGAAAAAGAAGAAGTAAAACTATCTTTAATTTGCAAATGATATGAAGCATTCTGAAAATGCAAGAGAATAAATTATAAAACAAACTCATATAATATTCTATAATAATATGTTAAAATTAACATGGAGAAACCAATAGCTTTCAACTGCACAAACAATAATCAGTAAAAAGATATACTAGGAAAAGAACCCATTTAAACTGCAGCAAAATTCATAAAATGCTTAGGAAAAAACATTTATGAAAGATACAAAGATTGATTTAAACTAAAGTAAAAACATCCCTTGTTTTTTGGTTCAATATCATACACATGCCAATTTTAAGTTGACATATGAACCTAATGCAATTTCAATAAAATTTCACATAATTTTAATTTGTATTTACACAAGTTAATATGGAAAAATAAACATGCAAGAATAATGATGAAATATTGAAGAAGAGCCTTGGGGTGGGGAGGTGGTACATATTTATCAGATACTAAACATACTACAAATCTTCTATAACTGGAACAGTTGTGTATTGGCATGTAAATGGACAAAGGGCTCAGAACAGAAGAGGAAGTTCTGAAAAAGAAATCCCAGATGGGCATCAATATATTCAAGGACTGAATGGGATCATTGAGGATGGTGTGTGCTTCTGTGGTGCTAAGCAGTGGTGGACTTGGTGGGAGAAATGAACCGATACAAATATTCCCCTCCTGTTTGTTTGAGTTCTTTATCCTGCCACTGGACCAGCAAGATGGAGAAGTCTTTCTATTTCAGAGATTCCCGCAGTTCTGGAGAGCTAAGTGAAATAGCAAGGCAGTGGCTTTAAGCCCAGACCTTAAGGGAGAGTGGTAAAGTGGAGTGTGAAGACATTGTAGATTGGCCCAGTCAACATTCAGTTAGGGTTGGCCAGTGTGACAGACTTCTGACTAATTCAACACAAAGGGACATCTGCTAGTGGTGCTTGTTCTTTCTTCTTTATTTTTCATGGCAAGAGCCACTGCGACCATCTTGCAACCAAGGTGGGGAGGTAAAGGGAAGTCATCCCTGATGGGTGAATTACAAATCAACCATGCAGTCATCTACTTCTGGGCTTCAGAAGCAATAAAAATAAAATTATTTGTTTACATCACCATTTTTAGTTTATGATACAGTCCATCTCAATGGGATAAGACCGGGAATTTATGGCAAAAACTTAACACAGACTATGAAGGATTTAACTCAGCTTTCCTCTCCCCTGTGTCACCTACCTCAGAAACCTGTGTTACCAAACTTACAACACTGCCAGCAGAGATACACCATCACCTTTACAGGTCTGAAATGAAAAGGGCCTAAGGTAGAATTAATTGAATGATGTCACGTGAAAGGAAAAAAGAATGTAAAGACTCTGAGGACAGAGAAAGAAAATAATGTGGACTTCAGTTTGGACCAGAGTTTCCCATGTTGCTCACTTGGCATTAAAGGCCAGGAGGTGTGGTGTGAGGCAGGGTGATGCTGAAGAAGTGGCTTCTTGTGAGTAAGGTTGAGGATGCATAGCACTCTCAGGTGTTCATAAAGGGAGCTGTCACGTAGTTATCCCCAAATTATTCTGTTTTGGGTTCAGAATTTAAAGGAAGTGGGCTTTCTTCAGACTAGCTAATAAAATATTTAAAAGTTATTATATGGTAACTTGAAAAACATAATAAATCTTGATGAGGACTGTTGATCCTGAGACCTAGCCAATACTGACGTTCTTGCCAAAGCAGCCCTGGCATTTGGCTTTATCACAAAGGCAATCCCATAGATGTGGAAGCATCTGCTCTGCTACTTACTGCTTATGTTAAAATGAAAGCCATTCAATAAAATATTTATAAGTATTGCTTCCACTGGTGGCTGGATGGAAATAAAATGGCAAGAAACCAAATTTCTAATAAATATATGAATAGCCACTCAGTTGACCACTCTTTGACATGAACATCATTCATAATTCATGATTCCATTTCAAGGTGTGCTTTCTTGTTAGAAAATTGAAATAAAAATATTCTAGGTCTCTTAAGTGTCCAAAATAAATGAGTTCTGTCAATATAGACAACAGGGATCAATTGGTTTGTTTTTCCTTTTTAAAAATTAGATGGTAACTTAATCATTCACTGTTCATCTAGTAAACATGTATTGTTTTCCGGATATTGTCCTAGGCTCTGTGGATAGATAAGCAAAGTTGATCCTCCTAAAGTTAACCAGTAGGTCATAAAAGGGGATGAAAAAGACACTAGAAAGACAGTAAGATATGCTTATTTCTTTGTAACTTGCATAAAGTTGGCTAGTTGGATCATGCCTTGAAGCAAGTTTCAGCAGACTCATTTTTTTTTAAACTAATTAAAAACAACTTGGCCATTTAATAAGTCTCTTTTGAAAATATCAATAAAAAGATCAAAATTCTAACATATCACAAAATTTCTGAGGTTCTGGTTTTTTCTTTGCTATGTCAAAACCTTTCATCAGTCTTCCTTTCACTCTATAAACTCTTTAAGAAACAAACCCTCAGTTCACCCTACATATATATAGGTTCTGTACACTTTTTCCCTCCCTTACGGCTTCAGGGCTTTAAAGCATGGATCATTTTAGCCATTCAGGCTTCCTTATTAATTGGGTTATAGATCAAATGGTTAGGTATTAACACATATTTTTGCCATTATTTTACTGGCCTCTACAGAGAGAGACAAGATATGTATTTAAAACACCTTTTGCTCTTTACCAAATAATTTATTGAATTTTCCTTTTTGTCTGAGCGACATTCATGTAGGATAATTCCAGGAATCTTTCCAAATTCAGCTTTATATTGTCCACCCAAGTTCCATCATGAAATTCCATGAACTTAGAGAATTTGAATTTCTAATGGAATGGGGGCCAGGTGTTGGCTTGCTCTTACATTGGGCATGGCCTCAGGAAAAAAAAACAAAAAACTAAAGTTAAACTAAAAAACTAGAATTCAGCCACAGAAGTTTAATTAAGAGCAGTTTGAATTTTGACTATAAATGCTCTAAAATAGTTTAACAAAGGCTATTCCTATTACATTGCTTCCCAAAGTACTAGAAAGCCTCTCTTCCAATTGCTTGTCAATTATTTCACTTTTCTGGCAACTGTCCACTCCCCATTGATTCCAGTGTCTTGTCCTCATCTCCCAACTTGGTAAATTTATCCTTCTACACAGCTCCTATAAATGCCTTTAGGCCTTCCTCATCCTCCTGCATCTTGGCCTTTATTACGTAGATAACATCAGTCACTTTGTTAATACTTTTTCCCATTTCACTCATTACTTGGATTCTTCTCAATAAAGGAGGGCCTGGCTTAAAAGGGAAATTAGGAGAGGGTAGATAGCTAATACTTAACAATTTACTAACATTTCTTATCTCCCTGGCATAGCTGGGAAAAATCACAGCAAAGGTGGGGGAAGGAGAAATAACATTTCTGAATACCTACTCTGTGTTAAGAACCAGAGTAGATGATTTTTATAAGTAATGCCATGTAGAGAAAGTTTGGCCTTTAGAAATGTTAAGTGCAGTTGATATCCACATTTATGGGCCGAGGGTTTTGAGAGGCCTGTGGATTTATTCTAAGGAGACCTCTTATCAATGTTCACACCAAGCATGGAGTCAAGAAACCACTAGTTTGAACAAAAGATTCTCAATCTTTTACTTTTATTTTTCTCATGAAGACACAGCTGATGGATGATTATATGGGCCTCCTAAGGGTAGCCTTTGGAAAAGATAAGTAGTGTGGTTAATGAGATTCTATTTTCAGTGTGCTTCCATTAACACCCCCACTTTCTCTCCTACTCAGTAAAGTATATAAGGATGTGAAGAAGATGTAAATACAAAAAAGCTTCTTAAGTCCCTTCCTAGGTATGTAATATAAACATTAGCTGTGTCATATTATTAGTGATAAATTAATTTCATCAAAACTGAAAACAAATGTACTGGTTTAGAGTATGTAATTATAGCAAGTGCCCCATACAGGGACTTATAAAAATGGTCTGTGCCACTTCAGAAGAGACAGTACATTTTGTCTGGCCATTTCACAAATATTTGCTGAGCAGCTACTAACTGCTGAGAGTGTTTCATCAGTGGACCAACAGAAAAAAATATCTGCCTTTGTGGATCAGGAAGTCTCAAGTAGTAAATAAACAGATACATAACATAATATCAGATAGGAAAAAGTTGGTTTAAGGGGAAAAAACCAGACAAATAAAAGGAGGAAGGTGGAGTGTTGCAGATGGTGATCAAGAGGACTTGAATGCCAGGTTGACCTGCGAGGGGGACCCAGGACTCAGACGCTCTTTTTTTTCTTTCTTTTAGTTTTCAGATTTCTTTATTTATTTATTTTATAATTTATTTTGGTATCATTATTCTACATACATGTGCAACATTATGGTTATTAAACTTCCCCCTTCATCAGGTCCCCCCCACCAACTCCATTACAGTCACTGTCCATCAGCGTAGTGAGATGCTATAGAATCACTACTTGTCTTCTCTGGGTTGCACAGCCCTCCCCGTGCACCCGCAACATTACATCTGCTAATCGTAATGCCCCTTATTCCCTCTTATCCCTCCCTTCCCATCCATCCTCCACAGTCCCTTACTCTTTCGTAACTATTAGAACGTTCTTGGTTTCTGTGAGTCTCCTGCTGTTTTGTTCCTTCAGTTTTTTTTCTTTGTTCTTATACTCCACATATGAGTGAAATCATTTGATACTTGTCTTTTTCAGCTTGGCTTATTTCACTGAGCATAATACCCTCTAGCTCCATCCATGTTCTTCTTATGGCTGAATAATATTCCATTGTGTATATGTACCACTCTTCTTTATCCATTCATCTACTGATGGAAACATAGGTTGCTTCCATTTCTTGGCTATTGTAAATAATGCTGCGATAAACATAGGGGTGCATATGTCTTTTTCAAACTGGGCTGCTGCATTCTTAGGGTAAATTCCTAGGAGTGGAATTCCTGGGTCAAATGGTATTTCTATTTTGAGTTTTTTGAGGAACCTCCATACTGCTTTCCACAATAGTTGAACTAATTTGCAGTCCCACCAGCAGTGTAGGAGGGTTCCCTTTTCTCCACATCCTCGCCAACATTTCTTGTTGTCTGTGTTTTGGATGTTGGCCATTCTCACTGGTGTGAGGTGATATGTCATTGTGGTTTTAATCTGCATTTCTCTGATGATTAGCGATGTGGAGCACCTTTTCATGTGCCTGTTGGCCATCTGAATTTCTTCTTTGGAGAAGTGTCTGTTAAGCTCCTCTGCCCATTTCTTAATTGGATTATTTGCTTTTTGTTTGTTAAGGTTTTAAGTTTTTTATATATTTTGGATGTCAACCCCTTATCAGATACGTCATTTATGAATATATTCTCCCATACTGTAGGATGTCTTTTTGTTCTACTGATGGTGTCCTTTGCTGTACAGAAGCTTCTCAGCTTCATATACTTCCACTTGTTCATTTCTGCTTTTGTTTCCCTTGCCCCGGGGAGATATGTTCATGAAGAAATTGCTCATATTTATGTCCAAGAGATTTTTGCCTATGTTTTTTTCTAAGAATTTTATGGTTTCATGACTTACATTCAGGTCTTTGATCCACCTTAAGTTTACCTTGTGTATGGGCCTAGACAGTAGTCCAGTTTCATTCTCTTACATGTAGCTGTCCAGTTTTCCCAACACCAGCTGCTGAAGAGGATGTCATCTCCCCATTGTATATCCAAGGCTCCTTTATCAAATATTAATTGACTGTATATGTTTGGGTTAATGTTTGGATTTTCTATTCTGTTCCACTGGTCTGTGGGTCTGTTTTTGTGCCAATACCAAATTGTCTTGATTACTGTGGCTTTGTAGTAGAGCTTGAAGTCAGGGAGCATAATTCCCTCTGTTTTATTCCTCCTTCTCAGGATTGCTTTGGCTATTCAGGGTCTTTTGTGGTTCCATATGAATTTTAGAATTATTTGTTCCAGTTCATTGAAGAAAGGTGTTGGTAGTTTGATAGGGATTGCATTGAATCTGTAGATTGCTTTAGGTAGTATAGCCATTTTGACAATATTTATTCTTCCTAGCCAAGAGCATGGGATGCATTTCCATTTGTTAGTGTCCTCTTTAATTTCTCTTAGGGGTGTCTTCTAGTTTTCAGAGTACAGGTCTTTCACTTCCTTCATTAGGTTTATTCCTAGGTATTTTATTCTTTTTGATGCAATTGTGAATGGAACTGTTTTTCTGATTTCTCTTTCTGTTAGCTCATCGTTAGTGTATAGGAAAGCAACAGATTTCTGTGTGTTAATTTTGTATCCTGCAACTTTGCTGAATTCAGATATTAATTCTAGTAGTTTTGGAGTGGAGTCTTTAGGGTTTTTTATGTACAGTATCATGTCATCTGCAAATAGTGACAATTTGACATCTTCTTTACCAATCAGGATGCCTTTTATGTCTTTGTTTTGTCTGATTGCTGTGGCTAGGACCTCCAGTACTATGTTGAATAACAGTGGAGAGAGTGGGCATCCCTGTCTTGTTCCCAATCTTAGATGAAAAGCTTTCAGCTTCTCACCGTTAAGTATGATGTTAGCTGTGAGTTTGTCGTATATGGCCTTTCTGATGTTGAGGTACTTGCCGTCTATACCCATTTTGTTGAGAGTTTTAATCAGGAATGGATGCTGAATTTTGTCAAATGCTTTTTCAGCATCTATGGAAATGATCATGTGGTTTTTGTTCTTCTTTTTATTGATGTGGTGGATGATGTTGATGGATTTTCGTATGTTGTACCATCCTTGCATCCCTGGGATGAATCCCACTTGATCATGGTGTATGATCCTCTTGATGTATTTTTGAATTCGGTTTGCTGATATTTTGTTGAGTATTTTTGCATCCATGTTCACCAGGGATATTGGTCCATAGTTTTCTTTTTTGGTGAGGTTTTTGCCTGGTTTTGGTATTAGAGTGATGCTGGCTTCATAGAATGAGTTTGGAAGTATTCCCTCCTCTTCTATTTTTTTGAAAACTTTAAGGAGAATGGGTGTTACTTCTTCTCTATATGTCTGGTAGAACTCAGAGGTGAATCCATCTGGTCCGGGGGTTTTGTTTTTGGGTAGTTTTTTGATTACCGCTTCCATTTCGTTGCTGGTGATTGGTCTGTTTAGTTTTTCTGTTTCTTGCTTGGTCAGTCTTGGAGGGTTGTATTTTTCTTAGAAGTTGTCCATTTCTTCTATGTTTTCCATCTTGTTAGCATATAGATTCTCATAATATTCTCTTATAATTCTTTGTATTTCTGTGGGGTCCATCGTTATTTTTCCTTTCTCATTTCTGATTGTGTTGATGTGTGTAGATTCTCTTTTTCTCTTAATGAGTCTGGCTCGGGGTTTATCTATTTTGTTTATTTTTTCAAAGAACCAGCTCTTGGTTTCATTGATTTTTTCTACTGTTTTGTTCTTCTCAATTTTATTTATTTCTTCTCTGATCTTTATTATGGCCCTCCTTCTGGTGACTTTGGGCCTCATTTGTTCTTCTTTTTCCAATTTCAGTAATTGTGTCTTTAGACTATTCATTTGGAAATGTTCTTCCTTCTTTAAATAGGTCTGGATTGCAATATACTTTTCTCTTAGAACTACCTTTGCTGCGTCCCACAGAAGTTGTGGCTTTGTGTTGTTGTTGTCATTTATCTCCATATATTCTTTGATTTCTGTTTTGATTTGGTCGTTAACCCATTGATTAATTAGGAGAATGTTGTTAATTCTCCATGTATTTGTAAGCCTTTTTGGTTTCTTTCTAAAATTTATTTCCAGTTTTATACCTTTGTGATCTGAGAAGGTGGTTGGTAGGATTTCAATATTTTTGAATTTACTGAGGTTCTTTTTGTGGCCTAGTATGTGGTCTATTCTGGAAAATGTTCCATGTCACTTGAGAAGAATGTGTATCCTGTTGCTTTTGGGTGCAGAGTTCTGTAGATGTGTTAGGTTCTAGTGTGTTGTTCAGTGCCTCTGTGTCTTTACTTATTCTCTGTCTGGTTGATCTGTCCTTTGGAGTGAGTAGTGTGTTGAAGTCTCCTAAAATGAATGCATTGCTGTCTATTTCCTCCTTTAATTCTGTTAGTATTTGTTTCACATATTCTGGCACTCCTGTGTTGGGTGCATATATATTTATAATGGTTATATCTTCTTGTTGGACTGACCCCTTTATCATTATGTAATGTCCTTCTTTATCTCTTGCTACTTTCTTCATTTTGAAGTCTATTTTGTCTGATACAAGTACTGCCACACCTGCTTTTTTCTCCTTGTTGTTTGTGTGAAATATCTTTTTCCATCCCTTCACTTTTAGTCTGTGTATGTCTTTGGGTTTGAGGTGAGTCTCTTGTAAGCAGCATATAGATGGTCTTGCTATTTTATCCATTCTGTTACTCTGTGTCTTTTGATTGGTGCATTCAGTCCGTTTACATTTAGGGTGATTATTGATAGATATGTACTTATTGCCATTGCTGGCTTTAGATTCGTGGTTACCAAAGGGTCAAGGGTTGCTTCTTTACTATCTAACAATCTAACTTAACTTTCTTGTTAAGTTATTGTAAACACCGTCTGATGTTTCTTTATTTCTCTCCCTTCTGATTCTTCTTCCTCCATTCTTTATATACTAGGTGTTTTATTCTTTGCCTTTAGTTAGTATTTGGATGGTCTGCTTTCTTTGCTATGATTTTATTTTCTCTGGTGACAGCTTTTTAGCCTTAGGGGTGCTTCCCTCTAGAGAAGTCCATTTAAGACATCCTGTAGTGGTGGTTTATGAGAGGCAAACTCTCTCAACTTTCGTTTGTCTGGAAATTGTTTAATCCCTCCATCATATTTAAATGATAATTGTGCTGGATACAATATTCTTGGTTCAAGGTCCTTCTGTTACATAACGTTAAATATATCATGCCATTCTCTTCTGGCCTGTAAGGTTTCTGTTGAGAAGTCTGATGTTAGTCTGATGGGTTTTCCTTTGTAGGTGATCTTTTTTCCCTCTCTCAGTGCCTTTAATACTCTGTCTTTATCTTTGGTCTTTGCCATCTTAATTATTATGTGTCTTGGTTTTGTCTTCCTGGGGTCCCTTATGTTAGGAGATCTGTGGGCTTCCGTGGACTGTGAGACTATTTCCTTCCCCAGCATGGGAAAATTTTCAGCAATTATTTCTTCAAAGACACTTTCTATCCCTTTTTTTTCTCTCCTCTTCCTCTGGTACTCCTATAATGTGAATATTGTTCCGTTTGGATTGGTCACACAGTTCTCTTAATATTTTTTCATTCCTAGTGATCCTCTTATCTCTCTCTGCCTCAGCTGCTCTGTATTCCTGTTCTCTGATTTCTATTCCCTTAACAGTCTCTTGCATCTCGTCCAGTCTGCTGCTTAGCCCGTTGATGGCTTGTCTCATTTCTGCATTATCTTTCCTGACTTCCCTCACTTCCTCCCTCAGCTCTTGCATATTTCTCTGTAGATCCATCAGCATGGTTATGACTTTTATTCTGAATTCTTTTTCAGGAAGACTGTGCATTTCCATCCCTTCAGGCTCCCTCTCTGGTGTTGTCTGGTTGATTTTACTCTGGATCATATTCCTCCGTCTTTTCATGGCTATAGAAGTGGTCGCTGGTAGTTGTCACGTATGTCAGCTGGGGTCTTTAAGACTTTAAAAAGAGAAAAAAAAAGAAAGAAAGAAAAAAAAAAAAGAAAAGAAAAAACAAAACAAAACAAAACAAAAAACCAACCCCCCCCCCTAAAAATGCCCACCGGGAGTAGATTCTGTGGGGATGCTGTAGGTGGCACCATTGCCCCACTATTCCACAGCTGTGGCCGCTCCACTCCACAGGGCCCTTTATAGCTCTGGCTGTGGTGGGAAGGAATGGGAGGCTGTTGATCTCTTTGGGAATTCGATGTGCAGCCACCCTTTCCCAGTCGCCAGCTAAGGTGTCCGAAACTCCCCAGGACTCCCAGCCTGCCTGTCCTGTCTCTTTAAGACTGCTAAAGAAAGCGAGTGCTTTTCTTTTTTTTTTCCTTCCAGGAGCTAGCTTCCTGGCGCGTTCCCTGCTCAGATGCTGCACCCTTCTGTGTCTCCAATCTCCGCTACACCATGCGATATGTGTCGGCGCTCCCCGTGCAGATTACCGGGGCTGGTTATTTCGCGGGGTGTACTTCCACTCCCTCCCAGCTCTGAATCCTCTCCTCCCGCCAGTGCGCGGGGGTGGGTGAGTGCTCGGGTCCCGCCAGGTCGCGGGTGCGTATCTTTCCCGCCTCACGGTGTGCCATGTCCTCTCAGGTGTAGCTGCACGCTGTGCGCTTTCTGGTGTATTCTGGTCTCTCTTTTAGGAATAGTTGTATTTGCTGTATTTTCATAGTGATATATAGTTTTGGGGGGAGATTTCTGCCTCCCTGCTCACGCCGCCATCTTCCTGGAAGTCCTCAGGTGCTCTTTATGCCCTCCTGGGTCCTCAGAACGTACACTGCCGACCATTCCCACAGTGGGAACCATTCCCAGGGATAAAGCCTTGAAAAAGCAGTGTGTTGAGACCATCTGGTATGCATGACTGAGCCAGGGCAAGGCCTCGCTATATAAACTTTGAAGATTCTGGCAGGTGGGTATAGAGATCTACTGGCCTTGCATCTGCCCAAGATAAGCCTCGTATATAAATTCCCTTGCTTGTTAAACCTGCAGCCTACCAATTTGGAGTGGTCTGCCTCTTTCTTCTGTCTCTCCATGGATATATATAGGCCAGTTTATGAACCAACACGGGTACTTCTATTTTAGAGAAAATATTGAAGGAAGACCTCTGTGATGGAGTAATAGGTGAGCACACACTAGAAAGAGCTGAAGGAGTAAACTATGTGGGAAAACATTCAGAGACAGTCGCCCTGACAGGAAAAGTCCTCAGGCAGCACATACTCAGAGAGACATTTGAGTGTGAGCAAATAAGGCCAGAGAGGTCAGGAGGGACCCGAGCAGTGAGAGGGCTTGGATCTTACACCAAAGTGTTAGAAAGTTGGGGCAGTGCTTTCAGCAGGGTGTAACGTGATCAGATTAATATTTTGGGAGGATCTCTCTGGCTGCTGTGCAGAAAATAGCTGCTGACTCAGGAGTACAAGAGTTTCCAATGCTATTGCCATAATCCACAAGGGAGATGTGACTGTGGGGCCTTGGAAATGACTTTTTAAAAGGGCAATCTGAACTGCAGCTGTAAAAAATCAGAACATCCTGATCTCAGGGAGGGATCTTTTGGAGTTACATAGAAGGAAGACCAATAGGTCTGTCCTTGATGGATTTGAGAATAACTGACAACTGTGAAATGAGCTTCTGGAATGAGGACAGTGGAATGGCCAAATGTAACTAAATGCAACTGTATAAGCCCAGACATTTAAGGATATGTATAATTGTACTGGAATAAGCATCAATTCATTGTAAGAGGCTAGTAAATAGCAGACAGAAGGATAAATGGAAGGTAGCCTCCTAAGACCGATTATGCATATTTCCCATATTTGTCTCTAGAATCCCTCTTTTTTTTTTTTTTTGTCTATTTTAGACAGGTTCTCTTGTTTGATGGTGGCCTACCCTTTCACACTTTAATTCTTGTCACTTGCACTGTAGCTCTCTAAAAAGCATCAAAGTTCAGAAAACCCATGTTTACTGTTCCAGCACTATAGGACATGTTTTCTGATAGCAGGCAGATATATAGATGGATATGCTGCAGATTAAGAGATGCAAGTCTTTGGCCAGCCATAGCACAGAAAAGACACACATTCTGTAGGAAAGGCTGTTGGCTCAGGTCTCACATTGTACTGGGCATTTCAGAAGTGTTAGAACTTGTATTTAAGAATGCCTCCCAATATAATTACTATTTTAGATCACATTATTTCATATGCAAGAGGTACTGACACCTGCATGCCACTGAGGTTGTGTCAGAGCCTTAATATTAGATGAAGTGAACTATAGTGTCAGATGTACTGGCAACCTAGATTTTTATCTTGAATCCAGAGCCCATCTTCCTGTGTCATCATGCACAAACACCAGTGACTTGACTTTTCTAAGCCTCAATTCCCTCATTTAAATAATAATCTGGATCAAATGGCCCAGAATGTCCTTTCCTGCTCTAGCTTTCTGTCTTTTGGTTGAACACAATCTTGTGGTAGGCTTAAATATCAAATATTGATTTGCTTTTTTTCCCTCTGTGTATTTCCATTCTCCTTTTTACAGTAACAGCCATATTCTCTGTCTCAGCCCACATTGAAATTGAAACAAAGAGCTATAAGGGACATTTCTTAAAGGCTTTCAGACTGGGTTTCCCCTCTAAGAAACCAGGTAAGGCTGAATGCTATGGTATGAATGTTTGTGTGTCCCCAGAATTCATATGTCAAAATCCTAATTCCCAGTGTAATTGTATTAGTAGTATTAGAAGGTGTGGTTTTAAGAGGTGATTGTCATGTGGACAGAGCACTCATGATTTATAGTAATGCCCATATCAAAGAGGCCTCTTCCACCATACAGAGACCGGAGAAGTCAGAAGTCTGTGACCCAGGAGAGGCTCCTCACCTAACTGTCTGGAACCCTGGTCTGAGCCTTCCAGCCTCCAGAACTGTGAGAAATAAATTCCTGTTGTTTTTAAGTCACCCAGTGAGGATTATGTTGTTATAGCTGCCCGAACAGACCAAGATACTGAGTCTGGGTGAAGGGAAAGTGGAGAAAAGAGTTGCAGCTGTATGGGAGAAAGCCTGATAGGAGGAACAAAAATAATTCAGCCTGGAGTATGTGGGGTTGGAGGGAAAAGGACAATTTTTCATGTTAGGCTGAAAGTGGAGAAGTAGGAACTCTAATTTTGAGATGTCTTCTTGTGTGGGTTCCTGCTTCTTCCACTGAATCTATCCATCTACTTTAGATAGTCTACCATTCAACCATTCTGTACATAGGTAATTTCCCCTTCTGACCTGGGCTTGATCATATTGTCTGCAGAGAGAAACCTGAGGGAAAGCACTGTCTCCTCTTCAGGTGAAATGAACAGTGTAGTTGGGAATTTCTATCGGGCAAGGCAGCAGTGGATATAATGTATGTTACAATCCCTCTCTTAAGGGAAAAGAAACAGAAGAAAGACTAGGAAATGAACAACTTAGTATAAGATATTTATATAAACTACAAATAATTGAAACATTATTTGAATACACAAAGATATCAGAGTAAATTGGGGGCAGGGGGCTGCTTTGAAATGGTATGAGTCTAAATTAACCACTTAGTAATTGTATGACCTCTGCCAGTAACTTCACTTCTTTCAACCTCAGTTTTCTCATTTACAAAATGAGGGAATTGGAATTGACAATCTCTGGGGTCCCTTTTAGTTGTGATAATTTCTGGTGAACAGGATCTGATAAGGTATGGTCTATAAAGATGGGAATGGTTTAAATGTATTGCTCCTGAATTCAGTTATTCTGGGTATTTATTTTCTTCTAAGTTGAATTAAAAGTAAAATTCTTAGTAATGTAGAGCAGTTCCAGGAAGATGGCGGTGTGAGCAGGGCGGCAGAAATCTCCTCCCAAAACTATATAAATCTATGAAAACACAGCAAACACAGCTATTCCTAAAAGAGAAATCGGAGCACACAGGAAAGTGCACAGCGTGCAGCCACACCTGGGAGGACTCAGCACCCCGCGAGGCGGGTAAGACACAGAGCTGCGACCCGGCAGCACCCGAAAACTCACCCAGCCCAGTGCGCCAGCGGGAGGAGAGGATTCGGAGCCGGGAGGGAGTGGAAGAGCAGGTCTGCGAAATAACCAGCCCCGGTGGTCTGTGCCGGGAGCGCTGACACACATCGCGCGGTGCATCAGACATTGGAGATGCAGAAGCTGCAGGTTTTGAGCCAGGAAGGCGCCAGGACCGTGCAGCCAGTGCCCAGGGACAAGAGAAAAGCGCGCGCCATTTGTAGCGGTCTCAGAGAGGCGGGGGGGCCCAGCGAGGGAACAACATCGCCCCGGCGGGCTCAGCCCTGCAGGCTGGAAGTCCTGGGGAACTTCGGTCCCCTTCGCTAGTGACAGAGAGAAGGGAGCAACCACGCCGGAACTTTATACAGAAAACAATAGCGTCCCATTCATTCCTGCCCCGCCCAGACCTACAAAAAAAGCGGTGCGGCCGCGGCTGCGAATTAGTGGAGCAACAGCGACACCTACAGCACGCTTAGAGAATCCACTCCAGGTGGGCTTTTTTTTTGCTCCTTTGTGTTATTTCTTGCTTTTTTTTTTCTCATCTGTTTTATTTCTTGCCCTTTTTTTTCTTTTTTCACCTTCCTTTTCTTTCATTTCTTTCTTTCTTCCTTCTCTCTTTTCTTTCTCTTCCTTCTTTTTTTGGCTAGCTTGTTTTTTTTGGTGGTGCTTTTTTTTTCTTTTCTTTTTAAACCTTAAAGAGCCCAGCTGACATACGTGGCACCTGCCAGCGACCACTCCTGTCAACATGACAAGACAGAAGAATATGATACAGACAAAAATCACCAAGATCCAGAGCCCCTCTGAGAAGGAATCTGAAGGGATGGAAATGCAGCATCTTCCTGAAAAAGAATGCAGAATAAAAGTCATAACCATGCTGATGGATCTACAGAGAAATATGCAAGAGCTAAGGGAGGAAGTGAGGGAAGCCAGGAAAGATAATGCAGAAATGAGACAAGCCATCGACAGGCTCAGCAGCAGACTGGACGAGATGCAAGAGACTGTTAATGCAATAGAAATCAGAGAACAGGAATACAGAACAGATGAGGCAGAGAGAGATAAAAGTATCTCTAGGAATGAAAGAATATTAGGAGAACTGTGTGACCAATCCAAAAGGAACAATATTCGCATTATAGGAGTACCAGAGGAAGAAGAGAGAGAAAAAGGGATATAAAGTGTCTTTGAAGAAATAATTGCTGAAAAATTCCCCATGCTGGGGAAGGAAATAGTCTCGTAGTCCATGGAAACCCACAGATCTCCTAACACAAGGGACCCCAGAAGACAACACCAAGACACATAATAATTAAAATGGCAAAGATCAAAGATAAGGACAGAATATTAAAGGCAGCTAGAGAAAGAAAAACGATCACCTTCAAAGGAAAACCCATCAGACTAACATCAGACTTCTCAACAGAAATCTTACAGGATAGAAGAGAATGGCATGATATATTTAACGCAATGAAACAGAAGGGCCTCGAACCAAGAATACTGTATCCAGCACGATTATCATTTAAATAGGATGGAGGGACTAAACAATTTCCAGAGAAGCAAAAGCTGAGAGAAATTGCCTCCCACAAACCACCTCTACAGGACATCTTAAAGGAACTACTGTAGAGGGAAGCACTCCTAAGGCTAAAAAGCTGTCACCAGAGAAAATAAAATCATAGCAAAGAAAGCAGACCATCCAAAACTAACTAAAGGCAAAGAATAAAACACCTAGTATATAAAGAATGGAGGAGGACGAATAAGAAGGGAGAGAAATAAAGAAACATCAGACTGTGTTCACAATAACTTAACAAGAAAGTTAAGTTAGATTGTTAGATAGTAAAGAAGCAACCCTTGAACCTTTGGTAACCACGAATCTAAAGCCAGCAATGGCAATAAGTACATATCTTTCGATAATCACCCTAAACGTAAATGGACTGAATGCACCAATCAAAAGACACAGAGTAACAGAATGGATAAAAAAGCAAGACCCATCTATATGCTGCCTACAAGAAACTCACCTCAAACGCAAAGATATCCCCAGAGATGGAAAAAGATATTTCATGCAAATAACAAGGAGAAAAAAAGCATGTGTTGCAGTACTTGTATGAGACAAAATAGACTTCAAAACGAAGAAAGTAGCAAGACATAAAGAAGGACATTACATAAAGATAAAGGGGTCAATCCAACAAGAGGATATAACCATTATAAATATCTATGCACCCAACACAGGAGCACCACCATATGTGAGACAAATACTAACAGAATTAAAGGAGGAAATAGACAGCAATGCATTCATTTTAGGAGACTTCAACACACCACTCACTCCAAAGGACAGATCAATCAGACAGAAAATAAGTAAAGACACAGAGGCACTGAACAACACACTAGAACAGATGGACCTAACAGACATCTACAGAACTCTACACCCAAAAGCAACAGGATACACATTCTTCTCAAGGGCACATGGAACATTTTCCAGACTAGACCACATACTAGGCCACAAAAAGAACTTCAGTAAAATCGAAAATATTGAAATTCTACCAACCAACTTCTCGGATCATAAAGGTATTAAACTAGAATTAAATTTTAGAAAGAAAACAAAAGGGCTCACAAATACATGGAGACTTAACAACATTCTCCTAATTAATCAATGGGTTAACAACCAAATCAAAACAGAAATCAAAGAATATATGGAGACAAATGACAACAACAATACAAAGCCACAGCTTCTATGGGATGCAGCAAAGGCAGTTCTAAGAGGAAAGTATATTGCAATCCAGGTCTATCTAAAGAAAGAAGAACATTCCCAAATGAATAGTCTAAAGACACAATTACTGAAATTGGAAAAAGAACAACAAATGAGACCCAAAGTCACCGGAAGGAGGGCCATAATAAAGATCAGAGAAGAAATAAATAAAATTGAGAAGAATAAAACAATAGAAAAAAATCAATGAAACCAAGAGCTGGTTCTTTGAAAAAATAAACAAAATAGATAAACCCCTAGCCAGAGTCATTAAGAGAAAAAGAGAATCTACACACATCAACAGAATCAGAAATGAGAAAGGAAAAATCGCGATGGATCCCACAGAAATACAAAGAATTATAAGAGAATATTATGAGAATCTATATGCTAACAAGCTGGAAAACCTAGAAGAAATGCACAACTTTTTAGAAAAATACAATCTTCCAAAACTGACCAAACAAGAAACAGAAAAACTAAACAGACCAATCACCAGCAACGAAATGGAAGCGGTAATCAAAAAACTACCCAAGAACAAAACCCCCGGACCAGATGGATTCACCTCTGAGTTCTAACAGACATATAGAGAAGAAGTAACACCCATTCTCCTTAAAGTTTTCAAAAAAATAGAAGAGGAGGGAATACTTCCAAACACATCCTATGAAGCCAGCATCACTCTAATACCAAAACCAGGCAAAGACCTCACCAAAAAAGAAAATTACAGACCAATATCCCTGATGAACGTAGATGCAAAAATACTCAACAAAATATTAGCAAACCGAATTCAAAAATACAACAAGAGGATCATACACCATGATCAAGTGGGATTCATCCCAGGGATGCAAGGATGGTACAACATTCGAAAATCCATCAACATCATCCACCACATCAACAAAAAGAAGAACAAAAACCACATGATCATCTCCATAGATGCTGAAAAAGCATTTGACAAAATTCAGCATCCATTCTGATTAAAACTCTCAATAAAATGGGTATAGACGGCAAGTACCTCAACATCATAAAGGCCATATATGACAAACCCACAGCTAACATCATACTTAACAGCGAGAAGCTGAAAGCTTTTCATCTAAGATCGGGAACAAGACAGGGATGCCCACTCTCTCCACTGTTATTCAACATAGTACTGGAGGTCCTAGCCACAGCAATCAGACAAAACAAAGACATACAAGGCATCCAGATTGGTAAAGAAGAAGTCAAATTGTCACTATTTGCAGATGACATGATATTGTACATAAAAAACCCTAAAGACTCCACTCCAAAACTACTAGAATTAATATCTGAATTCAGCAAAGTTGCAGGATACAAAATTAACACACAGAAATCTGTTGCTTTCCTATACACTAATGATGAACTAACAGAAAGAGAAATCAGAAAAACAATTCCATTCACAATTGCATCAAAAAGAATGAAATACCTAGGAATAAACCTAACGAAGGAAGTGAAAGACCTGTACCCTGAAAACTACAAGACACTCCAAAGAGAATTTAAAGAGGACACTATCAAATGGAAATGCATCCCATGCTCTTGGCTGGGAAGAATAAATGTTGTCAAAATGGCTATACTACCCAAAGCAATCTACAGATTCAACGCAATCCCTATCAAACTACCAACAGCTTTCTTCAATGAACTCGAACAAATAATTCTAAAATTCATATGGCACCACCAAAGACCCCGAATATCCAAAGCAATCCTGAGAAGGAGGAATAAAACAGGGGGAATTACTCTGCCTGACTTCAAGCTCTACTACAAAGCCACAGTAATCAAGACAATTTGGTATTGGCACAAAAACAGACCCACAGATCAGTGGAATAGAATAGAAAATCCAAACATAAACCCAAACACATACAGGCAATTAATATTTGATAAGGGAGCCTTGGATATACATTGGGGAGATGACAGCCACTTCAGCAGCTGGTGTTGGAAAAACTGGAGAGCTACATGTAAGAGAATGAAATTGGACTACTATCTAACCCCATACACAAAGGTAAACTCAAGGTGGATCAAAGACCTGAATGTAAGTCATGAAACTATAAAACTCTTAGAAAAAAATATAGGCAAAAAGCTCTTGGACATAAACATGAGCGACTTCTTCATGAACATATCTCCCCAAGCAAGGGAAACAAAAGCAAAAATGAACAAGTGGGACTATATCAAGCTGAAAAGCTTCTGTACAGCAAAGGACACCATCAGTAGAACAAAAAGACATCCTACAGTATGGGAGAATATATTCATAAATGACGTATCCGATAAGGGGTTGACATCCAAAATATATAAAGAACTCATGCACCTCAACAAACAAAAAGCAAATAATCCAATTAAAAAATGGGCAGAGGAGCTGAACAGACAGTTCTCTAAAGAAGAAATTCAGATGCCCAGCAGACACATGAAAAGATGCTCCACATCACTAATCATCAGAGAAATGCAGATTAAAACCACAATGAGATACCACCTCACACCAGTGAGAATGGCCAACATCCAAAACACAAAAAACAGCAAATGTTGGCATGGATGTGGAGAAAAGGGAACCCTCCTACACTGCTTGTGGGAATGCAAATTAGTTCAACCATTGTGGAAAGCAGTATGGAGGTTCCTCAAAAAACTCAAAATAGAAATACCATTTAACCCAGGAATTCCACTCCTAGGAATTTACCCTAAGAATGCAGCAGCCCAGTTTGAAAAAGACAGATGCACCCCTATGTTTATCGCAGCACTATTTACAATAGCCAAGAAATGGAAGCAACCTAAGTGTCCATCAGTAGATGAATGGATAAAGAAGAGTGGTACATATACACAATGGAATATTATTCAGCCATAAGAAGAAAACAAATCCTACCATTTGCAACAACATGGATGGAGCTAGAGGGTATTATGCTCAGTGAAATAAGCCAAGCTGAAAAAGACAAGTACCAAATGATTTCACTCATATGTGGAGTATAAGAACTAAGAAAAAAAACTGAAGTAACAAAACAGCAGCAGACTCACAGAACCCAAGAATGGACTAATAGTTACCAAAGGGAAAGGGACTGGGGAGGATGGGTGGGAAGGGAGGGACAAGGGGGAAGAAAGGACATTACGATTAGCAGATATAATGTTGGGGGGGGGCACGGGGAGGGCTGTACAACTCAGAGAGGACAAGTAGTGACTCTATGGCATCTTACTACGCTGATGGACAGTGACTGTAATTGGGTTGGTGGGGGGACCTGATGAAGCGGGTAGTGTAATCACCCTAATATTACCAATTTAATTGTAGATTAATGATATCAAAATAAACTTATTAAAAAAATTCTTAGTGATGTAAAAATGTTGTGGCTTAAACATAATCAGAGGGTTAAAGGAGGGGTAGAGAGGGAGAGAATATATGAAAATGGCATAAAGGTTGTATTTGAGAGGTGGACCTATGGGATAATCCTTTTCATTCTTTTTATTTCTCAGTACTTTCCAGTTTTACTTTTATTAAACTTGTAATTCTTCAAAACGTATTTGTAACTAAAAATTTCTACAACAGAGAAAGTTACTGATATACTGTGTGTGTGTGTGTATATATATATATATCTGTCTCTGTTTCTCTCTGTGTAATGAAGGCGAGCTGAGATATTTTCTATAGCAATCCAGCTTTTACATTTACAGGTCAGAGTGCCTACTGTGAAGCCTTGGTATCTCTTTCAGACTTAGCCTTGAGCTTAATGATGTTCTTGCCTCCAATGTGAAGGAACACCTTCTGTAATTTTCTTATAGAATTGGTCCTAGGTGAAATTTTTTCCAAAGAAACCTGGTAACAGATTAGTCTTCTTTTTGGTCTGCTCATAGTTTGCTTCTGAGAAGAAGGTAAGTGACTGGAATACATATTTACAAGACCCCTTTGTGCAATAGCAGAGTACCAAATCTTTATGTGGATGCACTTACCTGTACAATGACCTCCTTTCTACATCAGAGTATGCCAGAAAGTTTGCCCTAGCAATTGGCAGCTTCCCTTTCCAGAGACTAGATATAATTGGACAGTTTTCTGTGATTTCTTATTTTCTTCCTTTAGGTGGTCACTCTTGCCAAGACCTCTAGATAGTGTAATATAAACTCAGGGATATTGTTTCCATAGCAGCATGACTCTGTAGTGCACTCATATCAACAATTGTAGCCACTCTTGCCAACTTAAGCTGATACCTTCAGATGAGAACAGATGGCTAAGTAGTCTTCCTACTTCAACTATAGGAATGATCCAGTAAAATCCTCTTTCTTCTCTCCTTCAAAGCTATCCTTGAATTCCAAATTTACTAAGGCATTTTTGATTAAGTGGAAGTGAGATGTGTTGAAAGAGGTGGTTCTTACACAACTGTACAAATACCAGTCTGATCCTTAACCCTATTGCGGTTGTGAATAAACACTGGAAAATGAATGAAGCAGAAAGAGATATGTAATTAACAAACACTCTATAAACAGTATCTGTCTTGCTTCCTCTCTTCTGATGGTGCTATGACCTCTTTGACGGCAAGGCTCTGACCTTTTATACCTAATGTATGGAAGGATTTTTAAAATACTTAGATAAGCTACTTTCAAGTCAAATTACTGGTCTGCTCTGTAACTGAGCATTATAACTCCCTCTTACAGTAACAATGCACCTGCACTAGTTTTCAAAACTATTGGAGTAAATTAGATGTCAAAATTTAGATAAATAATGCCATCAGCTTTTATAATTTGAAGCCTATTTTTTTTGTGTGTGGGGGGGCATTTAATAACATATTTATTCATTATTATGACCAACTGCTTTTCACTACCTTGGGTGCCCTCAAAAAGCCCAGGCCTGAATGTTATCAGTATGGAAATGGACAGCTGTAAAAGCATAACAATCTTGTATATAACTACCTGGTTAGGTCAGTTTGTCCCATGATGTATGCATGAATTATTGAAAAGGAGCTTTAACCTAGAAAAAAGCTACAGGTTTTCTGATAAGGAAAACTTTTAACCATTTTAAAATAACTTTTCCTCAATTAGTCATATAGTCCTGTTCAATTCCTCTTCAGCAGTTTTGGGAATTTTATTGGTGTTGACTCAGATTCAAACATGTATTTACCAAGATGTGATCTCTATCAAAAAGACAAAGCTTTGGAGATCTGGAAAAAGATGGCAGCATGAGAAGTGAGGTGGAAACCTCCTCCCAAAACCAAATAACATGAAAATACAGCAAATACAAAGTGACCCGATGATTGCAACAGACTGCTTACATATTGGGACAAGAGAAGACCTCAAGAAAAGGGTAAAGTAGCAAAGCCACAACCCAGCAGGGCCCAAGCCCTTCCTCCATCCCAGATCACAGGCAGGAGGAAGAGAAATGGAGCAGGAAAGGGAGTAGAAGCCCAGGACTGCTAAACACCCACCTCTGGAGATGTGCTCCACAAGCATGAACCCACACTACATGGTTCTCTGGAGATTAGAGGGGTTGGAAAGCAAAGACAGGGAGAATACTCAGAGATACTGAGATTGCAGCCACTTCAGGAGAATGGGTACCCACAACTGGCCGTGCTGGGACAGAAGAAAGGCAGGCGTTTTGAAAGATTTCCCAACAGAGAGAGGGGTGCTAAAGGGGCAAGTATTACACAGAGCTAGCTGCTCAGGAGAAAGGACAGGTGGACAAAATTGTCCCGACACACTCAGCCCAGCAGGTTGGAACTTTGAGGAGCTTCATCAGGAACTTTCAGGCACTCCATCCATCTGCCTGGCAATGCAGTGACAGCCTGCTGCTCCTTCCTCCTGGCAGGTACAAGTCTGCACACCTGAAGCCCCCAACATTGCACCAGTCCAGCTGGAGGGTGGCACCTACAGGGGTATAATGCAGAGGTTCCTCCCTGCACTGAGCCCACTGGCCCTGGAATTGGAGGCAGGCACTGCAGTGGAAGGAGAAAAGAGATCTTTCCTCCCGGCAGGCACTGGTACTGCAAACCAGTGACCTCCACCATCACTCCAGGTGCTGGGAGGCCCCAGAGAGTAGAGCTTCTGGGCACCAGAGGACATTGCCTACACAAAGTTATTATTCCAGAGTAATCATTAGAGATATGACATGGCTAAAGAATCTTGTGCAAACCAGAATCCCTCAAACATCAGAAAGAGGGCCAAGTGAAACTGAAATTATTAATCTTCTGGATAAAGATTTTAAAATAAAAATCGTAACAGAGCTACACAAAAAATATTCAAGATCTCAGGGAGGACTTAAAGAAAGATAGAAACTTTGAAAAATACAGTATCTGAAATGAAATGTACAATGGAGGGATTTAAAAGCAGATTAGATGAGGCAGAGGAGAGAGTAAATGAAAGAAAAATTAGAGAACAGAAATACAAAGAAGCTGAGGCACAGAGAAAAAGGATCTCTAGGAATGAAAGAATGATAAAAGAACTGTGTGACCAATCCAAATGTAACAATATTCACATTATAGGGGTACCAGAAGAAGAAAGAGAAAAAGGGATAGAAAGTCTCCAGAGGAAATAATTGCTGAACACTTCCCCAGTATGGGAAAGGAAATAGTCTCTCAGGTCATGAAAGTGCAGAGATCTCCCAACACAAGGGACCCCAGGAAGACAACACAAAGGCATAATAATTAAAATGGCAAAGAGCAAGGACAAGGACAGAGTATTAAAAGCAGCCAGAGAGAGAAAAAAGATCATGTATAAAGGAAAGCCCATCAGGCTATCATCAGACTTCTCAGCAGAAACATTACAGGCTAAAAGGGAGTGGCATGATGTATTTAATGCAATGAAACAGAAGGGGCTCCACCAAGAATACTCTACCTGGCAAGATTATCATTTAAATTTGAAGCAGGGATTAAACAATTTCAAAATAATCAACAGTTGAGGGATTTACCTCCCAAAAACTGTCGCTACAGTGAATCTGACTGCTGTAGATGGAAGTGCTACTAAGGCTAAATAGCTGTCATGAGAAAAAATAAAACCACAGTAAAGGAAATAGACCAAATAATTACTAAGCAGTTGCAAAAGTAAATCAAATCCCCACCAAGTCAGTCAATGGATATACAGAGAGTACAGAGTATGACACCTAATATATGAAGTGTGGAGGAAGAATAAAAAGAAGGGAGAAAAAAAGAACTTTTAGATGGTGTTTGAAATAGCATAATAAGCAAGTTAATTTAGGCAGAAAGTAAAGAGCTGCCCTTGAACCTTTGGGAACCATGAATCTAAAGCCTGCAATGGCAATAAGTGCATATCCATTGATAATCACCCTAAATGTAAATGGACTGAATGCATCAATTAAAAGACATAGTTACAGAATGGATAAAAAACAAGACCGATCTATGTGCTGCCTACAAGAGACTCACTTCAAACCCAAAAACAAATACAGACTAAAAGTGAAGGGATGGAAAAAGATTTTTCATGCCAATAATAGGGAGAAAAAGCAGGAGTTGCAGTATTTGTATCAGACAAAATAGACTTCAAAACTAAGAAAGTAATAAGAGACAAAGAAGGACATTACATAATGATAAAGGGGTTAGTCCAACAAGAGGATATAACCAATATAAATATCTATGTACCCAGCATAGAAGCACCTAGAGAATTAAAGGGGGAAATAGAATGCAATGCATTCATTTCAGGAGACTTCAATACACCACTCACTGTAAAGGACAGATCAACCAGACAGAAAATAAGTAAGGAGACAGAGGCACTGAACAACACATTAGAACACATGGGCCTAACAGACATCATCTACAGAAAACTCTACCCAAAAGCAGCAAGCTACACATATCTCTCAAGTGTACATGGAACATTTTCCAGAACAGATCACATACTAGGCCACAAAAACAGCCTCAGTGAATTAAAAAAGACTGAAACTGTGCCAACCATCTTCTTAGACCACAAAGGTATGAAACTAGAAATAAATTATGCAAAGAAAACAAAAAATCCCACAACTCATATAGGCCTAACAACATACTCCTAAATAATCAATGGATGAAAGACCAACTAAAAACAGAGATCAAGTAATATGTGGAGACAAATGAAAATAACAGTTCGATACCCCAAAACCTGTGAGATGAATTGAAAGCAGTTAGAAGAGGAAAGTATATAGCAAAACAGGCATACTTCAAGAAAGAAGAACAATCCCAAATGAACAGTCTAAACTCACAATTAATAAAACTAGTAAGAGAGGAACAAATGAGGCCCCAAGTAAGTAAAAGGAGGGACATAAAGATCAGAGCAGAAATAAATAAAATTGAGAAGAACAAAACAATAGAAAGAATCAATGAAACCAGGATCTGGTTCTTTGAGAAAATAATCAAACTAGATAAACCCCTAGCTGACGTATGAAGAAAAAAAGAGAAGGTACACACATAAACATAATCAGAAATGAGAAAGGAAAAATCATTATGGACACCACAGAAATACAAAGAATTATTAGAGAATACTAAGAAATATTTTATGCTAACAATGGGGTAACCTAGAAGAAATAGACAACTTTCTAGAAAAATACAACCTTCCAAGACTGACCAAGGAAGAAACAGAAAATCTGAAAAGACCAATTACCAGAAATGAAATTGAATTGGTAACCAAAAAAACTACCTAAGAACAAAATCCCTGGACCAGATGGCTTCACCACTGAAGTTTATCAAACATTTAGAGAAGACCTAACATCCATCCTCCTTAAAGTTTTCCAAAAAGTAGAAGAGGAGAGAATACTTCCAAACTCATTCTATGGGGCCAGCATCACTCCAATACCAAAACCAGGCAAAGACACCACAAAAATAGAAAACTACAGACCAATATCCCTGATGAACATAGATGCAAAAATACTCAACAAAATATTAACAAACCAAATTCAAAAATACATCCAGAGGATCCATACACCATGATCAGATGGATTCATCCCAGGGATGAAAGGGTGTAACAGTACTCTAAAATCCATCAACATCATCCACCACATCAACAAAAAGAACAAAAATCACATGATCATCTCAATAGATGCTGAAAAAGCATTTGAAAAAATTCAACATCTATTCATGATAAAAACTCTTAACAAAATGGGTATGGAGGGCAGGTTCCTCAATATAATAAAGGCCATATATCATAAACCCACAGCCAACATCATACTTAACAGTGAAAAGCTGAAAGCTTTTTCTTTAAGATTGGGAACAAGACAAGGATGCCCACTCTCACCACTTTTATTCAATAGAGTACTAGAGGTCCTAGCCACAGCAATTAGACAGCACAAAGAAATAAAAGGCATCCAGATTGGTAACCAAGAAGTTAAACTGTCATTGTTTGCAGATGACATGATATTGTGCATAAAAAACCCTAAAGAATTCATTCCCAAAACTCCTAGATCTAATATCTGAATTCAGCAAAGTTGCAGGATACAAAATTAATACACAGAAATCTGTTTCATTCCTATATACTAACAATGAACTAGCAGAAAGAGAACTCAGGAAAACAATTCCATTCACAATTTCATCAAAAATAATAAAATACCTAGGAATAAAACTAACCAAGGAGGTGAAAGACCTATGAAAACTACAAGACATTCATGAGCGAAATTAAAGAAGACACCAACAAATGGAAATACATCCTGTGCTCATTGACAAGAGGAATTAATATTGTCAAAATGGCCATCCTGCCTAAAGCATTCTACAGATTCAATGCAATCCCTATCAAAATACCAGCAGCATTCTTCAATGAACTAGAGCAAATCATTCTTAAATTCACATGGAACCACAAAGACCCCAAATAGCCAAAGCAATCCTGAGAAGGAAGAATAAAGCTGGGGGGAATACACTCCCTGACTTCAAGCTCTACTTCAAAGCCACAGTAATCAAGACAATTTGGTACTGGCACAAGAACAGACCCCTATATCAATGGAACAGAATAGAAAGCCCAAATATAAACCCAAGAATATATGGCCAATTAACATTCGATAAAGGAGCCATGGATATGCATTGGGGAAATGACATTGGTATTGGCCTCTTCAACAACTGGTGTTGGCAAAACTGGACAGCTACATGTAAGAGAATGAAACTGGATTATTGTCTAACTCTATACACAAAAGTAACTAGAAATAGATCAAATACCTGAATGTAAGTCATGAAACCATAAAACTCTTAGAAGAAAACAGGCAAAAATCTCTTTAATATAAACATGAGCAACTTTTTCCTGAACACATCTGCTTGGGCAAGGGAAACAAAATAAAAGTTTCCCTACGTGGAACTAAAAAGCTTCTGTACAGCAAAGGACACCATCAGCAGAAGAAAAAGGCATCCTACAGTATGGGAGAATATATTCATAAATGACATGTCCAACAAGGGATTAACATCCAAAATATATAAAGAGCTCACATGCCTTAACACCCAGAAAAGCAAATAACCCAATTAAAAAATGGGCAGAGATTCTGAAAAGGGAATTCTCCTAAGAAGAAATTCAGATGGCCAACAGGCACATGAAAAGATGCTCCACATCGCTAATTATTAGGGAAATGCAAATTAAAACCACAATGATATATTACCTCACACCCATTAGTATGGCCAACATCCAAAAGACAAGCAACAACAAATGCTGGCAAGGATGCAGAGAAAGGGGAATCCTCCTACACTGTTGGTGGGAATGTAAATTAGTTCAGTCATTGTGGAAAGCAATATGGAGATTCCTCAAAGAACTTAAAATAGAAATACCATTTGATCCAGGAAATCCACTTCTAGGAATTTATCCCCCTAGAAAACAATATCCCTCATTCAAAAAGACTTATGCACCCCTATCTTTATCACAGTACTATTTACAATAGCCAAGATGTGGAAGCAACCTAAGTGTCCTGTCCATCAGTAGATGAATGGATAAAGAAGATGTCTTACGCAATAGAATATTATTCAGCCATAAGCAAAAAACAAATCCTACCATTGTAATAACGTGGATGGAGCTAGACGGTATTATGCTCAGTGAAATAAGCCAGGTGGAGAAAAACAAGCACCAAATGATTTCACTCATTGGTGGAATATAACAGTAAAGCAAAACTGAAGGAACAAAACAGTAGCAGACTCACAGCCTCTAAGAAGGGACTAGTGGTTTCCAAAGGGAAAGGGTTGGGGAAGGTGGGTGGGAGGGAGGGATAATGGGCGTAAAGGGGCATTATGATTAGCGCACATAATGTAGGAGGGTCACAGGGAAGGCAGTATAGCACAGAGAAGACAAGTAGTGACTCTACAGCATCTTACTAGCTGATGGACAGTGACTGCAGTGGGGTGTCTGGGGGGACTTTATAATATGGGTGAATGTAGTAATCACAATATTGCTCATGTGCAACCTTCATAAAATTATATATCAATGACACCTTAATTAAAAAAAAAAGACAAAGCTTTGGGATCCCTGGACTTGAGGAAGATTTATACAGTGCACGATCGCATGTCCCTAAACCTAAGATGACATATACTTGTTAGTGAATTTCCAAGAAACACAAGAATGGGTCTAGTTTAGATTAAGAGTAATTTATAATAGTTGGGGAATCATTTTTAAAATGTTTTTGCTATTTTAGATGCATTTCTTGTGTTGGTCTAAAGTTCAATGAGAACATTCCTAAAAGCAGTTGGTAATTTGCAATGAGAGAGTAAGTGAAAGAACCTCTTAACATCTCAGGTGAAATAGGATGGGACATTTGTGGTTCTTTCTTGCCTCATTAGTTATCCATTTAACATTTTGTTAATTGTCCCAGAAAAGGGAAATTCAAAGCTAGTGATAACTGTTGTAGTGACTGAAAACTGGCCTCTTGAGCATGCAATTTGGTTTATTATTACTGTTGTTAACGTAATAAGTAAAAGTAATATTTTTACACTGCTATAGAACACATATTCCCAATCTGCATCCTAGACCCACTGGGAGCTCATGAAGCTAGTAATTGTGAATTGTTACAATATTTTATAATAATCTAGTGCAGATACTATTGTAGCTTCTGATTATTTTACTGCATGGTTAAGTTATGTATTTATCTGACTAATGAAAGTAGAGAAATAGGTTGCTTATTGATAAATATATACAGTTTGATTTGGTAGAGATGCTTTTCAAATGATGGTAGTAGTAAGAAATATCTTTAGAGGAGGAAAAATCAGAATATTTTATAGGTAAATAATTCATTTGATTCTTGTGCCCCTATGTGAAGTTGGCAGATAGATATAGTTAGCTCCATTTCTTAGACCAGGGAACTAAAATTTGTTACTCCATTATGTGTTATCTGTCTTTTTAGATTTCATATACTATAGATCTCTCTTTCATAGTTTTTTCATTCCATAAGGACTTTGAAGAAGTCAAAACTTGTTCATAGATAAAATAATGTCAAGTCTCTGTAAGATTATTGTATATTTGCTTAATTTTTGTTCAACATGGAGCTTATAGTCTAGATAATAATAAAAGGTAACCCATATGAAAAGCCACACAA
The DNA here is from genome assembly GCA_032199065.1 of Smutsia gigantea. Lineage (NCBI taxonomy): Eukaryota > Metazoa > Chordata > Mammalia > Pholidota > Manidae > Smutsia > Smutsia gigantea. The sequence continues at coordinate 274,158 of JAVSCE010019758.1, read as the reverse complement.
GATTGAGGTCAATATGGCTTGCCCATTTCCCTCTCATTACAGCTTCAATGACATCAGACCAATAACTTGAGAGATCCTACTCAAATACCAAAAATGAAAACAATGCAAAGAATTCTAACAAAAAGGATAGGCTAAGGCAACAGATGACCGAGACAAATGAATGATCCAGACACTATGAATTGGCTGGAAGGGAAGGGTCATCGTAAGTGCTAAGGAGTAATCATAATTCATATTAAGGAAGAAGTTTTTTGGATATAAGCTTAGCCTTGAATGATTGGTCTACGGTAAGGAGAAAAGAAGACAGAAAAAGACATTTCTTTTTCTGTCAACTTTGTCAGGTGGCATGTCCTTTTATTATAAGATATTAACATTTCAATATGTTCTGATGTCATGTTTTTGCCATTTTTTTAACTTGGAAAAAGTATGCAAAGGTAAAAGTAATTTGGAAAGAAATAATTAAATGTGCAAGGGATGAAAATTTTAGAACAGATAAAGAAGGATGAAATTTTTTATCATATCCTTACCCTCACCCTACCAACTACCAACAGAGAGCCAAGGAAGAACTGAACCATTTGTATCACATGTGTTAAGATCAAACTGGGTTCAGATCTTCAGATCTCACACTCCCTTAAGCAACAGAAACAGCAAAGAGAGAAAGCCCAGGTCAGAGAGAGCTGTTACATAAGGGATAGCAAAGAACATGAGAGGGGAGCAGAGGAGATAGAAATCTAGTGAAATGGACCAGAAATATAATCACAGTCCTAACACAAAATTTGGAAGCACAAATCTGCTATACAAAGGTCAGAAGCCAAAACTGGGATGGAATCTGCCTGTCACCAGGTAACAGGTGAATAAGGAATCTGAATCCAGTATGCTCGGTCTATCAGCCTGGCCAGGTGTGAGAACATTCATCAAGCTCTTGATAGACTACAGCACCCATCCATGAGAAATCTCATTTCTGGACATTCAGCGGTCCTTGACCTTGAAAGCAGTTCCAGACCGATAGTCAGTCTAACCTGATAAATGATGATTTGTCATAGAGAAATGCAATTCTCCCACTCCACTATGACCACACACACACACACACACACACACACACACACACACATACACACAGGGCATAAAAATGTATAGCTACATACATGGGAAGACCCATGAATGTGTGACATACTCATTTCACCAGCAAGTCACTGATAACAGTGGTAAGCACTTGATGCAGTCAACATAATTAAAGCTACCAATGCCTGAGCCTATCATGCTCTAAAAGCTCCCAGAGAAATCTAGCTGCCTGACAGCAAGGTGTTCACAGGAGTCCTTGCCAAAGAGTAAGAATACAAATGTATATTATGAATAATGCCTGGAGGTATGGTTGTGTTCTATGCAAAACTACAGCCTGACCAGAGCACCTGGCCAAGGAATACTGGAATGTGCTGAGATTTTATTTAAATATATATTTTTAAGCATGAGATATATCTAAATATATATATCTAATATATATAAATGTGTATCTAAATAACCATGATAATGATATTTTCCATTTTCTCTTTTTATATTACTGTTATTGATTTGTATTCTCTTTCCTCCCAATAAATTGTAAGCAATAAATGAGGACAGTGGTTATGTGTCACATCTCCCTCTTTCCTAGGCATCTATCACAATTCTCTTTCTCTCACTCACTGATATGTGATCAATGACTGCTTGTGTCTTGATTTATTCAGAGTCTCCTTCATTCCTGAAATAATTAAAATAAAATAAGTATGTGTGACACTTAATGTTGGTAAGAATGAATTATTTCTACAACCAAAAGTAAGCTTATATGTATTTTATAGATGGGTAAATATAGGCATCTGTTTGTTAACAAAAGTGTTAAATTGGGATTCCGTTTTTGTTGTTGTAAACATTTTTTGGTTCTGAGGTACCTAGATTCTTTATGCATTCTGACATTAGAGTGACAACTATTTCTGTATATTTTTGTGTTTCAGGAAAAGATCTCTTCTCAGCCATACTTACTCCACTGATCAATTGCCCATCACTCTGTTTCCTCTATTCTGACTGAGGTCCACTGATTGGTAGATTCCCTTAGCACACCATGATCTCCCATAAGCTAAATTATACGTTTATCAAATGTCAAGTATTTTCCCAAACATGTTTATGCTTTATATGCTATTGTAATTACATAATTCAACTAATAACTATTTAAAACAATGGGAACAAAAGAAAAAGTTGGTATTGAAAGCTTTAGACGTATTTGTTAAAGTAAATTAAGAAGTGCTGTTGAATTTGGTGAGGATTGGGCAACTCTAAAAGACTCAAAGAAAATTGTAAGTCTGGAAGAAATTCCATACTCAAGATTTTTCACAGGTATAAGGTTTTAAAAGAAAGATAATAGGCCTATTCAAAGGAAAGGCCTTAGGCTTACAGTAAAATTGTGGTAAATAAATGTACATTTGTAACCTTTAACTTAAAGTGTTGAAGGTGCTTACATATTTTTAGAAAAATAATGATCCTTCTTTTTTTATATTTTAAACTTCCTTTCCTTTTTTATTTTATTTTATTTTGGTATCATTAATCTACAATTACATGAGCAACATTATGGTTACTAGACTCCCCCCATCATCAAGTCCCTCCCACCAACCCCATTACAGTCACTGTCCATCAGCATAGTGAGATGCTATAGAATCACTACTTGTCTTCTCTGTGTTGTACAGCCCTCCCCGTGCCCCTCCAACATTACATCTGCTAATCGTAATGCCCCTTTTCCCCTTGTCCCTCCCTTCCCACCCATCTTCCCCAGTCCCTTTCCCTTTGGTAACTATTAGTCCGTTCTTGGGTTCTGTGAGTCTGCTGCTGTTTTGTTCCTTCAGTTTTTTTCTTTGTTCTTATACTCCACAAATGAGGGAAATCATTTGATACTTGTCTTTCTCTGCCTGGCTTATTTCACGGAGCATAATACCCTCTAGCTCCATCCATGTTGTTGCAAATGGTAGGATTTGTTTGCTTCTTATGGCTGAATAATATTCCATTATGTATATGTACCACATCTTTATCCATTCATCTACTGATGGACACTTCTTAATAGACTTTTAAAAACTGACTTACTCTAGGATGACTGGATATAGAGCTTCTGGTCTTTATTGGCCCTTGAATTTGTTTAGTTTCAAAGAGTAGTTATTTCTTATTCAGATAGTTCAGAAGATTCTCTCAAAACTGCAACTTCAGTGCATTCACTCATTTATTCATTTATTCATTTTATTGTGACTTTATGCTTAAAACAATACATAGTGATGCAGTGGCTATATTCAGTAGTGTACTCTTTACCCTCAGCGAGCTTGCAGTTGAATAGGAAGGTATACTACCTGTACATACAACCATAGTCAATTATTTATAAGTTATACAAAGCAAAGCATGGGCTTACTTCCAGATGTACAGATGAAAGACTCATTTCTTTATTCAATAGATATTTTTAGACACATATTTTAGGTAGCAGGAACTATGCTTAGCTTCAAGGATATAGTGGTGAACAAGACAGGCAAGTCCTTGCCTTGTATCTGAGAAGATGCTCCTTTGAATGTAAAGTAGAATTTCTACAGGTAGACACAGGGTTTGAAGAAAAAAAATGATGGGGTAGGTGGGTGGCATGAGCAAAAGCAGGAAGAAGCTCAGGATTTTTTGAGGTATTGGTGCATAATTTGGCTAGAGGATGAGTTATCCATGGAAATGTAAGGGACAGATAATGATGAAAATGTATTCAGTCTTTTCATGTGAAGACAGTTCTTTGAAAATCATCACTGTGCCTTTCTGAGCCTGCTTCCCCATCAATGACGTGCAGACAATGGTCAGGCTCCATGATCACCAAGGTCCTTTAACAGGCCCTCATGTTTTTCTCTTCTGAATTCAAATCCCCCTTTGTGGGCTTTGGAACACAATCAACAGCCGAAAACTTTCCCTCCAAGTTTGATTTGTTCTTAGGCTGTCATCTTTGGCTGGAATTAGAGAGTGAAGATGAAGAAATGGAATTTATAACCAACTGTTTTTAATGCAGGTTGTCAGGTCCTGCTCTGTACTCCATTAATTGCTAAAAGTGCAATATAATGGGAAGGAACAAGAGAGAAGAAGCCAGAAGCCTTTCTAACTCCATTTGGTTCCTATAATTCCTTGTTCTTAAGAGCATGTTTTGCCCCCTTGAGCCTTACATACAAAAGTGTCATCTAGATTTGGAATTTATAGCTTCTCCTTTTATGTTATTTGCTTTTATAGTTCAGGCTTTACAGATTCTAAGACTATGTCTATATAATGCCCAAAAAGATTTATTGGGCAACAAATTTGCTTGGCCATTTGCATCCTAATGGCAAAAGCAATTTCTTCAGCCAGAATAGTTTATTTTCTTTTCAGTTGCAAATGGGGATATTTTAAGGAAAAATAAGTTATTTTGGTTGAAAGGGGAATATTATAACTCCTTATTCTAACACCTGTCAACCTCCTGTCTCAGCAAAAGTCCTTCATTGGTCAGGCTTAATGTCTTAACTCAAATGATCCCAGCCTGTATTATCTAGTCCTTATCTAAAATAAAAGAAACTTCAGAGTTTTCTGTGGGCTTATGTAAAGAGTTTAAGTACTACACTATCTAAAGGAGGGAAAAGAATTTATTTTATGGAAGAGGGTTGGTGTGTACTAGCATGGAGCATTGTATTAGGAATCAGAAGGACAAGGTTGTATATTTTTGGTTTATTTCTATGATGGTGGACACTTGCTTGAGTTTTGGAAGCCCTAGTCTTGCTTGTAGAAATGGAGGGAGAGGGTGGGTTTAGTGAGAGGCAGAGGGGTGGGTGGTAGTGTTTTGAGGTAGTGTCATGGATCAACTTTCATTGAGCACTTAATGTATGTCAGGAATGTTACATATGTTATTTTAATAGATGCAATACCCTAAAAGAAAGAAGTAGAGTTTTAAAAATTTGGGTTATTTCCCCAGGTGGGCTTGGAGATCAACAGGATGTGACTCTCCAGTTGACCCGAGAGCTGGACCTGGGTAACTGTGGGCTCTTCACCCCTTCCCTATCCTTGGAATGTATGTTCTGATGTTCTGCCCTCCATTCCCACAGTGGGAGCAATTTTCAAGGATGCAGTCTTGTGAGAGAGCAATGTGTTGTTGAAACCATCTGGACAGTATGTATCACTGACCCCACCAATGCATGGGTATGGAGATCTACTCCTCTGTGGCCACCCAAGACAAGTCTTGTATGTAAGTTCCCTTGCTTATAAACCTGTTGCCTACCAATCTTGAATGGGCTGCCCCTTTCTTCAGTCCCTCTCCTTGTCCTCTGTGTCTGGGCCATTTTGCAAAACAACACAGGGTCACAGAGCCAATGAGTGGACAGCCCCATATGTAATTGAGGTTCCAGCTGGATTTTTCTTCCATGCTGCACCGCGCTGCCTCATCGATGGTCTCTCCAAGCACTGAAGTTCTTTCTTTGGAGGCTCTTCTGTTTGGTTTCTTGACACACCAAATTCCAGCCTTCCTATAGTTGTAAACTTCTAGTGTGTGATAAGTCAAAGGCAAGAAAACAAACTCCCGCCTTCTGAAAGTTTCTCCATTGCTATATTAATGAGTTTGTGCCCTTGAAGTAGCTTCACAACCATAGGTTTTATCGTTATATGTGCAGTTTCCCACTCTAGGCTTTTTGAGTGGAGTTGTACTTGTTCATTTCTTATGCCCACAAAAATCTGCATTCTTGTTCTTCATTTTCTGATCCCGCATATGTTAATGTAGCCATTTCCACCATCTGTGGAAACTGCTCTGGCAGGCATTGGGACAGTCAAGAGAAACCTCCAGACCAGATTTCAGTTGATTATGGAAGGTATTGTGCATATCACCTTCTCTTGCCTAAATTCAAGTAGTGGGAGTATAATACAGACAGGCAAAAATGGCAGTTGTGTACCACTACAGCATCATACTTCTCTAGTTTAGAGAGGGTGGGTGGGAAACAGCTCTAATATAGGCAACGTAAAAATAGGCAATCCATCTGTTAAATTTTTTTTCCTTTTTTTTGGCTCATTGTTTCAGTATAGCATCCTGTGGAGGGGTCTCTGGACAAAATGCACTTCTACATACATAAAGCTAATTGCAGTTGCAATGAAAGGGGTTTTCTTAGGATTTGCTAACACCTCATAGAAACCTCTGAAAAGTAGTCTGTTTAGAGAGAGTTTTTCTGACTCAGTGTAGCTCTGGGTGGAGGGGGTTACCAGCTCCCGGCAAGTTCACTATGGATTTGACGAGACCAAATAATGACAATGGAACACTGGAGGTAAAAGGGGGCTCATATCAAGCTTTTTTCTCATGGTGGTTACCCGGCTGTCTATAAGCAGCAAGGCCGTCTCTGTCTCTAACACTGGCTCTAGCCTCTGCTTAGGTGCTTCCTCTACTCCACACTCCCCAGTCTCTGCTCTCTTCTCTGGGCTCCACTGTCCTGCTTTCCTCTGCTCTTAGCCCTGGGTCAAACTCTTCTTATATCAGTACTGGCAGTAATGGCTTATTGCCAACATATATACAAGTATGTGCCTGTGCAGTAGGCTAAATATTATCTCATTACACATATACAATGGGTGAGATTAGGATCAGGTGAGAATCCTGGCCATGGAATTTCCGTTTTCCCTACACTCAGTATGTCATGTATTTGGTATGCCTTTCTTCTATTGATTGTATTACTTTATTTTGGGGGCATTAGTACAAAAGCTGTTTTAAAAAAATCCTTCTTATGATTATTCTTAGTTTTATAGGAACATTCCACAGTAAGAGTAGTTTTAGACACAGATATTGCAACCTAAATATTCTTTCCATTCACTGGGAGAGGAACTTGGGGTCTATTGAAATAAAATGTGAAAAGCCAGCTCAGGTATCTCTGGGGTTCTTTTGAGTGGGAGAACACTCATTTTTTTTTTGGCTGATAAGAGAATTTGGAGTCATAGTGAAAGAGAATTGATAAAAGCATCCAGTGCTATTAAATTTTTTTTTTGTTCCTACTCAGAATGCAAGAATACAATTGAAAGGCAGGGGAGAAACAACTTCTAGGAATTCCTTTTGGGTCCTATTGCGACTCATCAGAACCCAAATCTTTGATAGAATCCAAATGACTTAACAGTAATACCAGGGAGCTTCTTAGAGCAAATTACAATCCCATCATGGAGAAATAGAAATGGAAGCTGATGGGCATTATAACATGGAGATTTTGTTGGAGTGGATGGCAGCTGCAGGGAAGGGAATAAAAAGTCCTTAGGTAAAAATCTAGGAGGGGCTTCTATGCCTATGATTATTTTCTTATGTTACATATGGCTTTCTAAGCAAAATCAGCTTTTCAGAGCTATAGTGATGATGCAGGGTCACACCAGTTCCACCTGTTCACACAAATATGTCCACTTCGGTAGGCATGATTTACACCAAGGTTTAAGAAGGACATCACCCACACTTACATAGCTGAAGTTCACAGAATATGGGTCAATTTTTGCATTAAGAAAATTTCGTCAAAACCCACACATGCACAAGTCTTCAAGTTCAATGTTCCTGAATTCTGGCAGTGCATCAGACTGATTTGTGGTCTTATCCCCACCTGAATTAAAACATCTGGGGCCTCCATATCTGCTATTTATAGAATTTCTACAAGTGACTCTACCTAGCCAATTTGAGAACCACTTTTATATGTTATAAAGTGAAGGGTATGGGCAGAAATAGATGGAATAATTTCTTTCCCTTAGAAAAGAATATTTGTGAGAAAAAAAATCATAAGCATATATTACAATTTAAGAAATTTTTGATAAGAATATTTGGGCAGTTGGAGTTCCGGGAAGATGGTGGTGTGAGCAGGGCAGTGGAAATCTCCTCCCGAAACTATATAAATCTATGAAAATACAGCAAATACAACTACTCCTAAAAGACCAGAATTTACAGCACAGCACACAGCCTGCATCAGCACCTGAGAGGACACGGCACCCCACGAGGCAGGTAAGATATGGAGCCGTGACCCAGAGGGCCCCGAGCACTCCCCCAACCCAGTGCACTGGCGGGAGGAGAGGATTCAGAGCTGGGATGGAGTGGAAGCACAGGCCCGCTAAATAACCAGCCTTGGTGATCTGCGCCAGGAGTGCTGACACACATCGCGCGGTGCATCGGATATTGGAGAGGCACAAGGTGCAGGTTTTGAGCTGGGAACGTGCCTGGGTCCATGCAGCCAGCGCCCCGGGACAAGAGAAAGCACGCGCTGTTTTTAGCGGTCTTGGAGAGGAGGGGGGCCCAGGGAGGGAACACGATCGCCCCGGCACGTTCAGCCCATCGGACCGGGAGTCCTGAGGAATTTCGGACCCCTGGGCTGGCAACTGGGAAAAGGTAGCCACACTGAAACTTTACACAGAGAACAACAGTCTCCCATTCGTTCCGCCCCGGCCAGAGCTACAAAGAGCGGTGCGGCCCTGGCTGTGGAATAGTGGAGAAACAGCAACACCTACAACATCCTTACAAAATCCACTCCGGGTGGACTTTTTTTTTTCCCATTCTTTTCTTTCTTTTCTTTCTCTTCCTTCTCTTTTGTTTGTTTGTTTGTTTTTTTTCTTGTTTTTTTTTAAGTCTTAAAGAGCCCGGCTGACGTATGTGGCACCTACCAGCGACCACTTCTATAGCCATGAAAAGACAGAGGCATATGGTACAGACAAAGACCACCCAGACCCAGACCTCCCCTGAGAGGGAACCTGAAGGGATGGAAATGCACAATCTTCCTGAAAAAGAATTCAGAATAAAAGTCATAGCCATGCTGATGGACCTACAGAGAAATATGCAAGAGCTGAGGGAGAAAGTGAGGGAAGTTAGGAAAGACAATGCAGAAATAAGACAAGCCATCAACGGGCTTAGCAGCAGACTGGATGAGATGCAAGAGACTGTTAATGGAATAGAAATCAGAGAACAGGAATACAGAGAAGCTGAGGCAGAGAGAGATAAAAGGATCTCTAGGAATGAAAGAATATTAAGAGAACTGTGTGACCAATCCAAACGGAACAATATTCGCATTATAGGAGTACCAGAGGAAGAAGAGAGAGAAAAAGGGATAGAAAGTGTCTTTGAAGAAATAATTGCTGAAAACTTTGCCTTGCTGGGGAAGGAAATAGTCTCGCAGTCCACAGAAGCCCACAGATCTCCTAAAACAAGGGACCCAAGGAACACAACACCAAGACACATAATAATTAAAATGGCAAAGATCAAAGATGAGGACAGAGTATTAAAGGCAGCTAGAGAGAGAAAAAAAGATGACCTACAAAGGAAAACCCAACAGACTATCATCAGACTTCTCAACAGAAACCTTACAGGACAGAAGAGAATGGCATGATATATTTAATGTAATGAAACAGAAGGGCCTCGAACCAAGAATATTGTATCCAGCACGATTATCACTTAAATAGGATGGAGGGATTAAACAATTTCCAGAGAAGCAAAAGCTGAGAGAATTTGCCTCTGATAAACCACCTCTACAGGACATCTTAAAGGAACTACTGTAGAGGGAAGCATTCCTAAGGCTAAAAAGATGTCACCAGGGAAAATAAAATCATAGCAAAGAAAGCAGACCATCCAAATACTAACTAAAGGCAAAGAATAAAACACCTAGTATATAAAGAATGGAGGAGAAAGAATAAGAAGGGAGAGAAATAAAGAAACATCAGACTGTGTTTACAATAACTTAAGAAGAAACTTAAGTTAGATTGTTAGATAGTAAAGAAGCAACCCTTGAACCTTTGGTAACCACGAATCTAAAGCCAGCAATGGCAATAAGTACATATCTATCGATAATCACCCTAAATGTAAATGAACTGAATGCACCAATCAAAAGACACAGAGTAACAGAATGGATAAAAAAGCACGACCCATCTATATGCTCCCTACAAGAAAGTCACCTCAAATGCAAAGATATACACAAGCTAAAAGTGAAAGGATGGAAAAAGATATTTCATGCAAACAAGGAGAAAAAAGCAGGTGTTGCAGTACTTGTATCAGACAAAATAGACTTCAAAACAAAGAAAGTAGCAAGAGATAAAGAAGGACATTACATAATGATAAAGGGGTCAATCCAGCAAGAGGACATAACCATTATAAATATATATGCACCTAACACAGGAGCACCAGCATATGTGAAACAAATACTAACAGAATTAAAGGAGGAAATAGACAGCAATGCATTCATTTTAGGTGACTTCAACACACCACTCACTCCAAAGGACAGATCAATCAGACAGAAAATAAGTAAAGACACAGAGGCACTGAACAACACACTAGAACAGATGGACCTAATAGACATCTACAGAACTCTACACCCAAAAGCAACAGGATACACATTCTTCTCAAGTGCACATGGAACATTTTCCAGAATAGACCACATACTAGGCCACAAAAAGAACCTCAGTAATTTCAAAAATATTGAAATCCTACCAACCAACTTCTCAGATCACCAAGGTATAAAACTAGAAATAAATTTTAGAAAGAAATCAAAAAGGCTCACAAATACATGGAGAATTAACAACATTCTCCTAATTAATCAATGGGTTAATGACCAAATCAAAACAGAAATCAAAGAATATATGGAGACAAATGACAACAACAATACAAAGCCACAGCTTCTATGGGACGCAGCAAAGGCACTTCTAAGAGGAAAGTATATTGCAATCCAGGCCTATTTAAAGAAGGAAGAACATTCCCAGATGAATAGTCTAAAGACACAATTACAGAAATTGGAAAAAGAAGAACAAATGAGGCCCAAAGTCACCACAAAGAGGAACATAATAAAGATCAGAGAAGAAATAAATAAAATTGAGAAGAATAAAATAAAACAATAGAAAAAAATCAATGAAACCAAGAGCTGGTTCTTTGAAAAAATAAACAAAATAGATAAACCCCTAGCCAGACTTATTAAGAGAAAAAGAGAATCTACACACATAAACAGAAACAGAAATGAGAAAGGAGAAATAATGATGGACCCCACAGAAATACAAAGAATTATAAGAGAATATTATGAGAATCTATATGCTAACAAGCTGGAAAACATAGAAGAAATGGACAACTTCTTAGAAAAATACAACCTTCCAAAACTGACCAAACAAGAAACAGAAAAACTAAACAGACCAATCACCAGCAACGAAATTGAAGCAGTAATCAAAAAACTACCCAAGAACAAAACCCCCGGACCAGATAGATTCACCTCTGAATTCTACCAGACATACAGAGCAGAAATAACACCCATTTTCCTTAAAGTTTTCCAAAAAACAGAAGAGGAAGGAATACTTCTAAACTCATTCATGAAGCCAGCATCACACTAATACCAAAACCGGGCAAAGACCTCACCAAAAAAAAAAAACTACAGACCAATATCCCTGATGAACGTAGATGCAAAAATACTCAACAAAATATTAGCAAACCGAATTCAAAAATACGTCAAGGGGACCATACACTATGATCAAGTGGGATTCATCCCAGGGATGCAAGGATGGTACAACATTCGAAAATCGATTAACATCATCCACCACATCAACAAAAAGAAGAACAAAAACCACATGATCATCTCCATAGATGCTGAAAAAGCATTTGACAAAATTCAGCATCCATTCCTGATTAAAACTCTCAACAAAATGGGTATAGATGGCAAGTACCTCAACATCATAAAGGCTATGTATGACAAACCCACAGCTAACATCATATTTAACAGCGAGAAGCTGAACGGTTTTCATCTAAGATCGGGAACAAGATGGATGCTCACTCTCTCCACTGTTATTCAACATAGTACGGGAGGTCCTAGCCATGGCAATCAGACAAACCAAGAAATACAAGGCATCCAGATTAGTAAAGAAGAAGTCAAATTGTTACTATTTGCAGATGACATGATATTGTACATAAAAAACCCTAAAGACTCCACTCCAAAACTACTAGAATTAATATCTGAATTCAGCAAAGTTGCAGGATACAAAATTAACACACAGAAATCTGTTGCTTTCCTATACACTAACGATGAACTAACAGAAAGAGAAATCAGAAAAACAGTTCCATTCACAATTGCATCAAAAAGAATAAAATACCTAGGAATAAACCTAATGAAGGAAGTGAAAGACCTGTACTCTGAAAACTGCAAGACACTCCTAAGAGAAATTAAAGAGGACACTAACAAATGGAAATGCATCCCATGCTCTTGGCTAGGAAGAATAAATATTGTCAAAATGGCTATACTACCTAAAGCAATCTACAGATTCAATGCAATCCCTATCAAACTACCAACAGCTTTCTTCAATGACCTGGAACAAATAATTCTAAAATTCATGTGGAACCACAAAAGACCCCAAATAGCCAAAACAATCCTGAGAAGGAGGAATAAAACAGGGGGAATTACTCTCCCTGACTTCAAGCTCTACTACAAAGCCACAGTAATCAAGACAATTTGGTATTGGCACAAAACCAGACCCACAGACCAGTGGAATAGAACAGAAAATCCAAACATTAATCCAAACATATACAGTCAACTAATATTTGATAAAGGAGCCTTGGGTATACACTGGGGAGATGACAGCCACTTCAGCAGCTGGTGTTGCAAAAACTGGACAGCTACATGTAAGAGAATGAAACTGGACTACTGTCTAACCCCATACACAAAGGTAAACTCAAGGTGGATCAAAGATCTGAACGTAAGTCAAGAAACCATAATACTCTTAGAAAAAAACATAGGCAAAATCTCTTGGACATAAACATGAGCGACTTCTTCATGAACATATCTCCCCGGGCAAGGGAAACAAAAGCAAAAATGAACAAGTGGGACTATATCAAGCTGAAAAGCTTTTGTACAGCAAAGGACACCATCAGTAGAACAAAAAGACATCCCACAGTATGGGAGAATATATTCATAAGTGACGTATCCGATAAGGGGTTGACATCCAAAATATATAAAGAACTCATGCACCTAAACAAACAAAAAGTAAATAATCCAATTTAGAAATGGGCAGAGGACATGAATAGACACTTCTCCAAAGAAGAAACTCAGATGGCCAACAGGCACATGAAAAGATACTCCACATCGCTAATCATCAGAGAAATGCAGATTAAAACCACAATGAGATATCACCTCACACCAGTGAGTTTGGCCAACATCCAAAACACAAACAACAGCAAATGTTGGCGAGGATGTGGAGAAAAGGGAACCCTCCTACACTGCTGGTTGGAATGCAAATTAGTTCAACCATTGTGGAAAGCAGTATGGAGTTTCCTCAAAAAACTCAAAATAGAAATACTATTTGACCCAGGAATCCCACTCCTAGGAATTTACGCTAAGAATGCAGCAGCCCAGTTTGAAAAAGACAGATGCACCCATATGTTTATTGCAGCACTATTTACAATAGCCAAGAAATGGAAGCAACCTAAGTGTCCATCAGTAGATGAATGGATAAAGAAGAAGTGGTACATATACACAATGGGATATTATACAACCATAAGAAGAAAACAAATCCTACCATTTGCAACAACATGGATGGAGCTACAGAGTATTATGCTCAGTGAAATAAGCCAAGCCGAAAAAGACAAGTATCAAATGATTTCACTCATATGTGGAGTATAAGAACAAAGAAAAAAACTGAAAGAACAAAACAGTAGCAGACTCACAGAACCCAAGAACGGACTAATAGTTACCAAAGGGAAAGGGACTGGGGAGGATGGGTTGGAAGGGAGGGACAAGGGGGAAAAAGGGGCATTACGATTAGCAGATGTAATGTTGGGGGGGCACGGGGAGGGCAGTACAACTCAGAGAAGACAAGTAGTGATTCTATAGCATCTCACTACGCTGATGGGCAGTGACTGTAATGGGGTTGGTGGGGGGGACCTGATGAAGGGGGTTGTTTAATCACCATAATATTCCACATGTAATTGTAGATTAATGATACCAAAATAAACTATTAAAAAAAAAGAATAGTATATTTGGCCAGTTGGTATGTGAATACTTAAGTATTCTCTGGACCCACACAAACAAATAATTATTCAATTTCTATGTACATTAAAACAATATCTGCACTGAATCTCACACTCTGCTATGCTCTGTAAGGGATACAAGATACTTCAAAGGTGTGTTTACAATCAATTTGGAAAAATATAACAGAAATCAGAGATAGTTTCTTTCGAGGAATAGAGAAACAAATAGAAAGATATTATAACTGGTATAGTATTGTATCAAGCAAATGTTTATCTTAGGTACCAAGAAAAATTTGGAGATAACTTCTAAAGATGTGTTTGAAGCCATTTTAAGCATAATGTTAGGAGATCACAAAGTCTGATGAAACACTTGTTAGCTCTGGCAAATCCCAATCTAAATTGTATGCCCTTTGCAAGTGTGAGTAAAATTGTAGAATTTCCAGAATCTCTCTCCTGGCTTTAGTGCACCTCCATATCAACAGGCATTCCTGGGGCATGGAATGAAGTAGTTCATCTCCATATCAATGGGTAATTACCTGTGCAACCAAGGGTTTATCTGAACCTGAGAGGTTGTGGTGGGGAGCGGTGGGGGGGAAGGGAGGCTCACATGCTTCTGCTGGAGCATGGAGCAGGAGAGAGAAGGTCCCCAGACCACAGTTTGTAAGCAGTGGGTTTTCAACTTTATTTCTCCCTTTGACTGATTTCTGTTTTAGAGGTATTTTGCCCTGGGATTTCCTCTCCCTTAAGTTACAGAGTCTTTTGACTTCCCTGGGTCTTAGTTTCCTTACCTAATAAAGGGGCTTGGACTAGATACATAGTCTTTACAGGGATGGCAGTCTGGGAGTAGGGAGATTATTTCTCCAGGGGATGTGTGGAATGTCTGGAGATATTTTTGATTGCCACAACTTGGGAGGGAGTTATAATGGCATTTAGTGGGTAGAGGCTAGGGAAACTGCTAAACATCCTAGAAGGCATAGGAGAGCCCCACACCGCAGAAAATCATCTGGCTCAAAATACCAATGGGGCTGAAAGTGAACTTAAATATTTCTCACAACTCTTAACACTTTGTGGTTCTTAGATAATGTTTCTCACTCATTAGATGGCACAAAAGTTACCTAGAGAAGTTAAATGCAGATTACTAGATCCCAACATCCAAATATATTAACATGTTATTAGGTCTGGTGGGTGACAAAAGTATTCTGGAGTTTTAGTATGCACATTAAGTGATTCTGTTGTCTCTGAGTCCTCAGATTACATTCTGAGAAATCTTACTACCATATACATCGACACTGAATAAATCTAGGTTGATTCTTAAAAAATAATACTGCTAGACATGATATATTAAGTTTGTCAGGAGTCATACAACAGCCCTTGGAAACTTATACAAGGTCTCACAGCTTGTTAGAGGCAAGGTAGGAGCTGAACCTGCCTAGGTCTAGGTGCAAAGTCCTTGCTCTGGCCACTGTGCAAACTGCCCTGAGAGTAAGTAGTACCATCTTGTTGGAACAAACAACCAGCAGATAAAGGAAGACCACAGGACTAAAAGAAGATTGGGCAATCTGGAGGAGAGAGTCTGTATCGGTCTTACGTAAAGAAAATGTGAATTGTTATAGGCAAGATGAGAGGCCCTTGAATTAGAAAATGAGGAATCTGAATTCAATCTGGTAAACTTGTGTTTCTCGGTCCTAGCTACAGATTAGGGATCTTTTAAAAGCTACTGTTGCCAGGGCCGTACCCCAGAGATTCTGATCTGATTGGTCTGGGCTGGGGTCACATATCAGTAGGTTTTACAAGCTTCCAGGTGATTCTGATCTGTACCGAGAAGACCATAGGGAGCTCCTGTACCTCATAAACAGATGAGAATTTTAAAGAAAGTATTAAAGAGGATTATCTGGTGGTAACGTATAGCCTAGATTAGAGAATGAGAATGGAGGAAGGGGGATCAGCTAGGAGGCTATTGTAGAACTAGGCATGTAGAGATAAAAGGCTACATCAGGAGATAGGTTAGAAACAGCACTGAAGTCAGGAGCCCTCAGCTGTGTGGATGTTATTAGCCTGCTGTTTGCCATAGAAAAAGTCAGTGTTCTGTGTCTCCATTTCTCATGAACACAAAAGAGCTAATATCGTCCCTGAAGATACCATAGCATTGTTATGAGAGTCAAATTAGATAATTGAAAATTAGATTTTTGGAAAGTGTAATGCACGATACATGGTCAATATGTTATGGAAATGGTGGCAGAGGAGCTGGAAAATGATAGAGACATCTTAGACATGTTCACATTGGTGAGACTGAGGACTAAGTTAAATTGGAGGGAACTGTGCAAGGTGCTGTGGAGAAAGTGAAGGTTCCTATGGCCAGGATTCTCGCCTGGCCCTGGTTGGCTAGCTCACTACACACATGTGGTCAATATGTTGATACTGACTCTATGTAAAGAGCTCCGCCCAGTGCTCTGGGCTGCATGGCTGTAGCAGAGCAGAGGCTAGAGTGGTGGCAATGCTGAGGACAGAGACTGAGGGTGCAGAGACTGGCTTGCTGCATGCAGACTTGCTCTGAGTGGATGGGATTCTAGTGATTGACTTGCCACTGTGGGAATAAAGTTGGGTATAAACCCCTTCACCCCAAGAATGTTCCATTGTCATTTTTTGATCTCATTGAATCCATAGTGAACTTGTCCGGGGCTGAAACCCACTGGCAAGACAGGTGCTCCTAATAGAAACAGGGAGGTTGGGAATGGGGAGTAATTCCTGCAGGAAATGGCCATAGGCATAGAGCAGAAGTTCTCTGCTTCTTTTGCTCCCTAGGAGACATTTCTGATTTGAGGAGAAGGGGTGCTACGTCATCCAGTGGGTAGAGGGCCAGGGGTGCTGCTGAACCTTATATAGTAAACAAGACAGCCTCCCACAGCAAAGACTTACATGGTGCAGGGAAGCCTGCTGGGAAATCCAAAGCTGGGAAACCTGATGAGGACATTACAGACAGATGGAGCTGGAAGGGGCCAAAGACATTATGATCATGTAATTCAATTATCTAATTTTACTGATGAGTTCCACGAAGTTCAGAGTTTAGATGACTTGGTTAAAGTTCCCTATGAGTGGAGGCCACGGCGACAGAACTGAACCCCAGATCTCCTGCCTGCCAGCCCTCTTTAGTGGGAACCCCTCTGACTCCTCACTCAGTGTCTGGCCCGGGGCATTCAGTTGGAAATGCTTGCTACCCACTCCAACTGCGAAGTCTGATTTGAGGGCTAAGTAGGAGGTTAGTGGTAGAGGTCTCCATCATGAAGTAACCAGCATAGATATGTTTGATTTCCAAATAAATTCAGGGAAGAAACAAGACAATATTAACAGCAGATATAAACGACGAAAAGTGGAGCACCCAGGGGGACTCTTGAAGGGAAGGTCAGAAACACTAGGAGAACTGTTTTGACCTCATGACTTTGAAATCAACTAAAGAGGAAGGGCCAACACTGTGAAATGCAGCGCAGAAGTCAGACAGGAGAAGGCTTCAAATAGCCGTTAGACTTCGGAGGTCATGGTGACATCTGCAGGAGCATTTCCACTGAGTTGTTGGGGAAGAAGGGAAATTTCAGAGAGAGAGGGAAGGGGCGATGGGAGAATGAAGAAACCTGGGTAGTAAATTCCAAGGGTTTCCTCGTGTAAACGAGATAATCAGGACCTACGGGATAACAAGGGCAAGTGAAGGACTCAGGAGGGCAGGAGATTCACCTGTGTTTCTGAGAGAACAGGGAAACCGGCGGCCTACGACCGACCTCGCGCGCCAAAGCCCACGGCGAGCTGCGGCGATACCGGGCTGTGCGCACTAGATGGCAGTAGCGGGGCCCTTTCGGCTGGGTTCGCGGTCCTATAAGACGCTGCTTGTTTAAGTACAGTCGCATTTAGTTGGAGCTGCAGGGGAGTGAGAGAGAGGAGGGCAGGAAGGAGGAGAGCGGGAGAGCTTGCGGGAGAAGGGGGCTAGCTGTGTTGACACCAGGCACAGGCTCTGAGCGTCCCTCCCGGCCCCCAGCTCGTGCTCTCGCGGAGGACAGCAAAGCTGCTCTGGGTCCGGCCGTCGTGCGGCAGAAGCCTGGTCTGTCCGGGTTGCCCGAGCCGGAGAGCCCTGAGGAAAACCGAGGGGAGCGAGCGGCGCGTTGTACTAGAGAGAGCGTCAGCGGAAGAGGCGAGAGCCGGCGCGCGCCAGGGAGCATCCAGCGCGGCGGAGACATGAGGACCTACTGGCTGCACAGCGTCTGGGTGCTGGGCTTCTTCCTGTCCCTCTTCTCGCTGCAAGGTAAGGGGGGATTCCCGGCCCCTCGCGCCCCCTGCTTCCCGCCACGAGGCTCGGGGCTGTCGGTGGAGTGCGGAGCGCTCGGCTTGGGGACTGAACGCGGTTTACGGGCAAGTCCCGCGGTGCGCTCGCTGCCCTCCCGGCTCTGCTCCCGGGCTGGGTCCTGAGGCTGTTGGGTGTGCGGACAGACTTGCTGCAGTAGCGGGTGGGTGGGGAGCTGTGGAACCGGGGTGTGCGTGTGTGTGTGTGTTGGCGGGTATGGGGATTGGGGCGCGGGGTGGCGGCGGCGGAGCCGAGATTGCTCCTCTAAACTCCAGACGCCGCCGTGGTGGTCGCTGTCCCTGCGTCCCCGGTGCTGATACCACTGCGTTCTCCTCTTTCAGGAGGGAATTGGCATTAAGTTTAGAAGGAGGCCGAACATTCGAGGCACCTGGTACTTGTATCTCTACGCAAAATAACCCCTACAGAGTCTGCCCCAAGGTGGGGGAGGGAAGCGGGCGGAGGGGAGCGCGGGGGTGGCGGGGAGAGAAGGAATTCACGGGTTCATAGCTATGCCCAGTCGCAATGGTCAGTATGTTTCATGCTTGGAAGACAAAATAGCTGGTGTGCTGGGTGTTTACTTCGAAGAGGTTTGAAGTCTCTATGTTTTGGGAGGCTGTGAAATGAATTCGTGAAGGTTAAAAATGAAAACACATACACAGTGTGTGCATTTCATTTCAAGCTGGCATCCAGAGCCCACATCTATGTTGAACGGACCTATAATACATGAAGTAATTCTAACATAAAAATATATTATCTTTTTAATCCACCTGTCTCACACTCTTGCCACCAGTGAGAAGAGCCTCGCACAGTTAGCCAAAGAAAGTCGTGCTGTATTGCTCTACTACGGGTGGTTCTGCCTTAGCTTCATGTTCGGGGCATTCTGCCATCATTAGGACCAGCACCCGCTCACATTTCTCATGCTACTGCACACTCGAGTCTATTCATGTACACACACGTACATGCGCGTGCGCACACACACACACACACACACACACACACACATAACCAACAGTCACTCACTCTCAACCACACACTTGCATGAAATGACCAGGCTGGCAATCCTACTCCTGATTTTCTGAGAGCTGGTTGCTAATGTAAAATTTGTGGCTTTAATTCTTCATTGCTGGGGGATATTTTGTGTAGCTAGAACCCTTTTGCTGAATGAATAAAGAATAGACTCCCTGGCTATTTACTAGTTAAAGCATAGCAAGCGAATAAATACTACGTCGAAATCACATTTTGAAATAAGCTTAGGGGAGTAGCTGGAACTCACCCATAATGTAATTACAAGTTACAGGTCCTGAAAACTTCCTCATCTTAGAATGGGCCCATTCCTCTCTCATCTACATTCTGGGGTCTTGTGATACATTCTTCTTCTACTGAGCGTGGTTCATAAAAAACAGAATCCCAAACCAGCTTTGGCTTTTAACATTTTATTCCTCCTCATTTTGTTTTTCCTCCAAAGCTCTCAGGACTTCCTCTGTGATTTCAGATACTGCTGCAATTCAGCTTTTTTTATACAGAGACATTAGCATCATGACTGTACTATGCTAGCAGCAGAGGTTAATCCCTTTCCTTCCTATTCCATTTAGCTCTAGGAACTTAGCTCTTTAGATAAAATTCTAAGAATGAAGTCACTAATACATGCTTCTCTTAAGTTTGAATAAAACTGTGGAATATTCATTACACAGCGATGGGGTCACATGAGTGAAGGGCAGGTCAGAGTGCTGGGCTGATGTTAGATAGCACTTACAAAGCCTGGACCAAGGTCTCATGGAGCATCAAACCAGATAATTGTATTTCAGAAGATCTTTCATTAAACAAAAATAAAGCTCTTGAGTCATCTTCAGTAATACAAAAGTTAACTATGATGGGTACTCTTTGAAATAGAATATCTGATATTATTTGGGCAGGTAGTTTTTCTTCCTAGAGAATATTGTTCTTTCTAGAGGAGTTTTCAAGGGTTTGCTCAATAGAGTTGAGTGAATCATGGGAAAAGAACCTTGTTCTCAAGCTTTGGGGCCCTCTGATGTTTGGCAGAGATCAAGCATCAAGACTTTGAGTGCCTTATACTCAAAGGAGAAGGCAGCGGGGCCAGATGAGACTCGGAAATATTGGGGTCATTTGCCAACAGTTGCTATGTACTCTTGCCTTCTGTCGTCATCATGGCAAATCTGGGACTGGCTGCTTCCCAACATTTTTCTCTCTCTCTCTCTCTCTTGTTCTCTCTCTCTCTCTTTCTCTCTCTCTCTCTCTCTCTCTCTCTCTCTCTGTCACACACACACATACACACACACACACTATCCAGTGTCAGAGTGCATGGCCCTTTTAAATCACCTCCATCCCCACTGTTGTTCCCTCCTTCTGCACAGTTGCTTCTGCTCTTTCTCATGGGTATGTTCATGGATCCACAGATTATACCATTCTGGGTGTTCATTTTTTTTATTAGACTCCATTTGTTCAAAAATAATGCGAGTGTGTGAGGCTGTGTGGATGGATGTTTATTGAGTAAGTTGGGGTGACCTTATGAGAAGGTTGTGTAGTCTAAGTCATTACTTGTGGCCCTGGGCGAGGCAGGCATATATTGGTATATCCTCAGTAATGATTATGTCCTGATACCTGGTGGTGATGTAAGGATTGTGAACATTATTTTGAAACAGGTGATACAAGATATGTTAGTTGAGTTGTATTTACATATGAATAAAAGCCTATAACTTTTCTTGTGCTTTTAATCCAGATAATCCTACTTGGTTATAGTTCTATTCATCCATGCTACATCTTTGTGATATTAGTAGGGACAACTTCTAACTTTTGAGCAATGAAGATATGGTGGGAAGGTTACACAGTGGCCTGGTTGAGTTTTTTGACCAGTACAGTGATGTAAATGTACTTTATGTTAATAACAAGTCTGTTAATAAAGGCTATATGTTTCTGGTTCATGATTACACTGTTAGCATCGCATTTACTTGTAACCCTGAGCAAGTACAGAGAAAGTAGTTCAACTGGAAGTCTTTAAAAGTAAAGGGAAGCAAGTAAACAGATGAATTAGAACAAAAACTCTTAAAAACTCTCCATTTTGTGCTTGGTTTAGTTTGAGGCCCCTGTTCCACTGGCTCTGATCTGGCTGGATCTCCTTGTCATCTGGCATGTGTCCCTCTTTTTCATGCTCCAGAGCCAGAGAGCAGCCACTGCTTTCCATTGAGGCTGGCTCTGTTCTCTGCCTTTGGCATCTGGGAGGCAGTAGCTGTGTGCCCTTCGGGGATTGCAGAGGAGATGAACTCTGCTTGGCCCACCCCACCCCCATCTCTGGCTCATCTGGGCATGAAGGTCGCCTTGGCTTCTGCTGGCAGCCATATTTGGGCTGCTGAGTGGCCAGGAGAAGAGTGTAGTTAAACTGCATCAGAAGAACCTTGGTCAACCCCGGAGGGGAGCCCTGTAGCAGCTGTTGAGAGAGGGAGCAGCAGAAACATCTACAATCTGAGCATTCCATCCCTTGTTATGAGTGAGGCTTCCTTTAAAGATATTTTAAGAGCCTTACCTAAATTGCTCAAAGGGGCACTCTCTACCCCTCCCCAAACAGCTTCAAGGCAAATAAATGTATTGGCAAAACCTCTCCTTAAGAGCATCCTCTGATGAGGACTAAAAACAAGATCCTTCAAGAAATAACTTTTTTGAGTCCAAGTTACATGTTGTTTTAAAATCAGATAGTAGCAAGTAATGAGGAAGTGAAATGTAAAGTTTCTAATTTTACCTAGGTAATTTGGGAAGAGTTAAAGCACTGTCGGTAAGTTTTGATTTCCTGCTAACTAGGAATGTTGACGTTCTTCATCGCCACCAGCAGCAACCTAGCACAGATTCAGTGATCCTCGACTGTGGTGAGGTCCCTCTGTTTGACATACAGGAGAAACAGTTTCTTTTTTTCCAAGACACTTACATTCCACGGCAATGTCTGGTGTCACTTATTTAAAGATAAAACTGACATTAGCGTTCTGAGGGACCTAGACCCTACCATTTGTTGAGTGTTGTCTTCTCTCTAGATTTTATAGGTGGTTGAACAGACCTTGTCACCAGCTTTCAGTGCTAATTATTCATACTACTCCCCCCCACCCAGCTCAAATGATCAAGATGACTGCTGAAAAATGTATATAAATCCTTCTGTGGGAGTTCTTTACAAGTAGCTTATTAATCTAGAAAGGCACAGCACAGCCCGGAAATAAAGCAATTGACCAGAAAGTATTAGGATTTTTTTTTCTTATTTCATTGGATAATTGCCTTATAGGTCAACCCCAAAGACGATCTAATTCATTTTACACAATTGTGGTCAGATCCTGAAGCCAAGCATGTCTTCTAGCACATAACGATGTTTGTACTGTGAAGATCTTACTTGTCCTATTTTCCTACATAGTACATTTTCTTCACTGTATACCTTTCTACCTTGTCTGATATATTTGAAAAATAAAAAATGTTTTCTTTATATGACCTCCCCTTCATACCGTGACCTCCATCACCCCTGATTTCCATGTATTCTCTATCATTCTTCACTAGTGAAAAACAGTGCTGCCCACATGAGCAGCCCTAGTCCGGGCACTGACTAGGGAAAGTGGTCAAGGGAAAAGAACACTGGATGCACATTAGAAAATCTAGATACTGATTTTTGAATTTCCTTATTTCCTGGTAAAATGAAGACCATAATCTCATGTAAGTCTAAGTTTCCTCATTTACGATTGGTTTAGTTGGGTGCCTGTTGGATGTCATTCACATGCCTTGAAAGTTATAATGCTTTAAGCAAATGCATTATTTGTTTCTGCCAGAGAAGATAAAGAGTTAAATTAAAAGGAATTACCTGGCTGCTTGCCACTGACTGAACAGAATTTGCCAGTGTTCATAGCTATCTCTTTCTCCCTGCCTCCATCCTTTCTCTGGACTTGGGTGAGAGCCATATTGAGCTCCCAGTGCTAATTTAATGCTGAGGAGAGATACCAGTATTGATATGGGGTTGCGTAAGCTGCTACTGCCTTCTTCTCACTTTGCTCAAAAGGCTTAAGCCAAAATGCAAAATAAAGCAAAACCAAAATTAAAGGAAAACATGTGTCCACTTTTAGTTCCATGCTAACCATCCTGTGTTTCCTATTTTCATAAGCCCACAACAATCTCACTTAATATTATTGCTTGCAGAACTAAGGAATTGCTGAAGGAAGGAAGAAATGTTAGGGGATCTCAATTCCAATTAACTTTGCCACTGTGGCTGTGTAACTCTGTGTGAGTCACTGTTGTTTAGTAAATGAAAGTGAGAATCTCCAAGATTAATGATCGTGTTGAGGGTGTCAGCAGACCAGAACTCTGCTGCTCAAATAATCTCCATCCCTTCTCTTCCCCCATGTTCCTCCTTTCTTATTTCAGCATGTAAAAAGTCAGGAAAAAAGGAAGTTATGCAGGGAAATATGCTGGCATTGTTGATGTGTATAATTAGTATTTGTCTTCTGCTGAAATGTCAATGACATTAAGGGATTCTCTGTGGGCACCATTTGTAGACCCATTTTAATAGCCTTATTTCAAGTGCAGGATTGTGTACATTTACACCAATAATACAACTTAGTTTTCAAATTGAATTGACTGAATGCCAAGTGTTTTGTGAGGAAGTGGGAAGAATTTATCTAAATGTCTTTGCTGGTTCAGGAACCTATCCCCTTTTTCTTTTTGGGAAGGACATTGTGTACTCCCAGGAGTGTGCAGGAAAAGTGTTTTACCTCTTTCCCTCTTGTCTTCTCTCCTTCCTCCAACACGGCAGCCCCAGAAGCTGAATGCTGCTCCCAGGAGAAGAGATAAGTGACTCTATCTCCTAAAGACAGAATGGCAAGATGCTGGGAGGAAACTCAGATGAGCTGTCCCTAACATATTCTTAAAGCATCTCTGGACCAGGCTCGTTTTCCAGTGGGGACCTCTGTGAACAGGAATAGAAAGAAACTGATATCTGCCTCATGTAACAGAGATGAGACTAATAATACTGAGCTGACCCAGACCTGTTCTGGCATATCAGATACAGGCTTAAAACTGCTCCTATTAACAACTATGGTTTTGTTACTGAAATTTTAATTTCCTATCTTTCCCATTAGGCAAGAATGTGGTTTGAGCTGAGGAGGAAGAAGAGTGGGCATGCTGTGGGTTTAAAGTTATTTTTGTTTGTGTGATGTGTGCAGCATGAGGAATGGGTAGTAGTGTCAGATAGTTCGGGTAAATACAAGGTACGGAGTATAAGAAAGTGGGCGGCTGTGCAAGAAACGGCTATCCTTCCTTTCCTTCCATAAATATTTGTGAAGCCTAAGCAAACATTCTTATATACCTTATAGCAAAGACACTTAAAAATGACTAATTGCCATTATAATACATCATGGAGAATTTAGGCTACCGTGAGAATATATTATAGCTTTGGCTGGGGAGCTAGGAAGGGCTTTTCTTAAGGAATTGACATGTAATTGCATGTGAATGATGAGTATGAATTAGCTATGTGGACAGGAGTAGAGAGAGCTTTCAGAGCACACAGGAGTCTTGCCAAGGTTACAGGCATGAATGACATATTCCAGGAAAGGAGGGAGTACAAACACCGAAGTGGAAAATGACAGAAGGTAAAGCTGGTGGACGAACTTGGCCAAACACAGCAGGGCCTTGAGGTGAGTCGCAAGGGCGTGGGGTTGAGTCAAAAGGTGATTGCAAGAGGCGAACGTGAGGGCAGCCGTTGAAGGGCTTTGAAGTAGGAAAGTGCCACATGAGGTGTGAATTTTTAAGTGGCTGCAATGTGGGAAAAGGAAAAGAGTGATGGGGAAAAGCTGGTTCAGAGGCTTTTATTAGGTAAGAATAGAGATAATGGTGGTTTGGACTAAGGTTATGGCCTTGGAAAGAGAGTGAATGTGTTGAGAGATTTAGGGACAGAATCCTCAGGGCTTGGTTGAGCAAGGGCTGGGATGAGAGTATGTAAACAACTGTTCCAGTTAGGCCGAGGACACAAAGTTGACACTTTAAAATGTCCATGCTTATATATATTACCTACCACCTATTACCTACCTATTACCAACAACCTGGTGAGGTTATATGCCATGATTTCTACTCTGCAGCTGAAGAAAAAAGGCTTAAAGCAAATAAAACTGGATGTGACTTAGACGCCTGGCTTCTGTCTCCAAACCCAGGTCCTTTTCCTTATACTGAATTACCCTAAGTAGTGGTATAAATGGGAATGACTTACAGAATTAAAAAATATATATCATTTTGACTAACTATCTATGTGGCCTCAGGCAAGTTACTCTCTGATTCTGGAAATAATCTCTAAGGTCTCTTGAGCTCAAAAAATTAGATGAGTCTATGATTTTATTCTGATAGGGAAGAAGTCTAGTCTTAATTAGCAAAACAGTTGAATTAATGCTATTTTTAAAGAATGCAGTTTTATTATATTCAGATGCATACAGAAAAAAACTAATTCCCAATGAAGTCTTTTCAAAGAGAGGGTCTTGTTGACCTAATTTTGTGGCCAGATTAAAAAAGACCAAACTTTCTTGTAGTTGACACCACCACCATTTATTTACATTTAAGTCACTAAAATTTCAAAAAACAAGCTATTTTTTTTTGGTATATGTTATACCATATTTCTGTAAAACTTTATACTGCTAGATATTTGAACTTAATTCAATATGTATTGGGAGTCTACTATTCTTAAGTAATGTCTTAAAGATTAACAAAATATGATAAAATGTAAAATATAATGGTTGAGAAAATAAGGTAGAGAAACCAGAGGATGGGAATTGGCATGGCCTTAAGCCTGATATTGAGGGATAGGAGGACTTATAAGTGTAAGGAAAAATATTAAGAATACTTCCACTGGGGAAAATAACCACTAACAGAGGAACAGGAGAAAGAATGTTTGTTCTGTATGTGGGTTGTGGTATGGGCTCTAGCCTGAGTGGAGTTAAGGGTTCATGTTGGAAAGTACTGACAAAGAAGCCTGGATAATCAGGGTGAACCTTGGATGCCAGGCTGAGCCATTTGTACTTGATCCTGAAAGAAATAAAGGGGCATTGATTGGTCCAGGAAGGAAGTGACATAAAGGAAATGTTGCTTCTGGAAGACTAATTTGATGCCAAGATGCCATTTGCATACATAATACAGAGTCAAATTCAAGCCTGGCCTTTGTTTACTGCAAATTCCAAGCTAGTTTTTCTTGTGTAAAATCTACAAATATGTGAGGCACGGATGTAATTTTTAAAGTCACTAGGGTCATATGATTGTGCGTATCTCATGTTGTCTTCTGAAGACACACACATACACACAGATACAGGTTTGTCCTGGAGGATGGCTCTGACAGTAAGATCTGTGTAGGACTTATGCATGCATATTAAGGCAATAAAGAGTTGTGTGTATAATATATAGTATGTAATAATATACGATGAGTAGGTAGAGTGAGGATAGCTTTTCCTAGATTGCTGGGTTTCTGATGTAGACCATCTGTTTAGTTCTCTTCTTGTATAATATATGGTGAGAAAATATTGTTAAATAAACCTTGGCAGCACTGAAGGAACTTTGAAGTACATCCCATTGCATTCCAAAGCAAAGATTGTTTTTTTTTTATATTCTTAGAATGAGTGAAGCTACAATTTTCCCTTATGTGGCTTAAAGAGTCATTGTGTTTTTAAAAGTCTCTCATTTTGAATTAGTGCACTTGTTGTAGAAAAATGAGAAAATACAGAAAAGCACAGGAGGAAAATGAAAAATTAATTATGTGCTTGATACCAGGGAAATCTCTATTAACTTTTTCTTTGTTTGTATACCATTCCACACTTCAGCCTCAGGCATATATATTCACAAGTTACAAAATTAGGATCATGGTTTACATATACCTTGTGAATTACTCTTGTCTTTTAATAGCATGTCATGAAATGTTTTTCTCTATTAAATATTCACCTACAACATCTTTGATAATAGTTGCAGTGTACCATACCATAGTTTATTCATCAATTCCCTACTGAATGTGATTTTAGGGGACTGCTTTTATTTGTATGATAGGAAGATATTACATGATGCCATCTGCAATTAATTTGTTCTTACTTCATGACCATAGTGGTTTATAGCAGCCTTAGGAAACCAACGTGCACATTAATCCCATGTTACTTCAACTTTCAGAAACCATGTTAGTTTTTTCCCAGTAGCTTATTTTTGGTTGCTTGTTCTGTAATAAATCCTTGTAAATAGATTCCATGATCTCTTTATAAGTACCTATGTGCTCACAACAATTTATACTTTATGAAGTGTTTTCCCATAAACTAACTTGTTTGGGCCCCAAGAATATGAGTTAGGGAAAAGAGAAGGCTCTGAGCCATGAGCCCCTGCACTGTGTGGATTGTGTGTAAATGTCTAGCCCAGTGACTGGCAGTGTAGTGATAATTCTAAAAATATTAGTTGCTGTTATTTGACACTCATGGTCATGTTATCTCCTTGAATCCCTTTTTCTTTTGGTTAGGGATTATTATACCTTTTTTAAGGGTGGGAAAACAGACTTTAGAAGGTTGAATAATTTAAATGAGGCATGCTAGTCAAGGGCATAGCAAGCCATGGTCTTTTCCCTCCTGGCCCACTGCTCTTTCCTCTCCATTGCACCTCCTCTGGCAGAGACAGAGCATCCGTTGTTTCATGGTTTTCACTGGGGTTTGACTTCATTATGAAAGGGAGTTTCATCTAGCTCCTCTTCCATGCCTGGTTGTGGGGAAATCTCTCTGGCAAATCTCAAATTATCTAGAACGTGGCAGTTTAAATGCATATCTACATTGATCTACAATCTCAAGTTTCCACCTTTGAGTTATGTTTAGAATTTGTAGATGGATGCCATCCAGCAAAGATGACTCATCTATGTTTGGTTTGTCAATTGTTTTCAAAGACCACATATAACTAGCATCCTTTGATGTTATTGTCCATTTAAAATATGAGAAAGGTAATGACCTTGAGATAGACTGAGGCAAAAGATCTAGTTTTCCTGGCTTTACCTTATGCCCTGGGTATGCCTTCCCATCCCCACAGTCAGAAAATCTGTGTAACTCTCCACCTGATTCCCTCCTTTGTTTGCACTTAAAAACTTACATTAGGCTTCATAGACTGTCTTGCATGCTGTGCCTTAGTTTCTTTTTTTGGACTCCTGTAATTCCTAAGTTGTTGAGGAATGAAACAGCAGCAGACTCACAGACTCCAAGAAGAGATTAGCTGTTATCATGGGGAAGGGGGTGTGGAGGGTGGGTGGGGAGGGAGGGAGAAGGGGATCAAGGGGCATTACGATTAGCACACATAATACAGGGAGTTCATGGGGAAGGCAGTGTAGCACAGGGAAGACAAGTAATGACTCTATTGCATCTTTCTACGCTGATGGACAGTGACTGCAATCGGGTGTGGTGAGGACTTGATAATATGGATGAATGTAGTAATCACAATGTTGCTCATGTGAAACCTTCATAAGATTGTGTATCAATGATACCTTAATAAAAAAAATTCCTAAGTTGTACTTGAAGTACCATGTTTTTGTAGCCTTACTTAAAAATTCTATTTATATTTTATGTATATATATATATATTTTTTTTTTCTCTGCCCTTTAATATCTCTTGTAGTTTAGCAGTTGGTAGTAAAGGGCATTTTCAAGCTCTTTTTTTTTTCCTTTTTCCCACGGACCTACATTTACTCTAGGCTTTAAAATATTTCTAAAAAGCTTTATGACATCTTGTGGGTTATTTTTATTTGTAGCTTTTCTTCACTAATGATGTCATCTTGTCCCTGCTTCCTTTTCTAAAATTAAATAACAGGGTGATTGATTTCTTTGGATTTCCCTCTACCACTAGGATGTGGGGTTGAGTTTTGTTATACATGGTTTAGTCTCAGCTGATTTCTGCAGCTACTTTGTATAGAATCCTGCTCCCCCACCCCAGCCACCAGCTTCCTATTCATTCTAGAACTACCTGTCATAGGGAGCAGTTATATGGCCTATCAAACACCACACACACACACACACACACACACACACACACACACACACACACACACTTTCAATCCTTTTTTTCCCTTTTACTCTGTATTAAATAATCAAAAAGCCTCATTGTTAATAACTGCTTTTGGTTTTAGTTTTCTAAGTTAATTTCATTGTCATAAGTGAATTATTATATCTCCCAGTTGCAACATTTTATTTATTTAGGTATAGAATTTCCATGTACAAGCATCCGGTTACATTATTATGTCCATGTTCTTAACAGTAGTATACTTTATCTTGTTTCTTATTTCAAATGCTGTATCTTCTGTCCATTAGCTCTTCTTCCTTGAGCACTCATGAATATTTTTAGGTTTAATTCTTCACCTTCCCATTGTTACTACTCTTACTGCAGCAACTATAGTCTCCTGTTATTTTTTTTAAAATATCTTTTATTGAGGTACATACAGTAAAATGCACAAGCCTTAGATACTGTTCAATGAATTTTGGCATGCGTATATAATCATGTAACCATCACCAGATGCAGATACCAAACATTGCCACTAATTTTTTGTTTTCCTTGTCATGTACTTCACCCTGTTGTAAGCTGTTCCTAGTGTTTGCTACAGAACCCTGCCTGGGCTTACGGCAATTGGTTCCCTACCTTTGGTCAGAGTGACACTTAAGGTCTTTCCACCCACGTGTAGGTTAGTGTGGTGTCAACGAGAATTGGAGTATCAAGGTTCCAGCTTCTGCTCTGCCATACACATTATTTGGAAAGTCAGTTAACATCATCTGGATTCAATTTCATCATATGAAGGGATTGGAGGAGATTTTTACCAGCTTTTTCCAGGGCTCAGTTTTTTATTACTGCATTTCAAATATAACCAAGCCTTGGTCTATATTCTTTCCATAATGCTTATATACATTGAAAGCAAGGTAAATTTTAATTTATAATATGTAGTAGGGTAATTTCAAAGCCCACTAGCTGGTAAGGTGGACTTAATCATATCACTGAACAATAGCATCTAAATCACATGAGGGAGATACAATTATCTATAGGAAAACCTAGTTCCATTGCCACAGATTCCTGTACAGATTTGAGTCAAACATCCTGTGGTGTATATGGCTGTCCACAAAAGGAGCAAGCAGGTGAGAATATGAGTGCTGTGTGAAATGTATCACCCCTTTATAGCTTTTTCAAGAGATAGCCATAATAGTAATTAACAGTATTTTCTCTGGTTCTGTCCCGACATTTAGGCTATACCTAATCTCCCTCAAACCCCTCTCCTGTAGAATAGGAGGTCCCCATAGCAGATATCGCTTTATGGGTTTCATCTTATATTCCAGAGTGATCACTGTGACTCAAGGAGAACTACAGTCCTAAGGATTCTGCCACTTAGTTTGGGTTCCATAAGAAAGTGTTTAGTGATTGATGTGTGAGCATGGTAGGAGAAAGAAGTTCCAGAGCCTGTTCTATGCATGCCCACCCTGTAGTCCTCTCTATCACATGTTATCCTGTGTTCTGTTCTGTCCAGGGTCTCCAAGGCACCCTGTTTAGGCCTCTTCAGATGTTCCTTCAGATTGATGTTTGACCCATATGTTTCTAATAATTTACTATTTTTGAATGATATATATAAATATATCAATGTATGTATGTTTATATGTATATATAATAAATGGTATGTGTGTGCACATATACCCACATTAAAACAAAGGGGTGTTTCACATGTCATAATGGAAAAGTCAGATATTTACCTGGAGGAGAGTCTTCTGTCTCTCGGAAATATGAGGCCACCTGCGTAGCTTCTGTGACTCAGCTGGGTGGGCCACACCAGGCAGAGCTCCTGTGGCTCCGCTTGCTGGTGTGTCACGCCATGTTCTAGCACCACCTTGCATGACTCACTGTGGCTTCTTGGTGTTAACATCTGGCTGGGGGCCCTTCCCTCTTCACTGGGCATGTTTTCTTTTCTAGAATACAAGATCCATTTTTAAAATTTCAAAAAAAAAGCAAAAAATGTCTTCTACTCCTATTTGAGCCATGTTTTATGATTAGACTAAATACTGTCTTGGCCTTTCAGTACTGTGTGCTTAATTTTTCAAAAAAAGTTCACTCCTTTATTAAAGTGCCCCCTTCCCAAATGAAGAATTGGGAATAGTAGGTATAAAATTTCAGCTATGCAAGATGAGTGAGTTCTGGAGATCCCTTATACAACAAAGTGCCTATAGCTAACAATACTGTGTCATGCTTTTTAAAAATATACTAAGAGGGCAGACTTTATGTTAAGTGTTTTTATCACAAAACAAAAAATCCCCAAAGATTCACAAGGACCCTTTTGGAGGTGATGGGTATGTGTAGTACCTTGGTTATGCTAACGCACAGGGATATGCATATGTTCACACTCACAGCATTGTATGCATCAAATATGTGCAGTTTTTGCATGTCAGTTAAACCTGAATAAAGCTGTTAAAACACCAACAAAAACGTCCCTTCCCCACACTGCCAACAACTTGCAAGCACCCAGAAAACTCAAGTATGAGTTTGTGGAGCTGGGTCAGAGAAGATTTCATTCATCATTAAAACCATAGTTTTTTTTTTTCAACAATGCTGCGCCCAAATCTTTGTCCTTAAATTTAGATTTATTCAGGTTTTTGCAAACTGAATCTTCTTTTACTGGTTAATTTCTTCCTCTGTAACTTTTCATTTATTCATGCAAAGAGGCCCTTCTAGAAGTCCCATTACACAGCATCAGGCTTCCCTTCTGGAAGACAGTAACACAGTGGGCTATTTCAACAATGATGTCTGGTATAAAGTGAGAGCTCAGAATTTGTCTTTTCATAGATGAAAGGAGATACTGACACTTTTTAAAATACCATCTTTGATTTATATTTAGAAATTCACTCTTCATCCCCACGTGAGAAAAGGGTTAGGAATGGTTTCATTGCACTGGCCTCTGAAAGCCAGCACAGAATTGCAACAGTACAAGACCAGACTACTTGGAACACAGTTGCTGGAAATGGAATAACGTTGTGGATAGAGGCTCATGATACTTGAATGTCATGAAGGCTGAGCTCCAGTGAAAGATGCTTACAAAGTGGGGCGGTATCATTTTAGGAATAATAATGTTGATGACAAATATTTACATAGTGGTTTATAAAAATAATAATACTAGTGGCTTAAACTTCTTAGCTCATTTCCTTCTAATAGTAATACTATTATTTTTATTTGCATATTACAAATGAAGAAAGTGAGGTGTAGAGAAATGGAAGTTGACTAATATCACACAGCTAAAACATAGGAAAGCTGGGTTTTGAACCTAGGTAGTTTGGCTTCAGTCAGTACCCTAACCATTAGGCTGCAGTGCTTCAGAGGGAAGAGTGGTGTCCTATGGGAATAAGTTTATCAAGAAATAAGAAATGCCTCTCCATCTGTCTAAAATGTCCCATACATGTAATCACTAAGGAGGAGTCCAAAAGGCCTTTAGACTTCCTGGATTTTCATTCCTGGCTCGCTCCAAAAGGCTTCTGTGTCCTGCGCTAACCAAGATACCTCCTCTGGTGGTGACTGGTATCGATGAGTTGCAGTAGATGTAAAGCCTTTGCAGAGATGGGTGGGAGAAAATGACGGTGATGACAGTGATGGTGACAGCTGTGACACTGCTGGCTCGGTGTAGGTGCACTGGCCTGGTGACGCAAGGCAGGCAACGACAGAGTAAAGCTCTGCAGGGGAGGCTTTTTAATATAAGGGCTCAGGTTTTAATACCAACTGCTAGAGCAGACAGTATTTGACACAGTGTGAGAGAGGGAGAATATATACGGGTTTTTTTTTTCAAGTAAATAGGGTCAGTCTTCCAGGCAGCATTCAACCCACCAGATACTCTTTCTGAGAAAGCCAATGGATTGTTTCAAATTTTCCATCCATAGTAAGAAGATATCTCAGATGATATTGTGAAAAAGGCATCCCTTTTATATGTATGCTGCTTTGCAGAGGGTGGTAGCAAAACCCGTTTTTCTCGGACAATGTTTAATTCAGATTACATTAGATATATTATTTGCATTAGGATATAAAAAATTCAGAAGTGGGAAGAAGGGAGTGAAGTTGGAAATTTTGGATATTAATGCCAGAATTTTCTTATATGTAAAATAGGGCTAATACTGCTTACCTCAGAGCTTATGAATATTAAATGAGATAACATTTGAAAAACTGTGGAGTATCATATAAATTTAGGCTCTCATTATCATTAAATATATGCATCATTTTGGTGCAGTATTTCCCTTTTTAAATTTACAATTTGTGATCCTTTCCTCTGAAGACTGTTGCTAAAAAAATTTCTATTCAACTAAAGAGGCTGATGTGTAACCTTTCCCTGCTTTCCCAAATAAAGATGGGCTCGGTTGTTCACAGCCTTGTCAATGTTTATTCAACTATGCTTCTTAGATTCTGTGTCTCCCCAAGCCTCTGCTTTAAAAGGCTCCCCCTTCCTAGATCTCTGTATACAAGACTTGCCTGTCTGTCAGTGTATTTCCCCCAGCATCCCACAGCTCTCCCACTGTATCTGAAGTTTGGCTTTAGTGGCTCTTTCAAGGCTGATTCCATCCTGGTTTGTGTGTAGGTCCCTCTCCAGCTCAGTGCATAGCTACTGTACAGGAGTCTCTCTGTCATTTCTCCATATGCATCCTGCCTGGCAGAGCCATGTGGCTGGGAGCATCACTTCCTGACTGGTACCACTGCCTTACAGACAAAGTACCAACAAATTGGAGCAGTACAAAAGTTGCTGCCATGTGGAATAAGTGAGCTCTGTGATATTTGGAAGGCATAGTTGTGTTTGATAGTAGAGAGATGCCTTTTTCTTTTGGCTGAAGTTCATTTCTTTGGTAACAACTTTTGATAGATTTTCTGCTGGAGAATTGGCTGGCTATTTCCTCTCATGCAAGGGTAAGATCCTAGTTATCCCTCTGGTAAATCTTTAATAATAATGCAGTATTCTCCAGCTAGCCTCCCAGGACTATGGCCTAAAAAATATGTTTCTTCCTCAACATCTCATCTTCAAATATGTTTTCACCTTACCTTTCATCCATAAAGAGGACTTGATTTACTGGTAAGCTAATTATTTTACCTCTGGACAGACTGTTGTGCCTCTGATCCCAACAGGAAGGATCCAGGCTGCAGCTGTTTTTGACAACGTCAAGTGCTACTTTTGACAGTTTGGACAGCGAGGAGCACCTCCTTGTTAGCCAAGCAGCTGCTGTAGTCCTGTAGTGTCCTGATTTCAGTATTGCATCAGGTATGGTGCTAGCAGATAGTACAACTTTTGGAGGACACTAATTGGTTATATATGATCAGTGTGTGAACATATAGGGTAAAATATGTTTTGGAGTAATCAAGGAGCCCTATGGCTGCCAATCTCAAAGTATAGTATCTGGACCTTTTGCAAAGGCATTGTCTGGGAACATGTTGCAAATGCAAATGATCAGGCTCTACCCAAGATCTAAAAAAATCAGAAACTCTGGAGGAAAGGCCCCATTGTCCCACTTAGCTGGTTTCACAAGCCTTCGAGGTGATTCTGCTGAAGACGGGGGTGTGAGAACCACTCCCCTATAGGATGCGACCCAACGGGACCTTAGCCAGCTTGTGGTGGTCATACTCACTGAACATTTGCCCTACGAGAGATTTTTATATATCTACTAGAAAATGTGAAAGCAGCTCAGTGTGGGTCAGGCTTCTCTGTTCACTGCTGATAGGAATGATGTCCTCCATCACAGAAGTTTGAGATAAAAGTAACACCAGTTGCTGTAATAAATAGCAACTCCCCACTGTACTGTATTGGATACAGTAGGGTAAGTGTCTCATGGTTCAAGGGAGTTTCAGGCCAATAGGCGGCCTTTGGTCCCAACAGGAAGGAGCCAGGCTGCTGCTGTTTTTGACAGCCTCAGTATATGGGTTAGAAGTTTGCCCTAGGGGAAATTCCGTAAAAAATAAGAATGGTAAGCAAGGAATCATTGTATGGTGAATCTTGGAAGTGCTGACGTCACTTCTGATCACATCCCATTAAGTTGAAGTAAATCACACGGTTACACCTCCATGCAATGAACACTGGGAAGTGTGGTCAAACTGTGTTCCAGGAAGAGGATTTATTTTGGTAAATAGTCTCTGCCACAAGAACACACCTCTTTTCTACAAATCTCCTGTAATTTTCTCACTCAAAGGAGAACTTTATTTTCAAGTTATGGTAATATTATATAAGAATTCTAGGAAAAACAATTCCCATTCTCTTACCCCATAATTTTACAAGTGACTTTTGAGGCTATGATGTTATAATACAGAAACACAGTGGTGAATGTCAAAAGTAGGGCATGTGCCCCCTGAGTTGGTAGTTGACTATACTTCTGAACATTGTACTCTTGATACCTGGTTCCTGATATCTAAACATTAAATTAAGTTGATATGGATATCTTGAAACTCATTTCTAGATATCAGCTTTAACTGTGCAATTCATTTCTAGGTATCAGGGACAAAGTACTCAGAATATTAAATTTTCTTAACTGCAAAAATTAGGAGTCAGGAGACTTGGAGCTTCATGCTCCTCAAAAACGTCTTGTCTGAGCAACAATTCCCTTCTTTGTAAAATGGTGGAGTTAGACTAGATGATTTTGATGCTCTTTTCCAGTGCTAAAAAGTTATGATGAGAGCAACTTCATTTTCTCTGAAGTTATTTTTTTTGTCAACAAATTCAACAAACTCGTCAACAAATGGAAACACAACTGAGTGCCAACTGTGTCCAAGACATTGCAGTCAGTTCTTGACAAACACTGGCCAAACCTCTGTCCTCAAGGAGCTCATGGTCTATTGGTGAAGGAGATAAATACTTTAGTACAAAACTATTAAACACTCTAAGACCTAAATTGATTTATACCTCTTGAAACACTGGTTCATTAAAAAAAAAAACTGGATATTGAAGAAATTGATGTCAATTAATGCAGTTCTAGAGTCACTTTGGTTTTGTTCCTCTTTCAAATATTCTTTTCTTACTGAAAGTGATTCGTTCACATAAGGCACTTGTGTGTGAGACAATAATCCAATGTTATTTTTTTCTCAAAACCCAGTATATTAAGTAGTAATTCTTAAACAAATTCTATAACCCTGTTTTTAAAAAAAAAAATCAACCCTAAGCTAACTTAAATGAAGCTCAGCTACTCCATCTGAGTTAATTTTAACTGGCTACATGACAAAAGAAAATTTGGAAGATACCAAAATAGGATTTATAGAGATTCATATTGTGTCAGAATTTTTTTTGCTTTGTATAGATCTTGATATGTTCTCAGAAGAAATTTATAACTGCAATAGAGAACTGAATGAATATTGATTATTTTTTAGTTACCAAAACTAATTGACACATAAAGCTTTGTAAATCCTTTTAGATAAGGATGGGTATAAATTAAAAACTAATTAAAGCAGAGGCTTATAAAGACACCATCTCCAATTCAGTGGGTTATACACTTTTGTTGTGTATTAGGAAGATATCCTTCAGTCTCCCCACCCAAAACTCCTGCTGAACAAACAAATCCTTGATATAAAAATTATTTCAACTGCTAAAAGCCAGTTTACATGTTGCCTTTCTTCAAAAGTAAGCATAATTATTTTAACAAAGTAAGATTTTAAAGAAATTGTCTCAAAAGTATGATGCAGAGACAACAGAGGACTGATCGGTCTGTTATCTGTTACCTCCATACTTATTGTTAACAAGCCTTTTATCTTTGAAGAAACTAAACATCTGGGATCAGAGCACTGACTATTAGTTACAGTGGTTTCCCTTTACCTTTCTCAACAAAATGATAGATAAACCTCCAGGAATCCCACAATATTGGGCCCTTAATTGATCAAATAAATGGCTGTCTTTCTTTTTCTGCCTCATTTGTGCTCCTGTGAAATGAGACAATGTACAGTGGAAAAGGTATTCCAGCTGCATCTCCCCTGGTAACCATCAGTGTAACCTTATAACCTCTCTCCAATTCATTTCTCCAACAGCTACCAATGTGATTTTTCTAAAACTCACATCCATCTGTTTCACCTCTTATGCAATTCCTGAATAGGTGAGAGGATAAAATCAACACTCCCAGGCTTGACATTCAGGGCTCCTTCTCCTCTTCTAGCCTCTTTGCTCCCCACTCTTTCTTACCCTCTTCAAACCATAACCATAATGAGGATCTCCCATTACAGAGACATCTCTTGCTCCATCATTTCAGTCTTGAAGTCCTTGTATCCCCTTCCTGTTTTGGTGGCAGATTTAGTCTTCAAGACTTGTCTCAATAATATAACTGGCCTCCAAGGGCAAATAATAGCTTCATGCATTAATTCAGCAAACATTTATTGAGCTGTTGCTATAAACCAGGAAACATTCTATATGCTGGAAATTCTATTTGTTGGGTAGTAAAAGAGACTCCTGTTTTCTTTGTGTAGCTTACCCTAAAAGGTAGGGAGATAAGTGACATAAATGAATAAGCAATTGAGTAACATAATTTCAGGTAGAAATATATACAATGAAGAATATCAAACAGGGTGATGAGTGTTCCCCTAGGATGCTGCCTTTGGTTTTGCTAAACTCAACACATTGAATGCTTTCAGAATTCAACAGTCCTGTGCGATTCCTCGTAGCGGCTACACCCTTTCTGGCCCAGTTTCAATATGGTGACCAGCACAATGGCCATGCTGAGTATATCTGGATGGATGAATGAATGGTTAATATCTTCGATTATTCTACCATTTCTTCATCTAAACAATGAAGGGATTGAAGGACTGAGTACTAACGCCCCACCATCTCTGCGATTTTAGAAGTAAATATTCTAAATTGTCTAATGTTTCATTAATTTGTAATAATCAAAGGAGCTGGTTGCCTTGACTTTTTTGCACAGAGGCCTAAGTCACAACTAAAGTTTACATGATCTTAAAAATCAAAAAAGACAGGAGCTGAAAAGGTGTCAGAAGATGATATTTTCTATAATTTTACTGAGCTGCTTTCCCAGATGCACTGGTGGAGACTATACTCTTTTGAAACCTATTTGTGAAGCATGTTTGAATGCCCTATAACTGTTTTTTCAAATACTAAATGAACTAGAAATTACAATTCATATTCAATAACAATATTGGAAATTTAACATGTTTTAAATTAAAATGGTTTATATTCATTTTCAAACCAAATTCAATTAAAATGAAATAACTAGGCAATATTACTTTTATAAAAATGCATTAAATCATTTTTTTATTAAAGTATTTTGTACATTTTGAGTACAAAGTGAGGAAAAGGAAAGTGATTAAAAAAATGACAGCAGAAATCAATTAACTGAAAACAAAAATAATATAGAAAATCTTTGGATAAAATCGAACTTTTAATAATTAGAAAATCTTCAGCAGTATGAGTGATAAAAGGACTACAAGTATTAGTAAGAGATTAAAAACTAAACTTATTTTGCAAAGCCTATTTGGATACCTGTTAAATCTTATGAAGTTGGATGAGTTTCTTAGGAAATTGTAGTTATCAAAATTTACCTAAAGAATAAGTAGATAAATATTGAAAAAATGAAAATTACCAAATAATTATCCCTCAAAAGTTTCTTGCACTACATAGTTTTATAGGCAGCTTACTTAAAAATGCTAAGGTATTAAGTTCATTTTCATATTAAATTTTTTAAAGCCCAGTAAAACAAAATTATGGGTAAAACA
Organism: Smutsia gigantea; assembly: GCA_032199065.1. NCBI lineage: Eukaryota > Metazoa > Chordata > Mammalia > Pholidota > Manidae > Smutsia > Smutsia gigantea. The sequence continues at coordinate 235,163 of JAVSCE010019758.1, read as the reverse complement.
AATACCTCTACCTATGGTTAAAGAGCTACATGATACCAAAACTATACAAAATAGAAAAAAAAATTCTATAAAGATATAAAAATTCTAAAACTAAATCAAATCATCAATATATAAATAAAAGTTTATTCTGGGAATGCATAATATAGAACATTTTTTAAATCTTACAGTTTTTACCCTTTAATTAACAGTATGTTTACCTTACCAGCTCTCAAAACATTTGATGTCATTGAAAATGTGTTCACATTAAATTCCTTAAATTATCTTTCAAGTTAAAGAAAATCAATGAATAATGTTACTCTTAACAATGAAAACCTAGAAACATTTTTATTAAATGAGAAACAAGGTGAAGATGTTTATTATGAGCAATATTATTTGAACTAGTCCAGGAAATTTTAGCTAATAAGATATGAAGGTTAGAGCTACTGGAAAGGAAGAGATAAATCTCTATTTACATAAAAGATGACTACAGGGAAAACATAAGAGTCAACAACTACAAAGACATCATTTAGACCTAACAAAAATTTTTAGATATTTGGTTCCTTATGAATGAATATGTAAAGACCAATATTTTCCCCACATAACCATAATAGGTAAAAAGTATAAAAAGTTTAATTTTGATTATGCCAACAGACTTCAATGGGGATTAGCATTATTTTCATGAAAGAAATACAAGCTATAGTGTAAGACATCAGTCTCTGTTTTCATAACTGGAGACATGGCATTGTTCCATGAATATTGTAAATGTGTCAGTTCCTTCCTCTAATTTGGCAAATCTTATGCCTTTTCCAACCAAGTTCCAAATAATATTTCTCTCAAACTTTGCACAGTTATCCTAAAGTTAATTAAGTAGATGGTTGAGAATAATAAAAGATAATGATAGCTAACACTAAGATAATATTTAGCATATCAGAGGTGATTTTCTAAGCTTCATATGTGTTTACCCCTCATGGAAACTGAGATAGAGACTTACATTGATCTCCATTTGCAGTCAAGGAAACTGAGCTTTCTATGATTTGCATGAGATTACATGACTGGCATTATGAATCAATGAGGAGAGGAAACAATCAAATTGAGTAAGCTATTTGAGGCTTGTTAGGTGACCATTTGAAGAAAATGAAAGTCCCCCAATTTATAGCAAAAAAGAAAAAACAAAAAAACTCCAATGAATTTGGAATTTAAACATTAAAAAATAAATTATGAGAAGAATATTGGCTTTCATGACATGGAAAGATTTCCAAAGCATTAAATATAGAAAAAGAGGTTAAGGTAGGAAAAAAAATTTACTATGATCACGGAATACTAAGTCATTCAGAAGTAAAAGAAGAATAAAATATTTGAATATCACTCATGTATGTATTTAAACCCTGTAGTAAAAAACAGGAAAAGATGAATAGGTTTTAAAAATATGGAATACAGTTAATAGCAATCTTAAAAGACTTAATTTTTGCTGTTAAAATTAAATAAATGAATTTACCAAATTAGTAAGGATTAAAGTAAATGTTTAATTTAGAGCTTACAGTGTAGTGGTCAAATGGTTCAAGCACAGATTGTAGAGCCATCTGCCACCAATTTATTCACTGGGTAAACTGAGGCAAATCCCTTAACTTTTCTGTTTCACAGTCCTCTAATACGGACAGTATAAAATCAGAACCACTCCTTGTTCTGCTTCTCAGTGACACCTCACATCCTTATCTTGACACAGCATCTAATCCTATCTTTAATTTGAAGTGTAGAAGAATATGTACGAATAGTTGGGATACCTGACCATAATCCTAGTTGTCTGTTTACTACTTGAGAACAGGGTGGTGCCTCAACTTCTGGACTATATTGGATTGCATCTAATTGGATTAGGTTAGGTGAGTGAGTTTCATACACATCTCTGAAGATCTGAGGTGTTTATTGGTGCTGACTTGGTAACTGCTGCCAGAGGGTAGGATTGGGGACAGGCATGAAGGAGCCTGGAAAAGGAATTCCAGACTTCCCCTTGCTCTGCCAATGATAGATGCCCACAGAATTGTTGCTGTCACCAGTGCTATCAAGAGGAGGCATGACACAGTAGGAGGAAGGGGGCATGTTTAAGATTGATTTCAAAAGTCCATCTCTGATTAGCTGCTCTTGTGGTGTGGTCTTCCACCAAATTACTTAAATCCTAAAATCCTCTGTAGGAAGTCGCCACTAATACCTTCTTCCAGTGTTGCTGTGTGGATGAAGGGATGTAAATTAGCTGGCAAAGAAGAGGAGTAGATGGAAGGTATGTTCATCCATGCTTCATTTTTCTTGCATGTCATATACCCTGCTTTTGCTAAACAGACAGACAAACATCCTGCCCACCAGAATTCATTGCTTAATGGAGTTAGTCTCTGTTACCTTTTTTCCCCTTGAGAGCCACGTCACTCAGTCACATCCTTGCTTTGTGTATTTTCCCTTTTATTCCCTGCTAATACTTGCTCCTTCCTGACACACACACACATAAACCATGGAGCAAGAAATCCTCTGCCATTTGTTCAGATGCTGAGCTGAAGTTCAGGAATAAAAGCTTTGATGCTTTTGGAATTTCGATGCTAGGAACTCATTAATATTGATCTCAGCTCTCTGAGAAATGATGCTGATAACTATGTTCTAGAAGCAGGCTGTGTTCTCCTTGCCATCGAGTTAGAGTAGCATCATTAGGAGGTAAATTGTGAGCTGTGGCTGCCTTCATATTTGTAAATTAATAGTGTATAGTGCCTGGTTTTATCCCTAAAAAAATGTGCGTACTTAGACATTTTGGTTTTTTAAGTTAATGCTAACCGGCCTTAGACTGAGGCTGAATTCAGGATTATTTTCAGTCTGTGCCCCTCACAAAGTTTTCCTTTTGCTAGATTTCCTACAGACCCCAGTGCCTCTAGGCTGACTGTCAGACCCGATGATCATGCTGGCTGAGCTGAGGCCCAAGATCTCCTGCATTATCTTAATGTTGTGGTGGTTCTTAGACCAGAATGATTGGCAGCCAGCAATTCCTGAATGACTGCAATTAGGACCTCTGAACACATTTACCATCTGTTGAACAGGGATAGTATTTCAGGACACAAGAATGTATTTAATAACTTCTTCAGGGTTCTTCCTTGATTTCTCAGGATGATCACTGAAAATATTGAATAAAACTGGTCCCAAGATAGAGCTCCATCAATTCCATGACAACAAGCCATGTTATCCTAAGAAATGGACATCCTGTAGAAGTCTTGTACTTGTTTAGGAATTGATGAATCTGGTTTTAATATGAAGATGAGGGTCTTCAGGTATTTTTCTTACTTGTTTCTATTGTTAAGTAACCAGAATATGCTTCATTGTCTCTGAAGGGGTTAACTGATGATTTTTTTTTTACAAAAATCTTGTTGGAAATATTTTAGCCACAGCTGCATGTATGTCAGATTTAGTAAGGAACTTGGGAGTTTAATTTTTTCTCGTTCTCTTTTGAAAACACTAAACAGTGAAGAAACATGTTGGAATACTTATACTAGTAGGTCTACATTTTCTTGTCAAAGCATATCAGAGATAGAGCAACTTCACCTGTCTTTTTGACTCTGATCTCAACAGTGACTTCTGAAAATTTGTAGCACTGAAAAGATTTTTACTTGAAAACCATCTCTCATCATTGTTAATTTTTGTGTGTGTGTGGGGGGGTCTTTTAAACATTATGTCTGAGAAGCCAATCGATCTGAAGATTGTAAAAATATGTCAATCTAAAGCAAATTTGTGAGCTTTGATTTAAAACTCAGACTATAATGTGGCTAAAGAGATGGTGTTTTGGTAGATTTCTGTACACGTTAACAATGGGTGTTAACGTAATCATTTTCAGAAATGAATGGTATAGGCATTTTCATGACATTTCAGCTGCTTTTCAATTTTATTTAGCCTTAAGGATGCTTGCATTGCCGGCAACTCAGACATAGCTGCCTGGAGCTGGTGCAGAAAGTTCCTGGGATCATCAAATGAAGAACACGGTGGAGAAATGTGAATTAACAGAGCCTCTCACAGAAGGCTGTCAGTTGTATTGGTAGGCTTGGATGTGGGGGTCTGTGTTGAATATTTAGACTGACCAGGTATTTTCATGAGTGCATAATCATGATTATGTGACTGGCTGAATATAAAATGAACACACCTGGGAATAGAGATCAGCATCTGTTTTGCCAATGCTAGGAGGTTTCCGATATAAGCCTGTAGTGGAGTGGCCAAGTGAAGCTGCATTTTATGGAACATTTTATTGTAACCTCTTTTGGGGTGATGACCTTCCCCCATGGTGTAAATATTAGGACCATTTCTCCAGATTTACGCTAATTCCCATCATGAGAGACCAAGACCCTGCACGTTCATGGGACAGCCGATAATGAAACGTTTGGGCTTGTACTTACTCATAGTGTTTTACTTATAACAGATTCATATGTAGCAAAGGATGTATGTCAGGAGGCAAAGCAGATAGAGGCCTGTATTCCTACTGTATCCTTCCCAAAGAAATGCTCTGGGCCAGTGTGGGGTGGAGGTCCTGTTAACAGGAAACATGAATCCTCTTCTCACTTGGTCTTAATTCTTTATCGACCCGCAGATCACATAATCTGCATTTTCACCCCAAACTCTGCATTCTAACTTCCATGTCACCAGATACAATATCTGGAATCCACATACAGAATTTCCAACAGAGACACACACAGCCTAGGAACATTACAACCTAGGGCTTGAAAATAGTATCCAGGTTCTGCAGAGAGAATAGAAGCTTTCTAGCCCAGAGGCTTTCCAAGCAGCAGTAGACTGACCCTAGCGTGTCACACACAGATTCATGTACCTATCTTTACCCTCACTTTCAGGGAGATCATATAACCTCTTTGAGTTTAATATAGCTAGTTCTCCCCAATCTGCAGGCATCTCTGTACTATTTTATTGATATTGCTGGACGCATATTGAGATTATAGACTACAACATTGGAGTTTACATTTCCCATTTCACAAATAATATAAGGTAACACACTTTCTGGGAAAAAAATGTCATGGAAATTCTATTGAAATGAAGATTTTAGTTATTTCTTATTCTCAAATATCTTCAAAAACACATTCATGATCTGGTACAGGTCATCTAGTAAAGTTAAAGATTTTTAAAGACTTATATACCACTCAGAATTATTGCTTTAAAGTCAACCATGAAGCTTGTCTCCAAGTTGGAAAGGTGATAGCAAGTTCTATGTCTCATAACATTAATTTTTGAAGCAAGGATTTGCAGCCTTTCCAAAGAAATAGGTCAAGGTTCCAACTCTTGTTTTCCTAACATATTAGGAGAAAAGGAATATGATCAGATGACTAGTGAAGGGAGGAGAGTGGCAGCAAAGGGGGTGTAGGAAACAGCCTCCCTGCCCCCATCTCATTAGCCTCTGTGTCAGACTTGCCATAGCTAGCTAGTTAAATCTTCCTCTAAAGAGTCTTTCCAACCCAGACTCAGAGAAGGTGCACTTCCTTCTGGTTCTGTTAGAAATTGTCTTCCCCCCGCTTTTTTTTCCTGTCAGGTGAGACCCTGAGAGTTTGTTCTCTCAGTTTTCCTGAATTGCTCCACAGTTGGGAAAGAGATTCACAGTTTTTCAGTGACTGCGTTTTCCCCATGCCTCTACTCCAAGTGGAGAGATTGCAAAAGGAGGAGATAACTGGCCTCAAGGAGTAGATGGTTTCCTATCACATAAACACTACTGATAAAGAAGCCTAGTTGTGTTTGATTGCAGTCACCTTCTGTATATTGGTAGTTTATGAGACAAATCCCCTCAGTGAATTTTGTCCACTGCATTGCATTATGAGATAGGAATTAGCTGTGTGTTCTCTCAACACTGAAGTGCCCTCACAATGGTTGTTATGAAAACAGCACTACTTAATATTTTCTTTGATCGAGTGATCCAAGGGGAGCCCTGGGTGCATATTGCTTGGCTTTCTCATTTTCAAACCCTTAGGCAAGAAGCCATTTGCTTTAACATTTAGGTAAGACCATGCTAAATGTGGAGTACAGAGTAGAAATCCCAATCTGTCGATTCAGATGGCAATCACCTAGAGAAAATATTGGAATACTTTATCTCAAAGCATTTAAGCAAAGCACATACACTCTAGTGACACTTTATATTTCTTCTTCCTCAGGAGAAATTTGGGGTCCATTAAATCCTGAGCAGAGGTCTGAATCCCATTTAAAAGAAAATGGATTCAGGGAGATGGAGGAATTACACACAGAAAAATGAAGGACATTCTTCTTATGTGTTTTTTCTGATTCTTCATCCTGGTTTAACTCCTTTCTTCTCTGTACATTGTGATCATATTTGTACATGCTCTGCCGTCTGCCTAGAGTATAGCCCTAGTCCTTTTCATTTACTAACTCCTAGACATCTTGCAGGTCTGTCTTTTTGATCAGAGAAGCCTTCCCTGACTCTACGCCATTAAAATTAGGTCTGCCTCTGTTATTCTCTTAAAATTTGCCATTCATTTCACTTTCTCTTTTCAATTGTAATACTTAGGACTCTTTGCGATTTTAGCTCTATCTGTGCATTATTGGCTTGATACCCATTTTTTAAACCAGACTGTCAGCATTGTGAAGACAAGGACCATTCCCCACACCTCTACACTCCTTATCTATAGTGCATAGCACAGGCTCACCTCTATCTTAATAATTCCCAATATTACTTATAAAAAATAATACACATTGCTTTTTATAATAAATATGTGATATTCATAACAACTAATATGTAATAAGCCTTTATTGTCCTGAATTGAAATTAATGGATAATATGATCTAGTCACATAATTTTAAAAAAAGTGATATGATTAGCTATAATAGAAGATATAAAGGAAAATTAATTACAATAAAATACCATGTATTTCAATGTAAAAATGCTCAGGCATGACTTTGAGAAGATGTAATAATGTAGGCAGATGCATATGTGTATGTGAGGCATTATTTGGCCATGGTCATGGCTCACACAGTAGGGTTCAGCTCATTGTTTTGCAGACTCAAGTGCATGGCATAGCCATTGATGTGATTTTCCAAAACAGTGAACATGTGTTGGTAAATTCCCAACCAAAGAGTGTAAAATATCTCTTTGGTTAATATATTTGTATCTAGAGAATTGAATATCTATTAAAACTGTGTCATTCTTTTGTGTCATGCAATTTGGAGATATGTTCTAGCCTCAAATAATTATAAACCAGCTTGTCACCCACTTGCAGTGGAATATTTGAAAGCCATGCAGGATTGGGATAGTTGTTATTTGGCCCAGTTGTCCTGATCATTGCAGTATATCTGGTGTCTCTGGATATTACCCAATAAATTCCAGGTGCTTCCCCAGTTACTGTGACAATCAAAAAATCTCTTCAGCTAAATTAGAAAGTTCCCCATCATGCCTCCAAACCATCAACACTCTTAAGAACTCTGCCGAGGCCTTTCATAGATGCTCCAAATGTATTGAATGAATGAGCCTATTTATGCCTGCCTTATTGTTTCTTTTTGTCTTGGTTACTTATTTATTGCTTTTTTGAGGACTTCTGCCTCTACACCTGAGTTGCATCTTGATTTTGGAAGATGCTCAATAATTGTTCATTTAGTTGAATAAAAAAGTGAATGATGCAGTTTTCCAAGAGCTGAGGGTAATTGTCAAGAGTCCCTCTTTGTTGTCCCCTCCACAGAATTACTTTTCTGTCTGCTCAGGACATCCTAATTTTTGATTCCCTTGGCTTCCAACAGGACACTAGTGGGGCAGATGTTACGAATTTTTTTGCCTGATGGACCACTGTTGTCTTTATTCTACTATATGCTGATGAGTCACTACTTTGATTAACAAGCTAGAGGGCACATTTTAATGAAGAAGTCTACCTGTGAGGTCTCAAGCATTTCTCATGTTTGTTTTCATCCTATAATTGAATGTTTTTTTTTTCACATTTGAACATTATTCTCTTCCATATAATGATTTTCATGTCAGTAAATCCAGACACACAGAAAAACTTTACCAGGCCTGGGAAAAGATTATGAATGCTAAAAATAACAGAGTCATATTAGAAAGGATTTTCTGGATTATTTTTCTGTATCTATACTGATGGCATTATTATAATTTACAATGATTTTTGCTTGTGTCATGTCACTGGGCTGGGAATGAGAAAGCCTGTATTTTATACTCACTTTAGAAACTGTGCTGTCTCAAACTAGGCAGCTAACCTATTTCTTGCAAATTATATTTTTCTTGTGAGGTTAAATTAATGCTTGTAAACAGAGCTGAGAATGAGCTATTTCAAAAGAAGATGTTTCAGAAATGCAAAGTGTTATCGTTACAATTTGCGCTTATGTAGATACATCTTTACTTGCAGCGCTGTGCAGTGATTGTTCAGGGATGGCTAAACCTCAGACTGGAAGTTTAGATAATAAGACCAGGTATTTTCACAGTTTCTTGCATCTGAGTATCTCACAATATTCAGCCCCAATGCAGATATAAATCGGGTAGCAAATAAATGTGTCTATGTGTGTGTACACACACACACACACACGTACTGTCACTCGATTTGCAGTGGGAGTCATTGGCAGGTGGTGGGGACAGAACTGTCGGTTTTATTCTCGGGCTACCTGGAGAGAAGAGTCCCAATTCTATAAAGCTTTAAACATGCAAAATCAGAATGACAAGCTAAATCCACTTAAATCAAGTTGATTTTATAATTTAGGATGTTTTATATCCATGAAAATAGTGAAACTTCATTTCTTCTTCTCTAATCCTCTTAGAGCACCTGCTACCTTTATCACTCATCATTTGTCATGGCACCTAACCCTATCTCCCTTGTGTTACCTGTTTTTTGGGCATATACCTTGTCTTTCTAATTAGATTACAAACTCTTCTGAGATGGTGATAATTTTTCTTAAGAAACTGCTTACTATCTAGCTTGCTTTTTGACCCATAGTAGATAATCCATATGCAATTATTACCTAACATAAATAATAAAATGAAAATCTTATGTTGGACAGTATTATAGCTCATTTTCCACACCAAAATTTACTTAGCAATTCCCATGTGAGTAAAATCTTCATCTATATTATCTTCCTTTGCTCTACCCTACTCAGTAAAGTATCAAATGAAATGTGCATTTCACAGAATAATGGAAATCACACCCAATCAGTTCAAATTTCCATCTTAGTGTTCTTTGTTCATTTGAGAGGTGGTTTTATCTCAGAAGAAACATGTTATTTTGGGATATTATCTTTTACCACCTTCTTGCACATTGGACTCTGAAACACCAAAGCCATATGTCCTATCCTTTTAGCAACAGAATTTCTTGCAGAAAAAATGTTTGTGCTAATGTAGTATTGACTGTTCTGTACCCCTAAATTTTTTATATGTATGCACACATATTTGTATGCTAACATTTTCCCCCAAGTTATGTAGTAGTCAACAGAGCTTAAAAGTCTAGGGCTGAAAAAAAGAACAGAACACCTCCATATCAGTTTCTATCCCTTTAATCTGGTTGCATGTAAGCCATCTATCTTAGCTTAATTATCCATCTGACTGCATGCATGGACTGAGTGGACAGCAGAATATGTTTCACATGACTCTGCTTTTATAGGTATCAGTATAACTATATGACCATCACACTCTATACCAAAGATCAGCAATTTCTGAAGTGTGTTTCAAACAATGCTCTTTATGTAGGAGGTTAATAAGTATTATTAGAACTGTTTTCATGGTCAAAGATATTTGGAACAATTCTGAGCTTTGGAAAAAGCTAAACATTTGTTTTAGAGATGAGGCTTTTGGGAGCCTGTAATATATTAATGTATTATTTAAATCTCCAATAAGACCATGTATTACACAGTATTTCCTAAACTTATTTAACCACATTTTTCCAAACCAACCTGAGGAACTGACATTTCTTAGATGAAACTTTAAGAAGTATTTTAATAGATTCATTGCTGATTCCCTCTTTCCAGTTACAGTTTGATGAATTTAATCAAATAAATATTAAATTCTACAAATATGCAAAGCAACCAGAAAATACGCACTTTTATTTTAAATGAATCAGAAGAACTGCCAACCTTAAATAACTGTAGGAGTCCTTTTGGAACATAAACGATTATCCCCTCATTCCCGTTTAAAAAAAAATCCATGTTATCAACCTTTTAAGAATCTTAGTTAATCATCATTCCTATGGATTTCTAGATAACAAAGAGTTAACCATTGCTGTTGGATTTTCCCTGTATTTTCTGCATTGGTAATTACAATAGAGTGAACCGGGTTTAATCCTCAGGCCAGGATCTTGTGGAATCTTTTGGTCCTTTATAATGAGCAACAATTTTCAGTTTATGTGGGGCTGTAGCTCAGAAGGTTAAGGGCTAAATTGAATCAGTGTTGTCCCTACACCACATCCTGAAATATATAATTTAGATAAAAACTCCTGTATCACCTTATTTTCTTGTCATTTTCTTCTTTGCCATATAAACAGTGAAGAATGTGAAATTGTACTGTCTTCTGGGAGGTAGACCAAAGCTTTTTTTTCCAAGAAATGATCAATTCTGAATGGAAGAAGAGAGGCAATGTGTACAGATTACCTACTATGTGGTCATAACACAAAATTTTCAGAACAAGCCTATAAGACTCTTAGAATTGTATTCAAATTACACACAAGGAAGTCAGGCTCTTGTCCCCAACCAAGAAAATGGTAGAAAGGAAATGTTATTTCAGGAGTGTTGGACTCTAAAATTTAGCCTCTTTCCTTTTAATAATATTGCTTTTCAGCCAAAGACTACAGTCTTCTAGAAAGAAAACCTACCTCCTTCATTCAAACCTTTTTTTTTAAGTTTGTTGCGATTAAACTTTAAAAGTAACTTTACCATATCTATACTGTTAATGTAATTATGTGTGGGCAAAGTTGTCTTCAGGGTCAAGCAGCCAAAGAACACAGTAGTTACAACAAACAGGAGCTGTATATTTTTGAAGTCATATCAAGAAGCCGGCGCTGGAGAATATTGAGGCTAACATCTCTGCAGCCCTTCTAGCCATTTCGTTCATGTAGTTTGTCTTCAGTTATACAAAAATGGCTATGGTATTTTCAGGCATCATATTTATGTTCAAAGCAGTTGACAGTGGTGGTAGAGGGAGAGGGCAGGGTGGGAGGCATCAGTGCAAATAATTTTCAACCCTTCTATCAGCAAAAGCCAAAGCCTTTCTAGAATCCATAGCAGATATGTTTCCTTCTCTGTGTCTAGAACTATGGCATATGGTCCCACAGGAGAGTCGGGACCAAAGAGTTGGGGCCAACTATTTTTTTCTCTACCTCCATTGACTGGTTAAATGCATTTGTAGACAGTTCTTTCAATATACTAGTTTATAAGACCTTTGTTTCTTCAATCCTACATCTTTTGCTTTAACTTTAATCTAGCCACCCACTCCTAGGTCCCATACTTGGAAATAATAATGTTCAATATTCCACTCTTTGACCACAATCTTCTTCCATCCCTTTCATATTCTCACTCCTATTATCTCTCATATTTGATCTCTTAGATAGTTTACAGCCCTTGCTATGCTCAATTCTTCATATCAGCTCCTTCCTGACATTTTTAGTCCCCCTTTACAGCTCAGACCATTTGAACATCTGAAGTGTGCTCCCTGTGGGGGTGCTGGTGCCCTTGCATTTTCTACTGCATCCATCTACAAAACCTTATGCTTTCATGAATGGTCTAGTCCACTTTGAAATACATTATGTCACTTAACCCTCACAACCTCTGTTAGAGAGGTAAGGCAAAGGTTCTTCTCCTGCTCTATGGTTTGGGAACCAGAATATCAGCGAGGTTAGGTCCTTCATCTAAGAATACTCTGGTGGTCCATACTAGAGTCCAGAGCAAAGCAAAAATCTTGGGATCCTGACTGCAGAGGTTTTTCTTTGGACTAGTGGTTTTAGAAGCTATGAATTTTCTTTTCAGATTTCTTTTTTTTGCCCACAAATTGATATCTGAACATATAAAATACATTAAAAATGCTTTTTTAAATATTGAGTCTGAAGGGTCCAGAGTCCTATCTGTTCAGCTTCCTGTTGTTAGTCAGTTTGGCTGTCCCTTCAGAGTTTTATGGAAGAAACACATTCTGGATAATTTTGTATTCCTGTACCTCAGGTAGCTTTAGCACCCAGAAGAAACATATACATATGTCCATATACAGTGATTATACAAAGCTTATTTTAAGAAGGAGGAAAGAAACACATAATCTAGAGATAAATGAGAACTCCTTTGCATGGAGAAGTAAAAAACAGTTTGATTTCTTAGAGATTGGCCCTGGAACCTGTCTTATTTAACATTTTCATAAATGATTTGGAAGAGGGAGTACATGGTGAATTATCCAAGTTTGCAGATGATACTAAGCTCTTCCAGGTAGTGAAATGCCAAGCAGATGGAGATAAACTGCAGGGAAAACTTGCCAGCCTGCATGAGTGGGCAGAAAAGTGGTAGATGATATTCAATGTGGGCAATGAAAGGTAATTCACTTAGGGAAAAGTAATAAAAGCTATGCTTACAGAAAAATAAATCTAGTTATTTGGTAGTCTCATAAAAGATACAGACATTTTTATAGACTATTTTTTGAGGTAATCCATGAGTATATCGACAAACCAAGAAGGGAACTGAAAATACACAGAAATATTAATCTTGATTTAAATGATGTATCATAATGTAGGATGTTTAGTCCATTTGTCAAATAATGCTAATTGAATGCCTAAGTGTGTATCAAGCTCTCTTCTGGGCATTCAAGTCTGTTTGGTCATTACATCTCCTCCAAAGAAAAACAGAAAAACATCTGTAAAATATTTAGGGAACGCCAATGAGAATAAACTACAAATAAGGTAGAAGCTAACAAAGCTTAAAAGGAACATAAGTGTATTTATAAAATTTTGAATGTTCTAAAAATTTTCCCTTTTCCCTTATCTCTTTTGATACCACAGTTACCCACAGGTACAAGTGCAGGGATTTTTTTTTTTCTAGTAGATTTACGGATAAGGACCCAGAGGTTAAGGTAATTTGAATGGCTTTCCTAAGTTCATAAATTAGTGGAAGGTCAAGATTCAAGCATGGGTTTTCTGACTTCAACCTCTTTCTTTTTGCCTAGCAACACAGAGCTTTACTTAGTGGGACATGAAGTGAAGGAATTTGTTACATCCAGGTAGAAATATTAGAAATGTGAACAGGTGCTCAATGGGTAGAAAATGGATTGTTAGGCAAACTGTGGATGAGGCCAATGTTAATAACGTTACATATAATCTTGAAGTATCTCTTTGCTGTCTTTTCTTTTTTTAATGAGAATGTGGCTTTGAAGAGTTACGGGTTTATTCTAGGCTGTCACCAACTACGTGTAGGTTAAAACACTTTTGGATTCCATTATAATGGCAGAACCAAAGAAACTAGAAAATAGAGCTAGGGTACTCAGTAAAGGTGGAGCATTCCATAGACTAGCATTCTGCATGAATGTTGCATACCAGAACTATTGAAGCTATGTATTTTGGCCCTAAGTGAGTGAAGGATCTTCAGATCAAAGAAGAATGAGATCAGAAAATCTCAGTAGATAAGTTGGATGGTAGATTAGAATCTGGAGTTGGAAAAGAAACTTCGAGGTGAACCAAGAAATAACCCAGAGAGGGAAAAGCTGATGAGACTGAAAGGAATAAAAGGAGGAAAAGAAGTGATGGAGAGAGAATGTGGAATCAAGAAAGTGAATGAATGAAAATTAATATACAACAAAATAGGACTGAGATAGTCGATCATAGTTGTTTCTCTTGCTATATCACTCTGGGTACGTATATCCTTAAGCTTGTGAAATTATTTTCCTGGAATAATTTAATTATAACTATATTAACAGAAATTTGTCATCAGGATTCATTTTTCAGAGAGTAAACAAATAATTATAAGAAATGGGCATGTACTCCTCATGCCCTCTCAAATTTTCCTGCCTTTGAGCTTGTTTCTGTTACACTGGCCACCTAGAAGTACAATCTCTCTTCTCTACTCGCATTCTTGCCTATGGCCTGTTCTCTGGTAAGTTGCACATTGAATATACTCCTACATTAGCTCTACTTCATCAGAGACTACATACCCTTCAAGACTGAACCCAGTTGCCATAATCTGTTCATTTTTTCATTCATCCATTTTAAATTATTTAGTAAAAATCTGATATTAATGGCACTGTGCTTATCTAGTCCCACACATCTATAGTAGGTATAGTTCATATAGTTTTGCAGTGAATTATTTGTGTTGGTTTGCCACAGTAAAAGTTTTTGAATGTATTGTAAATTACTGGAAGAAGGGACCATGCTTTTGAGTTTTCTCTACCTATCTTGTTCATAGTGCTGAAATGTAGTAAAACCTTTTGCTTGGTTGATTGCCTTGTAGATTGAAGTTGTCATTTGAAAGAGAACAAGGTATATCACCTACTTTGAAGGAGAGAGTAACTATGCATTTTGTTTCTCTGAAGAATCATCTATCTTACTTTGCAAAGGAGATAACCAAAATTCAAACGACAAACCCCCCTCCCCACCAAAGTCCTCAAACAGCCTGCTGAGGCTGTTTCTATTTCTAGAACAGTTTTGTACCTATTACTGTATTCCAAAATTTTCCCACTTAAAAATTATCTTTCAGTTTTAGCCTTTTTTCCTAAACTTTGTCATACAAAGTTTCTTTCTTAAGTAATCACTTTGCCATTTTGCTCGTCACTTGTATTCAGAACTGCTTGTCATTTATGAACAGGCTTGGAATTTTGCTAGAAAAATCCTGTGTGGCAAGTGGGTGTCACAAAACCTGGTGTTGGTCACTTAAAATGTACAACCAAGAAACTCATACATAACTGTCATTACTCTGTTACCCAGGATGATAACATAATTACAGATGATTAAAAAAAAGTGAAAGTGCAATTCAAGGACAGGCAAGCAATGGAGCATTCAGGGAGTGTGTGAAAAGCAGAGTGGGAATGCACAATAGATGGAATCTGAGATATGACTGTAAAACATCCTGCTTCCCCCAAAACAAAAAAACAAAAACCCATAGGTCAGACTGTATAAAAGTAGCCATTTGGGGAAGTGTCATTAATCTGTAGCAAAAACACTGCTTATGGCAGAAGAAACTAAAGCACTGTCTCGGGGGCCTCTGCCAGTTGTGAGCACATCTCTTGTCCAGCTGTGTGATGCAGAGGTGGCTGTGCTTCCTGTGCACACAGCTCTGCATCCTCCATAGTGCCTGACCTGTAGTAGTCGTTCAACAGAAAATACTGAATTAAACGGGGTCACCCTCATGGAGAAGCGTAACAGCATACCTTCCTATTATATTAGAAAACAGGGAAAAGGACAGTAAGCCTGAAGCAGGAGTTAACTTTGGAAGCCTGGTCAGGGTGTTGGGTCAGGATAAAGAGACTGGGGACAAAGGATGACCATGTAAAGAGGTTGTAGGGGGTTCTAGAAACAATTTTGGACTATTTAATAATTTTGCATAGGACCAGCACTCTACCACTCTTTCTTCAGTAGACTAGCTCAGTAATTTTATTTAAAAAATGTTATAATATTCTGCTTTCCCTTTACCCTCCAATTTCACTTTCAAAAATCTATCCAATTATTCGCCCTAGTTTGTCCCATTGTACTGTGTTCGATAATTCTAGCAGGGGACTCCTTATTTGTAAATGTTCTGTTGTTCCAAGTGTTTTCTTACCAGCCTTTCATCAATAGCTATTTTAGCTGTGCCTTCATTACTTCCTAATTGTCCACTGTTCTTTGGTTTGCTACTGAAAAAAAAAATGAATTCAGTATTTTAGGCATTGTTGAGTAGTCATTGATTTCAAGCCTGCCCCATTTATTTAGAGAGTCTATTTTCTCCTACTATCTTTCTGATTCAAAATTTTACATATAGTTAGTTTTCTTATTAATCCCTTTGGCTAGTACTAACACTTCTATTTTTTGTGGCCATTATTTGCTTTCAGCTGTGAGAAACTGATTCATATTCTTCTGCAATAAACTATTGTTTCCCATTAAATGCTAAATAATAATACATAATGATGGTAGTGCAAGAAATTAGAAGATAGTTTTCTGCCCTTGTAGTGATCACAGTCTAAAAGAGGAAAGAGAAGACGGATTCATGTGACTGTGAATATGCCTGTCAATAAATTTCTGCTGCCCAGAAAAGAGTAAGTCTTCTTCAGAGACCCAGGGAGGAAAGGTCAGCAGCCATCTTAGCAGGGTGATTTTAGAAAGTGGAAGCAGGAATGTTTACTGGGAAATACCTTCATGGAACAAGTGGGTTTTGATGAAAGCAACTGTGGGGGAGGGGGAGTTAAAACGGGATTAGAGTGATGACCTTTGCATATTTGGCAGGGACTAAGCACTGAGTCCTAAAGTTGTGTCTGATCGTGGAAAATATGAGAAAAAAAAAATGGAGATTTGAACCCAGACTCAAGACATGTCTGTCTTTGGTTATTCAAAGAAACCAAAAAAATCTGAAATATTTTAATCATAAATTAATGCAGTCTATTGGATCACATATTTTTTGTTCAATATAGCTTTTCTTTAGGACTGAAAATAACAAGAGGCTGGATATTCTTCCCTAACTAGTGCCTTTCATTGTGTCAACATGGTCTCAGATTGCAGTATAGAAAAAAACCTTAGTAAAGCTGAGATGGCAGACATTGGATGATTTGTAACATTGATCACATATATCAAGTCCAAAGACTCCTACTTAAATTTTCTAAAGTATCTGGATCATAGCTCCACCGTGTCTATTCAACTATATTTTTAATTTCTTTTCAAAACAAAACCTAATTTTATCCACTGTCTCCTGTACATGTTTATTCCTACAAGTGTTCTTTCATTATGCTGTTTCTCTCCATCTTTTGGAACCCTCTACATCCTTTAGGCGTAAGTTCAAGCCTTTATTCCTCAATAGCCCTTTTCTCAGTACTCTAAACTTTTTTTTTAAGGTTATGTAAGAGTTACTGCCACACAGTTTTATTCTTAGCATGTGATTGTTTGGGTTTTGAACCATCAATTAAAATATGAACTGTTCGAAGGCAAGTACCATGGCTTCTTTTACATACCGTAGTGACAGGCATGGGTCTAAAATAGATTTGTAAGAAAACTTGTGGATTGAACAAGTGAAGAATAACAATTTCTACATATTGTGGAGGTGAAGAGTCAGAGCAGAGACATGAGCTTTCATTGCTTTACAGATTCTGTAGATATGGATTTTACTTACTGTTAAATATTGGGCCAAAGCCATATTATTGCCAAGGAGTCTGGACAATCAGCTATGTCTTAGTGAACATAAAATGCTACTCACTTCTAAAATCCTCTCCCTACAGTGAGGTCCTGTTCGCCCTCCTAAAGGCTTATAGCATTGGTTTTATTGATTTCTGTCTGCAACAACCCAATGCTGTTCTCTTGGTATTAAATAATAGCGATGACAGCAACAGATAACAAAGTGATCCATTCCTTTTAATGTCAGAATACTCTGAAGGGACTGCAGTCATTTATCTGATGGCTTACTGGTAGGGTGACCATATAATTTATTGTTCAAGCTGAGGCACTTCTGAGAGTGAAAGGGAACTTTATCAATAATTACACTGGGACCATATGTATAAACTAAGACTGTCCAAGACAAACTAGGACATATAATCATTCTGTATACTAGTATCCCAGATTTTGCTTTTGGAGTAATAAGATTAGGTTATAGAGTCCATCCGGCTACTTAGTCCCTCTTCCCTACCATCTCGGAATCCATTCCTTAGGAGTCTCATGGTTTTCATTAGGAATTCCACCGGGAGAATGGCAGCACAGGCATGTGGTCCATTTTTTTCTAGCTTATTAAAAATAAAAATAGTGCTTTCCAGTTATTATGTTCAAGACCACTTGTCACTCTTCCACTGTAAACTTTATACACAACACATTTTTATTAGATTTTCCAAAAGGGGAAGTCTTGCTATTCATAACCCAGGACCTTAACACTCGGTGCATCTACCTGGTATTGGTGCTTGTGACAGTGCTTCTCTCACGGACTACTTAGGGCAATGGGGCAGTGGTATAATTCTCAGAGCTGTGAGTATCCCCCAAATTATTGTCTTAGGGTTATTACCATAATGGGTTTAATGCCAGAATCATTTTGCTGAATAAAGCCTTATTTAACATACTGAACTTGAGGAAGTCATATTGAGAAGCCTGTCTTGTCTTCTATAGAAGGCATGACTTCTGTGAATAGTTAGGCTTAACACCTGATAATAACTGGAGTTTAAGTCTAGCCCTTCAATATTTTAGAATTATAGTCAATCCAGTGGTTTCTATAGTAATGCCGGTTTAAGTCTATCCCTGCATTTTATTAGAATTATGAAAATCCAAGGGAGTTGTGAATTTACCAACAAGAAGCATTATTTGAAAAGCTTCCAGAATAAGCAAATTTTCTCAATTGAGATGAATCATATTTTGTGGTTATAATTTTATAAACATGTTTAAAGGGGATGTGTGAGAAATGCTCTAATTTGGAGTCTTGTCCTCATTAAATATGTAAGGGCATCATAGAGCCATGAATTAAATGAGAAAGTATCTCAGAAGTGAGGCAGAGTATTTTAAAGTCAAGTTTAGTGTCAAGTGAGTGGACTTTTAGAAGCTACTCTGTGGCTGCACAGAGACATTGAGATACCTTTTATCTCAATGGCCTGTCACATGGTAGGGAATACTATACTTAGTGCACAAGGAGACTGAATTAGACCTCTTTACTCTCTGAAAGACCTCCTTTCCTCTATGTCACAGGAAGGCGCATAAGTCCATTGACCTAAAGCCAGTCCCTCTATCTGTATACTAACTCACTTCTCCTCTCACCTCTTGGGGAGGGGTGTCCTTGCTGGCATCCTCTTGTCTGCATTCCTTCTCCCACTGTGCTACTCCCATCCCCAGCTCTTCTGTCTTCTTTCAAATAAAGCTTAATATTGAAGTACATAGTTTAATGAACATCCACATCATTTTCAAAAAGTCATCATTGTCATTACCTAGTTTAGTTAATTAAGTAATTTGTTGACATAAACAGGATCTTTAGCCCAGCAGAAGCTGTAACAGGTGGCATCTAAAACCAGAAATAGTCATTAACCTGTCCCATGGAAGGTGTGAGGCAGCATGTTTAGAAACACTCACAGCTGTGAGATGGAGCTTGATAAATGTCCAAGAAATGCATTCTTCAGACATTCATAGAATAAGGAGATGGAAGGGATGAATAATGGGACAAAGACAACCAGACCTTTTAGAATGAGGGAAGGGATGTGAGTTCTCAAAGTATGAAGTGTGCTTAATTCAATATATTATAATACAACAGTATAATACATTATAATGTGAGCATAGAATATATATTTAAATATGATTAATGTTATTGCTGGTATTATATATTAAATATGATTGTATATAGTATATTAATCTATAAACACTATAGTGTAATATGAAATACTTATTAAATATAAACATACAAATATAAATATATTTGTAGGCATAAGTATAGCCCTTAACAAAACCAAATGTGAATTGATTTTTGGTTATCTAGGATAGTGCTTATTTTTCTCAGGATGGCTATCAAGGTTTTTCAGTATTTTTTTCTTGTTTTGATATGTAAAACTCTTTTTTTGATCCTCTTCTAACAGATTATGTAAAAGGTAACCACATTTGTCTAACCTTAGGCTAACATTTGTATAAACAAGAAAGAAATTAAAAATACCAGTGCCAAGCCCAACTTCATTGTGGCAAACACAGTTATTAGAAACTGTTTTGTTTGATTTTATCATTTTTGTACCAGTGTTCCACTGTTATAGTAACACTGTCTCTTAGCTGTTAAATATACATAATTTGTTAGGTCCTCCCTCACACACACACAAAAAAATCCTCCCGGAAAGACGCTGCTAAGTATTCCTTCAAAGGTAGCACACTAATATTATGTGTGATTCTGGTGCCTTCTAAGCACTAAACTTAGAGCTGCTCATGGAGGCTCCAGGAGCATCAGCATTTACATGCTTTTTCTGGGAAATTCAGCATCAGAGATCCCAGTCTTATGGTGCAAAGCCAAACCTGTTTAAAGTGGGCCCCCCTAAATGAAGAAAATGAAAACAAAAAGTACAAACTGGTATATTGATCAACTGCATGCTCTGAGACACACTCTCAGATCAAGCTTTCACGATACACAGTACAAATAAGTGTAACTGCATATCTCTACTGGACGCCTTCAATATAGTGGGGACTTTTCCTATTATTTATTCCTTACACAATGCAGCAAATAGGAACAATTATTTCCAGCGGCCTCTCAGACGAAGAAGTTTGGTTTAGAATAGTTATGTGAGTGGCTCAACATTACCCAACCAATAAGTGCTGGAGCCAGGATTTAATTTCCCATGTATCTTACTTCATAGCCTATGTTGCTTTGGAAGGAAGGAAGATTATTCAGCAGTTCCCTAATTAAAGTGCTGTAAAGCACTATTGTTTTTGAGCCATTGGCCCTTGCATGAGTAACTCCTCTCTTAAGCATTCAGGTTATATTGCATCATTTGGTGAATTTTGTGCATGCGTGGTTTGTGAGACTTTGAATTTGTTCTGTCACGATCTACCTCCCCTTATTGGTGGTGAAATGATAGTTTACCTGATGAGGGCTGGTTTTGGGATGTGATAGCCCAGATGATCAGCATAGGAGTGCATAGTAGTGACGCGTCTGGACACACGTGTAGGTACACTATAAGCAGCCTGCAGCCTGTGTCCATCTCTCCTACTTTTTGATCCTCCCCTCCAATAATATGAACCTGAGACCTTCTTAGCCCCCAGATTATATTGACTTTTTTGAACCTTCTTCTTGGATGACTTTTGAGCTCCAGGAACAATCTGATTTTGGTAAAATTCAAAAGGGACAATGTAGGTACCCAATTATAAATGTGAATAATGAAACCTGCAGACTAGCCATTGCCATCTCTCCTGTGATCAGGCATTGGGCATGATCCTGGTACAGTTTGTTCATGATACTTGCTTAATTATTGAACACCTATAATATTTACTAGACTTTTCCTTGAAAGTCTCAGTTGATTTTCAGTGATGTCCTCCCATTTGTACATGGAGAAAGTAGGCTCAGAAATAAGTAATATTCCTCATTAACTACAAAGGGTAGAAGACCAAGTTTGCATTTAAATATCTGGATTCAAGAGCACCATTATGCATGTCCACTGCATTGTACCATGCAACCCAAACCATTTTAATAGAAAATACTGGAATCTCTTCTACTTGAACATCAGAGACATGTTGTGAGCATTCCCAGCATAGAAGAACATACACCATTATAACTATAGGTATGATCTGGGTAACCAGAGAGGGAGTAGCTCAGAGGAGGGAAGTTATATCTGTGTATTTAAGGGCTTAGTTGGCAATGATCCTCCTTCAGAACTGGGCTCAGCAGCTTTTTATTTTATGAAACATCCTAAAATGTTAACACAATTACCATTTGGAATAAGAGTGTGAGTGATGAGATGCCGCCTCTGTCCTCCATCCATCCATCCATTGGTTGGTTTTATAATGAATATTACTTGTCAGGAGCTTTTCAAAGTTCCTTGGATAAGGCAGTAAACAAATACCTAAGGTCACACAAATAATTGATTATGATTATGATAAGTGCAATGAAGGTAATGGTATAGGAGGGTGGGATTCCTCAATCTGGTGTGATGAAATCTTTTACATATCAAAGTATGTAAAGTGATGCTGGATGTAGGTTGGGTGACTATTGGTTAGTTCTGGTTCTACTTGTTTGCCATAACCATGTCTACTTCAGAATGGACATTCCTTAGGCCTCAGGAAAGCAAATTTGGGTAACTAGGCAATTCTTGTGTAGCACTATTCTAGTACCAAACACTTCCATTCATCTCAGACACAGAAAATCATCTCAGTATGTCTTCCTGTCCAAACTAGAGTCAGGATTGTATAGCACTTGGGATGGAGAACCTCTCCCTGTTTCATCCAAGTGGTAAGGGGAGGATTCTTTTACTCTAGAACTTTGCTCTGTGCATATTGTTTAATCCAGAAGATCCAGAGTGAAGCACCTTCCCTAAGTCCCTGAAAGAAATTTCCGATCTCCCTATTTTTGATGGGATTCTCTCAGGGTAAATCTAGGAAAAAGAGAAGACTTGCACATCTGCTTGAGCACTGCAGTCTTGAAGATAGACAGAAGTTTGAAAATATAGGTCATGCACAGCATCCTTGGAAAATAAAATAATGGCCCTTCCATTTAACTTTAAGATTGTCTCTTTACCTTGTCAAGATGATTCACATTGAATCAAACGGTGCTCTGATTATTTTATTCAACTAACTGCTTTCTTTGCCTTGTCAGTGAGATAGATTCCCTAATGACCATTTTTTTAATTACATATATCAACTCTGATTAAGAAGCTGTTTTGATTTGTATTCGTTTTACTATTTATTATTTGTCAAGTTTCTTGACAATGACTTCACTTGTGGATGTTTGTAGAAAAAAGATCCACGGTTCACATCTGTCTCTCTCTTCCCAGGGAACAGTTTCTTTTTAATTCGCCTTTTACATGCCAGGCTTTCCAAGCACTGTAATTAAAGTTTGTAAGGAGTTGCCTGGGTCAGATAGATAGCATGTCCTTTTTCCTCTGAGGAAGCAAGTAAAAGTGCACTGAAATCTAGGCTTTTTTGCTGACTGTACATAGTTTCTTTCTACTGGTGCTCCTTTTGTTGGTGTTCTGGAGTTCACGCCTAAGGTAGAGAATAAAAAGAAAGGATGGAGTTATTCTAGCAGTCTACTTTTGTGCGAACAGAACGAGGCTGTGTTGAGAATGGGGATCCCTTGCAGCCACGTAGTTGGCCAATGTTGAGGACACATTCATCCTTTGTTCTTTGCCCAGTTGACCAACTGTGGTGGTGAGTCCTTGCTCTTTGGATGGTACAATCAGCCTAGCTGTAGAAGAGTGTGGCTGGCTCAAATGCTACACTTGTGTCATAAGTTCTTTGAATTTTCTACACTGTTTAAGATTTGAAAAACAAAACTGTGTTCTCCTAGTCACAGGGATAGCAAAGGCGAAGGGTGAAGAAGTGAGGGGAGTGAAGTGCTCAGACTTTGGGGAATCGTGAAGGAGGTAGAAAGTCAAAGTATCCCATATTATGTCTCTCAGGGAGGCTCTCAGACTTCATTCTAGTTCCCCCCATCCCTCATTTTCTGACTTTTGCCAACTCAAGTTTCTAGAGCAATTTGGTTTCGGTCTCACTCAGCTTTCTGGATGGCAGCAGCATGGCAAAGAGTGATAAATTTCCAACAACTGCAGGGAAAATAGCAGCATGCCCATTCCTCAATTTTTTCCTGTCTAAGAACATTATTTAGTGTAAGATCATCTCCAATGTTTATTTAAGACAGAAGCTTGATTGTTTAGAAGACTTGCATAGCTGAAACAAACCTCCTTCATAGTCTGAGAAAGAGTGTGCCTCTGAGAATGATGAACAGGTTATAAAGAAGACTTCCTTTGCCCAGTTTGTCTCCTCCACCTCCCTACTCTGCAACCTGATACTTATCTTATCATTCATTAATTTAACAAACCAATATTAATCAAATGTTTGCTCAGTGCTCCTCTACTAGGTACTGAGGTTGTAGCAGTAGCAAAGCAAATCTCTTCACAGAAGGCAAAATCTTGACTGTGATATGGGAGCAATCCATGTACGTATCTGAGGGGAAGGTGGTCCAGGGAGTAGGGAAGGCTTTTGTAAAGATGCTGAGGCCAGAGAATGTTTGTATTCAAGGAACAGGAAGCCAGTGCGGTGTGCACAGAGGGAGCAGGTGAGTAAAAGAGAAAATGAAGTTAGTGACATGGATGGGCTGTGTAGGGTCTTACAGACCATTGTCAGGACTTAAATTTTCTCCAAAGCCATTGGAAGGTTTTAAGCAGAAAAGTGGCATGTTCATATTGAGGCTTTAAAAGCATAATTTCAGCTGCAGGGGTGAAGATGACTGCATCCAAGGTGAGGCAGTGACACTGTCTGGGAGACGTAGTTAGAAAGTTCTTGCAGTAATACAGGGGACGTAGGATGTAACTGGACTAAAGTGAACGTGATGAGAAATGGCTGGATTCTGGATATGTGCTGATGGCCTACAGGTTGAAAGTGCTACTGGGGAGCAGAAGGGACGGAGTGGGAAAATGTCCGAAGGTAGTACCCTGAAAACACCATACTGTGAGTGCGTTTGCCAGGCTGATCCCTTCCTGGCTGGATTACATAAGTGCAATGGGGAAAATTTTTTTAAGTTGGTATGAGGAAGGGTGGGAGGTAAGGGTACAATTTAACAGCATGGCTCTAGAACGCACAAGTATGTTTGTCAGCTTAGCAGGGGGCTTGGCACTGTGGATAGCACACAGGTCCTGAGACGCTGAGGCTGCTGTTGACCTTGGACAGCTCATTCCCTCTGGACTTCATTTATTTGCTTCTTAAAAATTTCAGAATGAAGGCTCTTTATGTCTATGACATTCCTCTGGCATTTTCCTGTCAGGAGCCCCTGTGCAGAAGAGCCGATAGGAGCTA
Source organism: Smutsia gigantea (assembly GCA_032199065.1). Taxonomy (NCBI): domain Eukaryota; kingdom Metazoa; phylum Chordata; class Mammalia; order Pholidota; family Manidae; genus Smutsia; species Smutsia gigantea. The sequence goes on along the minus strand of JAVSCE010019758.1, from coordinate 210,591 downwards.
AAAAAGTAACTTTTTCACCATTTTGTCCTCATTCATCACTTACTACCACTCCAGGACCTGAGTAGTGAAGAGAGGTTAGGGCCATTAGCTACTTAACTAAATCAAGGTAGACAACCAACTGGGTAATTGAATTTTTAACATCTACTTTGGCATCTCTATTGTCAAGGGTGGCCATCTGTCTTGGTCAGATTAAAATGATGATGACTAGATTTTTCTCTCCTTTTTGTGTTGAGTACACACCACTAGTGTTGCTCTGCAGAGAGTATCCATGCCTGAAAATATACTAATGCATAAAGAAATAGAGCTTCCTTGCATTTTGAAAAATAAATTTTAATGCCTCCTGGGATGTGATGGAATATTTTGGGGCCAGAAGTCAGAGGGTTCATCCTAAATCTTGTCGTGGCCCTGACACCCTGTGGTACCAAGCATATAGAAAGCCACACTGTCACTCATCTGTTCGGGTATGTGAGCTATGTTAACCAGCAGGCGGATGAAACTCCTGGAGTCCAGCGCTGTGCCCTTGGCCTGAGAGTGACTCATGTTTGCGGGTTCTGCTGTGGCTCTTGGCAGGTCCCATTGTATTATATCTTCTAGGTTGAGGACTTTCCTTTGAAGCTACTTGTTGAGCTGTATGGGCTTCTGAGAGCAGATATGAAATCATGGTGAATTCTGTAGTGCTGTTATACTCCACATTTCTGCAATGCTCTGACGCTGGCAGTCCAAGCACACAAGCAGTTATGCAAGAATCAATTTTTGCCATGGATGGGGGATGGTGCGGGCAGTCTGAGTTGCACCTTAGTTCACAACCAGCTCTGGAGGGGATGTGAAACCCGTTATTGATCCAGGTCTGAGAAATCGGTGACTGTTGTATTATATAATTATTGATGGAGCCAGAAAATGCCACAGGCAAAGCACAACTTACTATTTGTTATGCTGGGCTGTCTCTCGTCAGTGTCAGGCCGTGTGTTCTGCTCTTGTGTTCCCATACCATGTTTATACTATGTGCAGTTAGCTTTCATATTTCTCTTGCAATTCCATCTTGGAAAATGAATACTAGTTTTGTTCAGGGGCTGTAAAAGACATTCATTTTTTCAGACACTTCAATGGGTCCAAGCTAAATACCAAAGTCTGGACAGAGGGGAGATGGGGCTCCAAGAAAAGCAGAAGAGTGAAGAGAGGAAGAGCTGCCTCTGTGTGTAGCACTTGTCTGAATTCCTTTTTCTCACCACATTCCCCAAGTGAGAAAGATACAGATGGTCGGTGTGGCTCAGTGATGGTGAATATTGGTGATCACCTATTCTCTCTAAGGTCATATAGTAGGTGCCAAGCGACAGGTAAGAGGGTTTGGGGAGTGAAAAGATAACATGGCTGTAGCCCACGTACTGGACAAATTGCTCCATAATCCTTGGTTCACTTGTACCCACTGCTAGCTCCCCAGCTTTCTTCCTTCCCTTATTCTCTTGGGTGCTGTTCTTTTCTTTGTACTTACTAGCAAACTTACAGCTCCTATATAAAACACTGACTTCTTTCAGGATGAATGTGTGTCTTTGATTCCACAGCCTTATATCAAGTTCATGGACACAGAACGAATGTCTACCATAGACAGGAGGGCCTGTGAAGGAACCCTAACCACTGTCAGCTGTTTTAGTTACATGTTTCTTGGCAACAGGAATGTAGGGAGGCTGTGGACAGTGAAAGGCTATCAGCACTTGTAGATGTTACAGTTAATGCTCATCAGCTGGCTTCTGGTTAGAAGTAAACAGGAATGGTATTAGAGTGCCTTTGAGGTCTAAACCAATGGTTTAACTGAGACTTGTCAGTGAAACTAGTGATTCTTAAAATGTCAAAGTATCTTTTAAAGAGTTAAAGAGGAGATAACTTTGAGATGAAAGTAAATTATTGAATAATTGAACAGCCTATGCTAAAAGAAAGGGGGGTGTCTAAATTAGATATAGGGGAAATGTTTTCTGTTCTTTTGAATAATGGTACTGGAGTCATAATAAAAATGCACCTTTGTGGGCATCAGCATTAAAAACCTTCACTCATGAAATACACAGAGATTCAAATTACTTATTCTGTAATATCTTACTTGAAATTTCTTGGAAATGAAACTTAGTAAATGTGGATTCCTCAATGCCAAGTTCAGTGTGTTAATGTTCAGCTGTGTTAAAGTGAATTCCTTGGGATGAAAACAAGTTACAGCTGCTACTCATGTTGCTTCTGAATGCATAACGTGGCACTATTGTGCAATTCCTGAAAAAAAAATCATTAATATCTGATCTCTGCATACATCTATGAATACTTCTGGGTGTTTATGGGAACTCTTCCACTTCGGAAACCTTAGAAATATCTTCAACTTTTGTTAGGTATGTTTAACTATTTGCATGAATGCTGTCATATAAACACTTAAGCATTAATCTTACCTTAGTTCCTTGATTTGTCTTCTGTTATGCTGTCCTGAATTAATGGTGGTGGGAATATTGATTTTAAAAATTCCAAGATTAATTTCCCTGGAGAGTAATTTATTTTTTTCATTCTGTTATCAGGAATGAGTGAGTATACAGTAAAATGTTAACAAATCAGTTAAACCTATGTCCAAATGAAGCAAAATGATTTTTTTTTCTCCTTACAAATTATCTGTAAGAAGCTAGGCAGAGATAAAGAAAGAAGCAAATAAAACTGCATAATAACAAATTGAAGATATTTTCATGGGAAAATTTCTCTTAATATAGCAGGCACAAATGTTTAGAACCAAAGATTCAGGCAAAGTAATCCATTGTGTGTGCTCACCTTCAAAACTCAAACTCATGCCCACAGGCATGAATTTATTTCATTTCTAAGACCTCTGTCCCTTCTGATTATAATCTAAATCACCAAACTGTTAAATATGTGACAGCTGAATTCATTTATTGACTAATTAATTTTTTCCCTCTACTTTTCTGGGCATTCAGAAAACTCATTGTTTCGTGTGTATGTGTGTTTTACTTTGGGTGTCCTGCAGGTTCTATACCCAAAGATGAATTTACCAGAAATGGCTAAAACTCCCATAGTTGAGTCATTATTAAAATTAAACTAACACTATCATCAGAAATATATTTTTGCCATATTTCTAAGCTTTGTCAAATGCAAAAGGAAAAAATAATCAACATCTTGCAAAAGCAATTGGTCAAAGTTATTAATGAGGCAATTCTTTCTGCATAAGGTGTCATAGAAAAACTAATGAGAGAAAATGTGACAATAAATTGCAGGCTACTTTAGATTGTGTGACATTCTTATTAATAAAAGAGTCAACTTCAATGGAAAAGATTGACTTTCTGTGCATTACAAATACAAATTTCATACTTTACGTACTATATGCCATGATGTTCTTTTATCTTGTATCAGGGCAGCGATGGTTTTTGTGGGCCCTGAATCCATTATAACTTTGGGACATTGAGGCCTTTCTAATTTTGGGGTCTGTTCCTAAGAAAAAGAATACAAAAACTTGCTATTAAAAATTTTACAAAAACTGGGCTCTCTTGTCCCCTCCTGGTATGAGCCAGGAGCCCTGTCCTTTCACTTTATCTCTAAATAAAAACCTGTACCTTGCTCTCCTACCTTGAGTGTTTGTGAAGTTCATTCTTTGACTCCACAAAGAAGAACCCTGGCATCAATATCATCTTGATTACTGAAGCGTTTATAGAAGGTCATGGAACCAGTCTTCTTGTATCTCCAAGCATCTGTCTGGAATCATCTTTCAGAAGAACTCACTCTAATATTGACTGTAATATAGAGTCTTCTAACTCTAGCAAAGCAGAAATCAGAAGTGTGGACATAATGGAAACCAAAGGATGCAATTGCCTCTTTCCAGATTTACCGTCCCACCTCGTGTGAAACAGAGCAGAATGTCATTGATGTTTTCAGAAGGGTATCTGCTCTAGCCCCCTGTTGATGCTTTCATTACCTTACTCCAGTGAATCTTCACTTTCTGTTCACAAGTGGAGCACTTTTGTCTTCCATTCCTACACACAAAAGGTCTTAAGTCGATTGCAATACCAGACAAGGTGCTTTTTGTTTTTTGGCTTGTCTCTGTTTTTTGTTTAGGTTTGGTTTTATTGGTTTGTCCATCTTGAACTATCTAAAGGGCACTGAAGCTCCGATGCCTCACAATTCAAAAACACAAGATAAAATAAAAAAGCTGATGGAGACCAGTTTCAAGCTAGCCTTTACTTCATGTGAGCCTTGTGAAGAAATGCATAGCCCAGAATAAGCTCTGGCTAGAGCTATGGGTTGCCCAAACTATTTGTCTTTTCTATGGAACATAGGGTTTGTTCCTTTTCCAGGGTTAGCACATACACACTGTGGTAGCTCTGGAGAATACAAAGTATTATTTTGGTCTCTAACCAAAAAAAAAAAAATTCCCAACCAAAAACCCATTTGTTCTAGACAAGGAAGGCAGCATAATAAACAGCACAGTTACTCCTTAAAAAAAAAAAAATTTACAAAAACTGTGAACTTGATGCTGTGGTCTTTCCCATGACCTTGGAAGAGTTCTGTGTTAGTGAAGGACCCTGAAATTTAAGCCTCATTGGCTTCATGATAAATCTGATTCTGTCTTCAATTCTTAAATAATCAGAAATCGATTTGTAATATCTGATATTAGTGTCATTCAGTTAATTATCAATTAATTCAATGGTGTGTTCATTTTATTAGAATTCCTCTAGCTGAAGGAGCAAATAGACACTCATATTTTAGTGATTTAACACAGTAAAAGTTCACGGGAGGGTGTATTTGAGAATGTGGTGCCTGGATGGACAGCCACTCCCAATGACATTTCTGGACCATAAAAGGGTAAATACAAATCACATGAGCACTGATAATCTGTCGTATTCATCTTTGTGTTTTTCCTTTATTACTTACTATGTATCAGGCACTGTACTGGGTCCTGGAGGAAAAACATTAAATCTGACATGGACTCTATACTTAATTAATAAGTGACCTATAATGTTTACAAATGCCTCTAATGCAGGCTAGAAGAATCAGTATATTTGAAGGAGAATGATAAAATATTATGCATTAATGCTTTCTTCTAATATGAGCAGGCAGAATTGACAGCCAACAATAGGTAATCCTTTGAAAGGCCCCTAGTAACATGTTCACAGTTCTTGTAAATTTTTTAAGCAGATTTTTATATTCTTTTTTTTAGGAACAGACCCCAAAATTATAAAGGCCTCCAGGTCCACAAAAACTGGCTCTGCCCTCGTGAAAGATAAAAGAACATGGTGGCATATAATGCATAAAGTATGAAATTTGTAATAATTAAAAATTCAGTTTATTAATATTTTAGGAAATAGATTCATGTCTTCCACAGGTATGGAGGGATCTTAATTCATTTAAGTGTTTATACTACAGGAATTTATAATTTATATTCCAAATTCATAGCATTCTTCTGAGTAGGCAGAATCGACAGCTAACAATAGGCAATCTTTTCCTATTTTTTTTTTTTTGATTTACTGTTGCTATATATGCTTTAAAGACATAGGAAAGAGAATTATTATGCTGGTGGGAAGAAAGGGAGAAAAACCCTTCATCTTCTTCCTGCACAGCTCTTCCACAATCTCCAACATCTCCTTTGTATCCTTCCTGTGGGATTTTAGAAGCATTTATGATGAACTGTGGCAAATTATACCAAAGTTACAATGGAAAACCCTAGAATGAAGTATTGAAATATGCTTTGTACCAGAAACATGCAAATTTTTTAAGCAAAGATTTTTCATACCCTATTTCAGTTTAGCCAGAGATAGCAGACCCTGTGACAAATAGCAGAGCACTTTTATAAAATCACAAGCTGTTAAAGGCCCAAATGCAGCAGTTCTTCTACATGGTTCTCAGTTCTCTCTCAAGTCAGATGTACTCAGCAGCCTGGGCCTTCAGGCCCACGGGAATCTGGGTTTGGAGTGGCATGTTGCCATAGCCACATGGGCGGAAGCTCTTTCATTCAGGTGTTGTGACCCGTATCCCTTGGGTTCCTGAGTTCACAACTTAGATTCTTGTTCAGAACACCTGGCTGTAAAGACCACACCAGACCTTGAGCAGACTCTGCAGACAGGCATGCTAGGGAAGGGAGCAGCATGGCCAGAGGAGAGGAGGTGAAGGCTGGGAGGTGAGTTGCACTGCTCATTGAATCAGGCTCTCCCTATAGTCCTTCATGTGCCTGCTGGATTTAAATCTTAGAATGGACGTGCTTCACGTAGGTGCTGCCATCTGAAGTGAAATCTGGTTGATGGGAGAGGCCCTGACAGCAGCTTATCCATATAGATGTCATGTTTGCATTTTTGAACATTTTCTTAGTTATGGCCAGACTCAGCCTATTGGCTGAGAGATGTTGATAGGTGCCCTGTGGTTTGTTTTGGGCATGGGGGGAGATGATGAATAGCAGGAACTAAGTAGATTATATAGACTGAATGGACTCAGATGCAGGGAGCAGCTCTAATTAAGTAAGAAGCTGAGTCTAATGTCCAGTCGTACTTCTTGGGACAAAGCATGGGGCTGGCAGAGTCCTGGGATTAAGGCCTTGGAACATAGTCTTTTGGATCTTATGAGGGCAAATGATTATTGAATGGTGAGGCCTGGGTTCCTCAGGTCCTTATCCTCATTTAGCACTTGGCCCAGGAACTAGAATGGACCTTGGTGGACAGAAGAAATCAGTGGAAGACAGTATGGATTTGAGGAAAGAATGTAGGCTTTGGATACAGAAAAGCCTGGGCCCAAATGCCAGTTGGATCATTTAATAGCTGCCCAACTGACAAGTCCCTTAACTTGTCCAGCCTTTAATTTCCTTCTCTGTAAAATGGAATTAATGATTCTAACTTTGACAATGATTTTTTGAGGATTATATGAGTTAAGATATTTGCAGCTGGTTGTTAGTGATGACTCAAAAGATAGCAACAGATATTACTACAACTGCGTACAGTTCTGAGACATTTAAATACTTAAAAGGAGACATTTTTTGATTCATTTAATTGATTAGAATTGAAATAACTAATTTCATACCCGAAGAAAATGACAGAACCAAGATTATAAATCAGGAATAAATGATCCCCTGCCTGCTTTTGTTCTATTCCAGCACGTTGGCTCCAAGAGCACCAGCTGCATGGTGCTTTACGGCTGTGTGCAAGCATCTTCTCGGCTCCTAAAAAATCCACAGCTTACATTTCGGTGGAGATGGGCTCTTGAATATCCTTGCCAACTGCTTGAATTTTCCAGGGGAAATATTTTCTAAGGTCATAGTATATCAGGGAGCTGAACAACTGTGGAAGAAGCAAATTCTGACATGGCTCTGGGCATGAAGAGCCAGGCAAGTCCTTGGTGGCAAAGTGTAGCATTCATATAAGGCTGCTCTGGAGGCCTCTCTTGCTGTGGCTTTGAGAGGCCTTCACGTTAATAGTAAGGTTTTGTGAGAAGTAAGATTGGATAATAAGAAGCATATAAATATGAGTTTCCTTCCCTTGCATCACTTGAGTTTTAAGGCATTTAGATAATTTCAGAGTCTGAGGCAATTCTATACCTGCTAATTTGGATATAGATTTTCAGCTTCAACATAAATTGTGCTCCTCAAGAAGAGGAAAGTTACATGAGTTACACTGTTCCTGCCTTAGATGTTCTCTGTTTTTTCATTTTCCTAGACATTCAATGACTTTTCCTCTCCTTTCCCATGTAGAGTCAGTCTCGTGACTCCCGATCCTTCCTTAGGTAGGGGAGGGCGCAGCTTCTTGACCCTGGAACTGGGGATCTGGTCAGTTTTGAACAGAGTTTAGTCACCGTCACCAATCCAGCTAATGATCAACAAAGCCTTCAGAAAATGCATCTATTAATTGCCATCGCTTATGTATTGAAGTTACATTGAAGGACCAGGACTTCCAGTGGCCAGAATGACTTTAAAAGGACAGTGAGATTTTACCCGAAAAGGCATGTTACTTAGCATGGCCTCAGAATGAAGATGAGTGGAAAACAGCCCTATGACATTGATAAAATCCATTAAACTATGGACTTCAGTTGAGCAGTGATGCCAACATGTTCTTTTTGTCAGAAATGCTGTCAATGGCTTGGAGCAAGGGTCAGCAAACTTTTTATGTAAAGGGCTAGATAGTAAATATTTTAGACTTTCTGGTTGTACAGTCTCTGTTGGAATTTTCCAACTTCTGTAGTGTGAGAGCTGCTATATGCAATATGTAAATGAGCGAGCATGGCTGTGTTCCAATAAAACTTGATTTACAAAAAACAGGTTGTGGTCTGTATTTGGCTTGTCATCCTTAGCTGGCTCATCCCCCGCTTAAAGTCACAGAGGTAAAACTGGACATTCCTCCAGTCAACCTTCTCATTTTAGAGACAAGAGGACTGAAGTCCAGAGAGAAGGTGAATTGTCTATGTAATCTAGCCCGTTTGGGCCAAATGGAGAATTAAAACCCAGTTTTGTGACTCCTAGTTCAACAGGGCCTCCATTGTACCATCCTTTGTCTTGCTTTTTGATTAATTTTTCTCCAGGCCTATTATCTCAGCCTCTAATCATGATACACAGCCATCTGTGATCCTGATGTTGGCACAAAAAGTTCTGAACCTAATTACGTTTAAAATCAGAAACATCTTGTTTTGAAAATATTTTTTTCTTGTTGAAACTGCCCAAGCAAACCATTCTAGATTTGAGTGGTAGAATTCTGACCTGAAAACATAATATCTTGCGGGAAAGTTTTTGGAAGGATTGCTTGAAAGCCCTCTTCCTCTAATGCTTCCCTCCATGAGCAAACATCCTAAGTGTGATGTTTATCTTCAGTTCACAACAGACCTACATAATTTTTAGAATGAAGTCAAGAATGACCCAGATTTACTGAGGCTTTGGGTATGAGGGCTTTGTAATCTTTTCATCTTACAACTTGGGCCTAATTATAGTTGATACATTTGGAGGAATAATAGGCTTGATGAAACAAAAGATCTGGACAGAGGGAGTATGATTACTTTCTTCAGAGAAATTCTATAATGTGTATGCATTTAGTTCCTATAGCATTTTCACTTGACTTATAAATAAGAGAGATTTGTGGTAACTTTCATGTCTGTTTCATTGATAGAAGATGTATCCATTCCGATTTGTAGTTTACAGCTATCTCAGGGTGTTCCTATTAATCCCCAAAGCACAATGAAGTGCTTCTCAGGCTATAAATACATAAAACAATGTAGAGTGCATTTTTGGCCATTATCCAGTTTATTTGGTCAATGTAGACAGTCAATCTAAGTAATTGAGGGCCTAAACTGGATTTTCTGGCCATAATTATCCCTGTTTGTCCATACACATCTATCAGATTTATCAGGTAATTGCCACATAGCTTCATTTTGTTCAGTCCTGATTCAGATTGGCTAAAAAGGAAAGGGAACTGGCTTGAGCATGAGGAGACTTGATTTTTGATTTTGTCATCAGTGTTTGTGTGATGTTTGGGCAAAGTGCTTAATGTCTCTGGATTTTTGTTTCTTTCTGGATCTGGTCCTGTAAGGGTCATACCTGAGGTTGCCTTCAACTTTAATGATCTAGTCCTAGATTAGGTCTATGTGCTGTAACTATTTTATTTTTGGGGTTTTTTTTGTATTTTGTTTTGTTTTATATGTGATTGAACTCTTCTGTTAAAAATGTTTAAGATGGTCAGTTTTATGTGTTTTTTACTGTTTGAAATGTTGGGAGTCACAGAGCCTATTGATCACTTGCAGAATGAATGGTTCTGATGTTGTGGTCTTAGTGACTGAAAGAACTAAATGCCCCTTGTTTTAGTTGCTAAAATAACCAGATAAGATTGACCTTTTATTATGTGATCTACTGCTTATCATTTGACTGTACTATTTTGACTAAGGGTTGAGTAGATAGAGTCAGCCCTGATGACCTGAACTCATCCCATAGTGTCCACAATGTGCAAAGGTAGGAAGGACAGACCATACCATTAAGATCCCTCATTTTTGCAACTCTTATACAGAGCAAACCAATGTGGCTTTCCCTCTAGGTGTTTTGAGCTGACATCTATTTGCTTCCTGCATAGAAGAAGGAAGAGGGGTGATATGATCAAAATGAGTTACTTCAAGATAAACGTGCTATCCTAAAAGCCAGGGATATAAAGTAGCCCAGTGCTGCATGCCAGGTAGTACAGTGAATCCTAAAGTTTAGTACATGAATTAAAGTATAAATTCATTACCTTGCCAGTGTCTTGTCAATGACCTGAACTAACTTAGTATCTTGAACAGAGCTTGCAGTGGGATTTAAAGGCAGTTGCATAGTTTCCTTTCCTGCCCTAATCAGTGTTCCTCCTTCCAATTTTTCATTTCCCTTGGCTCCTGACCCCACCAACCCTGACTACCTTGTTCTTAACTTGCTATTTCTCTACATTCTTCACTCCCAAATCTGACTAGCTTGTAGCTGATTGTCTCATCTCTGCTCTTTACCAGCTGTCAGCCTCTGAATGAGCCCTTTTCATCCTGCACTTTCCACCTCCTGCAATTTTCTGCTCCAGCGCTGTGAAATTCAGAACACAGTTACCTGTGGCTTGGAAATCATTCATTCTTGGAGGGGGTGGGATGTTTTTTTATGCCCTAGTGGTTATTCATTTGGCCAAGGGCAATTAGAAGAGAAAGATGGGAGGGAAAGTGAAGGTGTCAGGAGGTCTCTGCATTACTGTTCAGCTTCTCAGAAGAATTAAAACCCCCAAGAGAAGTGAGAATATTATTCTTCTTTGCAGTTCTCCACCTCAACTCCACTGGAGACTTATAAAAACGACGACTCTCTATTTTATTAGCACGTTACACCAGACACTCAATATTCCTGGATAGTTAACCTAAAAATACTGCAGAATCTTGACATTATGTTTTTTTATTTTCTTTGATATAAAACCTGATAGATATGTAAAAATGAAGATACGCTGGCTGTGGCTTAGCTACCCAGAAGCATTAAAGCTCCTGCCTATGTTTTTGCTGTTTAAAATACTTTGTTACCATTGTAATCACAATTAAGCCACTTACTCCAAATCAGCTGACACTCCAAATACTAATATCAATAAAAGTTTCTAAATATTGTTGTAGAGAAAATAACTATAGTATTTTAATCAGGTGTGATCAAGGACTAGACTATTAGCTTAATTTTGAAGTGAACTGTAGGTTAAACTAGTTTCTATATGGAAATAGCCTTGACCAAATATGACTCTGAGCAGAACTTAGGGACATAATTTCTTCTGTGATGTTCCTCACTCAAATGCAGGTTGCTGAGCTGGCCCTACTATTTTGAATTAAATAAGCATGAGGTGGAGTCCAAGAAATTTCATTTCTAACATGTTCCTAGGTGACACTGATATTGTTGGTTGGAGAACCACCCTCAGAAACCACTGTTCTACAGTTGTGCTGGCAGTTTATTCTAGTGGGTATTATTTTAATATAACAGTATGTTTATGGAACTATTTACAAATATTTATAGTAATTTATTTGTAGTAATTTATTATATTATAGTAATTATTTATTCCTTTTCTAAAAATGATCTCTGCTAAGGTAACGTGCGTTGACAGACAGCTAAGATTTTATTAAACTTGGAGTGTAAATGACGTGGTCTATAGATGGTAAGGTCTAACTCTTATTTCCTAAATGTGACCAGTCATGATTAAGTTACAGGTTGACTCTGGTGAGGCATAAACTTACATACAGATCACCTGCCTATCTTCTGCAGCCCAGACTGCTCTATTTTCTGCCTCCTAAACTTGATTTGTGTCTATTTTCATGACTCTTTGTTGGCTGGGTGCCCCTTAAGCAGGAATCCTGTCTGCTCAGTGCCTTTATTCTCAATTTGAGTTACTATGGAACCCAAGCCAATGAGAAATAACTTTTGTGGGCTGAATTAGATTGGAAATAGGTACAGGGCCTAAAATTATTTAGAGAAATATGACACTAACCTGAACCAGGTTTACCAAAGATAGAAAAAAGGGTAAGTAAATTTTAAAGAAATACACTACGTGGTAATTTCTTCCTTGGACAGGCTTTTACACATCATGTTCATAAAGAAACAGTATTTATTGTCATGTTATTCTGGCAACATGTTCGTTTTTGTGAAGTTAGCTCTGGTGCAATACAATGAGAACAGATGCTTTAGCAACCTTGGGGTCATAGGTATTCCGGATCCTTTGGGACAAGTGATGGTTTGAAAAGGCTTCTTGCACCTTAGGGATGCCTGGGGTGAAGGTTCAGATTTCTGGGGTGACCCAGAGATACCTCCTGTACTCACAACATCTGTGCATGTATTACACAGCCACCTGTCACCCTGGCAAACTTCTGAAAAGGCCACACAGTCTAGATTACTTTCTGGTAAAAAATCAACCTAGATACTGAGGCTAAGATGTCCCAATCTAATTTTGGGTATTATTTCCATTTATCTGACATGATTCTATTCTTAACAAATCTATGAGGACTAGGATAATGAACCATGAGGGTTATTGACAATAACTTTGCCTATAGGAAATGGAGATAGTGTGTTACAAACAGCCTTATTTAAAATAGAAGTTAAATTGATCAAGTTAGTAAAATGAGAAATTCAGAAGGCTATGCTACTCAGATTCCTATTTATTCATAAACTAGAGTTGAGAGACGAGAGCTTTCCTATTTTTTCAATTCCCAATACATTATTCCTTAACTCAAAATAAATTAATCAAAGGGAAGAACAACTTTCTATACCTATTGAAGATGGTGTTGCAACTTAAAACTGTATCATTGCTTCAGTAGTCTTTTAGGAATCTATTTGCCTAAGTGACTTCCATCAGTGCGCTGGAGTAATTTCTTTAAAATCTCATCAGCAAACATATGTTTCTTGAATGGTTCATATCATAGCCTTAAAATGTATTATACTTTTCAGTTTTGGAGGAGAAATTGCTTTGCATTTATATCAAAACCAAGTCCTGGGTTGCAGTAAAGGATTGACCTAGTTATTGAAAATGATGGCAGGAGAATGAGCTAATGATGCACAGCAGTCCTATTTCCAACATCTCTCAGCAGTACATTGCAGAATCTAAATTCCAAGCCAAGTCTGCTGTCTTCAAATCCTTGCTGCTTTACATCCCATCACATGGATGCTTTATTGCTGTCTGCAGGGAGCTTACACAACCAAATGGGACAGAGTCAAAATATACCCAAGTCAAAACTCAGCAGAATGGTCCTACAGAGCTATACAGAATAATTAATGTACATGTATTTGAACCTACAGCTGTATACACATGATGCTTATCTGCTGTGTGGATTTATGGCACCCCATGGGATACATTTTTGTGTTCTTTTTGTTCTGGATAGAAGTTCTTTATTTTTGTTCTTGTTAGAAGTTTATGTTCCTTTCCTCTTAAAGTTTATTGGGTGCATTTGCTTATTTTCTGGAAATCCAACACATTTTCATCATTTCCTGGGTCCATTTTCTAGATCCTTGCCTTTCCTGCAGTCCTTAAGGACTGTACCCAAGCCTTTCAACTTGCAGATAAACAAACAGTATATCTATACTCCAAATCCACAACAGAAAACTGAAATATTTAGTAAGTTATTAGTATGTACCAAACCACTTTGCACAAAATTGATGATGGGAATTAATATTTATTATTTACACATACAGAAAGATATACATATTTATTTCTTTTTAATCCTATCACTGTTTTACAAATATTGTACTTAATCCATCAATAATACAACATGTTTTCATTTATCCCAAGAAATAATTAGAAAACATTTATGATAATGATAATATTACTTTGTACAAATATTATACAAACCCATTAAACCCTTAGGGAAAATCACAGCTGGTAAGACTGTCAGATGCCCTGTCTGCTCTGAAATAGATAGTAGGCTGCTGATTTGGTATGTAATGGAAAATTAAGCTAATCAAACAAAATATAGACATTAACAGGTTGACCTTATATCTTAGCAAAGACCAACCACTTTAATATTGAATCTTACCTTATGAATTGTCCATATCGTACTGATTCCCATAATACATTCTAGTTTCATATCCTTTTAAAAGTTGTGCTCTGTGACCTTTAGATGCTGAAAGTTGTTTGCAGTGATGGGTCAAGATTTTCCATAGAGCCTTCGCCACCTGCCGTTATTGTTGGTGCATGGATGCTGCCATACTAAACGACTTGTTCTGATGTGCATTAGAAACGTGGTGACCCTGTTTTATGTCACACTGTTCTTTGAATATGTTTCCAAGTGGTCACTTAGTGACCACACAACTACGTCCAGGGAGTAATATGCTGACGGTATAAAGCTGCTCACACACCAGTGCACTCAGATTTATACTCTATACGGTGATTTTATATGTTGTAGCTCCTGCGTAGTTACGTGTAGTGGTATGTCTGAAACTACCAACAGGGTGCCAGATTTTATATTGTGGGTATGATCTTGACCTCATGCTATACTGCTGACACCTACTTTTCTGATTGTCAGTTTAACATCTGGAGAAAAATAAAGCTAATTTAGGCTCTTCTGCTACTCTATTCCATAGAAGAGTTGGGAGTTTAAAATAGGTAACTTATGTGGAGACATTCGTGATGGGAATATACCAGCCCCTATACAGATGTAAGGTTTTTTTCCTTCTCTCTATTCTTTCCTCCTAGCCTTCCTTTTCTCAAGTTGAAATTGTTCTTTCATTCTCTTTGCTTATATCTCTTTTAAAGCTCCATGCTCTGTTCTCTACCTCCTGAGGCCAAGGTATACAGCTTGTTGCCTTGTACCACACAATCACTGGCATAGTGCTTTTCAGAAAAACCTGCACGATGAACCTTTGTTTTAATTAAATTGAATTTTTCATTGAGCCAAATTAGTATTTCAGAATTCACTTCCTGGAGAAGCTATTATCTCTCCTGTCACACTCCCTGCTTAATCATCGTAATCATTGTAATCTTACTGAGACAGACAGACACATGTACACAGACACACAGACACAAGGGAGGCGGGCGAGAAGTAACACGAAGGCCTGTCATCCTACTGGGTGAGGACCGTGATTGGGTAATTCCTTCTACTGGAGAAAATACGTTTTTCTCTGCTGAGACGATTGTGAGGGGAAATATCAATGAGAACAAAGTGGAATCATAAACTTGCAACTGAGATGAGCCAAAATACTGAGAAGCAGCAGGTGCAGGTTGAAAAATAGAGAAGCAGGTGAGGGCACTGGGCCTCTGAGAAGGGGAGGCACTCCTCGTCTGGGAGTTAGGAAGGACATTTCTGATGAGGGCACAAAGAAGGCTGCACTGACCTGAATGCTCAAAGGGGGGTGTGGGGGAGTCTGAGCCTGCAGCAGCCCCGCCCGCTGCCCCTGAGGTCTCACTTTATTACTTTCTAACAAAGTGTCTTCGTACCATGCTTTGTGTTTGCAAGGGGCTTAACAATCATGTTTTATTAATTAATCCTTACAGCTTTGCTCTGGGCTATGTCTGTAATATTAGCCTCGTTTCACAGACAAGAAAGCTGATGCACAGAGGCATTCAGTGTCCTTAATACAGGCAGAGAATTAAAGGCCTTGGACAAAGCAATAGGAGTCCCCTGTACTTTGGCACCTAAAAAAATAAAAAATGAAACTGATTTAGGCTATTCAGCCTTCCCTCTTCTCATCTTCTCAACATACATTTCACTTTTTCTTTTTTTTTTTTTTGTCAACATGACTATCTCTTCAGACCCAGCATGATAAGAATAGGTAATCCCATTTTTATTAAAGTGAAAGAAAAGAAGAAACATGGTACAAAACTGTCATGAGAATCCCATTAATCATCCATGCAGTCAGATTGCAGGGCACTGAAATCAGTATTAGCGACTGATGTCCAAAACTAGCCACTTAGGCCTGTCAAGGTGACATCTCAGCCATCCTTCCTGTCACCTGGGGAACACACAGGCAGTGCTGTCCAAAGTGGAGGAGGTGGGGAGGGAGGGGAAAGTCAGCCACAGATCTGTCTGTATGCTTTGGTGGAGAGGACTATACAATGAGTCTAATAATACCTAGGAAAAGAGTGGTAAGATTTTAAGAAATTAAAATATAAAATTCCCTATTTGTTTTGTAAATGGCCTCAAATAGGACTGTTTGGATTTTATTCAATAAATTCAGCCCACCTGAAATGCCCTTTGCCTCTTCACTGCTCAGTCTGTCCTTATCCTGAAAGTCTAGCTCAGTGCCATATACCTTCAGGTACTTCACTGTCCCCACGAATGGCCACCACACTGTTTCTACTGTGAGTGTGTGTGTGTGTGTGTACTGCTTTCTTGATATTGAAATCTTCCATCACTCCTTATTTTTGTAAATAATTCTACTTTGTCTTCCTACTTACAAACATCTTCTTTGAGGTAAAGAGTGTTGTGTGTTTATATTCTCATTCATATCTAGCACAGTAGGTAGTCTGTCTAACTTCAAGGCTAGCTCTGAGGATTAGCAAAGAAACCCTAATATCTTTTCCTTCTGAATCTTTGAATTAGGGCTGTGAGAAAAAGAGAAGCCCCTGCCCCCTATCCATTATGAGTTTCTAACGAAAGCTTTTAGTGTTAGGGCTGGTGATGGGTAAACAGATTGAAAAGGAGAGTAAGAATTTGAACCTGGAGGGGGACTTTCTGCAATGTTCAATCCATTCATTTCTTTGACAAATGAAAGAATTTTGGATTAATAAAAATTAGATAAAAGAGTATCACGAAAGTGTGCTCTCAGGGTGTGTTACTGGTGTCGGTGTCATTCCCTTTGGTGCACACACAGCACAGCCTGGAAGCCTGTCCAAGCCTCTCAGGAGTGTTGTTTGTCACACCGGCTGAGAAGACCAGAAGATGCAGTGGTGGTCACACTGCTCTGTCAGCCTGCCCACTCCTAGGCCTTTGGCCTCAGTGCAGATCTGTGCAGGTTGGAGATGCACACCAGAATTTAAATAGGCCCCAAGAGCTGAACTGCTCCTTGCTATAGTTCACCCCTGCCCCAGCAGGGGGCTGGTCAATGGTCCAGAGTCAGCCTCCCATGGTATTTTAAATAAGACTTTATTTTGTCTTTTCTGTGTCAGGGTTTCTGGTTGCCAGATATCTGAGCCAATTAAAAGGAGCACAGACAGGTCTTACATTTTTTTCTTCCTTAGTGAGTTATTGGCAGGATTTCCAGTCTTTTAAGTCAGAGTTGGTGGAAACAAGTCAGAAAACACTCTGACTGACTGGCAGTTCAAATCGCTACGGTGCCAGTCAGAAAGCCACCATGTGAACTCTAAAGGAGCTGCCGTTACTCCAGTAGCTCTGCATCCCGT
The DNA here is from genome assembly GCA_032199065.1 of Smutsia gigantea. Classification (NCBI taxonomy): domain Eukaryota; kingdom Metazoa; phylum Chordata; class Mammalia; order Pholidota; family Manidae; genus Smutsia; species Smutsia gigantea. The sequence continues at coordinate 193,306 of JAVSCE010019758.1, read as the reverse complement.
GGTATGGGGACAGGCCACTTGCTTCTGGTGTGCAACATTGTGTGAGGGAATCCTCCACATTGTAGAGGTGGAGACTGTGACCTGCTCGTCGCTCTGTCCCTTCTTGCCTTATGTTGGGTTTGTCACAAAGGAAGAACTTCAAAAATGAAATGCTGGAATTGAGTTGGCTTATTTTCATAACCTATCCCCAGAAAATGTAAATTGCAACAGGGCATCTAACTTAGCACTGCAAAAATGAAAAGAGATGGACACCTGAAATTTAATTTCCATCTTCTTAGTACTGCTGTACATCATGTGATCTTACAGGGCTGGTTTCTCCTTTATTGCTTTTTTTTTTTTGTCTATGCTTGGCTATTGGTAATATTCCAGGCCATCTGTCTGCCTAGGCCAGTCATGTATAGTGGTGTCAGAGATTTGCCTGTGCATAGACGTCATCGGCACAGAAGAAATAAGGTCAGCTACTGTACAACAAGCTCTGAGGAACTGGGGGAAGTAGATCAGTGTAGAATTGTTTTTACAATATAGCTATTGGGAGTGGGAAAATGGACAAAGACATAGAAATTGAGCAAAATGGAGATACATCAGAAGGAATTTTAGTACTTCTGTTCCCAGAAATGGGCAGATACCATTGTTAGACTCTTAACACGCTCTCTGCTTGTTTAAATATTCGGTGTTTTGTTTTAATGAAAAGCTTGTCTGCATCTCTGCCTCAGATGTGTAGCCAGAATTGTATACCCTTGCATGATTTCAGTGTGCTTTTGTAAGGACAACCCACTTAAAAAAGATTCTTTTAAGAACATTTCTATTGCCATATTGCCATTTTGCTGTAGTCCTTATTTCTGTAATGGCAGTGGGGGGGGGTCCCTTTTGTCACTAAACAAAGCTTTCAGTATTATTTATTCACACTAAGGTGGAAGTGACCTAAAGTGATACTCCCCTTAGGCATATTTTCATCTCATAAGATAAAACACAACAGTGATTAAACCAAAGATCTAGGCTGCTAATGGCAGAATTCAAAGTGTCAACTACTAATCAGTGGGGAGATATTTTTATCGCCTGGGTCCTTTCATGATCCTCATCAACTCTCACTACTTAAGCTAATTTTACTAACATATGAGTATAACTCAGCCCATACATAAAACAAAAGATAAAAGCACAGATTTATGCTAATGGATGGCATATGATTTGAAGACATTATGAAAAAATCACACTATGCACTCTGTTCAAATATTTGATTAATATTCTTTCTACCCCTTGGTCACTTCCACTGTACCTCGACTTCCCCATTTCTGGGTAGAGTGTTGGTATGAGTTATATTTGCTGAACTCTATTAATTCAGTTAAGTTACACAGGACCTGTATTATGTCATCTTTTTCTCCAGTCACATGAAAACGGTGTATTCTGCATTAATGTTTTCTAGGTAATTGAAATTTAATTTTTAAAGAAGAACTATTTATTTTTTAGCAATTCTTAATGTATGTTTTTATAGACTATACTGTGTATGCCTTGCATTCTTTAAGTATTCAACAATTGCCATGCAACTTTTTAATGATGAATGACCCAGACCATATAGAGAGGAATTGTACTCTGGCATACTGAGCAAATGCCTTTAGGCCTAATTAGGCTATTGATATCTGATTATCCTTACTCTAAGTGCTTCATAAGTTATCACATCTGTTTAGGTAGTTTTTCTGCCTCTTTCCTCCAAATTCCCACTACTACTTGCCTTTCTTATTGTAAGTAAAAATGTGTGAGCTTTGGGACATGGGATTTATAACCTTGTTTTAGACATTTTCAGACCTTTTTTGTGGCTTAATGTCCTACCCTTGGCAGAATTTTGAATAGGTCATGTGTTAAGTTGGGTTCCTCTTGAAGTGTTCTTCTAACCAGATTTGAGTGCAGGTAGTTTATTTGGTAGATAATCTCAGGAAAAATAGGTAATGGAGTGTGGGAGTGTGACCAGGAATGGAGAGAAGACAGTGGAGGGTGTGTTCTGTCCCACTAGGGATCAGCCCCACTGGAAATATTGGGACATTGTGAGGAAAAAGTTTCAGAGTCTTCCCACCTAAAGGCAAGGAGGGTACTTGTCCTCCAGTTTTGATCTTCCATTAGTTGGGGGCTGTTCCCAAGGTTGCTGACTCCCCAATGCTTCCAGGCTGCCTCATGAATTCCAAGAGAAAGCTCTCAGGTGGAGAGTCACATGGGCTTGCAGTGGGACTCAGTCAGCATTTTCTGAAATGTTATATCCCAAGTGAATTTGGGCATGTGACGAAGAGCATCTGCTCTCGGCAGGTGATCGTGAGGGAGCCTTTGTACACATGTGGGGCCACTGGATTTCATCTCTTTTGACATCTAGCACTCTCTCTGACTGGATGTTATTTTAAATTGTTGGGACAAGTGCTGAATCTGACATAGGATAGATCTCCACATAGCCACTGTATTAATTACATTTCAGTTTAAATTTTCCTCTGTCTTATTATTTCTTTCCTGGTTTCAGTGTAGATATATTGGGTTAGTAAATCTGATGCTTATTTAAAATGCTTAACCTAGGTCAGCTAGTCCTCAACATGGTGTCCCCTTTAGGGATGTCTTTTTTTTACATCAGATACGTGAGTTGTGCACACCTTGTAATAGTCTCACAGCAACGTCCAGGATGTCATTTGCCTAGCCTCATAATGTTGAGAAACATCCTATGACTCTTTATTTGGTTTTACTCTGCCCCATTATGATTATATGCAGTAACTTTCCACTAAGCCTCTTTGCCCTCTACCCTCTAAGTACGTATTATGTGTCTTCTGCAGACAAACTATCTTTTCTCATACACAGGGAGCAGATGTGATTAGAGGGAAATCTAATTTATCTGGAGTACTCCAGAAATGGAAGGAAATTACTTCACAGCAATATTTGCAAATGCATTCATCACAGACACCCAGACGTTCCAACACTAGCAGAGATGGCTTTGTGATCTCTGTGTGGTCTGTTTTGAACTGCTCTCTAATGGTCTATATAAATCCACTCATTTTTACACTTCTGCATTGTGTGTAGAATACGAGACAAATGTGTTGGGTAAGGGGAGGTTAGTGTGGTGTGGACAGATTTCCATTCTTTGAATCTCAAATTGCCTCCCTAAGCTTTGTAGCAAAGACCTCTGGATTATTTGTTAGGTTTGTCTAAGTAGACTCTGTTTGGATAAAGAATGCTTTATTACCTGTTTTGTCTTGTTGGAGTATAACTTTACATTTCACATTCCCTTGAATTTATTAATTTTCACAACATTAATTATAGTCAAGAACTCAAGACATAGTTGATTACTCGGTGTATTAGGCATGAGGTGTCTGTGTTCTTTAGACATTCAGCTACTTCATTTTTTTCTTGTTTGCTGCATATATGTCCTTGGGTAGTTAAGCAGGAAGACACAAGGAGGGGAATGATAAGAGGCGGCTGACAGGGTCTTAGGAAGTCTTAGAGGTACCTTTTAGGGGGATGGAGAGGAGAAAGTAGGAGGTGAATTTTATGTTTTAAATGCAATACAGGATTGTGGCACCAGAACTAGAAGAACTTATATTTGAAAGGAGTATGTTTGACTTCTGGTGCAGGTGCTCTGAGTTAGTGACACAGACATGACACTGGTCTGTTGGTTTTAGATACAGATGTGGCGCTGTCTCTGAGACATTGGGCAGATCTCTTTGAGCCTCAGTTTCCTCTCTTTAAAAAAAATTATATATATATATATGATTAGTTTCTTCCATGTCTGTGCTAAACTGAGGCTACCAGGTTTTAACATGGCAATATATTTATATTTTGCTTTCCTTTAATTCATGTTTCCCTTTTTTCCTCCTTCTATCTTATTTCCCTGTTGGCCACAAATAAAGCACAGTTTAATAATGTTTGTTATGTACTTACTTATCTTAGCTGTGCCTAGTTAATAGATCATATAAACAAATACTGCATACAAAAAGAAGAAATGTACCTGGGTTGCAGGAATAATTTAATTATACATACCAAAAATTTCAGAATACAGAGAAGAACATACTCCATTTATAAACATTAAGAGGGAGGAAATAAATGTCACTGATAAAGATCTATTTATACATATCAGAATATAACCTGGCACTATGTATTTTATTTTTTGCATTTTGCCTTTCTCACAGAAGTTTCCCAGAATGTTGTTAGAAATTGGAAATAAATGAATGCTCATAAAAATAATATCTCCAGGCAATTGCAATATCTGATGTAAAAAGTATCCACTGGTTGTGAATTTTAACCACACTTGGTTTCTTCTGAAAATGCTTTAACAAAACCCAGAGGCACTTAAATCTGATATGTTCAATGGTTTGGGGACCAAGTGGATAGTCTCTCTCAACTTATATTTAATTAATACATAATAGATTTAGTTGTAGTCACTTTTATTTTGGATAAGATGGAGCAAATCCAATTTTGCGATGTCTTAACAGTTTGGAAAAGTAGCTTTGGGGAAGGAGTCAAGGAAGCAAAAGATCAGAATACTAAATGAACATAGAATTCTGGTGCTCTTAGGTTTCCTAATATCAGCAGGCCAGTCAGTGTCAGTGTATTTTCTGATTCATGTTTCTTAAAACATGTTTAAGAACCAGAAAATGTGGGTGTCTATACATTGAAAATAAAACTGGTGGGGGTGAATGTACAGAACGACTCACATAAAAAGACAAAAAAGATCCATAAAAAATACCTCTCTTAGTTTTTACAAAAGAACTCTGTCTTATGTGGTTTTCACAGTACTGGATGTTGAATCCAGCCTAAGTAATAGAAAATGCAGACACTAGGAATCTGTTAAATATTTATTTACTAAAAACATAATTTTTTCAGAGGGCAGTCAGGGGAGACAAAGCTGCGTGTTAAATATGAGTTCCCTGTCCAAAAGAGAATATACACCAGCTCCGTTTAGCGGGGCTCCCCCGGGCTGCAGATGAGGAGCCGGGACCTTACTCACATGCAATTATTAACACTCTCAATAAATCCTCAAGATCCCAATCATGCTGATATATGTCATGGCAGAAATAGCTTAGTCCACGAAGCGACAAAAAATGCTGTTCCTGTCGGCGGCAGAGATACTGCCGTCCACATTAAATCAGGGGCAGATGGAGACACTGAGAGCTCTGAGTTCATAATGCCGGGACTTCCCGTCTACACCGATCCAACTCTACTGCGGACATTTGCTCCCTACCAAGGCTTTGATAGAGGGTACTGCCTCTGAGATTAGGGTTGCCAAGTGATCCTATGCCACACTGGGCATCTGCAGACTGTTGGTTTTGTTGTTGTTTATGGACACTCTCCACATACTTCCATGACCTTGAATAAGCCATTTCAACTTCCTTCTCTGCAGTTTCATCATCACTGGGGAGACAGAGTAGCCTATTGATTTTACAGGAGTGCTAGGAATATTACACAATCACATTTTTCCTCAGTCACTAGGGCATATAAATTTGTCTGTCAGAGAAAAATAATCACCATCAATATTGCTGTTCTTGCACCAGGCTTATTTCTAGCCTAAACATAGAATCACTGAGCACTTGAGAGAGGACTTTGAGGAAGACACTTCAAGACTTATTCTCCTCTGGGGGTGGAGTGAGTAGGAGAGTTGTAGGGGCTCGTGAGCACCCAAAGGAGGTGAGATGATCATCTGCAGCCACCAGTGGCAGTGACTCTCACCTGCTTTCGTGTCTGGGAACAAGGAGTGGTGCATTCAATTAGTAGACAGTCAATTTTCTGTCTCTCATCCCTATAAACGTCCAGCCAAGGAGAAAGCCACAGCTCAGCTGGTAAAAATTGGTCCAAGAATAGAGTGTGGTGGCTGAAGGGGAAGAGGATGAGGGGAAGCTGTGGGAAGGCAAAGCGTGATCTAGTCCAGTTGGCTCTCCCCTGCCAGAGGGAAGGAAACCGACTGCAGGATTATCAAGCGCGTGCTGGGCCCTGAGCAGAACACATGACTTGTAATCAAAATCAGACCTATCAGACAGCATGCTGTTCTCAAATGTCCAAGGCAGAGTTTGTTATTCTATTGAAGCTAAATCTGGAAATGTCATGGAAAAAGACAGGCTCCTTCTCTGAGAATCATGCAACTTCCCACTCGAGACTGCAAGTCAACAGTTAGAAAATGACCTTTCCATGCTAGCCTGGCCCTGGCCCTTCAGGTCTTTCCAGGGCTATGAGCAGGCACACACTTCTGCAGGCAGAAAAATAAAAACATGGGGAGGTGGGGATTAGGATGAATGTTTTTAAAAGCAAGTGACAGTGTATATGTAACCTTGGATGGTAGACCTGAGTCCAGGCCGGACAAAGTGGAAGACAGACAAAGAGGAAGAAATAAAAGGCATGGACTTGAGAAGGGACAGCCAAGGGGGGGTGTGGTGTGCTGGTACTGATACGGGATGTGCTTGGACGGCATATGTAAGCAGATACGAGGCACGACTGAGATTGCACTCAGGTCGTTTTTACGGCTCCGTTAGGAAGGATGCCGTTTTTATTCTTCATCACTACCCTTTTTATTTTTTATTTCAATTTTTTTCCAGTCAGGTATGAAAGCCCACGGTGCTTTGGTACTAACTTAAGTGCTTTTGATTTATTGTCTGAAGCCAGGTTTTTGAGTTCCGCCGGCACTTGCTCTCTCCCAGCCATTACTATTTGGAATAGTAAGCTTGCTGTTTTGTGGAGTATTTTCTTTTTCTTCTAGTTCCAGATGAATGACTTTGACCTCTTCTCTACATTTTCAGAGAATTGGAAAATGTAACCCAAAATGAAATGGAAAAAAGCACAGCGTTTTTGGAATAAAAGCTGATGAGAGGGAAAGTATAGCCTAGTATTTTGCACAGGGAAATCTGTGCAGGGACAGACAATACCACAGGCTTGTTGTGAACTAGAAGCATCCGCATTTGTGGGCAAGGACACAAGATGGGCAGGTAGTCCAGTGTCGGGAACCCATACGCTTGAGCTGACACTATAGATTCTTGAAAGATAATGTTGCTATTTTGAAACTACTGAGGTTTCTTATGAGCATTGCTGGGGATTTGTGGTGACGGTGCTTTGTTACGAACTTCTGCCTTGATGAGGACACATGTCGTTGTGCTCATCCCTCAGAAGTACAGAAAAGAGGTTTGTTTTAATCTCAGCACTATGAAACTTAAGACTTAACCACATTATCCCATTTACTTGGGCTTCTAGGGAGCTCAGAGCCAAATGTGCTGCCCAATTCAAGCAAAGATGAGAACTCTCTGGCATCCCACCCTTTGTTTTCTTTTCCTACTCATTTTGGTCATATCTGATCTATTACTCTTATCTGTGTTCTATTTTTTTTTGAAACTTGACCCCATTTTTTGTAATGAGGCTTATATAAATAAATTGTATCACAAAACATCAGAGGTATATGTCTGGAGTGAGGAAGATACTCATGAAAAGGTACCTAAGCCCTGATCGGAATGGGTACTATTAACTCCCATATAGGAAATATTTTTAATACTCTATTATATTAACAGAAGACCTTTCTTGAGCTTACTATGTGCAGGATGCCGTACTAAGTACATTTTATTGCTAGGTGCTTCATTTTTATCATTTCATTTGTATTTTATTACAAACCTATTTGTTAGGCATTTAGAGAGAAAATGTATTTGGGGGTTAGCTTCCTTAATTCTAATAAGTGGGGGAGCCAAGTCTGACTTGCGAGTGCATTCTCAACTTTGGGGGAAATAGGTCTGAGTTCGAATCACTCTTCCATCCTTTACTAGTGGTCTGACCCTGGGGAAATGAGTTCATCACTCTCATCTGTTTCTTCATTCCCCCACATGAGAATAAATATAGTCCTTAAATCAAATAATATTTAAAATGCATAGAACAGTGTCTGGCACTGAGAAAGTGTTCAATAAGTCAATAAATATTAGCTATTGTTATCATATTTAAAGAGTATGTCCATAGTATACATAATTAAAATTCTTTTCCTACCAGTAGAGACATTTCTTCAATATTCAATTAATCACATCTTAAAGCTCCCTGCACATATGCCCTGCAGTAACTGTTCCCAAGAGAGCCAGTGTTGGAATGCATGTGTCAACATTTGAAATGTAAGGTACCGCAAGGTCGTTGTGTCCCGGGAGAAGGCCAGCTGCCAAGAGGCCCGGCAGGGTTGTACTTCCAGGGTGAATTCACACAGCTGGAGTCCAGACCTCAACATTGCAGGTCCCAGCATTTGGTCTGGTTGAGGTCCAGAGCTGATTATTCGGTGGGGGTGCTGACTTGTACCAACTCACAAAACACTGAAGCATATAAACTGGAAAGCCACTGTATTAATTTACAATGAAAAATATTACTGTTAACTGGACCAGACATTTGCATCAGTCTGACCAGCGAATTCCTGCCCTGTAGGCAGGCTGCATAGGGAGCCACATTAATAGAAGGTTGCTTGGTGAGCAGGATGCGTGTTTCCAGTGTGTGGTCTCATCAGGCTCTGATGGCAGCATGCATTTGTTCTCCATCTTCCGGCCACGAGGAACAGACATTCGAAGCAGCTTGGCAGTGCCAAGATGTCCCTTCCCTCAACAGGAGCAGAATGTGCGTCTGGGACTTTCCCTTTCCCACGGTACCATGGCTGACCAAGCTCTGCTTTAGATGGTCACGTTCAGCCTCACAGAATGGTTGCTCCAGTCCAGAGGCCATCTTACCTCTTAATGGTAATCTTTGCTCATGTAATAGTTTAGCTTCATCACTGGTCATTTCAAATTCTCGTGGGCACTTTCATTGTACCAGGTGCAATACTCTGCCTAGTGTCACCACAGCCTCATCTGCCTCCAGCTATCTGTGGTTTTCTCACCATCCATGTAAATGCCTCCTGCTCTCCCCCTGAAACTCACCCAGAACCTGTCTGTTAGCTGCAATAACTGCTGATGTTACCAAAGGTAGCCCACTGGGTGTTACTAGCCTCTTTAAATATATTTAAAACAAAATGGATTGTAATTGATTAGCAGATACTATAAAGGCATACTTTAATGATGAAAGTTACATAATTATTCAAATTAATTAGGGTACCTCACTAATCACCACAGTGTTAATAACATCTAGAATGGAAAAAAAGTGCCCTGGAATGGCCGAGAAGAACCTCATGATCTTGCCCTGGCTGCCTCTCAGAATCACCTCCCTCCCACTCATCTCCTTGCTCAGTTCGCCAGACTCCCTGATGGTCTGGGAGTGTGCCAACTGTACAGCCGCACCAGGTCCTTTGCCTTGCCGTTCCTCTGCCTGGAGAGCTCTCCACTAAACATTTACGTCTGGTTCCTTCTTCCTCTCCTTCAAGTCTATTCAAAAGTGACCTTCACAGAGAAGTCTTCTGAGCATCCTATCCAGAATAGCACCCTCTCCCACATTGTTCTCCTGGTCTGCTTTATTTTCTTCTTTGCAGTCATCACTTCCTAATGTAGTATTTGTATTATTTGTGTTTTTGAGCAGGATGTATCTCATGAGGCAGAGACTTCATTGTCCTGTTCACTACTGTATCATTAGAGCCAAAAATGATACATGGCACATGGTGGGTGCTTCGATCATATTTTGTGAGTAAAAGAATGATCTTGGTGATAATATTTTGGTGATCATTAGATTGTCTTATTTTTTTGTGTTGTGCCAACCATCTCAACTAGCTGAGAATGATATATAGTATCATTTTATGGTGGTTTAGTTTGGCCACATCAAAAGGAGCCAGAATACTGGTCAGATCTACTCAGGGTCTTACGCAAAGGTGGGCAGCCAAATGCTCTTCACTGTCCAGCAGCTGCCATGAGTTGTTACTTTATCTTACCTACCCCATTTCTGTTGCATCTTGCTTCATACTCCCTTCCCACTGCACCACCCTTCAGCTGTCCTCAGTTCTTGTCTGCATTTGTTCCCATTCATGGTGAGATGGAGCAGAAGCAGTTCCAGTTGTCAACAAGCAGTCACTGTACTATGTGTCTCCAGCCTCCACAGCTGCAGTCCTACTCTTCCCGCAGGCTAGCCTGCTCCCTCCTCCTTTATCACCATCCTCACCAACTTACCCTGGGAGAGAGAAACTGTAGCATTTGCTTTCATCTGACTTTGGGAGGACTTGTTATAGTGTCCAACTAAATGTCACACTGTACCTGATGAGGCCATGACATTACACTGGCTTTTTAAAACTATCCTCATTTTTGTACTGTCTTCTACTTTTCTCCACCTTTCTGTCAGTAATGTTAATGTGGAGATAAGTAGAAAGCCCAAAACTTCCAGTTTTCATTTTTCTTTCCTTCCCAGGGAAAGTTAGGGATTTTGAAAAGTATTAAAATACACAAGTTATATTTCTTAATATGCTGGGAGAATCTTGTTCAATTTGGTTATTGTGGGGAAAATGAATTCTGGGCGTGTCTTTGAGCAGAGATTTTTTTGGTTAACGGAATTTGTTGCATTGTAAAAAATCCAGTAGATTAGTTCACAGATCTTAACTCAGGATTTTATTTTATTCTTCAGATCTGTCTGTTCCTGAGTGGCATGCCATTTTACTAGGCAGCAGGCACTAAAAGATACACTCATCCTTCAAATTCACTCATCCCTGGAATACCTGAGGTATGCCACTGGGATATCTTTGAGCAGGTTCACGGATTCTGCATTGGGTGGTACACAGCATTAAATGCAAAAAGGAGATGTTCAAAAGCCTTAAAAATGCCATGAACTGGGAGAGAAATGTGAACTGTGTTGTAAAGAATCATGTTTATAAATGTACTGGGACTTAAGAGGCAGAAAAGGAATTCCAAGTCTATTCTTCACCCTTTTGTATTTAAAAATCCCTCTCTTGAATGTGTGTGTGTGTGTGTGTGTCTGTGTGTTGCTTAGTATTTATAACTGAACTGAGAAAGATGGGCTTATGGCTTTGTTATCAGGTGATCCATATGTAGGCTGCTAGATTGCTGTGACGACAGCTCTTCTCTGGATGGTGTTAGCTGTTACTGTTTGGCCTCTTTGCTTGGGTTGCAGGCTGTTCCTTATAGAAAAAGACACATTCTCTCTGGGATTGATTTAAACCAACCCATTCTGTATATTGCTGCTGCAGCTTCCCAACATTTCATGGAGATGTGACATTATTGAAGTTGAGTTTTAATATGTCACTATACTATTTCCTTCTTCTGACCGTGCTTATACTCAATCTGCCATCCAGCTGCCATCCATTCTCTTCTCAGCTGGATGAGTGGAGCTTGTTGTAGTAGGCATCACTTCTGTGCTGTAGACTTTCCAAGACTTTATTGCCAGTGATCCTGTCTTGCTTTTCTGCGTGATGTCTGGGATGATCTAAGTTGGCCTTTCTGATGGGAGAGGGTGATTAGGTATGTGGTATGATTTGAAAGATGACAGGAGAGCCTTTCTCTCCCTAAATCATTTCTATCCCAATATCAGTATGTCTGAGATTCCAGTTCCAGAAACATTTGTTTCTAGGTGAACCTACTCTCCCCTTAGAGTTGAACATTAATGCACTAATATGTGAGAGGGAACGATACTAACAGCATCATTTGGCAAGATCTGAGCCTGGCATCTGAAGAGGACATTTAATTATGGGGAGCCGTTTTCTTCTTGTACGTTTTAGGTGGCAGGAATTTTCCTCTTTATGTTACAATTATTAAATCAGGTAAGAATCCCATGAAGATGGCCCTTTCACAAGATGACCCATATTTTTTTTCCATTTGAGCAGATGAGTTCAGATGAAAGACAGAACACGAGTTGTTATGAGACAATATCCTATCAGTTTTCCACATATTGAAGAGGTAACCCAGTCCTTTCTATTGATGTCTTCAGACAGCGTGGGCAAGGGTGAAACAGTTTAAATCTCTGTATGTTTTCCCAATACAATATGTGGAATGCTGAGGAAATAAGAGAATTCAAGCATGCCCCTGTAAAGAAAGGCATTGACTATAGATTATTCACTGTGTTCCACCATTAATGCTATCTTGGCTTGAGTCCACCATTGGTACCCGGAGAATCAAAGTAAGCACTATTGTTTATTTAACAATCACTTTATGCCAACAGATTCGTTATCTGATTTCATGATATTCCTAACAGCTTTACGATGTCAATAATATTATTATCCAAATTATATTTCATTTAGTGAAATTCAGTAATTTGCCCCAAATTTTATACTTAATGATGGCAGACACAGGGACTTGAATTAAACCCTAATTCCAAAATATGTTTTCAAAGCTATCCTAAAGTGCATCCTTTATCCTGTTTAGACTGAGAGCAAGCTATCCTGGTGATTCAAAGTAAACAAATTATGTACACATGCACTGCCCTCCTGTCCCCGCCCCACACAACTACATCTGCCAGAAGAGTAAAACAAAACACAATAAAACATAAAGCTAAAGGTATGTACAGACAAACTCCTAAAGAAAACCCAAATACATAAATAATTAACACCAAATTTCCCTAGTAGATTAGGTAGCTTCTAAAAAATAAGAAGTAAAAATTTATATAGAGCATGGCACTCTGAACTGAATACTTGGATTATGGAATCAACTAGGTTAAGAAGATGGCTGGAGAATTTTCTAAGCAATGAGCATTTGGTCTCATTCATGATTCTCAGACTTGTTAGTCTGTGGTTAACACATTTCCTTTGATTTAAGCCACCCTCAGGGCCAACCAGAGTCATTTAACTCTTGGATGTATGCTCCACCCAGCATCTATAAGTCTCATACACTTAGAGCCACATGTTACTATCAAGTTCAGTAAACTCATTTTGAATGCTTCCCCTCAGCACATGTACATACCACCTGGTGTCTTGTTTGTACCTTTTAAAAATATATTTTCCCCCAAATAGAATTAACACATGCTCATTGCAGACAAATTGGAAATATATAACTATGTGATAAGGAAAATGAAAGCCTTGTACAAAGTTGATCACCCCTAACACATCAGTGTATAACTTTCTAGTATTTAAAGGCATATTTTACCTCAAATCATATTGAAATATAATTTGTTTCCTGATTTTCTCCCATGTTAACATGATAACAAAAGCATTTCCCATTTGTGGAATCCCTTTACACATAGCATTTTGATGGTTGCATGGTGGTGTGTCTAAAAGTATTATCATTTTCTTAACACTGACTGTTGTTGAACATTGGTGAAGTGACATCAGATATAAATTCTCTGTGTTCAACTACCAAAAAATACTATTGTGGGTGTGTGTTTGGTGCAAATTATTGGTAGGGGATTTGGGCTGAAGGCAAATATGCTTCCCCACCCCATCCACCGACTTCAATTTAGATGGGATTTAAATGAATCTGTGACTCAGTCCCTGATTCTACGCTGATACCAGGCTAGGAATAAGGGGGAGAATGGAGTTGAGTAGTAGAGACTGAGGAAAAAGATAAAAGCAGAGAAGGGAGAGTGAGGCACTGAAGAAAGAATGATACAATGGGGAGGGAAGGAAGGAAGGAAGATGAATGGTAGGATGAAATAGTCTGCCATTCACATGCTTATGCCTCGCCAAGATGGCCAAAATGAAATTATACCATGTGTTAAGTAGCCATGTCATTACCTTCTCCCAAGGCCCCTCACCTTTTTTGGTACCAGCATGTGAATTTATGTGACATATTCCATTTTCTGATAGGGGCAGTTGTAGCACTTCAGAAGCCAGCTTTGTTTCCAGGAATCTGTATTATACTACCAAAGCCTGGAATTGGATTTCCCATTGCCCTTTCACCTCCTCAACTGTCCAGTATCACCACAGTCATCTTTGCGATGGAGTCCCAGAGTCCCTGAGTCCTTGGCCTCAAACCAGCCATGGTTTCTTCTGGCCACAGAGAGCAGCACTGAAATTCACTAGCTCCTTCCACAAGTCTGGTGCTGAAAGGGCTTTACTTCTGCTTGCAGCAGTCATCTCATTCCTCATAAATGAATCATGAGTGTGATTCATATTTCTTCTAGGGAGAGAAGTTTTAGAGGCTGCATTTATTCATTCATTCAACAAATATTTATTGGGTCCGTTCTGCACTTAAAGTGCCATGGCAGACACTGTGAGGGATACGAGGAACAGAGGCACAGTTCCTACTCACAGGAGTCTAGTCTGGTAGGAAGTACTTTAAACTTTACCTCTTCAGTATCTCCTCCATCCATCAACTTCAGTCCATCCTAGCTACAATACTCTTAATTCAAAGCAACCATTTTCCTTTCCCTAGATTACTGTATTTTAAAGAATTTAATTAGATTATTTCTATTCTTAAAAGCACTCATTGTTGGGCCAGATCTCTAAATCCTTGCTATGATTCATAAGGCCCTGGAGATCTGGACCCAGTTAACTCTTAGATAATATCGACCCCAAGACTTCAGTCATCTTGAATTCTTTTAGTTCTCTGGACTGCAGCTATCTATCATATTACTGTGATTTGTGTATAGTGTTTCTTCTGCTTCCAAAATTCTCCCCGTGTTACTTTCCTAATCGCCTCTCCTATTTGTCTACCAATTGATATTCAATATTTGTTTCTTAAATCAGATATAACTTGAGCCAGGAAGATTTCGCTGTCTGCTCACATAACTCCCCCATCTCTGGACCAGGTTTTGTTCCCCTTCACTGTGCTCCATGACACCTTGCACCACCCTCTTCATATAACTCATTGTACCTCTTTATTGCCTACTCAGATGTACCACAAATATGGTAAAGAGTCCATGGGGTATGTACCATGTGTACCCCGTTTTCTGTGTGGTCCGATCATATCAGATGGTGCCTGGCCCATTGTATTTTTAATTGGGAATATTTCATATTGAATCGTGGCATTAAGAAATCTGTATTCACATTCACGGGCCCTTACGTACACCAGGAATGCCTCATGCACTGTACACATTCGTTGGTTACATATAGGGTAAGTCTATATATGATTAAGTGTTAGGCTCATAGGGAGTGTTGTAGGTGGCAGAGCTAGAACATACCACAACTAAGAAGTTAGGTTTTCAGAGCTTGAACTTTTTTCCTCTTCAGTTCCTTGCTCTTTCCACAAACCACTCACCACCCACCCTGCCAATTCAAAATTATAGATTTAATGAGCGACCCTAGGTAAATTGAGAAATATTTTAACTATTGTGAATGAATTTAGCACTTAGAAATCTATGCCTTCTTCCAGGCATGTTCACTCAGGGATTCCACAAGCAGCCCTACACAAATGATTCCCAAAGGGACAGCACCAGCCCTGACTTCTGGCCCATCACTCACTCTTCATTTTCAACACCCCCTGAAAGATTCTATCAAGATAGTCCCAGAGTATGGCATGTTGCATATTTCTGAGATGGGATAAGATAAGAATTTTGGGCAATGGTAGGCTGAATCTTGGAGTAAATCTGAAAGATTACAGCTTCTGTAGCATTTGCACAAGTATGTAAAGATTCTGGTGGGGTTAAGTAACCTTCACATATTAAATGACGTTTGAATAAATCACGTTCAGCAATGTGATCTCAGACTAAAGTGATACAGAGGAGTAAGAGGTGAGAGAACAAGTGGATATATATGGATCTAAGTGAATTAAATAAAAGGTAGTGTTTAGTTAACACTTTCTGACACTTGGCCAGTTTTTTAACATATGTTTCAGTAATCTTTACAGTAATACAGTAATCTTTACAGTCATACTATTCTCTTTTATCAGTGGAAAAATCAAAGCCTCTAAAGGTTTAATAACTTGTATGAGTTGACAGATATAGGACGTGGAAAGGAAGAGGTGGGATGCAGGCAATGTAGCTTCAGGATCTGAAATCTTAACTCCACTGAATGGAGCATTTGAATAAGAGGTAAAGGAAGTGAGGGAGGGGGCAGGAATGAAGGTAAAGGAAAATGTGAACTGGCAGGTATAAGAATCAAAAGAGTAAGATACAAAGATTTGGACAATGTAGATGAGAGAAAACTGCATATGGTCATCAATTCCCACAGTCTGTGAACATGTGGCCCACTTGCCAGATGCCTTGAAAGCTGGCACAGTTTACTCTTAGGCAACATTGCCTAGCCAATGGATAGGAGGGTTTTCCCAAATTGGGAACCAGAAACCCCTGCTGACATGTGTCAGGTGTTCATTGGGCTTTTTAGGATGCCTCCAGGCCACCAACGGCCTCTTACTTTCCCTTAATATACTAGGAAATGAAAATACATAGAAAAATAAAATGATAACTGTGAAGCCGTGAAGTCACAGCAGAAATATTGTCAACAGTCATTGCTGCAACTGGAGTGAGAGTACCCTGAAAGCAAGTTTATAATTTCCTCAGCTCTATTGCTTCCTTTAATCCATTGATGAAACTATGTCAAAGTCCCTGCCACACAGAAAATTACAGGGGAAAGGGAGGGCCAAGGAGGGCTACCTTCCTGGCCCCCAGTGACCTAATAACATGAAAACGGAATTCAACCTGTGGTCAGTAAATCTCCCTGGCTGAAAGGATGAGCACCCAATGAACTTCTTGAGTGACAGCAGCACACAGCAGAAATGTTTAATATGTGTGGGGCCATTTCTGAGTAATTCTCACCTTCTTTGACAGGGCACTATTGGACGCTGGTGATCCATGTTGCCACCACACTGCATAAAGGCTGGCCCAGACTGGTTTCTAATTAAATCCTCCTTAAGGATTGTCAGCTCAACCTGCCGCTTTCGCTCGCTGAAAGAGTAGTTGTGATCCAGTGTCCTGAGAATACATACTACCTCCACAGCCTCCCTCTTCCCCCAGAGGCTGTCTCGTTGCATCACTGATCAATGTCTCTCTCTCCCTGGCTTTTGAGCAGAAGCGTGACGAAGACAGAGAAGGAAAACCCAGTGCAGTTTCCATAGCAACACTTTCAGAAAGAAAGGAATGAAAGAGGGAAAGGAATGGAACTCTACTATGATTTGGGGTCTGAACATCAGTGAATGAGTTGCCTGTGCTAAGCAGTCAGTGCTAGGGCTTATTCATGTAAGAGCAATAGAGAATGAGAAATCCTAAATTCCATGTTATTCCAGTAGGGGGTCGGAAACTATAGGTAACATGAGGCCTTGCTGAAGGGAAGAACACCACACGTGTACTTTCTTGCTCTGATACTGGTCACTACTAAAGAGTACATTCTGGGACTGTTTATTCTGCTAGCCTGGCACCTTCACTAACCTGGGGGAAGATGGCATATAAAACGTTTATTACCTTATTTCAAAGAGTTTATTAATGTAAAGAACAAATATTGAATGAATTTTCCCTAGCAAATTGATGTATGAACGACCAATAAAATGCAAACTACAAGCAAATACTTTGAGTGCATCTAAACAGAGGAACTCAACAATGAGTGGATGTCCTTTGGAAGCTTCATGGAAAGGGCACGTGGTCCTGGGAAAGGGGAGAAACATACAGTGACAGTACTGCCACAGAGTGTTTTCCTGGGTGGGGTAAAGCAGAATGAATAATTCATCAACTTGCAGGTGAACTAGGTAAAGCATGCCTGGGATGGTGGGGTTAGCGTGACTTTTCTGCAACAGATTGTCTATGAAGGATAACGGTTTGGTGGGACAGGCAGGATAGGTGTTTAGCGAAGGGCAGAGAAATTTTTATTCAGCTTGAAAGGACATAAGTTCTAAGATGTTCCTACGTTACTTAGGGGTCTTAAGTAGGAAGTGCTTGAGAAAAATGGTACAGCATACAGAATATAGCCTGCAGAATAAATTCCTTGGCTGGAGCATTGACAATCCTAGAGACAGAAGGAACCCAAAGTGAATTGTATATGCATTGGCCTTTCGTATGGGAAGTGAGTCTAGTCTTCTGAATAATGACAAGATAGGAATTACTGGAATGTCTTCTCTAAGATGGGCTTCACATATGATAGTGCTTACCACCATTTCAGACCTTGGGATATGCCAGGTAATTCAATCAACAGATTTCATGTATTATCACACTTATAATATTGAAAACAACCCACAGAGATTTTATGCTGATGTATATTTTATCATTGGAAAACTGCAAATCAGGGAGGTTAAATGCACATAGCGGTGAGCATGAGACTAGCACCTGAACCAGACTTCAAAGCTCATGACTTCCTTGGAGCACCCTGTGTGTAATTCATACAGGTAATAGGTTATAAGAGATGAAACAAAAGAGACTGCCATGGCTCAACATAAAATGGACAAAAGGTAATGGAGAAAACCCCAAAGAGAGAGGACAATGTCAGTGTCATCAGAAGCAATGGAGATACTTGGAGGAGAGGACTTTAGAATGTTGTTTTCAGTTTGGGGAGAAACTGTTCCTGTAGTTTTCATTGATTACATTTTGATTGATAACAGCAGGGGTAGCTCTGTGCTGCTTTTAATAAGCTTTCCATAGTTAGGAAAATTTCAGATATAGCATGGGGCTGGGAGCATGGAGTTAATGCACTTTCTGGCCGTGCTAACGAGTATGCCCTAGAGGCGGAAGAAGGTCAGCCTTGAAAGAGAGCCACAGGTGGCTGCAGTCAGAACTGCTCTTTCCACCAGCCTTCAGCAAAATGTCCTTTCAACTTTTCCTAGCCTTCATCTTGCAAAGTTGAAGCCTTTTGGTTTAAGTTTTTACAGAACTTGAACTAACTGTACAATCCTAAAATCTTAATATATGTGTCTAAAATTCATCCAAGTCCCTACATAAAAGAAAGCATTTCATGCTGCTTTGCATATTTTCCCTCAATTCTTTTCCAGAATGATAACCCTTGGGTCTAGTAGCATGCCTTCTGCCTGTCTACCTAATTTGCATGGTGAATACTTCATAGTACAGAATATCCATTGACAGGCAAGAAAGGAAAAAAAGACACTGTTTCATGTCAACAGCAGGGGAATACGGGTTTGGGTTTAGTTTAATTCTGAACAGTGATAAGGGGGATTAACACTGAAATGCAACAGTGCTGATGTTAGCAGCTTCTTTGCCCCTAAAGGCAAAGCAGAAGTGTTTAGAATATGGATTCTAGAGGCAGGGACCTACGTTCAAATACTGGCTTCACTACTTTGTAGTTCTGGGACGTGGACTTTACATAGTATACTTCGGCCTTCGTTTCTTCCTCTGAAAAATGGAAATAATAATAGCACCAATTTATTCAGAATTATAACTGATAGAAAGTGTTAAAAATAGAGCCTGGGTCACTATGTAGTTAGTGACTGCTGTCATCAAGAGCAAACATGGCTAGATAGGCAGTGAACTGAATGTAACAGGAGAGGAAAATTGCTCTACACCATTTCAGAGCCACAGTGATGATTTCAAAATGAGGAGATACAACATGGCACAAGAACAAAGCTGAAGAATGGCTTCCTCAGATAATACGGTACCATGCAGTACACGTATGCAGTATGTTGTTGGAGCAGTGGGGAGCCACAGAGTCTAGTAGACAGAGAATGTGTATATGGGGGTTTGTGTGTGTGGGGGGGTGCATACACACATATGTGCATATTCTCCCACCCAATACAAACACTAATTTGTAGAGTTAAGTTTAACCTCTTTCCTCCTTGTTCAGTCTTGAATAAGTAAAACAAAACAAAACACACCAGAATATCAGAGGGAGATATAGAAGGCTCTAAGTCAAACCTTCACATACACAGAACACGATTTCCCAATCAAAAACAAAACTGACAAGAGTAACTATAGTTACAAAATGCCCCATTTACTTATAAAGGATAATTGTCATCCTGACTTGGATTCATTTCATCATTTGGGATGTCAGTTACTCTGGCAGTTTTACAGAATACATTTTTGACAAATAATTTCTCAAGTTCCTCCAGTTATTGCTGTGGAATCAAAACCCAGATTATGCTTGTTTAAATACTACAGTGCCTAGGTAAAATGGAATTGCCCTTTTGTTTAGCAACAAAGATCTGTTTGATCTGCTATTATAGACGGTAAACAGTGGGCCACTCTAGATCTTCCCACATCTCAACTAAATCCCAGTTGTCAATGACTCTGGGCTGTCCAGATTGCTAAAATGTTGTCTAATTTACAATCTGTAACCATTTCTCTCTCATGTATTTTTATTCCTATATCTTTAAACTTGGAGTTTGAATATACCTATGGTATAATATTAGTTTTTCAAGTTAATAACTTCCTATTGCATTTCAATCCATCCTTAATGTGGGCTATAGGGTTGATACACTTACAATATGTTCCCTTCAATAGCTTCTAAATAATTAATTAAATGCTAATATTACTTTTTTCTTAACAATTGTTCTTAAGTGTTCAGTCAATCACAGATTAGTTGAAACTTTTCTCACCATTTTCCCTTTTCTCTCCATAAATTAGCTTTTACTTTCATTTTATTTCATGGACCTTTTTCCGTCTCTTTAGGCATTCTCAGAGGGCATCTGGAGTCCTTTGGTTCCTAGTTTTGAAGTGTGCGATTTGGATGGAATGTGGGTCTGGAAGGAATTAAATTAACTAGAAGCACTATGATTTTTTTTAATTAAATTGCTTCTTTCAAAGATATTATAGAACATTCCAGGTATTCATTTTTAAATTTTCTTAAAAAAAAAACAGAAAAGGCATTTAAGTTCAGAAATTTTTGGTTCCTTTTTTGCTATGCTTTTAAGGTTTGTACTCAAAATACCTCTATCATGTTTTTAGTACAGAATCCCAAACATTAAGAGAATACATTTATTGAGTTTAATTTCATGAAAATGTAAGACAGGAAATGAAGAGAATGTAATAAGTCAAAACAGTAAGGCAGGAAGGAGCT
The DNA here is from genome assembly GCA_032199065.1 of Smutsia gigantea. Taxonomy (NCBI): domain Eukaryota; kingdom Metazoa; phylum Chordata; class Mammalia; order Pholidota; family Manidae; genus Smutsia; species Smutsia gigantea. The sequence goes on along the minus strand of JAVSCE010019758.1, from coordinate 172,620 downwards.
GGATCCTAAAGTAAAGGGTGAAAGTTCCAAATGATGAGAAATGAGAGTGTAGTCAGAAACCAGTAGAATAGTGTGCAGAAAGAGCAAAGAACATAATCCTGTGGAGGAAATCCTGAGTGTAGGACTGCAAGACAGAGCAAGGCAGTCTTGTATTGTTTGGGTAGAAAAATCTATAGAGGGGTCCATAATGGATAACAAGGCCACCAGTCAGCATATTCCCCCCCCCCCTTTGGACTGGTAAAAAGTAAATGTGTGATTGTGAGAAATGAATGAGAGCAGTCCTTTTGAACGAGTCAACATGACTCAGCCATTGGCAGAGCTAACCTATTCTGTTTTGGGATTATATACTGGAGGCTGTGCCTCAAGAAAAAGAAACGGAGAAATAGAAAAAGAGTGACCATTGAACATCCACACATTTGACTGTGTAAAAGCATATCATGGGGATGACTGGTTTGAGTTTTTAATTTCTCTCACCACTTTTAATTGTCCACTCTCACCCAGGTGTCCAAAGAATATATGATGCATTCAGAGAACTAAAATGATGGTTATGATTTAGGACATACCAGATTATTCCTGTAGAAACAAAACACATCCTGCCTTTCTTGTCTTAAAACACTTCGGTGTATTCCAATTGTGTTATAGTATAAAACCAAGTTCCTTAAGGTGACTTGAAAAGTCCCTCTTTTTGGGGACTGACCTTCTGGTGGGCTAATTATTTTCATTATTTTTGCATACCTTTTTACTCAAATTGTTACGGAACAGCTTGAATTTTCTTAACAAACATATTCTCCCATGATTTGATGCCATTAGGCATGCTGTTTCCTCTGCTACAAAGCTCCGTTTCATCCTTGATCTATGGTCCCTCCTATTACTAATTCAAGATTTGTCACTCATATTAGGGCATCCAGAAAACCTTATCAGGTCTGATTGAAAGGCCCTTCCCTAGTCTTAGTACTTGCACACCACAGTATGAGTGCCACTTTGCTTGACTGCCTCTCTCCTTAGACTCTTAGAAGCTTTAAGGAGATGCCATATGGTCTGATAAAATTTTTCTCCCCATTGTCTGCAAAATGTCTGTCATTTAAATCTGTTCATTAAATGTTAGTTGAGTGAGGTGTCAAAGGAATTGGAATGATTTTATTAGAAGGGGAAGCTAAAGAGATAAATAAGAGCACTTAGTAGAATGAGGGACTTAGGCAGGGAGTACTCACAAGTTCTACCTCTAAACAATATGTGGTATATAGACCACTGTTCTATGAAATGAAAAAGAGCTTTCCTAAAAAGGGTAAGCTACCCCATAACACTTTTATCATGACTCTATTTTTGACTCCTGAGTGTTATATAAAGTTTTATCTTTCACCTTATTATATGCTGGTGTGTGTGTGTGTGTGTGGTTTTTCTTTAAGTCAGAGATTTGCCTTTTTTTTTGTTCTCCCAGAAAGTCTGACAAAGTACCATGCACACAGTAGGCATTTTACAGGTTTATGCTTAATGAAATGTTTTTTGGATGAAATACCCTTGGAATATAGGCCTTGCAGAACTGTTAAAATTAAAAACCAAATGATGTCAAATTTATAATCTATTCTTTCTACACAGTGATCATAATATTTCTTCAGCATAAAGAAAGTGACATTGTAAAGGATGAGGCTATACCCCATATTTCCTTTAATCTGTCAGTGGAATTAAATATCCTTTAACAAATTCCATAGCTGTAGAGTAGACCGTATCCAGTGTGGATATCTGTAACAAAGAATTTAAAGAGTTTTATAAATGTGAATGTTTGATATCAAGCAGAGAGAAGGCAACTCATTACATATTTAATTTTCAATTCCAGATTGTGAGGGTGTTCTTTTTTTAAATGAGAGGTAGGATTTAGTTATTATAGAATCTAGGATGAGATTGTCCTGGAAATCTGCACATAATTGTATAGAACAGTGATTTGCAAAATCTAGTTCTTGAACCAGATGTATGGGTGTTACCTAAGAATTCCTTAGAAATGCAAATTATGAAGCCACTCTAGACTTACCAAGTCAGAAGCTCTTAGGATGGGGCCAGCATTCTGTGCTTTAATAGGCCCTCCAGATGAATCTGATGCACAATAAATTTTGAAACCCACTGGAATAAACTTCTCAGAGCAGCAACAAGGAAGTTCAAAGGTGACCATGTAGCTCTTGAGGACCTTGGGATTTTTTAATCTTGAGCGTCCCCTGGGAACTGCTAGTGCGTTTCCACACTCTCTCTCACAGGCTGACCCTCGATTTAGTCAACATTTTTATGACAGTAGAAAACACCACGAACTGTTTGTTATATGTAGAAAAAGGCCCAAACCTACCTGACCTGTTGACTTAGCAAGTATTAGAATAAGATGACAGGTTTTTTCATCAAGTTGAGAATGATAAAACATGCATATGCTGTTCCTTAATGCTATATGATTGCATATGCAATAATAAAACAATTGGATAATTGGCAGATTTATATGTTTGGTCACAATATAAACTGGACAATGGGATTAATTCTTCAGTGCCTTTGAAACAACGGATACCTGTTTTTTCAAAAAACAAGTATCAGTACAAATTGTTTCTTTTCCGTTTCATATTCGTCCTTATACTGTTTTGTTTTGTTATATACTGTTTTCTTTCCGTCTTCATCTCTTCTCTGATAGTTTCCTATATAGTAAGGGAAGTTGACTAGATTATTAAAGGTGTTTTGGGAATCATATGAAATATCCACTCAGATCTTCTGAATTCTCTCAAAAAGTTGACTGCTCATTCTTAGACTATGATTTCAGTATTAGCTCTGTGGTAACATAGCTTGTTTTTACTTTTAGATTTCTCTGTTTGGAGTGGTCAATGACAAAATTCATTTAGGAAACAACACACTGTTTGTGGAGAGCTTTATTGGTGGATGATTTTGGTGGCTAATTTCTTTCCTTTAAATTTTAATGTCTGTGGAAGAGGGTATGGCTTTTAAAAATCATGGAAAATAATCTCAACTCTTCAGATCAGAGAGCTGAAGCAAAAAAAAGTTTTTTTCCATGATACCCATGCATATTATTATACACATCACATATGATAGAAAATGAAAAGTTATAGCTCCATTTTCTTGTATCTCTAGGAAGCTATAAAAGTGCATATGTGTCTCAGGTCATCTCATAAAGAAAAAATAATATGCAACATATAAAATACAGAGATGTTTAATAGGATTATAAAATCTGGACTACCTACTTATTTTCTAGTAGCAAATTTACTCATTATTGTCACTATTAATAATAGTAATATCACTATGAATCTGTGCATATATTAAAAAGCCCACTATTTGCATTATCCACAAAAGATAATTTTCCCTCTGGGTTTTAATTGTGGCTTGTGAAGGGGAGAAGTGAAATCATTAAGATATGCTGAGAGATTCATACTCTTCTGCCCATGGGTTGAACACTCATTAATATTTATGTGAAGATATTATTTTGTGTGAGAGAGGAGCAGGTTAAATAGGAGACTGGAATGAGTACAAGGAGTGAAAACATGGTTTGCTCCTCATACTTTGACACAGAGATCAGTAGCCAGTTTGGGAAGAGGAAGTTCTCCCTTGAGTAAGGCAATATAGTATCTCCATTTTTTTTTTGCCTATTAAGTGAGGAATTCACTAATGGAGGTCTGTCTCTTCGTGTAACTCAGAGGTCCCTGGCGCACTATCTGAAGAGAGATCTGGAGACTCAGGATAACTGTATCAAAACAGCAGGTTTATTCTTGCTCCATTATTAGTGACTATGTTTATCTATTGGCACACAGTGCATCTTACCTTAACCTTGGGCCTAGTGTGGCATTCTCTTCTGCTTGGTTTCTCTCAGTTGAACACAAGCTGTTGAGGATACAGCAGCAGAGAATCCTTTTTGAAGGGAGACACTTTAAGCTCTTTGGTTTCTTTTGCTGGTGCACACATCTATCTGACACTGAGAAGTTCATATTACTAAGTGATTTTGTTAGCAGTTTGAACAAGTAATTAACTAAGGTAGATAAATTGGGTCAACAAAGGAGGAGCAGACCTTACATTCTACAAAGAACAAAGTCTGGATCAAATTTCAAATAATGGGCTGTGCATGTGTAGTAATTAAAGAATTTTCCATTGTGTCACTTAAGAGATCTAATGAACTAACTGGATGAAGAATCACCAGGGCTGGGACAAAAAAAAAGATAATAAGCAAGAGAATTCAGGATAGAGTTCTTTCATGTGAGTCATAAGTTGAAGTCCTGACATAGCACCTTGGCTACTTTTCTGAGTCAGTACTGAACCACTGCCCTATTCCAGTAATAACGTGGGATAAAATAAAACATCCTCCAAGGAGGCATTTAGTGGTGAGCTAAGGCTGAGAGCCTTCAAGGACATTTATCTCCATAGTAGCAACGTTTGACTCTTTGTGGTTTCCACAAATCTTTGTAAGAGGCATTGATCGCCACTGTCAGTATGATTGGAGGAAGCGCTGGTGCATAGCATGTTTATGATTAAAAACAAACAAACAAACAATTCATGCACTTAATGAATGTCATGAGGAGGACTTCACTCCAGAGGAAAGATGAATTTTACTTTTTAAAGAGATGCTTTCTATGTTTTATGTTTTTCTTATATAGCTTGGGCTTTTGTGTATGATATATCCCATTCTGAGGACCAAGAAAATGGCACTTTCTCTATGACCTTAACCAATTCACTTGATTTCTCTGGTCCTCATCACCCATACAAGGGAGATTATTGTATCTCTGATATGTTCTTCATCTCCAGAATTTATGGAATTCTGTGATACACCCAATTGCTCCATGTAGCTCTTCCAAAATGCACTTTAGGATTTATCTGAAAGTGTGGTGTGTTAGTAGAGTGATCATCAAATATTTACTCCAACACTTGTTGAACCTCTACTGTGTCTTGCAGCTGTTAGTCACTCTTGAGGAAGAGGATATAGAATACAAAATATGTAAGACAGTCTTTGACTTCGGGGAATATTCAATATGTTATGTAATTCAAGGATGAATGTACATTTCACAAGAAGTTACAAAGGCTATTATATGTAACAGGGTTTCTTAACTTCCCATTACGGATATTATGAGGCAGATGGATTATTTGTTGTGGGGTTTTCCTTGTATGGTAGTATGCTTGGCACCCTCCATAGCCCATTAGATGCTGGTAGCATCCCCCAAGCTGTAACAACCAAAAATGTCTCTAAAGATTGCCAAGTGTTTCCTGAGGAGCAAAATCGACCTTGGTGATGACCATTGCTCTGGAGGAGAGCAATGGCATCTGGAATGGTCAAAGAAGACTCACTGGACAGCATTCATTTGACCCAGTTCTTAACTTGAAAGAGATATAAATAAGGCTACACATACTGGTTGCTGTCATATTTTGCAGGACCCTGATACTCTTGCCATTAGGGACCACCCAAAGTTTTGAGGTGATGAATAAGGTGGGGAGTTATAAATAAAGATATTGGTTGAACATGGCCTTCGTAATAGGACAAAACTGGATTCAACCCTTGGATTCAAAACTTAACTAGTCGTGTGACCTTGGTAAGGAAATCTAATAGTTTCTGCCTGTGATAATGGTGACGTGTAATATATAAAGTTCTTAGCACTGTGTCTATCACAGAAGGCAGTTACTGTGATTATCATGGTGGCTCACATATCAACCATAGGGTCTTGACATCCTAAAATCTGCCCATGAGTTGTGAATCTTGTTGTGTCTTGTTATTCATAGTGAAATAATAACATGTAAATGATTTAATTTTTTATTCATTAGATTCAACCGTATTTCTAATAAGGATACTTTAGCTCACTGATATGATTTCTTGAGGAAAGAGAAAAAAGCCAGCATATGAAAATTTATCTTAATGCTGCATATGTTCATGGAGGGCTGTCACAAGTTAAGTGTCAATCTTAATGTGCATCAGGGTTGGGAACTAGTGATTAAGTAATTGTGCAGGCTAGGATTGGCGACTTTACTTGCCTCCCTGACTAGGTCTAAGAGTTTTCAGTGCCATAATGACATTGAGAAATGGAAGTCAGCCTCACTATGTGGTCTTCAAGAGGCTGGACCAAGAAGTATGGAACATTTCAGGTATCTGCCTCTGTGCTTTTGCTTGGGCACCAGCCATAGAGGAATGACAGGACTTGGAGTTGGAATCCTGGATATAGTATATAAATATAAAATGATTGAGATCAAGTTTTTAATATGTTTTGATGAACTTTAGTGAGCTGATCAAATCATTTTTTTAGTGCTACCTTGATTCAGATAATTGTAGAGGGTGAAACCCACAGTTTTCAGTTTTGAAAATTCTACACCCACAGTTTCAGTGTACTCAAGTCTGGAAATAAATGGTCATGTTAGAGCTAAATTAAGGAAAATTTATATAATGCTGAAAATGGAAGACAGCTGATTCCCCAAGGCCAGCATCTCTTCCATGCCTTGACTGTTTTATTCCAGTGGGGAAAGATTTTGCTACATGACCTGTTAAATTGGAGGCTTTTTTCAAGGCTCACTACTTTATGGCACTTCTGTTTCAAATACAGTGTTGCACTGGTGCCAAATCTTGCAGTCCACACTTATGACTATTGCTAATAGGTGGCAGCTCCAGCAGTGGCTACTTAACCATCCCTGGGAGAGGTTTGCCTGCGGAGAAAGGTGATAAATGTCACAATAGGAGATTAATTGCATATGTTCTGTATGACATGACATCCCATGGGAGTTAGGAATATGTTTGTGGTTTTATAAAGCATGCTGTAAATATCAGGCTTGGCTTTGGCTTTGACTCTGCCAAACACAGGGCTAATGTCATTTGTCATATTCAGACATTGCCTTTAAAAAAATACCCTTGTTCAGGTTGCTACTAAGGTGTGATGTGTTTGATGGCTCTGAGGAAATTATTGTCCTTATAATGGGAATAGAGAGACAGGAAGACAGAGAAGGGAGGTGAGGAAGTTGGCCATGGGATGGAGCAAAAACATGTCACTCAAGGGGATGGGAAAATGGTTTCCTTACTATTTGATTAATGAGAGTTACTAGACTGATTTTGTTATGTCTTCCCAGGCTCTTCTCTGTTGACCTGTGCTTAATGGAAAATCTGTGAAAGACGAGAACCTCAGAACTTGCCAGGGAGGTGTTAGGAACCTCCAGTATTTAATTGTAGTGAAGTGCTTTAGGTTTCTCATTGGGAGGGAGAGGAATGAGGAGAAGGGACAGGGGTGGCTAGTCCTACTGAGAAGGAGTAGCAATACCATTTCACTGTTGTCCAATTATTAGCATACTAGAGTTATACCTAACTATTTACCATTTAGCTTCAGATTTGACCCAAGAGTCAGTATTTGAGTTAAATCTGTATCCTCCATCTATCCCCTGAGTGATCTGTTGTTTCTGACCCTAATGCCCCTTGTTACAATGCCTAAATGATTGGTTTGTCTTACTGAGTTTCTTGCTCTGGTTAGAGCTATGTATAGCTCTCCTTTCTCAGACTAAATGGAATCAGAACATATTCTTACTTGTAGTAGACAGATGTTCAGAGCATGAAACCCCACCCAAAAGAGGAGCTAGGATGCATTTCCATCCATCTGGCCACTGCAATGACCAGCAGTGGCTGTAGTCTGTTAAATAATTATCCTTATTTTGGATAAAGAGACCTCCTGAGACCCTGGAGACTTCATTGTGTTAATTCATTTGCCTGTTTGTCTTTCTGTGCTTTCACACGTAGTTCAGCATCTCATGGCTGGTAGTTTAAAGTCCCTGGTGGCAAATGGGAAGGTGTGATGTGATATGAAAGTACTTCCAAGAGGAAAAGAAGCTCACTCTACCATTGCTTGAGCTCTGTGATCACATGTACTTTGAGTTGAAGCAGAGTATAGGATCCTATCCATGGGGCTAAGTTATGTCATCACTGTAAGAAGCTGACTCCTCAGATTTAGAAGGTAAGGACTGATGAAAGTGTTGCATGCAGTATTCTCTCTGATCCTCTCTCCCCCCTTCTCTGATTTACCTGCCTTTCTTTCTACTCTGTGTTTCTTCCTGTATTTCTTCATTTCTAGCCTCAGTTATTCTTTTCTATCTTTTGTTTTCAAGTTTCCTTTCAAGTTTTGAGGGTGAGCATTGTGCTCTCTCTAAGAATGTCAGAAATGCTTCTAAGGCTCAGCCACACTCTGAGCAAAATTGTTTGCTTCTCTCAGATTGTCTTTGTCTATTTTTCATTAAAAACTAGTCCTTTCCACTAATTTATTCATTCATGTATTCATTCTCAACAATATATATTGAACATTTACTGACTGTCAGATATTGAGCTAAGATGAGGAAGAACAGCCCTTAAGGCACTTACAGATTTACAAGGCAATGTGGTATGAGTATTATGAAGGGAGTATTTGCCAAGTGCCAGAGAATCTAGTAGAAGAAATTGCTAACAGGTAGGGAGTAAAGACACTGGATACAATACCACAGAGCAGTGATATCTGACCTAAAATTTGATAGATTAGTAGTTGGGTAGACCTATTGCAGTCAGAGGCATGTGTAAAGATATAGAAGCATACAAGAGCCTTGCACTATGGCATCCAGTTAAGAAAGTAATATGATTTAATCTGACTTGAACAGATGATCAGAAAGGAGTGATTAGAGATAGAATTAGATAGGCAGTTTGGCTGGGGCTTTCTATTAACTTTTAAAGAATTAACTTTAGTAGAAACATGTCATTTGGATTCAAAAGAAGAAATTCAAGACATGGAGATTTATATGGAACAATTGCAATAATCCAGGCGTAAATGGAAAATTATAATCTGTAGAAATTATAGGTGTATGTAGATAGAATATGAAAGCTGTGAAATTAAGCCTTGTATTGAAAGGTTAGAAAATATTTTTTGGATAAGGAGATGTTGAACTGAGATAGTAGTCTGAGGTTAAGGAGAGGAAAGAAATTTTCTAGATAAGAAAGGACAGAGTTGAGAACTAGTTATATAGATAGATAGGATAGGACAGGGTTGAGAGAATGAGGGTACAATTCAATTGGCGTTACTGGAATATAACATTAGAGGTAGAAGAGGTGTGGCTAAAAATGTGGGTGGGACCAGATCACAGTGTATCTAACATCTCATGGTCAGAAACTTGAGCTTTGCCTTGTAGTGATGGGAGACGCTGAAAGGTTTCAGTGAGGGGAATGGCAAAGGAAGATCTACTTTTTAAAGGCCTTACTCTTCCATCAGTACAGAGGATGGATCTGAGGTAGGTAGGATTAGAAACAGAAGTATGAAAAGGAGGCAAGAGATACAGAAAGTTCAAACTGGGGTAGAAACAATGACGATAGAGTTTAGACATAGTGACCAACTCATATTACGTGTTTGATTGTGTGGTCAGATAAGACTTGGTGTTTTGGTTTGGGATTTTTTTCTTTTTTTAGAAGCTGACCCTAAAATGAGAGAAAAAGTAGAAGTAGTAGAGAGGGAGAAAATGCCAGCAAGGAAATGAGGAAGGGAATTTGGACAATAAAGGACATTCTCAAGCAAATCACCACCATGGGTAACTAGTACTTAATCATTCTGAGGAACTCTGGAAGGCAGTATAGACTATATGTTTTAAAGTTATCCCACCCCCGGGAGATTCCATACCAAGATGGTAAAGTAGGAGGCTCCTGAATTTCATTCCACACATGCACACAATGAATATACAGCTACATGTGAAGCGGTTTCCTCTGAGAGAAATATAGACACTAATTAAGTGACTCTTAAACATTGAGTGGCTGAGAAAATACCCACATAAAAATGGGTAGAAAAGGCTGAGACACACTCTTTCCATAAACCTTATCCCTGGCACAGTGCTATATGATCAGGAGAAACTCCCTAAATCAAGCTTCTACCTGAGTGAAGGGTATGGACCACACATCTAGTACCCCAACTTTTAAGGCTGTCACGTGAAATATGAGTCCCTAAATCATTTAGCTCTGAAAAGCCAAATGTGGGGCTTGCTTTCACAAACCCCACAAAAGTATAGCACACAGAACAGATTTTAAATGGGCACAGGAGTATTCCTGAGGGCTACATATCTGGGCTTAGCACAGAGGAAGCAGGAAAAAATGCCATCTCTCAGTTTCTGCCTGGTAAAGGTTTGACTAAATACTTTCAGGCTGCTGCCTGAAGGTCCAGTGTCTAATCAGCTTGCATATATCTGTGCAAAAGATCTCCCAGGATCCTAAAAGAGCCCCATATTCTCGCTCTGACTCATTCCAACAATAAAACCAAATTGCTAGCTTCTTCAAAGGAGGTTGTCCACACATCTAGTGCCCAACTTTTGCAGTGGCCACACAAGTAACATTCCCTCAAATCAATGAGCTCTGATATCCAACTGGGTTCAGTATCCATTACTCCCACCATGCAGTACTAACAACATCAAACAGCAGTTTTCAAGCAGGTATGCAAGCACTTCTTACAGCTGTCACCCTCTGGGCTCCACTCAGAGGAAGCAGGCAAAAATGCCCACCTCCCAGTTTCTGCCTGGAAGAGGTTTGACTGCATACTTTACCAGCTAGTGCCTGAGGTTACAGCTTCCAATCAGCCTACATATAGGAGCTAGCTGAAATCCTCCCAGAAGCCTGATAGAGCTGGTGGACATACCCCATGCTGTCTCCCCTGCGCATTCTAAAGGCATCCAGCTAGGCATCCAACTTCTCCCTCAAAGGAGCTCATTATTACATCTGGTGCCCAACTGTTATGGCAACCACCCACGGAACTGGCTCCCAAATCACTTAGCTCTGGGAGCTGATGGAGCTTGGCATTTAATTCCCAGGACCACACAGAACAAAATGGTGATTTTGTTTGGGAACACAAGCTTTCTCAGGATCTGTTCCCTTTGACTTAGCACAGAATGAGTAAGCAAAGACATCCAGCTCCTGGTTTTTTATTGATAGGGCTAGACTACATATCTAACATCCCACCTTTCAGACAGCAGCTGAGAAAGTTGGGCTTCCAATTATCCTCATTGGGAAGCTGAAGGGGCAGTCCTTGGGGAGACCAAACAGGTGTGTGAGCATTTTCCATGCCTGTGGGACACTGATAGGTGATGGCATATCCCCAGTGACTGAGAGTTACTAACAACAAAGACAAATGATTTAGATAATCAAAAGGATTTGGGAAGTGAGCAAGAGCTTAGGCCAGGCTAATTGAAAAGGTTTATCTTCTACATGAAATAAGTCTGTCAATATTTGGAGAGATGAATGTTTTATCTCATGCAACATAGAGTCAAGGAAAGAGAAGAAACAGGAGAGTATGTTCCAGTAAGAGAATCTCCAGAAACCAATCTCAATGAAATGGAAATAAGTGATTTCCCCAATAGGGAGTTCAAAATATGGTCATAAAAAGCAACACATGAAATTTCAACAAAGTGAAAATTTCAAAAGTAATGGAAACATAAAAATACCAAGCAGAAATCAGAGCTTCAGAATGAAAAAATAAAGGGGTTCAGCAGCATAGTGGAACAAATGGAAGAAAGGATCAGTGAATTTGAAGACTGGGCAGTGGCATGTAACCAGTGAGAAGAGCAAAGAGAAAAAATAATAAAAAAGAGAGAAGATAGCTTAAGGGACTTACAGGACACTATTAGATCAACCAATGTACACATTGTAGAGGTCTCAGAAAGAGATGAGAGAGAGAGAAAGGGACAGAAAGCTTATATAAAGAAATAATGGCTGAAAACTTCTCTAACCTGGCTGCCAGATCCAGGAAGCCCAAAATGTACCAAATATGAATAAAAAGAGATGTACACTGTGACATATTGTAATTGTCAAAAGTTAAAGAATCTTAAAATAAGGAAGAAAAACACAACTTACTATGTACAAAAGAACCTTGGAAGACTATCAGCAGATAATTTCAGCAGAAACCTTGCAGGCCATAGTGAGTAGGATGATATAATCAAAGTGATGCAAAGAAAAAAACCTGCCAACCAAGAATATTCTATGCAGCAAAACTATCCATCAAACTGAAAGTGAGATTTGCAGTAGTGAATTAGGCCAGCATGCACCAAAATGGTAAAGCCTTAGGAATAAAAGCAGGGTAACACATATTCTGCCAGATTTGGTAAACAAAAAAACAACTGGAATCCCTCCCAGATTTTGTCTTGGGTTGATGCATAGATACTTCATTGACAAAGAATATAAGAAGAGGAGTAGATTTAGAAGAAAAAAAATAGAGATATTGTCTTTGAAATCTCTACAGGATATTCAGGTGACTATGGATTTCAAGCTCAAGGATGAGATATGGAACAAGCAGTTTAGATTTTGAATTCATCAGCATATAAGTAATGTTGAAATCATTTGGACAAATGAAATCATTGGGGGAGATTGTGGAAAGTAAGAACAATAGGACAAGGAAAAACATAGAGATCATCAGTATTTCAAGAATGTTGGGAGGAGGAGGTATCTATCACAGAAAAGAGAGAGAATGGACAGTGGTGCATGAAGATAAGGATAATGTAGAGTCTCAGACTCCAAGAGACAAGAAAGTTTGAAAAGGCAGGAAGTCAGCAGTTTTATTTGCAAATGGTGGTAAGACATTTAATAATATACATCTAATTGGCAATCATTTAGTCTTTAGTGATCCTAGTAAGAATAGTTTGCAGTAAAATAGTAGATGTAAGATAGTGGGTTTAAAAGCAAGCCTATTTCTCTTCTGTGAACAAGAAGAAGATTAGGTGCTAGCTAGAGGGAGATTTAAATAAAATCCAGCATTTATGACATATTCATAGACTACATGGGAAAGCAATCAGTAGAGAGGAGTAAATTGAATGCAGTGGGAAGAGAAGGACTACATGGTAGGCAATGTTCCAGAAAAGTCAGTACTAAATGGTTTAGGTGAAAGGAATGCTTAATCAGAAGTAACGATGCCTCATCCTATAAGTCTAAAAGGAAGAGGATAAAGATGCCTCTGGGTGAATTTAAGTTAGTAAAAGGGGGCAAGTGGGGATATTGAGAAGAATGTATTTTGCAGCCTTTAGTGCTCTGATGATTCAGAGGCCAGATGCTCTGCTGAGACTGCATGAAGTCTAGAGGAGATTGATTAAAGTTTGGAAAAATTGTTGTGGAAATGGGAGAGGGAACTGTTTGAGTTCATATGAAAGGATTGCTGAAACCCTACTGATTTTGCAGATTGAGGATTCATAGCAGTGTTATTACCTGATTTTCCCCAGCAGTGCTTAGCCATCTGAATTTAGAAACAGAAAAGATTGAATCGTAGCATTGATTTCTGTTTGGGGTTTTATGGGGCAGGTAAGGTTCACAAGACAGGGCTACAGAGAACCCTTAGTTTTCCTTATACTCATGATACCTGTCTAATGTGAGTTGGAGGATAGGGCACTCTGCACTTGGCAGTAACTGAAGGACCTAGGCTGGTGGATTATCCATATCACAATCTTCATAGTCTCTACAATTACTATGGCAAGATGAAAGGATTTTGGCAAGTCCCATACTGCTTCTTAAAACTTCCAACCAGGGGTGACACACAGTAAGGCTGTTCACATTGTATCAAGCAAATGAAATTACTGGATCATTCGTAATTTCATAGTGGGAAGGAAAGTATGATGCGTGGTTTGGTCAAAAAGAAAGACAATATTTCTGAACAATTCTGATGACTACTTTTATTTGGTTTTCTATGATAATGAACTTTACCTTTCAGATGCTTTTACTACCTTTCTCCCTCCTCCAGTCCTACCCTGCTTTACCTATCATGTGTCCACATATTCCAAACTTGGTTCTCAGCCACATATTCTTCAGCTGTTTCTGAATACTCACTTCTCTTGTCTTCATGTGATTTCCAGATTCATGATGCATGTCTTGACTTCATCGCTTTCTCTAGTCCCATCTTACTAAATGTACCCTAAATATTTCCACTTGCATGTGTTGCTTTCACCTCAGTTGGGGAGTATCCAAAGAGTAGGCACAAACTAACCTTTACTTGTTGTAACTCCAGGGAGAGGAAATCCCAGGGCAAAATACCTCAAAAGTGAGGATGGTTAAGCAGTAGAATATCTTTAAATCTTTAGGGCCAAGCGTCCTTAAACAGGACACAAAAAGATTAACCATAAAAGAGATAATTGAAAATTTGAGCTACATTAAAATCAGAACTTGTCTTCAACAATCAACATTTATTTTCATCTAGGAGATTTGACTTGGGTCATCTTCTTCCCACAACACTTCAGTTATCTTCTCTTCCAGTATCTGTGGAGAATTACCTCACTGAATTTAGGAAGAAGCATGCAATTATAAAGCTTTTATTTTTAGTTTTTCTTTAGGTTCATGCTTGGAGAGGTTCCAACCTTAAAAAAATTTATTGGTGAGGTAAGAAATCAACATCCAGACCTTCACTGAACTTATAACTAAACTGTTTCTAATTTAAGTATATAAATGATAATTTTGGAATTATTTCTCTTTTCCCTTTCATATATGTATTTTGTTTAAATATGGTTTCAGTATTGGAGTCACACAGACTCTGGAAGACCAAGGTGTTTTGGGGGGGTCACAGTAGGTTGTTCACAGTAGGTTGTTCTTGGGCATGGTTAGACTAGTGGACTGGTGCTACATTTTCTTTCTGTTTTTAGTGTGTGTATTAGTATAGAGAATAAACCTGTTCTTTTCCCCTAAATTTTCTAAATGGGACTCCAATTTGGTAACTTGCAAAGAAGGGAGAAAGCTAAGGATTGATTTGAGCTTAGGGTCAATTTATCCTATCCAGATAGCAGAATTCTAGAAGGTAATTAAGAAGCCCTGAAATAGGATTCAAGAGAATGTGATTGAAGTCTTTGCTCTATCACTTAAAAGCTGGGCGACTTTTGACTGGGCTTATCACTGTTTTGCTTCAACTTTCTATTCTCCTAACGAGATGATTGTACTCAGAGTCCGTGTCTGAATTTAAGGTAGCTTACTATGGTGAGGGATAATGATATTTTTGAGCTCAGTAACAAAGAATAAGAAAGTGGTTTTGAGTAGGCTTTTCTATTAACTCTAAGAGTTTGTTGTTTCAGTTCTGAGAGCACCTGGAAAAAGGAATGGGAGAGCAGGATTCTGCTTTAATTTCTGTCCAGGCTACTTCATGAGGGCTTTGTATTCAGGAGAGGTATTCTGTCTTTAGAGGGGGAAGGCAGTGGCAGTGACTAACCAGAGGTGCCCATGAGTGATGGAGAGGACAGCTCTGTTTAAAACAGTATCCTCGATCCATGGCTATTTTAGCCAGAAAAAGGAATTAGCGATAAGGATGCATTACAGAATAAAATAACGGGAAAGGTTCTGTTTTAAAGAAATCAAGTTACCAAAAAATGAATGCAGGAATACAAAAAACTACAAGGAATTGAAAAAGAATTACAAATCGTCAAAGATTTTCACTTAGAATGAAGACTATTTTCTGTGTAGGTGGATTAAAAAGAAGGGAAAATGGAATAAATGATTACAAATGCTTGAGCATGAGAAACTGGCAAAGAAAAGAAAAATAGCCCAAAGGTGAATATAGGGGAATAGTCTTAGGGACTGTGAATTAGAGAGTATAAAGTGAGGTGGGGATCAGAAAATAAGAAGAGGAAAAGTGAAAGACAGTGTATTTCTGAGTCACTCACCATGAACAGAGCAATACTCCTATCTTTAGGTGAGCGATGATGGATAACTGGTGGGGAACTGGCATTGCTTATATGATTATTCTCCTTAAAACTGTCAGAAGGAGCTCTTCTTGTTGGGATCTTTTCAAAAGCCCCCAGGCCACTGTAGGAAGGAAAAGGAGCCCGAAACTTGCTTTATACAGTAGGAGTGAGCTTTAGGGGTGGAGAAGAGCTTGGGGAGAGACGCTGTAAATAGTGTCTCATTAGCACAGCCAAGCTTGGTGCCTGATTAATTATGGAGCACTTGATAAATAACGTCCTGAAGTCATGGAAATCAGGAGAAAAGGTACAGGTAATTGGATGGACTTGAAGAACTGGCAGTGTTGAGAGCATCATTAACATAGTTTTGCTGCTGTTGTTTTTCTTGGCATCTGCCCTTGTCACAGTTGACTCTAGGCTTCAGCAGCTGCAGTCTGGGGGCAAAGAGGAAGAACTAGGGGAGGAGGGTGGCAGGTAGAAGCTGGTGCTTTAGAGAAGCTCAGAGGGCCTCCGGATTTGCAGCCTATCCTGTCCTTTGGCATGGTCGGTGCCTTCATCTCTTTCCCTAATGCCGAATTAGATTTCCTCGAGGATGTCAGCGCCTATTTCCCGTAGAAGTCAGCCTGGGCCTGTGACAGCGGTTCTGAAGATGGGTCACTTTAGATGGTGCTTAGGAAGCCAGTACATATGATAAGTCTTTTCTGAAGATTTCTCTGCTGGAGGTTATTTACCTGCTACTCTGAAACAGACAAGCCAAGTTTCTGTTTTAGACAATGTAATAAAACATTATCCATGTGCAAGGTCTGCATAGAAGTTCCTTTAGAAAGCTTGACCCTGTGCACATCCCTTTAAAAATGTGAATTTTTTTAGTTGTCAACCTTTTTCATTCTCCCTCTAGATATCTGAGCTTTTTAGGAATCTCTTTTTATTGTTATTATTAACACAGTAGAAATAAAAATTTGGGAGAAAATTTGCAATTCCAAGTACTTCAGATCAGTCTAGGAGCAAATTCGGTGAAACAAACCGAGAAGCGATAGTAATTTCTCATGTTTTCCTGGAGGAGGAAAGTGGATCTCCACCCAGGGACCATGTTGCCCTTGTGCATGGAGATTGAGCTGCCTTCTGAGACCTGGAATATGTTCCAGGTCACTGGGATATTGCTTGACATGCTCAGTTCTGCCCGTAGCCTACAGCAGGATGGTGTGGAGATGGGAGGCCAAACAGAGAATGCCAGGGTCTGAGGAGCAGCAGCTGGCTTGTCAGCTTTTTAGTGCAAATGATAAAATAGCTTTGAGAGGATAACATGAGGTAGATCTGTTCTATAGAAAATACCACCACTTGGGATACTGCCAAGGTTTATCTAAGTGTTTCTCTACTCAGTTACTTTTTTTCCTCTTCTCTCTCTCTCCTCCGTTAAAGAAATAGGAGAACCAGTTCAGATTGAATAAAAAGAGGAACAGACAATCAGACATTCAGATATTTTGTCAACATGTTTTAAGCGTCCAGATGTTCTAGAAACATCTGGTGCTTGACAGTTTTGTTTATTCCTATGTCTGTTTAGTGTTGCATAGAGATGTCTCCTTAATTTAAATACCCTGATAATCTCTTAAAGCAGGAGATTTCATATTGCATAATAGAACCCATAGTAAGAAGTATATTTTATGTCATGACCCACTATATGTATACATATTCACACCTACATCTGTCCCCCTTTAACTGTACAACTGAAACACCAGCTTCACCAAATATTATGGCACTTTACTAAGTGATAGATTTTAAATTTTTCCATTCTATCCCATTATTTAAAAAAAAATGAGTAACTATATTAATTCCACTACCTATGGAATTAATGGGTTGCGACTCCTATTTTGAAAATTTTTATTAGCGTGTACATCTAACCTAGGGTGTCCTCCTTATAGGATGGTATGGGCATTACATCATGTTATGTAACCTTCCAATAACATTCAGAACACGAGTGAAAGTCAAGCTTTAATCTTCACAAGTACATTATGTATGTTCATAGCATAGCTCTTGAATAATGTAAGTATCTTTTAAACCCCTGAAGGGTTCCCACCAATGAAAGAAAGGAAGGTTGGACTTAGGGGACAGGGTCACCTGTGATCCACTGCTTTTCAAAAGTTTTAATTGCTTACCTTAGTGAAGGTTCTCTGGAAAGAAAATTAGGTGTCAGTAGAAAGATGCCAGATGCAAGATTCCAGATCACTCAGGAATTGTCATCTTTGTGTAGACACCACTTTCCAATGCCATTCTTTATTTAATTAGGGTGGAGGAGCCTCAATAGACCACGTTTGGCTCAGTAGGTGAGGAATGACTTACTGCCCTGTTGTTGAAGACTCTCTACTGTTACTTGCACAAACGCCTAGCACCTACAAGTCACCCACTTGCACTAAGTATGTCTCCTGCTTCCTGACGTGGTGACCTGCAGGTGAAAATGTCAGAGGACATCTTGCTGGTAACCTCCTGTCCAAAGTATTTGGGTTTCTCATTCAGCTCTTGATCGTTTTTCTGACCACACTACTTTTCTAGTCTTAAAGCAAATCTCTCTAGGGTCTTCACTGCTTCTAGAGATTCAGAAGCACTGACATTTTTAAGCAGGGTTATTACTCTTTTCAATCACAGAGGAATGATATCTCTTGCCTTTAAAGATATATGGAAGAATAAACCTCAGGCCTTCATAATGTACACCATTCTCTTTTCTGGACAATGTAATTTACATGTCTCTTAAATCATTCCTGCTCAAATCTCAACATATTTTCTCATTTTCACTCTACATGGAAATGGAAAACAACTGCTCCCACCAATATTGTTAAAAAAAACACAACAAGTAGTTATTTAATCAAAGAATGAATAATCCTGATCTCTTAAGTTTTTTCCTCACATTATTTTCAATAAGTATTATCCATATATTTCCATTTTTCTGAATTATTTTAATGTCCTCACCTTCTTTCCTTTAGCTTGGAGGGCAGAAATTTAGCCAGAATGTAGTCTCATTATGGCAAGACTATGAGTGTCAGGGTTCCTAAACTTTAGTCTTCCAATTGCATCCCAGCTTTTCTGTATCAATTATTTATATTGACTAGATATCATATACATATTTATTCAATGATACCTTTAACTGCAAGGCTATGTGACTAATAAATTTTGATTCTGGATTTGTAAATTTGTCTTTCTGCACATTCTTAATTTTTCCTTTGAAATCATAGTATTTTTCATTTTTATTCCTGAATTTCCTGTTTATGCTTGGCTGCTTCTCCAATTTCTGAAGGTCACCTTGAATTCTAGTCTAAGTTTTTTCTTACTCTTAAGGTTTGTATAATCTAAAGAATTAATAATCAACTCTCTAATCCCAGTATCCAGATAACTGATTAAGTAGTCTTGAACACCCATTATTAAGTATATCCAAGGTAATAATATCAACTGATGAATCCTTGGTATATTCCTACAATCAGCTGTGTCTGTATAATACAGGAAACTAGTGGTTCTGTGATCTTGATACTTCTCAATGTATGGAATTCCCATGCCAACTGCTGCATCATCTACCAAAATTCCCTGAAGTATGTTAGGAATTACAAAAAGCTACAGCTATATGGAAAATGCATCAGTTAACAGCTTGTTTTCAGATGCTGTACTATGGGGAAAATTGAATTGTAGATTGTTTTGTGTTCCTTTTTATAGATTATCACATTTGGTCAGATTTAGCTCATTTAAATGCTATGAAATGATCCAACATACTCCAGGTACTAACTGTACGTGCTAACTAAACTCTTGGATACAAATGTTGGTTGGGAGGAATACTTAATTATATTCCATAATTATGTTGGAGTCCAAGGTGATAGAGACATCTGGTAATGAAAAAAGACAGGGAAGAAAATATTCCCCAAGTTTGAGAATGCTATTTTAGGCTTTCACCTGCTTTCAAGAGTAAATGTACAAAATACAAATGAAAGGATGGCTAGGAAATCAAATATAGTGTTCTGCTTTAGAGGACCATTACAGATCGTTAATGGTCCCTGGGCTGGGTTGAAGAGTGGGGAGAGAAGCATTAGGGGAAAAAAGTGCTTCCTGAGTCTGAAATGTTGGAGCAGTGAACTTGGCAAAATGGCACAGTGTAAATAATTTCCATATGTACTATGCAGAATTGCATTAATTACATCTCAACCATTACTCCAAGTTTCTCAAGAGGTGTCCTGGCTATTTATAATTTCTGATATATATCTCAATATACATCTTGCACATAGGTGTTTCTTCTGTAAGGATGATTCATTTTAAAATATGTTAGTAGCAGGAATGTGTAGATTCACTGAAAAGAGAAGTCATTTAGCGATTCATATAAATGGAACCAAATGGAACAACATTTAGAGTTTTGTTCCTCCTGTTAGTCCAGTTTATTTCATCACTCACTAGGTATCTGTTGACTTCATACTCTGTACACCTGGGAATGGAAAGGGATAAAAAAGAAGTGTGAAACACAGAGCTTGCCTTTCAGAAGTTTACAGGTTATATAAGAATACAAGTCATGTGAAACATATTCATATGAAACAGTGCATAGTAATAATAGGTGGTATGTACTTACAGTGAAAATTAGCAATAAAGAGAGCAATGTGGACTCTTGTGGGATCATATTATCTAATATAGATTAGATAATAAAGAGGTCCTCCAAATTACCCACTACAAACTATAAGCTTATGCCAGGCCAGAATTTGGGAGAGTCCTCTCTAGGGAGGAGAAATTTATGATGCTTCATCTCATTCATCTAGGTGACTCAGAGTCACATCAGTCTGGCTGTTGCTCTGGCTGTATCCTGTGCCCCAAATCTAGGGCTTGGGTCCCTGTGTTGTATCTGGGACAAAGCCATAGGCATATACTCTGCTGCCAGTTATTTAATCTTTTTCTCCTATGCTTTTATGCCTTTGATATCCAAACAAGGGTAGCATAATAGAACTGCCAAGCCAAAAAAGAACTGTAGTGTATATTAATTTCCTTTTTGCAGACTTTGCTACCAACACTTGGGATATAACAATAATATGGGGATAACTCAGGATATCTCATTAGTAGATGGGTAATGCTGAAAGGCCAAGGACCTTCATTTGTGGTATTGTTTATTTCTGAAATGCTTCATCCGGGATAGTCAAACAATGCAGAATAATACCAATGAATTGGTAGAATAATGAGAGTTAAGAGACTAGGGGATGAAAATTGGATTCTATGGGAGGGAAACAGTAGGATAGATGGAAGGATGGAAATGGAATTCTGTAGGGCAGACCATGGCATATTTTTTATTGTGTCCTCAGTAACATAGTATCCAGAACATACAAGATATAAAACAAAATTTACTGAGTGATTGATTGAGAGAGAATATCAGATTTTAGATTCTGGAATTGGAGTAATTCCAAATGGTGATAAAAGATAATGGGTGGTGCCACTCGTGGTGCCAAAGTTGAAGAAATAAGATGCCAGAGCACCTCCTGGATATTGAGAAATTGTGAGCCAACATATTGCCTGGAGGGAAGTGATTTCATTACAAACGAGAGGAGAAAGGAAACCTCAGTGATAAAAGTATAAAGTGGGTTTCAAGCCCATTGAGGAGTAAAGAATAAACAGATCTCTCATTCCAGCTCCTTGAGGCCCAGTCGAGGGTCAGGTAACAAATTTAGAAAAAATTGGATGTCACAGGATTATTTTGCATAACACACACTTAGCAAGAGGAATAAATGACCTTAATCAACAGTGTAAATTTGTTCAGACCAGAATGTAAATTCCAAATAAGCTGGCACATATTGAGTGAGTCTCAGAAGAAGATAGCCTAGGAAGAATGAGTTGACCTGAATAGGGGTGAGAATACAAAAAGAAAAAGTAAAGGTGAAAATAATAATAGGAATTAAGATACAGGGTGCAAAGGGCATTGGAAAAATTATTATTTGAATCCTAAATATATTTATTTTGCTATAGTTACTAGGTATCCAAGCAGAAATATCCAGTGAGCAGATGAACTTATTTGAATACAATTATTTAAAATATTTTATAATGTCTATTATTTTATTTTCCTTTCAATTTTCAATATTTTGCAATGGATGGCACTATTACAAAATATGAATAATCAATCAATGTTGACCTTAAGATTATTTAACGTTATAAAGGTTGCATTTAGTGAGCACTTATTATGTTTGGAGGGCTTTAAAGGCATCGGTTCAAATAATCTGCAAAAGGCCCTGTGGGATAAATACCAATATTTTTCCAAAGCCATGAAGAAAAAGGTAAATAAATTAGCCTGCCGTTACACAGAAATTCACTACTGGAGCTAGGATGGGCCCTAACCAAAGTTTCAACCTGTACACTATTTGACTTTCCAGTATTAACATGGTTTTGATACTAAATCTCTCTGACAGCCATCAAACTTTCTCCATGATTGTGGTGGTACTCTCCTTCTGGTAGAGACTATTCATTTTTCTGCATTTAGCAAGAACCGGTAGAATGAGTTAAACAGTAGAGGGAGTAAACACTGACAGAATAATGAGAACCAACATACAAGCATTACAAAGAGATGAAGGATGGCATGCCACAATTTAATGGGACAATAAAATGTGATGTATTTCCTAACCACTGACAGGCTTGTCCCATTCTTTCTGATGCAGCTTGATTATACTGACCTGCAAGATGCGAATGACCCTCGGTTATCCTGTGGTAATACACTGGGGATCACTCACTCAGAAGTGAGATGAACTAGGTGATATATAATCTTTTCCTAAACTTTTCCTAAAATTATCTGAGTTTGAGTTGGTTTGTACTATCCTAAATTCACCCAAAATGTGCAAAATCTCCTTGATTATAAGACTTAGGAAATTAGAGGTATATCCAATGAGGTTGGGAAATTTGAACTCTGTAGACTGTAAGCTGCTTGAGAGCTACTGGGAACCACCATCACATCATTTCTTCTAGCATTGTGCCTAAAAAATTCTCCAAAACTGGTTATGGAATTGAATTAAATTTAAGTAAGTAGAGCCAATAAAATATTTTATATGGTACATATACAATTATAGGTTCTTACTAGTATAAATTTAAAATCTTGATTTAGGTGGGTATTACTGACCGAGAGTGAGGTTCACAGTGTACTTCTGGATAAAAGAAGAAAGGCTCCAAAATACCATGTACACTAAGGCTATCTTTATGTTGTCTAAGCACAGTACTGCACATGGATAGCTCTTTTGAACTGAATGATCTTGAGGCTGCATAGCATAGTGGTTGAATATGAGGGCCTTGGAGTCAGATCATCTGATTTTTACTTCTCAACACTCTTCCTATCAGTTATGTAACTCTGAGTAAATAACTTAATTTTTCTGGGCTTCACTTTCCTGATTTGTAAAATAGGGAAATAATAGAACCTACCTTGCAGAGGTAATACAAACATTGAAAGAGATCATCAAGTATAAAAAATTTTAATACAATTTCTGGTTATAAACATGTAAATAATGTAATAACTATTAGCTTTGTTTTGATAGAAATATGGAACAAAGTTTACCAACATGTTAACAAGCTTCTTTTTCCTCTTTTCCTGTATTACTATTTTAAGCAGGAATATCTTACAGTTAGATAACAATAAAGCATTTTTTTTAATTTAAGGAATAAATAACACAATCTTTGGAAGGAAACTTAGATGGTATTTGTCTCAATTTTTCAAGAAGTCCTGGAAGCTTCAGTGTAGTTTTCCTAACAGATTGATGTTCAATACCTGCAAAAACTCCTCACACTACCTCCTAACTAGATAGTAGGTTATCTGAGCATGGGCCCTCTATCTTCCAGTCTTTGAGTGTCCTACAGAGTAGTCATTGCATACATACTACTTTAATGTGGCATGCTTAGAGAAATCAAGAGTCTGTCATTTCCTTCCCAACGTACAGCCAGTATATCATGGGATGTACTCAGATTCTTTATACAACCCACCTTCTCCCTGTGCATCATCTGACAGGACTTCATAACCTGGTTTCCTGGGGGCAAAAGGAAAAACACCACCCCTTAACCACTCTCCTGAGTCTTTTTTAAGAGAAGAGCTTATACGCAGAATGATTTGACTTTCCTTGGCATCATTAGCTTTAACAGCTGTGTCCCAAACAGCATCCTGCATCCTTAAAGAACAGATTAAGAATATTATAGCACCAGGAGTAGAGCACTAAGGGTATCCATGAGGGAATATGTCTTGGCATTCCCTACTCTCAGCCTTCTCTCAAATTGCCCCCACACAAATATGTCATGCATTAGTTCCCAGAATCCTCTCGGGGTCGGAGTGGGGGAAGGAAGAAAAGAAAAATTCTGTACCTTAGCATGTGTAGTCTAGGTTAGTTCTTAGAACAGGGGTTTTTAACCTCAGATTAATAGTCTATTGAACTTCAACCCCGCAACTTTGCCCAGACCCCAGTTACCTGTGGCCCTGATTATGCCAAGGCTCTTGTAGGAGTAAACCTTAGCCAGGAATGCACTCTACCTTTTGTGTAGAAGTGTGTTGTGGGAGCATTGAGAAGGGGAACACTAGCATATTTGTGGAAGGGATAGAGTTAAATTAGAGATTATAGATGATTCAGCTCTCAAATAACCAGAAGCTATTTATAGGACCTAAAAGTACATTATACCGTGTAAAAGACTGGAAGTATACCACTTCCCACCCTGACAGGCATTCAAGAAACTGCGCTTGCATTTGCCATTCATAGTTTTATCCATTTTGCCAGCGTGGGGTAAACTGTGATCTCAACCAACACGTGTTCACACAAAGCTGCCCACTTAGGGTGAGAAAATAAGAGCAAATGGTCTCAACTCAGGCAACTACTTTATTCTCTGAGAACACACTCATTAACCCTCCTGTTACTTCCTTTTTCTGGTGGCCTCCAGGATCTTGGCTCTCCTTGCCTACTTGGACTTAAGGCAACCCTAAGCTCCTTCCTTAAGTTGACCTCTCTTGGCTTGCCTGCTAAAAAGATGCTGTTGTTCTGCTGGGAGAGTAAGTTAAAAAATAGTGATGTTGAACAATGTATCAAAAGACCAAGAAAGAGGCTATTAAAATATAGTTCCAACCTTCAGGAACACTTTCCTGTCAAAGAGATGAGAGATTTTTTTGGGCTCCAAGATATACTAGTTTGCTGTGTTTATTCTAAGGTTCTCAGAAGACCTACACTGTATTATGGCTTCCTTTGCATAGGCGATGCAGCAGCACAACCCGTAATAAACATCTGCTTGCAGTGTTAATCCTTATGTGTAACCAAAGACTGCCATGAGCAATTAAAAACTGCCAGAATCCATGGATGGGCACTTGGTCGTGTTCCAGCTACTTGCTACATCTATACCTCTGTTTCCTCATCTATAAAATGTGCATAATAAAAGGTCTTGCCTCTTAATGAGGATTAAATGAGTAAGTCGTCAGTCAGGTTTTGCTATTTTTGTTATTTTCCTTTCCTTACCATCTAGCTTTTTGTGTTCCTCAGTCACATCCTTCCCTCCCACCCCTCGTAAACTAATCCCACTTTTTCTAGCTTTCTACATTTTACAAAATCTTGTGTTTTTACCCTTTACACACCCCTTTTTCAAATCTGCAGAATTTAGCTTATCCCTTTCTTTCATTTCATATTATTCACTAATTACAAAAATGTCTACAATAGAAAAAACTATTTTCAGTTAAGAGTTATACAAATCTTCTCATTGGCAAGTATAACATTCTTCAACTACATTTTTTTCTGCTAAAAATGTGTGGAGTGCCATCTCCAGTTCTCTTGTGAAAAAAATATTTCTTAATAGTACAGTTTGTAACATTGTTACCTTCAATGTAAGTATCTATAAAAAGAATTATCTTAAAAATGCATTTTTACAAATGATGGTACAGCCTTTCCACTGCTTTTAATTTGATTCATGTTATTTTTTAAATCTTGTAAGGGAAAGTTTTAGTATTAAGTTAATATTAGGCCTCAGAAGTTGTGCTACAGATATTGCTAAAACATGACTGAACTCATAGGGGTCAGTGATTTAGTATTGTTAATATCTGTTTCTTGAAGCAACATGAATACTCAAGCATGAATATATGGGACTGTATTAGAAGTATAATTGTCTGTAAAGACTCAAGGCTACCCTGTTTTTTCCATGTTCCCTGTTTTCCCTTGAGTAATTCCATGCAGCATAAGAAAACTAAAGTGAAATATTTTTGCATATTTTAATCTTCCAGGCTATCTTCATGGTATGAATACAGTGGGGCAAGTATTTATGGTCTCCTTTTGCATAGTCGTAGTAAATTAGATGAAAGTATGTATTTTTACCCTACTGATTCTTATGTAGGCTGGTTTGAATGAAATTTTTTTGTTATATTAAGACTGTCGTTATACCTGGTAAGTGGATGTTTGTGTTTATTATATTTATTTTATAGCTGTTGGAATACTAATGATATAATTTGAAATGAAATTAACTGGTCAAGATTACTTGTTTATTCAAGCAATTACTGAGCATCCAGTGTATGCCAAACCCTCTCCTAAACCCTGGAGACACAAAGATAAGAAAGACATAATCTACATTTTCCATGAGTTTTTAGTGTATAGAAAGGCAGACCTATAAGCTAACAAATTAATGTCAATATATTTTTAAGTGCCCTGTTGGAATTGTATAGAGGACACCTAGTGGTCTTGAGAAAAGAGTGTCAATTATATATGGATGTATTGTTTTAAAAAGTGATTCTTCAATTTAGTTGTCAAGGTCAGTATTTCCCAAACACCTAAGAAGGTGGAGGAAAGGAGAAAGTCATTCTACAGAAAAAGTTTTAAAAGTATGAAACAGTTGGGGATCTGGAAAATTAGGTTTAGCAGATCATGGTAAGAGATAAGTCTACAAACAAGCAGTCTGTATGAGGTACCACTCGAGGGTCTGATTTTGAAGAATATGACCTGATGACTGTGTTTAAATATACAACTTACAGAGATGTTATAGAAATAATTAATCTCCTGATATAATCCAGGAGAGAAAGGTAGAAACCAGGAACTAGGCAGAGTTATTGATAGAGGGATAAAGAGCTCCATAATAGAGGGAGATTAGAGAGGAACTGGAGCTTGGGTATAACAGAGGTGTAAGGGGATAAGTTCGTGACACCAGCACTCTGTTGTTTGAATAACATAATGGACAGTCTAGTCAATTACTAGGAAAAGGAATGCATAAGGGCGGAAGAAGTGTTCAGGAAGAGTTCTCTTTATCTGAACAAATTGTCTCCAAATAAAGGAGCTTAAAATAGTAGGCATATATTGTCTCATAATTTCTTTGAGTCAGGAATTTGGAGCAGCTTAGATGAGTGGTTATGGCTTAGAATCTTTTACAAAGTTGCTGTCAAAATCTTTCATGATGGTTGCAGCCATCTGAAGGCTTGACTGAGGGTAGAGGATCTGAGATCATTCACGCACATGGCTGTTAGCAGGAATGTAGTTTCTTGTCACATGGGTTTCTCCATAGATCTCCTCCTGACATGGTATTTGGCTTCTCCCAGAGCAAGCAATCCAGAAGACACCAAGGGAGAAGCCACACTGTCTTTTATGATGAAGCCTCGTAAGTCACACATGTCATTTCTGCAATATCCCAGTGGTTACAAAAGTCAGCAAATTTAATGTGGGAGAGGGCATGAATACTAGGAGGCATGGATCACTGGACCATCTTGGAGACTTGCTAAATACTACAGGGCATACTGAGTTTAAATGTCAGAAAAGAGTAAGCTCTGTGCATAGTAAGCCATCAGATATATGGGTCTAGAACACAGGAGAGAGTTCAGTCCGGAAAAAATAATTTAGAGGGATGCCTGATAGAGACAAAAATGTAACATTCAGGAATATCTGCCTTCGAAAGTTTGTCAGAGGGAAACAATATATCAAAAAGGCTGAGAAGGAGACACTAGGGAGTGAGGATGGTAATCAGTAGAAAATGGTCCTGAAACCAAAAAATGCACATTATTATTAATTGCACATGGTGCAAATAAAAATTGGAAAAAACCCACTGGATTTTGGTAATTATAATTAATGACCTTGACCAGTGAATAAGAAGAAGAATTGAGAACTAATGATGTGAAATACAAAAATGAAGTGAAGTGATGACAGTGAAGTAGTAATTATACATGCATGGACAAGGCTAAGAGAGCAGCAGAAAGAGGAGCCGTGTCAGAAAGAGGTTTTGGGGGAAGGCTCATGTATGTGATGGGAGGAAATTGAGGTTGTAGGGAGAGGAAGACTCAATATTTAGGAAATAGAAAGGGTAACTGAAAGATCAGGGTCCCAGGGGGAAAAATGTGATTTATTTTCATGGCAAGACTCCAGGTAGAAAGTTTACACTAAACTCGGATAAATGTTGCCTTTTTTTCTCAGGTTAATTTCTGCAGAAATACAAAGTAGGTTATGGGTGTTATTAGTGGAAAATTGAGGCTGTGGATGCTGGAGACAATGTTTTCTGAAAAGTGTTAAGAGTTCTTGTGATGCTGTGGTCTGGGGCAGAAGTGAAGTAGAGGACCTAAGAAAATAGGTAGTTCAGAATTGCCTTGTGGAGAGAGGAAATGGGTGACCACGCCAGGAAGGCAAAGTGTTCGAGGGGCTTTTCTGAGGTTGAAGATCATAAATTATGGTGGCATCAATGGGTACTTTTGAACTTTAAAGTAATGGAGTTTAGAAAACTAGTAGAAGAGAGGTCATATTGTTTGATGGCTAAAGCAGATTCTAGACGGGGTGTCTGAGTTTAAATTCAGTTCTGCCGCTTAAAGCTGTGTTAACCAAAGGCAAATTAACCTCTTTAAGGCTGTTTCCTCATCTATAATATGGAGGTAATAATAGTGTGTACCTGTAGAAAAGTTGTGAGGATTTAATAAATTTTATAAATACATAAATAAATATGTATATATATATAATTTAGATAGTCAAATGGTACATGGTGAACACTCAATAGAATGTAGCAATTATTATGAGGGTTATTGTATTTATTTGTCTCTCTTAAAAAGGCTTACTTCCAAATGTGTTTCTGTTATTTTAATAATCAGCAAAGTTTAGCTTGAAGCATTTTTAGAAACAAGTTTGAAATAGAACAAATGAATTCTCTTGGAAGGTTTGTGACCTGATTTTATAGATCAACTAGTTTTGTGTAAGTGCTGAAAGGAAATGCAGTCACTAATCGATAAGTCAACAACTAAATCCAGCACGTGATACATGATAGTATAGGTAACCAATAAACAAACACGCATCTCTGCTTCTTTATCTGCACCTGCTTTTTGCAGTGATTTGTCTAAAGTCGGATTCCATATCATGGCTGTGATCCTGTATCTCCTCATTTTCCCCAAATCTGTTAAAATTATTAATATTTTAAAATTTGTTTCTTTATGGAGATCTTTCTGTTAATTCCAGGGGGTTCTCCATTCTTATGTTGAGTATCAGTATGTACATCAATTTAGTGCTCAGAAAAATTCCCATTTTACAATCGTTTTTCAATCCACTCAAAAGTTCAGGAAAAGCTAAATGATGCATAAGAATTAGATGAACTAAAGCTAGGCTTTAGCCATTTCCTTTGTGGTTATGGCCAGAGGGAATTTGTTTACACTTATTTATTCTAATAGAAAAGAGATTTTCTGAATTGACATATTTTCATAAAATGAAGCAGTTGACACAGATGCAGATTAGAACATTCTAGAAAGATTAGTACACTCCAGGATGTACTATGATTGGTGTAGGAGATAGGAAAGCTCAATATTTGCAAGAACATGATCATATCTGCTGTGTAAAATGGATTATAGCATTGTACTTCATTTTAGGCTGTTCTGGACATTAGATTTTGCCTTAGTGATGAATTTTCTTATCAGTTTCTCAAATGTAGAAAATGAGGAAATTAACTGATTTCAGGGAGTGATTTTGAGGATCCACTAATCATACCTACTTTTGCAACATAAGTTAGAAACACTGAAAAGAATCACTACATGTGAATGCACTTTTTATATGTGGAACAACTGGATTATGCAGTTAATTTTGTATCATTTTAAACTGTAGAGAACTTTAGAGGCCAGGTAAACTTGAAAAAATGAAAGAGGAACTCCAGGGTGGGAAAGTGGTTAGAAAAGATCAAACAGGTACTTGTTGACTTAATCCAAGCTTATTAACGTAGCATGCACATTTCTGTCAAATAGCATGCAGACATTGAAGTGTTCAGTAAATTGTTAAAAAAACAACAACAAAGAAAAACTTGGTGCCATGCCTTCTACTGTTGAGTGTGAATGCTCAGCTTGTCGCAAGTGTGATCCACAGGCCGTATAAGTGTCCTGGCATGTATCTGCAGTTTTGGGTGAGCACTGTGCTTTCACCTGCTTTCCCACAATGCACTGTATTTGGTGCAGTGCTTTGCTTCTAATGGCTCACATTGATCTCTTGATTCTGTGGTTAATTAAGATGTATTTTGCAGCACAGCCCACAGGTTCCAAGGCTCAGAGGATTAGTCGATAGTTTTCTGCAGCTCTGCCATTAGCAGGGCAAACTGTCTTAAAGACGTAGTCTGTTGCCTTTAGCGTGGGCATTTTCTCATAATTTAGATTTGCTGTACAGCCATAGCAGTCAGGGAGGGAGATAGGCAGCTGTGGTGAGGTAGAAACACAAGGGGACAGGATTCTAATTCCAGATCAGAGCATTACATCCTGAGAGAACTCAGGCAGAATTAATCTGAACCTACCTTCCTCTTTATAAAAAAGACATCTCTGTCTACTACTTGAAGAATCAGATTCATTAGAGTAAGAAAAGGTACTTTGAAGTCCATGAATTTTGGAATAGGCATGGATTGAAAAAAATTCAAAATATTACTTTAAAATGCATGTAGAAAGAGAATGAGGCACAATTGGAAAGGGAAAGGGAGAAACAAGAAGTGAGCAGTTGGAGTCCAAGGCTCAGGAGGGAGACAATGAAGGGCAGTGAGAGAGAAATATGTGGTTTTACAGAAAAATAAAAGAGGGTTGCATGTAGGGGAATAGAAATAAAGAGGCAGGATAGTGAGAACATGAGGTGAGACAAGGGGGGAGTGTTTACTTTTAACAAGTCCAATCCATTTGGACTGTTGTGCTGCCTAAATTATTGCTATTTCTGTGCCAAAGACCCACTAATGTGTGTCTTTGATAATGCAGGTTCTCAAAGATCATGTTGATGGTGTGGCAAAATGAATACTCCCTTACTCTTCCAAAAGCTCTTGCTGGCTGAATACAACAGACTCCAGGCTATTATGTAAATGAGCTGCTCAGGTCTCAGGGCCATAATTCTCTTGCAGCAGCACAAGCTCAGCCAATGGTATTATGACTGTAAACCTATAAAGAATCTGGCAAGTGGTGCTTACCAATAACCAATACCACACTGCTCTCCTGTTGCATTTATATGTCCCTGGAAAGAGGCACCTCTGTGGTTGCCAGGAGCTGAGCTATTATTCCATGTAGATTAAAGAAAAAAGGCAATGGAGTTTGGGTAATTTTCCCAGGAAATATTTGGTAACTCAAGAGCTGGCCCCTGCAAAGAAATGAAGTATTCTGTTTGTTTTCAAGATGTAGGTATGAAGGAAGGAAAAGAATGATTGACTTACTTCACTGCCCACATTTGAGAGAATCTATCACAGAGGGTTGAGGGAAATTGACACATAACTAGCTGTGTAGGTGAGACCCAGATGTACAGGGAGATGGATTTTTTGTGGTGTTTGACTAATATAGATCAGTCTCTACTATCAAAGCAAAGCACTTATCTCTAACTGGAAAGAAACTGGACTCTAGGTTCAGATAACTATTTGGTAAATTTTTCCACAGTTGTTTAAAATTACCTAGTGTTTGAATACTAGGTTAAAATTTTTTTTAATGAATATGGTCCATATTTGCGAAGTGTAAATTTTTTTCTTTTTCTGCCATTAGCCCCCAAGTAAAAGAATAAATCAGGTGACTTTATGAAGACTAGTTTCTTCATTATGATTTCACACCCACAGTGGATACTGAGGGAACATACGTTAATGATGACATTATGATTTACTTATGGGTATAACACATCTACTACTGGGATTACCATATTTGCTGATATAATCTAAATTCACTCTTTAGAATCACATAAGGAAAATCCCAGATGTCTGTCAGCATAATAAATGCTGAGTGGTTTACTTGTCCATAAGGACTGATCCCTTCCCCCAAATTATTTTTCCAAAAGGGCATTGAATCTTTGTTGCCTAAGTCCCAATGGATTGCAATTTAGGGATAAAACCTAAATAGGGAGAGAGAGAAAACTAGTTTATAATACTGTTCTTTTCTTCTGAAGTACAGTAGATACTTCGAATCCAGGATTTAATAGACTCAGGATTTGAGACACATGCTGGAGCTTTGTGTATGGAAGCCAGTCACCAGCCCTTCACCTGGGACCACAGTTCAACATGAATTCATGGTCCCCACTGATTTCCATGAACTCCAAAATTCTCATAAAGGGTCCCTTTACATTTTATGGGGCAAGCATAATCGAAGAGTTTGGGAATTAGAGATCTCAGAGGTAACGTGAGAACACCAAGGATGAATTTTTTTTAAGGGCAAACACTTTATTACCCTTATCTCAACTTCTCTTTCTTCCTCAGCTCCCAGAAATTTCTGCCTCGGAGTTAAGCCTAAGTACCAAATGGATGTCAAATGTAAACTCCTTTAGTAAGTAATTAGACAAGCTGCGATTTAAATACGTATCTGACTTCCAAACCCATAGATCTTACCCTATTGTGTGACTCAGTTTTGGCACATCCAGTATTACACACCATAGTCACAAGTTTGGTTCTCTCCCAGTCTCAAGTCCGAAAATTCTGTGAGCCCCTCTGTATACAGAGACTTAGAGAGTATTTAGCTACTCCAGGTATCAACTCTTCCTTCTCCCTGATAACATTCTGGGATGCTTTTCTGGGATGGGACTTCCTGGTAAGAATGGAAGAAAGTTAGAGATTCTGGGATGCTGGTCTATTTTTGTCTTTCAAAGATGAGGCAGTTTTCTAAACCTAAGAATTTTTCTGTTGGGTAGTTCAGTGTTGGCTTTCTGGAGTATCTTGAATCTTGCTTTTGTGGAAACAAAGCCCTGGGTCTCTCTTAAAAACACTTCCTAGAGAGGAGTTATAGAGCTCTCAAATCCCACAGGCATCTCTACACTTAGACTGAGAAAGAAGCTGCTAATGGAGTTTAAAAGGTTACCTTCATTAACTAAAAATAAATTTAAATTGAATAGCCTTCCTTCAAAGAAGGAACATTTAGAACAGGCCGTGGTAAAACGAAATGAGAGACTGTTTGGTCTTTGTGATGTTTCCGAACCCTTTTCCGTATGTAAGGGTCTGCCATCTCAGAATCCCCTCCCTGGAACCTGGTTAGACTTCAGGGACTCCATGGTGTTTGAAGGTGAGCTCAGATCAATTTCTTGCATCTTTTCTGCCATGGTAAATCATTTATTGGGATGAATGTTTTACAAATCCAGGCAAGAGAAGACTCATGAAAAATAAATATGGTAAAATACACTATGCTGTCCTGCAGCAGTCTTCAAGGTTTCATCACATTTAAACTCTTCATGGCACTGAAACCATTAGAACATTTCCCCCCATTTGGTCTCACTGCGGTCAGTTGAACTCAGGTAATATGTGGTGCCACTGAGGCCAAGAGCACGCATTTCATTTCCTCACCGATCACTTGATTTACTCTATGCTGTGGCCACAGATTTCTTGCACTGATCCAGCAAGCATGGGAAATTAGTGATCGCACTAGGGAGTGAGCCAGACAAGGTAGATAGGTCCAAGTTTACGTGGTCTTTGTGAAAAGAAAACAAGCAAAGAAACAAAAGCAAGGAAAGTGCCTTACCTGGTGGTCATTAAGCCTTATTTCTAAGAAGAATAGACATAAACAAATGCACATTATAAAAATTGCAAATTAAAGGCTCTCTAAAAATCATTATTCCTAACCACTAGGCAAAGTTAACAAGAATCAGTTTCCTAATAATGAAGCTGTTTTGCAACTGAATGTCCTCATTATATCCCAGGAGTAGATAAAGTGGCATAATAACCATTACAAACAAAGACAAAACCCAACCAAACAATGATAGCAACAAAGACAATGTTGGTCCCCAATTACATAAACTCTACATGCATTCTGTAATGTCATTTAGTTTAATCGTCTTGACTACCTGTCAAAATTATTCCCATTTTTCTGGTAAAGTAACTGAAACCAAATAATGTGTTTGAGGTCATATAATTAATAAAGTGAATCAGGCTTCAAATCAGGTCTGTCTGAAATCTGTAAACTAATGTACATGGGGTTTTGTAGTTGTTCCAAGTCTACCTGGGTAGAAGTAAACAACTGGATATGTATATAAAGTAGGGAGAAGAATGTCAACCATGTTGGGAGACAAACAGGCAGGATCAGAGACAAAGTAATGTTACAGAATGGAGAACTCTGATCCTCAGATACTGCACCAAAATAATGTAAATTAGAGGAAAAGCCTTTGAAATTTGTCTTGTGGATGACACCCTTTCATGGTTGTACCACCTTGACTGGTTCTTGATTAAATCTCTCCAGAGCTCACCTTTGGTAATGTGTGTGGACTCTTTGATAATGTCTTTTGTCAAGAAGAGGAACTGAAATGTTTCTGATTGTCATTTCATTCCCAGAAGCATTTAGTAGATTGAATTAATAACTCTTCTCTACCACCACTCCCCAACTCCATCTAGTCGTCAGCTATACTACCGTATAGTAATCTAAGGAGATCTTTGCATTTATCAGATCACTATCACTTCAAGAATATCAATCGTTCCTCTGATTTTCAAGGCTTTCTAAAACATGCCCACACTTTAGCTGTCCCTTCACATTTCCAACCCCTTCCCCAGCACAACACCCTTGTCTACAGTCACATTTTCATCATTTACATGAGGCTTATCCCCACCTGTCCACCTCAGCTTAAGTGCTTCTGTTGACTTGGAATTTCTTTGTAACTCTTACTGCATATATAAGTCAAGGCATTTATTTAATATTTTAATACATAGGAAACAGGGAGGTATAAAGAATTACTAAAAATGATCTGCATTATCTCAAAAATCAGATAACCACTGGAAGCTTTTTTATCAGTCTTTCTGTTTATTTCCTTCAATTATGCACAAATATTTGCATAAAATATACTAACAGTTTTGTGTCTTTTTACTGATGTGGTAAGCATTTTTCTGTATCATTGGTTTTAAAAACTCAAGTGTTTGAATATTCCACTGTACCTAATTTATCAAAGCATTACCTCATTATTTGACAATAATATTGTAGTAAGTATACTTTTGTATAAAAATCTGTTTCTTTGATTCTATCCTTAAAGTCGAATCTTAAATGAGAAAATACTGTTTCTAATAATATGAATATTTTTCAGTTTATATTCACATCAAGTGAACATAACAATGCTATTTAAACTCATCCTAAAGCTAAGCATTATTTCTAAATATTTGTCAATCTGATAAACTTACTATGATTTTGATTTTCATTTATTTGATATTCAGTAGCATTAAACTTTTAAAAAATGTATTTATCCGTTATCTCAATTTTTCTTCAGGGATTTAATTTTATGGCCTCCACCTAGTCTCTTACTCATTAAAAATATATAAAAAAGTAAAGAGAAAATTAAAATTACTAAATTTGTGTTTTTCTTAGTTTCCTAAAATCTTTTTCTGAAATTAGAAAAAAAAAGAAAGGTAAACCTAAATAAAAGCACAATTTTAAACAGCCAGTCCTCTGTGTTAAAGAATTTGTGCCATACATAAGGGGGCTGGTTGCCCAGTTTCCTACTTGTCAAAAAGCTTGGATCTCTGAATCAGGAAGTAAGAAGAAAAAGGGTAACAATTTCTTCTCTTTCCCTTTTTTCCCTTCAGATAGACTTCATGCAGAGCAGGGGTAGGCTTCTGTCCCTGGAAAAACGTTATTCTTCCATTTTAAGGTGTCACTGAGAATGTGTCTGTTATTTTTCACTGGAAGTCCAACCAAATGGTAGCTCCTTACTGAAGTCCTTCCCAATGAAACTAGAACAGAGATTGTTTTTCATGTCAGTGTTCGATCACATCCAGTTCAGTAGTAGCTGTTTCTGTTTTGCTGCTGTTTTTGAAATTACAAGAGCTTGTAACTTAAAAGAGTCTTGGACATTCGGACATTCTTGGATGTTGGATGCCACATTTATAGCTGAGAAATGGAGTCCACATACCAGCTCAACCAGTCCTTGGCTCTTGGAATTAGTACTGAGTTTTAACCTTTCAGAGCCTCAGTTTTCTCAGTTGTAACCTTTGTGGGAGGATGACGTCAAGGATATATACAGGACTTCAGTTTCCTTCAAATCTCTCTCTAGTGTGAAGCCTTATTCTTGAAATCCTGATTCAAGGGCTTGTTCAGTTTTGTGAATGAGAAACTTTCTGTTTTGAGCTCTTTTTTTCCTATAAGTCATATTTTCTTAGAACTTCAGACTCAAGTTGTGAGCTAGATTGTCATCAGACCTGGATAGAATACCTATTAAATAAAGTCTTAGTCTTCCAATGAAAAAATACGTTATTGAAATGCTTATGTCTGAGGTAGTATCTGAGCTTCATAAAGTTAATTAAAAACCCTGGGAAAATTAGCAAAGCTGTTGACAAAGCCAATGACCTGGTCAGATGGATGCCCAGTTATCATTTTTTTCAAACAAGTCCATACCTTCTTCACCCTCAGGTGTATCTTTACTGTAAACAAAAGGATCTTCAGTCAGTCTCTGTCAGATCCAATGTAGGGTTCCCCATATCTTTAGAGCTCCTTGCAAAGCTAATGTCCAGGCACCCAGACATAGCTCATCTTCAAGCAACTGTTAAAGCGATGCTGCAAGACACGCTGTAGAACTGAAGGCTTCGCAGTTGCTTGGGAAAACTTGCTCTGATATAATTTCCAATTGTCCCAACTTCCTTTCAAGGAAAGTTCTTAAGCACATTATATACAGATCTAAGGTAAAGGGGGCAGCCACACCACTCTTGTTAATTTCAGGATTACTGTTTTCCCCGAAGATTTCCTTTATCTGATGAGATCGGCTTAATATCTTTCTTTGTGCTTTGTGTTGAGTTTCAATATCTTACCCTTTAATTAAAAAAAAAAAGCCTAATATTCCATAAAACAGATCCTGGCAAAATCTAATTTTATTTTTCTACACTAACCCAGATCTTTTGTGTATAGCCAAAGCATGTTACTTATGTGAGATTTTTTCTGTATCCCTGAACTCTCATACTTACTGCCTTTTGTCTTTGCTGTCCTCACTTGCTGTACAGGTGTATAGACCAGTATCCGTAAGTGTCAAGCACAAAACATTTAATGATCATTCACACAATGAAATAACTGCTCTATGTATCAGTTTCTTATTAGATATAAAGCTTAGTCACTTCCCAAATGGTTTCCTGTTTTGTGTCAATGTTTTTATAGGACCATAATTAGAAATTTTGAAGAGATAGTATCTCTCCGGTCAATTGCCACAGGATTTGCACAAAATTTACTGATGCCCATGGCACCTTCTCAGAGTTGGTTTGTTCCCAGGAAGTTAATTTACAACTGATGCTTGTGAAGTTTCACAGTGAGTTTCTTTTGCTTTCCTGTATATAAAATATTGAGAGAGTTGGAGGACATCGACTGGGGTATAGAAGTTGAAAACCTGATTAATGACACAAACTAATTATCCTCCCTTGCTCTGTTCCTATTAATGAGATGTTTATAGCAGATTTCTAGAAGTTTGTCTCAGAGAGAAAGGAAAACAATCTATTAATGAGGGGGGTTATTAAATGTTTCCCTTATTGTTTGTAAATCTTAGCAACTGAAAGTGCAGGCTTGCTCATCAGGTTCTGAACATGTCAATTTGCACAGGTGCCTGAAGGACTCAGAATCACCTTTGACCATGACTCTTGGTTAGACTAATTAGTTGCATTGTTTGACATGGTAACATCATTGAAAAGATCTTATTTCTTGGCTTACATTTGTCACATTCTGTGTAAAAAAATGTTCACTGATATGTATTACCCTAAATCCTTTAAATTTTTTTTTTGTGACCACTGACTGAGTAGGCAATACTGTCATTAATCTTTAATAATGACATTTCAGAACAGCAAGATATTTTCTCATGAGAAGATATTTCTTTCACTGACCTCCAAGAATTCCATGTTTGTGTTATATAAGCTCAAGAAGGATTCAAAGTTTTGAACTGTGTTGTGTCAATTTATAGAAAACTCCATCATAATATTAAAAGTAATTTTCTAACAAGTATATTAAAGGAATAAAACTAACATTTAAATAACATAATAACTCTTCAAACTACCTTTCTCCTCAGTATGCTTTTTAAATCCTCACAGTCATTGAAGATGGATAGATGTTGGTGTTTTCATTATGAGATGAGAAAATAAAGGAAAGATGGATTAGTTTACATCATAATAGTTCTTAACATGTATTCTGGGTAAATTCGATTATAGCTGTGTCTCTCATCCCCTAGAAAATGTATATAGAAAGATATATTTTTTTTTGCATAGAATTTCAGGTTAACAACCTATAGTCTAGGTAATATAGGTATTAATATAGCCAGAACCAAAACCCAGTTAACCTGACTTTCAAGGCTGTGTCCTTTTTCTTGCTGTTAACTAGAGCAGTGATATGCCTTTCTTCTCCCTCTAGATATTAAGATCTAGTATCCTCTTTTAAAGAAACCTATTGCATATCTCCCCTCTCTATATAATATGCTACTGAGCTAAATAAAACTTCTGTAAATTAATTCTGCTCATTTCCTCTTCTACACGATTTCTACTGTGGTTTCTTTTTTCCCTGTTACTTTCCTAGTCCCCCTGGGAGGTGGAGGCAGCATATGCTGATATTACACTTTCAGGCTGTACAACTTGTGCTTCACACATCAAAGAATGGGAACTTAGTAAAATGTGCCTTATTTTCCTGTTCTGTCACCAAAAAGCAGTGTATTAATTAGGTTTCTAAATATTATTCTTAAGATGACAGCGTTAATTTGTGGAATAGAGTCCATATGAGTTATGGGGATTCACTTTGTTTTACCTTCAAATGTTTGTGAGCTTTGGAGAAAGAGCAGAAAGGGGTCAGAGTAGAATGAATGTGGTGTATAATATTCTCTAAAACAAAAATCTTACACAAAAACATCTATCCTTTGTTATCTATTTGCTTTCTTTCATTTCGGTACATTTCTTGTTGCTGTTTTGTAGCCGTGTTTGAGAACATAGAATAGCATTTTTCTTTTTTCTCTAAAATAAACTCTATTTAAAAATTAATCCATGACTTTTATTTTTTATAGTTTACTCTTTATCATTTTATCAATTCATAGATTTAAAGAGTCTATGAATTAGAATAGCTGCAAACCCTTTTCCATTGTGTAAATAAACACAATTGTTAGAAATCATTTCCATGCAGAGGTTGAGTTTTCTACCATCTCTCTTAGCAATTTTAGGTGAGAGATACATGATTTAATAGATTTGAGTGAATGTTTGCTTTATTGGGTAGTTAGTTCTTTGTTCTGTTTTCTGTTCTTTCTAGGAGAGATCTAGTGGCTCTTTGCTTCTCCTCTATACTCAAGACCCTGTTTTCCTCACAGCTTAGGCTAAGTGAGCAATTCCACATGCTGCCCATCTCATAGCAGGATTTGAAATTGGTAAATCCCATGACGCTGTTTCATCCTCTCGGTGAGGAGGGCATGGCCTTCCTTTCTTTGATGCAGTTGACATTTTTCTTGTCACACTTACTATATCATTGCTGCTTCCTGTTGGCATCCTGAGGGATTGTCAGTACCAGCAATCTGGAGTTGTCAGTGGGCCCAACAAGGAGGGAACTGGAAGGAAAGTGAGGAAAGAGCACAAGATAGGAGCTGCCCATCAAGAATCAGAAGTGAGAGGAGAGGAAGAGTAGAGAAATGGAGTCAATTCTAGTAGTTCTAACCAGCATTTTTTTTCTTTTACAGTCCCTCTAGGTTGGCACTTAAGAATTTACTTTTAGAGTTCTGCTTTCCATTTATATT
Organism: Smutsia gigantea; assembly: GCA_032199065.1. Classification (NCBI taxonomy): domain Eukaryota; kingdom Metazoa; phylum Chordata; class Mammalia; order Pholidota; family Manidae; genus Smutsia; species Smutsia gigantea. Next base: position 132,937 of record JAVSCE010019758.1, on the reverse strand, counting down.
TCTCATTAGCTTTTCATTTTGACTTTTCCTTCCGTGTTTGTCTTCCTGTCTATCTGTGTCTCTCTTTTGCCTAACACATTTCCTTTTGGTCTTGGAATTTCCTTCTTTTTCCTACTTTCTGTCTGCTGAAACCTACTTTGAAACAGATCAGCACTAATTAGCAATTTCCTATGGTTTGTGGAACTCTTTCCTTATTAATAGTTCTTATGGTCTTCAAAAGAGGGTCCAGCAAATGATAGCAATGCTTTTGTGTAGCTCTGACTAGTCTAGACTGCAAGAATTAACTCTTCTAATGAAACTACTTTAAAATACAGAAAACAAGGAAGAAATCATTCAAAACTACTGTGTATGGGTAGTTACAAATTTGCAATAACAGCATGTTAAATGTCAAATAAATATAAATTTTTCTTACAGATTAAGATTAGTGGTTGATGTCTATTGTTGGTTAGTAACTCAATAATACCAGTCAGTAGGCATTCCTGCAATTCTTTTGCCCCTTTCCTAATGATTATTGCCTCATAGTCCCAAGATGGCTGCCTCAGCTCCAGTCATGATGTTCAAATGCAAGATGAAAAGGAGTAGGGAAGAGGAAAAGGAGTTATGCCACACACCTGTCCCTTTCATTAGGAAAACCAAAACTTTCCTAGAAGCTCTTAGCAGACTTCTGCTTGCATCCCACTGGCCCTATCATTTGTCAGTTTTGTATCCCATGCATATAACCCCCAGCTACAAAAGACAATTAAAAAAAATGATTGGCTAGCTTTTCCACTCTCTAAAGTACAAGTGACAAGAAGGAACTTGAGAACATGAATGAGTTAACTGATGAACAGTATCTGCCCCATTTACTGGAAAATAATGACAAAAGACTTGAACACACACACACACACACACACACACACACACACACAAGACAGCAGTATAAAATAAACAGGTACTCAACTCAAAGAAAGAAATCATAGTGGAACCTTATTCATGTCAGTATGGTACTCATGGTAACATTTTCCCTGTTTATCATCTCTCCTTTAGTGTGTTCTTGAAATTCTTTACTTCCCAGCTATTGACTTTATCTTTTATAAGTAGAAGCCTAAAGATAGAAAAAGCTAATAATGCATCTGAGGAGATCAAGTAGATCCCCAATCTGAACTACCATAAAATAGTCTAGAAATCTTGACTTTTCTGATTTCCCTGGTCAACTTATCTAAAGATCTTAAATCAGTCTAATTCTCTTACTAGACTTCCTACTACTGAAGGGCACTTTCTGGCTTTCTAATCAGTAGAGAGAGTAAAAGCATGTTGCTGTCCAAACTGTCTTTCTCATTCTCCTACTCTAAGAGTGTTCTGACATATTCAAGGATTCTGGTAAAGCAATGATCATATGACTGGTACAAAAATCCACTTATATGATGCCTTAAACAGTTAACAGGAATTCTGGATAGGGGTGAGGCAGTTCTGTGGACCCCCAAATTCATTTGTTACTGAGGTGGAGAAGGAGAATGTATCCTGCTGAGAGTAAGTGCAGGGTGTTGGGGAAGCACCTAAGGAGAGTTTGCTGAGTCCTTATAACCTCAATTGCTTTACTTAGTGCCTTTCTGATTCTGTGAGGAGCAAATTGATGAATTATAGGTCTGCGGTGAAGGGTAATCATTTGTTAGCTTAAGTAAGGTGCCTTGCCTTGATTGCTGTGCTCAGTATTGAATACATTCGCTGCACCTCAGATCCAGTCGTTGAAATGTAAATTTTGTGAAATGTTTGTGAATTTTTAAAAAGTCAAACACACTATTGAAAGTCATGGGTTGTGAAGTGAAGGCAGTGGGTGTTAGTTTCGAGTGAACTTTATTAGACTTGGCAGTAGAGAAGTGAACATAGCGGTTTCACATGCCCACTCTGTACCAAGCAACATAATCCTGTACCATAGTTATTTTCCATCTTCATTTTAAAAGATGAGGCAATAAAAGTTCAGAGGGGCCAAGTAATTTGTCTAAGTTCAAGAAAAATTAAGTTCAAGAAAGTTTTCAACATGTTTCCCCTTTGTTCTTTGTTACATTCCACAATTTAAATGGATTCAGGTTTACTCTTATAGATATACCTGGATTATATCATTTTCTAAAAGGAAATATGGTAGCACTTCTATGTGTCTATTATAGAAATCCCCAGATATACACCAGGGTAATACTTCATTTATTTCTTCCAAGACCTGCTGAGATACTCATTTTCCTCCTTAGGACAGTTTGTAGAAGACCTAACACCACTTCTCCAGAAATCATCCCCCAGCCCTTGATTTCACTTAAAGGTATGCAAGATTCCCCTTGACTTCCTGCGACTCTCTCAACACACTACCCTTCGCTGATTATGAATTAACTGGTGCTGCAGCTTTGCTGTCACAGCTGATGAGAGCCTAGAATCAGTGTTCCCAGGTGTGTTTTGGTAGGCACAGGGGGGCAGGTACATTCTGGGAGGCCTTTCCATTTCCTGGCTGTACCTTCTCGAGATGAGAAAATTGGCAACCTGTGGCTGCTGCAGACACGTCAGGCAAGCTCCATGTAGGCCAGATGGAGGGGAGGCAAAGTGTCAGCCCACGCATGTCTTATCCTCGGTTCAAAGGACTTGGGTCTCCTGCTTCCTCAGGCTGGTGTTTTGATCCATTGTCCTGCTCTAAGGCTGGCACTAGACTTGGTCTGGATGGTATACTGCCAAAGCGTACTGGACCAACTGTGACATCTTACATGTGGAAGGAACATTCTCTGGCTTTGGAAGCTTCTCAAATGTGTGAAATATAAGACCCAATTTTATGCAGTGCATCATCTTCATATGCCTAGTATAGGAGTCAGAAAGTAGCAAGCCTTTCTTTGTTCAGAGTTAACCCTTGTGTCCCGGTGAGGAAACACGTTACTCTCATTCACCTCATTTGTCTCAGCCTTTACATAGGGGATTAAGTGTTTTTCCCAAGATCTGCAGAAGGAGTGGAAGGAAATGCTATTTAAAAAGAGATTGGATTTAGTACTTGTCTTCACTGAAAGTGATGTCCTTGCTTTCTTGGAGAAAGGGGATTATTCTGGAATGCCCCACATTTATTTCTCCTTTCCTTGAAATGCCCAGGAAAACAAGTGAATATGTATTTACTCAAATTATATAATTTGTTATTATTTCATCAACACAGTTGTTCCTCTTGACATTTGTAGAGTGCCTTTTAGTAGTTGTTTTAGATGCAATGCTCTTAACTCCCTAGTAAATAAGAGATTTGTATGCCCCTCTTCACAGGTAAGATATTTGAAGTACAGGGTGATTAAATATGCATAGGTAGGATAATGAGGCACCTGGCTATTATCTATGTGAAGCAATTGAAAAGACTGAGTCATTCTTTCCTTGAATATACATTAAGTGTGCAAGACATGCTGGTGTTTGGGTTAGGTGAAGGGAGCCTGTGCAGTAGAGGGCACAGCTGTCATTCCATAAGCGGTCTGCATGGAAGGCTGCCACTCAGACCTCATCCCTGGGAAATGTGCACATCTTCCTGTCCGCTATGTCATACCCACCACGAATTCTTGCTCTCTGAGTCCTGTGTCTTTGAGTCACTCCCTTTAGATTCAAAGTCCTGGGAAAGGACCTCTGAATGATGGAGTAATCTGGTTGCCAGAGGAAAATAGGAGGGGATGTTTAAATCTTTTTAGCTTTTGTTACCATGAAGAAGAATCTTGTCTTGATCAAAATGTGTGCATCAAGGCATAACCTTGAAAAAGAAAAAGAATTCACATGCTGGTCAGTCAGAAAAACCTCATAGATCTATTACAGTTGGAAAGCCTTCTGTTCTTTCTAAAATCTCAGTTGTGCTCTTCTCTTGTTGGTTGATCAAACTCAGGAACAGATGACGAATCTGATATTCAGTGTAGGAATAGACTAGCTTTTCAACAGACCCAGAGTCTACTAGCTTTGGATAGGTTTGAAGTATGGGGGAAAGTGGCCATGACAGCAGCTGAACCCGTTTGATATGGTCATTGAGTGAGTAGGCTAGGTCCACCGTACATGGAGCCATGACCTTGGAAATTTCACTTCATTTAAATTGGTCTCAATGTTCACCAATAAAATAAGAGAGGGGATTTCTAACTGTCTATTAGATATCTTTGAAAGTGTTCTTTAGCTACCTGGCGCGCTCACAAGGAAAGACATGAGAACTCCGTCAACGTGAGTTTATTGCCCGCAAGACAAAATAGCTGCCTCGAAAAGAAGAGAGCAGCTGCTTGTGGGTGAGGAAGTGCGTTTTTAAGGAGTAGGGTGTGTTCTACTATAGGGATGTTAGTGATTGGATCTTAAGGGGTGGGACAACCATCTGGTTGGTGATTGGATCTTAAGGGGTGGGGCGAAATGTTTAGAGATAAGGTGAGGCATGTCCAGTCATGATTTTTACCGGCCCATGAGCTTTGGCCCATGGGGTAAATGGAGGATAAAGTACTATATTCTTACAGTCCTCATATAAGAATTCATTTATTCATCAGATGTTTCTCCATGCTAGACAGTATTCTAGGCATTAGGTAACATTAGTTAAAAAGTCTCTGCTTTCCTAGACCTTGCACTAGACTGCAAAAACACTTTAATTTGGGGAGGAACCAGACAGGGAGACTGAGTACCAACATTTCTATCTTCGATGTATTGAATTTGAGATGATTATTAAGCAGTTACATAGAAATGCCTGGATTTCAGGGGGAAAATGTAATCTTCAGATTTATAAGCATATTATGTGATATTTAAAGCCATCATATAGAATGAGGTCATCCAAGTTGTGAGCACAAATAGGGAAAAGAGGAGGGCTGAGGACTTAATTCTGAAGTACTCTAATATTTAGAGAGCTGTTGGAAGAGAAATAATTGACATAAATGGAGGAGACTCCTGGGAGAGGAGGAAAACTGGAAATTGAGGGAGAAGCTGATTCAAGAATTAGCAAGTGGCCAACCTTGTCAAAGGCTGATCTATCAAATGGATCATTGTCATGTGGGCCACTGGGGAGCTCCAGAAGTTCTCTTGCAGACAACTGGTAATGATGAAAAGCTAATGGAAGGGAATTGAGGAGAAAATAGGAGATGAGAATGTGGAGACACAAAACATACACAACTCTTTCAGGAAATCGCAGATTCTAGATGCTGTTGCTACCTTCTCAGATACCTGCTCAATATCTGTTTTTGAATAATAAAGTCAAGATTTTATATTTTAACCTAAGTTATATGTCCTTGCTCTGAACAGAGACGGGGAAGGTAAAGTTTTAAAATGGGACATGAGTCCTAGCTGCCAAAAATACTTACACAATGGGGAATTCTCCAAATTAAAACAGGTTATTGGATGTATATCCCCCAAAGTTAACACATATCCACTATTCTCTCCATGGTATCTTTTGTATCCATCATGATCATTCATCCTGGCTCCAACTACCTTATTTTGACTGTCATTCTTTCTCACCTACTCTGCAGTATTTTTTTCTCTTCCAGCCTCTGTTAAGCACCTAATGTTAGATGCCTTTTTATCTACAACTCTGATCATATCACCATCTGCTAGAAAATTTACCCTTTCTCCTCATTGTAGAATAAAGTTTAAACTCCATAGTCTAGAATCTAAGACACTATATGATTAAGTCACAATCATTTCTTTCTTGTACTATTTTCTGACATCTTTCTAAGCATTTCTTGAACCAACAAGATGGACTTGTTCAATGTGCATTTTCGTTCTGCATAATACTATTCACTGTCCTTGAGATGGTCTCTGTATCACTATCTGCTATTCTGTTTAGTCTTCCAGACTTCTTCTCCAGGTGAAAATAAATGATCATTTTTTATAATGTGCATAGAATGTTATCTGGCAATATGTTTTATGCATTTGTGGGGTGGGGAGAGTCCTTGCTTATTTTATAAGTTGCATTTCAGTTTTTATATTACCAAGTAAACAGTTAAGGCTCCCAGCTTGAACTTTGTGTCCTATAGCCCTGCAGAAAACTAAAGCCCTTCCCAAACTCATTAAGATTTCTATGACTATCCAGGGGACTTAATTTCTTTGTCACTTCTGCCTCTAGAACCCTGAAGCTGTCTTTGCTAAACAACATCTAATCAGATGTGAAACTTAGACCCTTCTCATTTTCTGCAGGATCAATTAATAAACTGAATAAAATAAGAATGACCCAAATAACACAACACAGTGAACATGTGGCAGGCCATAAAGAGGGTTCCAATTTCCCCAGCACACAGACTAGATCTGAGATTGCACACTGGCCATTCCTATGCTTCAGTGTTCTTCTGGCCATCCTATCAACAGTTCTTAACTAATTTTCCCCCTTATTTAGCAACTGCATTTTTATTGCCTTCTTAGTGAGTACTTTCCTTTCACTGTTTTACTTTTTGAAGATAGTTTATACTCAGTTACTGTGGCTTTTAAAGCACTTTTGAGTTGGGGCTATGCTTTATGCAAAGTGGTCTATCAAGGCACATTTGCAAAATAAATTGTTCTCTTTCCAAAGTAACTATTAAGGGTCAGCTGTTAAATTTTTCTTTTTCCCTTTTTTTTTTTTTTGGTAACACTTTTCCCTGTCTTACTGGGCAACAAGTTCTTTAAGCACAGAAAGACAGAATACTATTTATGTGTTCCATGGGGTCAAGCACAATGCCTGACACATAGCTGGTATTGAATATGCATTGAGTGAGTGAATGGTTGATACTGAGTGTTTCTTCCAGGTCTGCAATTCTATTTTTTTATTTCTCCAAATAGTTTATTCTAACCTCATCAAAATGCTTACGAATATGTCTATTGATTATTAATAAGTACTGATAGTGAATAGCTGGTTGAGTAAATGTTGATTTAAAGGAGTAAGTGAATACTCCTGATCTTAGTGAATAGGACATCAGGTATGTTGAAGTCATGATGTCAGTACATTGATATTTGGCCCCAGTGTGATACTTGATCTTTGCAGTAGTTTATATTTGCTATTGCTATAGCATTTAAGTGAAAGAGAGATCTTCAGGTTTTAGAATAAATAGGTGTATAGGCCACTGATAACTCACAGCATTTATGCAGAAGCTATCTGTTTACTTCCCTGGGGCGTATCAAGTCTCCGCCATGGGAGAATAGTGCCTCCTTCAGGCAGGAACTGTCATGTGTTCTATATATAGCTCCACTGCGTTTAGATGTTCAAAGATTCTTGTTCAAGTGAATTGATTAGAATTGGGAAGTTTTTCTGAACCTCTGGGTATTGACTGTCATCTTTCTTCCATTCCAGAAACGGCTAAATCTTTTATGCTCCCCAGAGACTAAAATATATACCCACTGTTTCAAAACAAAGACTTGTTTTTCTATCTTCAATATTGGAAAAATAGAAACAAAACTAAATGAAAATGAACCAAATCTATAAAGATGAAATAGTGAAATATCCTTTTGTGGAGGAACCAACAGAAACAATACTCTAAAGACCGAGGCATTTAATCAAATAAATAAATCAAATGCTAAGTTAAATTGAGAGCCATCAAAGGGAAGCAGTTTTTCAGATCTTTAACAAGAATGAAAAATTGAACCATATGTCAAAAATAAGAATGTTTTATCTTTGTATAACATAGCAATGTTTCTCAAAATGTGGTCTGCATGAGGAAGAGTCCAGGGAGGGAGAGCTATTAGGCATAAAACAAAAGAGCTATTTAGCCGCAGCAATGCCTATGATGGAGAGGCAGATACTCAAAAGTAAATACAATTGCACTGTTTTGAAATGTGCTATTAAGATGCATGAAAATAGAGAGTAAATGATTTTTAAAATAGAATTTATACTTTGCTTAATTGAAAAGAGAACAAATATTTTAGAAATATTTTAATTCCCTAAAGAAATAAATGTGCTTAGTACTATTATGATGCTTGGTGCATAGAAGAAAGCTTGTGGAATTCATTGTCACCCTGGAGGATTTGAGTCCCCAATTTACTACTTACGACCTTAGTAATACAAGGCAAATGACCCATGCTATCCTGAAATTTAGCTTCCTAATTTACAAAAGAAGGAGAGAAATGCATTCTTCCAAGTTTGTTGTGAGTATTCTATGATATAACAAAAGATGATCTAGGACAGAGGTAAACTTTTTTCTGTAAAGGGCCAGGTAGTAAATTTTTTAGGCTTTGCAGACAAAACTGATCTCCATTGCAACTGTTCAGTGCTCCCGCTCCCATTGTACTGCAAAAGCAGTCATAGGCAATATGTAAACACACTACTGTGGCTGTGTTTTAATAAAACTTTATTTACAGAAGAACAGGAAATGGACCAGATTTGCTAGGTGAGCTGTAGTTAGCCAATCCATGATCCCAGGCAATGCCTGGTGTATTGTCAATGCTCACAAATAAACTAAGTATAAAAAAAAAATTTCCCAGTACAGTTCTTACCACATAGAAAATCTTGAATAAATGCACTGGGTCAGTCAATCAAGAAATCATGGAATGAATATGGCCTGGTGAGTATAATTATCATCCTTCACCTCACCACTTAATATTTTACTACTTCACATGTCATTTTTTGCTGTCTTTATGGAACCATTTGGCAGTTCCTACTGATATCCTAGCTATAAGAAGGTACCAGTACTGCATCAGAAATTTTCTTAAAATAATTTTTATTAAAACATTCTTAAAATGATTGGCTTATGATAGGGTGTTTGAAAAGCTTGGTGCTTAAATTTGGAGGAAATTCCTGATAGCATTTTTCCCCCATACAGTAGTCCATGGATGGCTGTGTACTAGGAAAAATTAATGAGTACAAAATATAATTTTGAGAAATGCTGTGTTAAACAAAATTAAACTGATTTCTTCATTATAGAAATTCTCATAGGCTTTGAAGTTAAAGTGGGTGAAGGAATGCATTCTGCAATTTCCCAGATATTATTTAACTGGAAAATAATGTTTTTTTCACACACCTATTACCGTCTTCCAGAATATAGTCTTTGGAGAATACTATTTGGGAAACACTACTCTGTAACATAAATCATCTTCCTACATTTGCAATGAATATTATGAATGGACTCCTCAGACAAGAACATAACAAACCCAAAGGGGAAAAAACGCTAACAGTGAACCATTGAAGTCCTTGCATTTCTTCATTCCATCATTTCTTCAGGAGTAATTTAGTGTCTGTGCTATTCAAGGTAGAGCCTTATTCTTATTCCTAATCAAAAGACAGGGGAAGCTTTATGAGCAGAAAATTTAGATATTTTTAAATAAATGGCTAAAATCTCAAGCTCTTTGTTTCACAGCTATAAAAATCTTTCTGAGTTTCATGGGAAGATAAACTTTTATTTTCAAAAGGAACTTCAAAGTTATAGGAAGATAAAAGAAGAGGTTCAGTGAGCAAGCCAGAGTACTATTTGGCGATCGCCTGTCCGAGAGCTCATCTGAATTAGAAAGAACTGTGAAAAACAGATCTCCTAGAGTTTTAGGCCCCTAGAAGATTGAAATAGGGCTGAAGCAGCCTAGTTGAAATTAGAATCATTCAGAAAATTTGATAATGAATTTTATTTAAACAGAAATGAAGAATAGGAGTCATTTTGAGGCAACCCTCTGTGTTTGTAATGCTTTTTTTGATTGATCTCAGAGAAACACCAGAAAACATGAACTATTGCTATAAATTGAGCATCACCAGTCACCAATATTTCTATCATAGGATTTGCATGTGCTGTTGGTACCATAAAGGAACATGATTGTTTTATAAGTATTGTGGGGCAGAAAGATAACTCCCTTCTTTCTATTTGCTCTTTACCCAGTAGACACAACACACGTTAACTTTTCAGAATTCCATATGAGGATTTTCTCTACAACAGTTTTGTTCCTTCTTGTTCAAGATCATCCAGAAAAAATATTGTCTATAGGGCCAGTGGGACAAGAACTTGGATCTATAGTCTTCTGAAAAATCATATGTATTTAGTGACTTCATTATATTATTACGTGTTATGTATATGTAGTGATCTGTGCTTCTAAAATGCTTGGTGCTAGGTATACACGAGGCATTCAGTTAATGTCTACGTTTCAATGCAAACTGGATTTGGTGACTGAGATGACCCAATCTGAACTTAATAGTGATGAGCCATTCTTTGAAAATGTGAATTATAGAAAATCAATACAGAATAAAAAGTACATGCTCCAAAATACTTAAGGATGATTTGATTGATTATATGGTTACAAGCCAAGAACGATGAAAACATTATTGCCTCGTGTTGCATAATATAATTTCTCAGAGACTTGGGAAAATATATAGACTGCTCTTAATTTCACATCTTAGAAAACGCTAAATCCTCCAAAGGAATATAACTGAATAGGGCTGGGTAGAGATTGAGACTTGACATTCACATTCAAGGTTGTGAGTTCTTAGACCTGGCCTTTATAGAGTGTGGGAGGACTGTCCTGCCCAACTCAGTGGGTTCCTCAGAGTGACTTAAATGAAGACAAGAGAAAGGTTATTATGTCTGAGAGAATAACTGAAAACATCCTAAGAGGCTATTTTTGATCTTTCTGAATATTTGGTAAATAATTAGGGCCATTCTAGAATTTATCATTACCAATATTAGTATCAGATCTTAAATGCAAATGGTCCAAGTCAGATCACATATGTCTCACTATTTTTTCAGTCCATTACCCTTGAAAACTGGATAGCATTTGTGGTCACACACTTTCTTTATGGACTATGGAGAAAAGGAGAGTGCAAAACATAGAGAAATACTTATGAAACAACCTGAAATGAATCGATGGACTTAATGACAGAAATGCAAAATGAATTATGAAAAAGAACAGTAACTTAACCTTAATAAACCCAGCAGAGCCATTATAATTAAATAGCAACTATGGTATCATTTAATTATTTTTGCCAAACAGCATCATCATTATATACGACCAAGAAACAAGTTTTCTGTATTTATTTGGCAAAGCAGCAAAAAATGAATTGAAACTTACATTATCAATTGCAAAAATGGCATTACAGTGAATGGGAAGTAATTTGAAATTACACCTAATAGAACAAAGCATGCTCGAAATTAATGTATAGTGCTACTAGAAAATAAATGAATTCTTTCCTCTCAAGTCTTTCATTTTAAGGAGAACCTTTAGCAATGAAAGCCGAATAACTGTTCCTAAGACCATGAAATGAATCAAAGCAGCCATAAATGGCATTCGTGATTACAAGAGAAAGGTTTTCTTCTTCTCGAGCTTCTCTTTTAAGCCCAATTGTATGACATAGAGTTTTTTAGGCTGTTTTCTTGCCAGAACTTTGACATAACTATTCTCCTTTGTCTGGCTTCATCTTTTACCCTGTATTCTTTTCTCTTTACATCTACTTCCTAAGGCTGCTCCTTGCATGTCTGCTTCCCACTGTTTAAGTGTGTGTATGCTACAACTTGTAAACAAGGAACTGCTATTAGCCAATTCATTAATTAGGGGCCTGTCTGAAGTTCTGTGCAGGATAATAATTTGTTAGATTAACTAAGACCTTCTGCCTTCCTGAGAAATGTCATTCTGAGAAAGTATTGATTGAGAGTGGACCCCTGCTAGGTAATATATGTACAATTTATATACTTGAGGATTTTCAAGTGCATTATCTCTTTTTTGATAGCCAGTAGTGACTGTAATAAATTAAAACTACCTCATTTTAAATAAACAGATATTTTTAGTTGACAATGGGGTCGTAATTCACAAATATACTAATAATTACTTCTGAGTTAGGGGATTTTAGCCCAAATGGGAATAAGCATCTGTATAAATACTTTATATTTAACTGTTCCGAAACAAAGCGTCTTTGTCCATGCAGTTTCCCAAATGTGAAATGCTATTTTCTCTGCTTATTCAAATTAAAATAATAATTCAAAACAATCATAAATTCTATCCTCTCATGTTCTGCATAAAAGTTCTAATACATATGTATCACAGCTTCTTGACCGCCTTTAGTCATGACTAGTAGGTATAAAATCTATTATTTCATCCCAGCCATATCTGATTTTAAAAGCTGTTGCTTTTGGATGGATGGCCAAACATGGCTTAGGATTTGGAACCCTTAGTATTTGGAGCCCTAAGTATTATCACCTTTAGTATTTGGAACCTTACTGCCTTGAACAAGGAGTCCTTGGCACTGTGCTTCTCTTGAGTGTGCTGTGTTCTTGACTTCTAGGTTTTAGCCTTGCTTATTCTAATTATCTGGGCTAAATCTCTGCTTTTTGCATTAGCTTTTAATTTAGATCTTGATTATTATGTTGCTTTCCTATTGTTAAGTTTTCATCTTTTTAATCTCAGGTTATAACCTCAATAGGATGACCTCCATCATGCTTCCTGGGAGAGATGGGCTAGACTTCTCCTGGCCTATATTGTGTGGTTGGGTAAAAGACAACTGAATTTCACATTAGAAGATACAGGTTGGAGAGTCAGTTTTTATCCTTATACATGTTCAATCTTGGACGAGGCATAATCTATCTGGGCCCCTGATCTTGTCCAAGCCTGTGGCCCACCTCAGTAGTCTATGTGTGGGGTACTATTGTAAATATACCATTTGTTGAAAATAATAAGACTGATGCATTTTCATGACATTTTAGATATATTTTGCATTGTGTAGATATAATATCAGAGATGCTGGATCTCAGAATTGCTGCTGGTACAGAGCAATGAAGAATCTGAGACCGTGTGCAGCAGGGGAGGGACTTGAATGAGGTATAGGGAAGGTTCCCCCAAAGTGAAAGCATGGCTATTCAACAGTGTAATATGTAGAGTGTACAAGAAGGGATAATGAAACCAAGCCAGGTTTCAGCCAGTGTGTATGCTTTTAAGCCAGCATCCACTTGTAAATCTAAGGAACGCTGATCTGGTAGGTGGGGCCTGGTAGCAACACTGCAGGCATTGTAACAATACTCCGAGTAACTTTAGTGACAGCTTGACAGCGTGGTTATTTTCAAGGGGATGAAGTATCTCTAAGGAGGAATTTGGCCAGGAGCGGATGATAGGAGAGTAGGGTATACACATAAGGACAAGATTAGGCCTTATTGGGAATTAGGCCTACTGGGAATTAGGCCAATATGAGAAGCATGGTCTAACATTTTGCCCAAATAGCTTGCTGCCTCATCTGCATACCCAGGCCAGAGCTTCTGGATCTGAATCAAATATTAGTTCCCAGTGAAACTGTTATGTGGCTTCTAAGTAAGTTTTTCTTCTGCTCTCTCAACATTATGTTAAAATGCCTAAAATGGAATTTAACATCATTGTATTTCCATTGTGGATAAACCCAGAATGTTTTCCCTTTAGATGGTGGGTCTCTTAAGGGCAGGCATAAAATGGCTTTCAGCTCCACATGTCCAGTGCCTAGGACAACACCTGCCTAAGTACACAAGAATGCTTGTTGAGTAAATGAATGAAGGAGTGACCTAACCAAGTCTTGTTCCAGGGCCATAAAGTATACCTCTGAGTACTGTGTCACCATCCTGAAAATGCATGCCCCTGTTACATAGTTAAGCTCAAGGTAGGGATAATTTGACATCTATGACAGATGCTGGAGTAAGGATGACGGAGAAGTCTTCACTGTCCTCAGCTCTATGCTTGGATCCAAGTCTCCATCCCAGCTCAGGGCTCAGTGCCGCACACTGGAATGCCACTGGCTCCTTCCAGTGAGGGACTGGTAAGGCATTTCCAAGCATATATTTTCCTGATGGAGGGCTCATCTTGCCATGTGAATTGATCCATAATTGATTATGAATGTGCACATCCCATTGTAGCAGGGCTCAGTAAGACTGAGCAGGAAGAAAATAAAATTCTTTGAAATTCTTTTTCTCAGCCTCAGATTTTGCCATTGAGAACGGTAAGGAGGAAGTTCTCTAGACTTACTTTGATTTACAGCAATCCTGTCCATTTTCTCAATATCTTGAAAGCACTTTGCTGAGGGAAGTAGTCGTTTCTGTGTTAATTTGAAGGTGTTGTGGATTAATCCGTTGACAATCCTGAGCTGTTTAGCAGGCCCAGACTTCACTGCTATAAATATGGAGAAGTACTTTTCTCTAAACCTGTCACAAAGAATAAGTAATATCAGACACTTTAAAAAAAAAAATCCAAAGTTAGGGACTTTGCTCAAGTAGGACTTTTTTGCTTAATCTTCACAGCCTCCTATTTCAAAGTGCTGAATTACCAAGTAAGCCAAGAGAAGATTATACTAAAAATGGGACTCTCAGAATTGTGAACCTATTCAGTGGAGATTTCACAGGAACCTCAGGAGATTTTATTCAAAATTGAACTTGAATAATTTTCAATAATACTTCCTGGTTTTGGAAAAATGCCCCTCAAAGTTTCTTTCCTCTTCTTTAATGTGTATAAGATAAGTAACTTACATAATAGTAAAAAAGGGGAGTTAAAAGGGAATCTTGGGGATCAAAATCCTTGGTGGAAGCTGTTAAGTTTGAGTTTATGAAAAGAAGTATGATAGTTGTTTTTGAAAATGTATGGTCAGGCACAGGATACTACAAAATTCATACATTCAACAAAAATGTGTTGAGTACGTACTCTGTGTCAGCCTTAGAGTTTCCAGAGACCCTTGGAAATAATTTGCAGTAGGGCCAATTAGTTCCTCTTTGTGAGTTTTCTCAACCAACTCAGGAACCCAGATGTAGAGAAAGGCAACTGTGGCATTGATTGACAAGATGTGCAGGATAATGAGAAAGCAGCACGTTCCAGAACAGAGATTGCGCATGATAGAAGTAGCTATTCTTTGTCCTGTCCTGCTCTTCCTGTACATGTGCATGGGGTCTCCTCCCACTATCCCTTTCTCCTCCCAGAGAGGCTGCCAAGGCAACCCAACCTAAAAGTACTTTTTAAAACAGCCCCACTTACACACTCTCCACCCCCCTGGGCAGTTTCTTTTCCTAATCACTACTCAGCAATATACTTACAGTTTTTGTTTATCGTTCACCACTAAAATTTAAGTAGAGCTTTATGAAGGCAGGGTCTCTGATGAGTTCTGTTCATCCCTATATTTCTTGTGCTTGAATCAGTGGTGGCTAAGTGGAAGTATTTACTCCTAGATGAGAGCTGAGTAGTGCCAGGATGCCTGCCTGTTAAGGCTGTGGAAGAGTTGGAGTCTGACCTGAGGTGACAGTGAGAAAAGGGCAAATACCAGGAAGGTTACAGGAGAGGTGGGAGGGCAGACACACTTTTAGAATTACAGGGTGAGGACTGGAGAACTCGATCTTTGTCCAGAGCTAACACTGAGATCATGAGGACTAAGCCAACGCTACCTGAAGTAGCAGGTCACTTCCATTCATGAAGTCAGGAGGTGGGAGACCCAGATCACAGAGAAGAACCTACATGCACTTTTGAAATTATTTAGGATTATTGTGGTGGGTGTGGAGGGAACAAGTACTGAGAACGCAAGAGGGACTCTGAAGGAGAGACAGGAAGAGTGGACTCAATATGTGCTGAAAGCCCCCCTGTGAGGCAGATGTCACTGTCCAGTGTGGCAGAGGAGAGCTGATCCTCAGAGGGCCAAGCGCCTGGAGTTACACAGCTCATAAGCAGCATAGCCAGGATTAAAACACAGTTCTGTGTCCCTCCAGGTTCCTACTTATTCTGCAAGATCTCAATCCCTCTCCGTCCCCATCCTTCCCTCTTGGTGCTACTCCCTCCTCTCATTATTTTCTTTCTTTCTCTTAACTTACACCCATTGTCCTACACAAGAGATAGTTTAAAAGTTAAAAGAAGCCATTCCAAGACATTTTCCTCCCTTTTCCCCGAGTTTGGAAGGGAGATTTCAGAAAGCTAAAAGGAATATAAGGTAAATTACTTCTCAAAAGCAGCAGGATATTTAGCTAACATTTTTTTGTGCATAAAGGCGAAGAAAGCATCTGAGGACAAATCACAATAATAAAGAGCAAATGGTATCAAAATTTGTTGGGAAAAATAAATGCACTGTAACTTAAATTTCTAGAATTTAGCCAAGGAAAATTACATCTGCATTAACTAAATGCCTGGGTTCCTAAAGATTTAGTACTGCCTATAAGTGCCCCATATGACATATGTAGGAGTTATGGGCATAATAGTTGTTAAGAAAATCTCTAGGAGGTTCCAAAAGGATTGAAATGATTCAGGCATAAAATAAAATTTTAGCCAAGTTTGTAGCAACAGTGTAATACGTTTTCTTTAAACTTTTTTTTTTATTAGCTAGAGGACAAAATGAGAGGATTTTAAAGAACGTGGTGCCTATTTGTTAGAAAGGCAAAATGAAACAGAATATTCTATTATGCTGATGTTTATAGGTTTTAAACAATGGTGACATATCTCAGCTGACATCAGAGCATTTATGAAAGGTTACTGTAATGTGTTTATTGTATGGGTATGCTTATAGAAGCCTAACTTTTTTTGAGGTCTGTCATTAAGATTATGTATAATGGAAACATAGTCATGACTTTTTAATTACTTTTACAGTGCCCCCTCATTTCATTTACTTTACTTTTGTAAAATAAAATTTGTATTCATTTCTGGGCTTAGTTCTATGATAAAGCAATGGCAGCTATCAATTAGAAACTTTCAAGTTAAATCAGGTCTCTACAGGAGAGCAAAGTGAAACTCTGAACAATTAGCCAAGAAAAACTCATCCACGCATTCAAAAAACATTTATTGATCAAGCTGTGTGTATTTGGTACTCTTCAAGGTTCTGAGGTTACAGGCATGGAAAGTGGCAGAAAATTCCTTGCCCTCATGGAACTTACATCCTGTTGGGCAGGAGAACAGACTGTAAAACGCACATGTGCACACACATACTATGCAAATACAATTTAGATTAGATAGGGGCTAAGGAGAAAAGGAACGGGCTCAGGGGTGTGAAGGTACCAGGGGAAGAAGAGTCAGAGGGATGATAATTTAGTTCTGTCGGAACTATTTCTCAGCAAAGGTAACTTTTGAGTAAGATTACTTTAGTCAGCTAATAGGAAGTGAGAGGAAAGAAGCAAGTTATTGGGCATTTATTAGACTCCAAACATTTTGCAAAATTATTCTTCATGGAATATTTCAAGCAATACTTACAACACAGCAATACAAGGAGCATTTCATTCATGATAAAGCTGAGGAATCTGATATTCAGGAAGATCAGCTGATTTCCCCAAGATCATACAATTTCTAATTGAAGATCAAAACTCAGACCTGTCTGATTTTAGAAACCATGCTTTTTCCATGATACAGAGTGCTCTCTGTGGGAACAGTTAGGAACTACAACCTGGGAGGGCCAAAGAGGAGAAGAGGGCCAAGCAGTATCCTAGCAGAGGTAATAACTGGGACTTGAGTTAGCCAGAATCAGAAAGTTCTGGTCGGTAATGGGGTGGGGGTTTTATTGGCTACCTATGGCCGCTGTAACAATTTAGCCACACACTGGATGGCTTAAAGCAACAGAAATTCATTCTCGCACAGTTCTGGAGGCCAGACATTGGAAATCAGTATCACTGAGCTGAAATCACCTTGTCTGCAGGGCACTGCTCCCTCTCCAGGCTCCAGGGGAGAACCTACCTCCTTGCCTCTTCCAGCCTCTGGTGGCTGCGGGCATTCCTTGGCTTCAGTCTCTACCTATTCACACATATGTGTGAAATTTCCCCCTGCCTCTCTCATAAGGATATATGCAGTTGTATTTAGAGCCCACCTGGGTAAACCTGAATAATCTCATCATCTCAAGATCCTTAATTTACATCTGCAAAGACCATTTCCCCCCTATATAAGGGAGCAGAGGTTCTAGGGATTAGGATATGGATGTCCTTTAGAGGGTCATTTTTCAGTTTACAACAAGGGTTAAAGAAAACCCTATGCGGAGGAAAAGATAAAGCAGATACTGAGAGGCCTTCAATCACCAACCATTGAATTCAAATGAGAAAATGAAAGAGTCTGAGGGAAGACCTTGAGTCTATTGGCTTTGCACTGCTTTTTGGAAATACCAGTCACCATTCATTCATTGCATTATATATTATGCATTTGATTCATCTCTGTGCTAGAATTGGAAAAACATAGAGGTGGGTGATAACCATGGTCCCTGTCCTCATGATGGAGCTTGCAGTCTGGTGATGGAGATAGGCCAGAATAATAATAAAAAGTCACACAGATCAGCTCTGTGATTAGACACTGTGGTAAAAGCTATGAGGATAGATAACAGGGTGCCACTGGACTGACAGATGTTAGGGAAAAGTGGTGCAAAAAGAAGTTCTCGCAGTGTTGCATATTGATATATCTCCTGTATTAAGGATTTGAGTAGTCCATCCTTTCTGTAACACCTCCCTGGTTTGCTTGTTTATAATTCTCAATGGGGACCAAAGCGATTCTCCGTGCCTTGTGTTCCTTGAGATTTCTTTGCATGATATCCTTGAGAATGTGAAGTTTGAACTGAGATCTAATGGATGCATAGTAGTTAACCAGCCAAAAGGTGGAAAGGACCAAAGACAGGCATTCTGGACAGACAGGAGGACTCCAGGGTGAGAGTAGCGTGCTGAGGGGGGAGGGAACACAGACCAACATGCTGGTGTTCAGGAAGTGGACAGACAGGTGAAGATGTACTTGGAGAAGCAGGCAGGAGTCAGGTGCTGAGGGGTTGTCTACCTCCCACTCAAATGTTGCATCTTCTTATGTGAGCATTGGGAAGTAAGGGAAGAGAATTCTGGGGTTTTCTTTTGTGTGTGTGTTGTTTTTTCTGCTTTTTAGTAAAATTCACTTTTTGTTACACAGTCTGATGAATGCATTCAGTCATAGTGACTTCAACTAGGATCAAGATACAGATCTGTTCCAGTAGCCCCTTCCCAGATTTCCTCATGCTACTCCTTTCCCTGGCTGCTGACAAATATTGGTTAAACAGGTCTTATAGTTACATAAAGGCCCAGTTTAAAGGACAAGACTGTAATTCAAGTGAGAAAAGTGATGGCCTGACACTAATAGCATAAAAAGCAGGAAGGACATATAATCGAGAGCTGGTGAGGAGATAGAATCAAGAGAACTTGCTGACATTAAGTATTTTAGTTTGGAGAGGGGCAAGAAAGTTCAGGAGATCCCCATGTCTTGGCTTGGGTAACCAGGAGACTAGTGGGCCCCTTCAAGAAGTGGGAAAAACTGCTGTGATTGAACATGGATTGAGGTTCAGTTCAGTTGATGGTGCTGGTGGGGAGGAAATTTTTCCTCTACCCTTCCAGGTTCTAGCTGGTCTGTGACTCAGATTGACATGAGACAGATTAACAGGAGAAAATAAAATTTCGTTTTCTAAGTATGGGAAATCCACACAGACATGAGATTGCAAAGGCTGTCTGGCAAAATGAGGGGTGTGTTTGTATGTGTGTGAGTGATCTTGAACTAAGGAGAAGTGGGTAGAGGTGTGGGACTTCCAAGGGAAGGAAGGAAATTCACAGGAAGATGAAAAAGAGATGTTTGGTAAACAAATGTTTGTTGGGTCATCCAAAAGCAGTGGGACAGAAAGGACTTTAATCGAACAGGCCTCGTCAGGTTCCTCCCTGTCTACCAGCCCTAGTTCAGGTGTAGTTGTCGGTGGTGATAGCGCCCATCTTGGAGCAGGTTCTCTAATTAAATTCTTTTTATATAGTTCGGGGGAAGGTCAGAGTTTCACGCTGAGTCTTTTGGGCTCTGATTGTTTTCAGCTTGAAATAATCTGCTTGCCAAAGTGGCACAGTTGGGGAAGCCTGTCCTTTGTCCCTACAGGGCCAGTGAGATAGCCAAGACTGATAGGCAGTTAGGAGAATTTTGGGTCTTGAGCTCACTAGAGAGTTGAAGTAAAGATCTATATTTGAGAGATGGGGTATTTTTCTTTTTTCATTATATCATAACGTTAAAAAATAAAAATAGTATTCATTGTGTGCAAACTATGTACTAGGCATTGTTCTATGTGGACATGTATTTAATCCTGGAAACACCTGAAAGTGAAAAACACTTCCATTTTACAAATGAGAAAGTGAGGCATGCAGCAGCTAAGACATATGGCCAAGATTCCAGAGCTAGTAAGGCTCAGAGTTGGCTAATGCAGAGCTTATCTTAACCTCAGTCACTAAAGGCTTGTTCAGATGCATTTTATTAAGGGAGTGGTATTTACTGTAGGAAATTAATCACAATCGTTCCTGAAGCTTTTAACAATGTAAATACAGTCATTCTTATGACCCCTTCTACCTTACTTGCCTATCGAAGCAGGAAGTAGGGCTTGGAAGATTTTTAAAAATGTTTCTGATTTTGATGTGTCCCTCCTCTCCCTCTTCACCAGTCATGCACCACTCCCCTAAGGCACATGGAAGCTGATATCCGGTGGGTTGGTGGTTGGTCCTGAACTCACTGGTGTATTGTACGTAGGAATGGATAAGGGAAGTATGCTGCCAGCAGATGTCAACAACTATTTGGGGCTAGGGGGCTTTCCAGGTATATTCTGTGAGTTTGTACCTGGGCATGAGCAAATGGCATTCTTGCCTGAGGCTGCATTATATGGGCCATGTTTTGACCACTAATATACCTCGGGATTGACGGGCATACTTTTGAATGAAGAGGTAAAATTAGGATTGTTTATAGTATGGCAGCTGGATCATGTGGGCAGAATTCTAGAAATCTATCCAGGCTATAGCATGTTTCATGGACAACATGTATATCCTGCTTTTTCTTGTAGACATAGTCTTGAAATTCATATTGTACATTTTAATATATTTAAATTGTCCAATGGAGAATGATATTTAAAGAAATATTTTCTTTAAAAAAAAACAGACCTTCACAAAATGAATAGCATTTATAAACTATACACTTTGTAACTCTGTCCACAGAATGCATTTAGATGTAGTGATATATTCTTCTTCCACATTCATATTTATGGGGATTAACCTTCAAATATTAATTTGTGGAAAACCCTGGTAATTTTTCTTCTCTCATCTTTTTGGAATTGTAAAATTTGAACCGCTAAGGGTCTCTCTCATATATCCTAAGGGTCTCTCTCTCTCATATATCCTAAGGGTCTCTCTCTCTCATATATCCTAAGGGTGTCTCTCATATATCCTAAAGAGGCAGGAGTGACACCTAAATATTTATTTTGCATTTTTTCCTGTCACCATCCAAAAACAAAAATAAAACCCAAAACAAACAAGAGCAATGATAGCACATGTCAACAATGTAGATTTCCGTCACAAGACCTATATAAAATGTAAGATAAAGTACTTGAACCTTTTGCCTCTTTCTCAGTATTCATATCACCTTTTCAGTATGTCAGAAGCAACACGGCTTTTATTGTTGTGTTGTACCTATTTGTTTATTCAGTGTTCACCTGTGATGAGAAACAGATTAAATTGGTAAATAGATCATTGGAGGTGACTTTTGCAATACAGTACTAATATCAAAATGGATTTATAATCCTCTTATTCCAAAGACTGAATAATGAATGGGGTATAACACTTTGACCTGCCGTTCACTTTCCACAGGATTATGGCCCAGATATCCCATGTGGTTTTAGTAGGGTGGATAATGCACCATCTCCCTAGAGGGAGCTAAATGCAGTGTGTCAGAGGTATGACCTCAGAAATGTTTGCTTTAGGTTATTCTTCCTTTTGGCTCATTCCCTTTTCAGCCATTAGAAGGGGGAAGTAAAGAAAAATGGGTGGTCTGTTTAGAGTGACCTATGTAAAAGGCATTCATAGGTTTTTGGATTGTGGCCCACCTCCTAGGGCTCTTGTGATGTAAGCTTTTTTTTTAACCCCCTCCTAATTTAATGTTGTAACTGCTGCTTTGTAAGAGTGTGTGTGTGTGTGTGTGTGTTGGGGGTTGGGGTGGGTAGGCAACAAAGAATAAGAGAGGAGCAATTATATGAGGGAAATAACAACAACAAAAAAAAAACTGGCCATGACTTTAGACTGTCAAATTCTTTAGAGAAATAACATGGAAAATACTTATAATGTAACATAAAACAAGATTCAAATGTGTACATGTTTTATCATCTGAACTGTTTTTCAGAAGTCCCAAATCATAGGCATAGGGAGAAAAAAAGCTGAAAGGAAATAGCAAAAATGTTAACAGTTGTCATATTTTGGCAGATAATTTTTTTTTCTAAATGCTGCCTTTTCTAGAATTTTAAATGGGTATGGCCAACTTTTATAATATAAAAAGTTACAATTTAGTGACTCGTGACAATAGCTGTGAACTGATTGGTGATACAGGAGTCTAACCAAGGTTTAGGGTGAAAAACATGGAATTGAGCAACAATTTAAGCACTGTCTTCTTGAAGACAGAATAGGAGACCTTGGGGGAAATATTTTGGTAAATGGAGAATTTTAGACCTAAATTAAAATGTGCAGAGATCTGGATCTAAATCTCACTTCATACTTAGGCAATCATGGGCAAGGTTATATATGAAGTTGTATTCACATATGTTCACCTTTTATAGGTTATATTTTGCCCAGTGACCAGCCAGTGTCTGGAAGTCAAAGTTTGTTTCCACTCCAATCTGCAAAAGTACAGACTGGTGATAAGGTCACCTTCAAAAAGGATTATTTAGATTATTCAAATTTAGAATCAAATAAATTCACTTTAGATTACTCAAATCACCACTTCTGTCCCCTCCCAAAGGCCTCATAAATTAGGTGGCAAAGATGTTGGGAAGTCAGAATTTCATTCTGTATTAGCAGTTGTTGAATAAATAGGTTAAGGTTGCCTCTTCAACCATGAGACAAAAACCATAAGAGAAATAAACATATACATTAAAAAAAAGAAATATGAATCTTTCCTGGCCTAAAGGTACTCCCAGAACTCTCTACAACTTGGAGGTTATAAAGAGATGAGAAGGGAGGGTAGATAAGTATTGGTTTTCATTTTTAAATGGATTTTTCTGAGGATCAGAGGATTTCTTATTATATCTGTTTCACCTTCAAAATGGCATTGCTGGGTTCCCAGTAAAGGTTACTCATGAATCTGAGGATTCGCCTTTCTGACTCAGAGTTTACTGGCATTTGCTAAATGTTTGGCTTTATATTCATCTATGTCTTTGACCACGATGAAAATAAGGCATTGTCTCATTTATTAGATAAGCCCTTGCTGTGCTGAATTAAGGTTGAATCATTTGATATTGGCCCCCACAGAGGCTTGAGTCTTCTGAAATGTTTTGCAGCCACAACCTGTTTCCATTGGATTTGTTTCTCTCTGTGCTCTCTCTAGCCTCGTGGGGCTGTCTAAGACCATGCATTAGCTGTTGGTGAGTATGCTCCCTTGCTTCTCCCCACGCTGATGGTTTCCTGGTAGCCGAGTCATTCCCTCAGTGAGAGGGTTCCAGAAACATCGGTGGCAGCATGTATCCCTACTTCTTGGCTGCTTCTCTAATTACCACATTTGGGAAACACAGCGTATAAGTGGGATTGCTCCCCCAGTTATGAATGCTAAAATATTCCTTTCTAGATCTTCATGGAAAAGGTCAAGAAATTAATTTTAGATGAATATATTCACCTTCTTAGCCAGTTGCTGTATGAACGATCTCATGACGGATTGCTCCTTAAACTGGCCCCAGCACAGGTCAGAGTAGAGTGAGAATATGCTCTGTTTAATGAGGCAGGAATCAAAGCCCCTAATATTTTATCACTGGCATATAGATGGCAGGAGTCATCAGGAACAGAGAATGGCTAAAGAAGCCTAGTGCCACATATGGGAAGAGGAGCTGAAAAGCCTTGGGTGAGTTTAAACGTTTTTCTTTTTGCTTGAGGCTTTTTTATCCATCTTAAGAAACTAACAGTATATTGATTTTATTTTTCAGTTTTTACATTCAATTTTTTCAAAAATACAGAATAGGTGAAAGAATTGAATAATCACCACCTGTGTACTCAGTGCCAAGACTTAGGGACTGTTAACATTTTGACCTTACCACCAATGTTGGTTTTCTACATAGACACCACTGCATACTTAGCAAACATCTCTTAATAATGGCAAATTCATACATAATCAAAACACTATTAAAACAACTAAGAAAATGAATACTATTTTTTATAACATCAATGTTACATATTTTTTCAGGTCTCCCACTTGTCCCATTAATATTTTTGACAACTGTTTTTTTTCAACCAGTATCCAAGCAACTTTCCTATACTGTATTTGTCTTGGCTCCTGCAATCTAGGAAAGACTTCCAACTTCTAATTTTTGTTTTTCCTTTTCTGATGTTATTTTTTTTTAAAGAAATGAGATCTATTGTGTTGTGACATATACCACATTCTTCATTTGTTTCCTGGTGGTATTTTTAACTTGTCCCTTTATCCTTTGTATTTCCTGTAAACTGGATGTTCAGTCTCGAAGCTTAATCAAATTCATGTAAAACTTTTTGGCAAGAATACTTCATAAGTGATGCTGAGTATTTCATATTACATGCAAATAAGAGGTACATAATGTCAGGCTATCCCACTTTTAGTGATACAAGGTATGTTCATTTGGTTGAGATAGGACTGCTTGATCTCTGCATAGATCATTTCCCCCTTCAACATGAGCAAGCAAACTTTGGGGTATGTTTTAGCGCAGACTTTGACCTGTAGTGGTTTCTATAACTCATTGATAATTGTGGCTTTCTGAGTCAATTATTTCACTTAGGGTTGCTGCATGATGATTTTTCAGTTTTATCATTCCTTTTTTATCTTGTAGCATTGCTCTGCAATATTGTTTTTCCTCAACATGATTGGGATGAACTCTGCTTCTTGCTAAAAGGGAGGAAAAGTGCTTGAGTCTTCGCAGTCCAATATCAATTTTCAGAGTATGAAATTGGTGTAAAAGTCACCTCTAATTTGGCATGTACATGTAGTTATGTTCTCTCTTTCTCTAGTATCAAAATGGGCACAAATTATTTATTCACTCTCAGATAATCAGTTATGGCCATTATTTTTTGTGATGCCCCAATTGTTTGAAATGTGGAGCCAGCCCTTTCCAACTGGCTCCTTTGTCTTCTCCATTTGCTCCTGTTGATTTCTGAGAACTTCCTTGCTTTACAGCACAAGATTCTGGGCTTATTTTGTATTTATATAACCCAGATGAGGAATCAGTGATTTCCCCAAGAGCCCTATTTGTTTTTATTGAAGTATTAGACTTAGAAACCAAGATCTAGATGCTAGGTGTCTTCACTGCTACCTGTAAATCATTGCTTCCAGGAACTATCAATGAACAAAACTAAATTATACTTGATAAATTATGTAATATATATACTTAATATATATTGAATCATAAATTCACATTTGCCACCTCAGCTATTTGCCAAAAGTTTTTATATGTTTTTCTCTGTTAATCTTGTAGTAAGCTGATTTAAGATCCATATTATTGCACTAAGACCTTTACATTCCTTAAGTTAATGCACAAAGTAGAACAATCTGAGCAATGTGTCTGCTTTGCTTCTAAATCCTGTCCCCAAGCAAGATCTATACTCACCCAGATATTTGCCAAGTCTTTAAAATGCTAATACTTCTATGTGAAAAAATATTAGTATTAAAGTTGATTTTTCATATTCATAATCCCCAGTAACTCTTTGATCAGTTTTCTTGTTTTATTTGTTTAAATAAAATTGGCAGTCTTGATGTTGAGGAGACTGAGTGGAAGTCCAGTGCAATTCCCTTGTCCATGAGAACTACCACTGGTTCTCATTCCTCAGCACTGGGACTGGCCTCTGGATTTTTCTCAACTCACCTTTCCAGGCTGTCACCACGTATTAGCATACTAACTCAAATGTATTTACCATCCTGAACCTAATTTGATGGATCCTTGCCTAAGATAAGAGGAGATTACAGCTCATCTCTTGAGAAGTGTGGGACAATAGATCGGTAGTTTGTGATTCAGGTCATTGTGGGACAGGCCAAACCTGAAGCGGGTTGGTAGCAGAGGGACTTGGATGTAGTTAGGGACTACTTAAGCCATTTAGAAGGTTAGAAAGCCTATGTGCAATTTGAGAATGCTTAGCAACTAGAACACAAAAGGACATGAATTATCTCAAAGTCTCGCTCCCCTGTTGTGCTTTGGGAAACTTAGAAATTTTTAAGAGTGTGAGACTGACTTGAAAAGAATTTATGTGGAGTCAGTGTTGCACTTGGTAGATTTATAGAGGAAACCATACCCTTAAATATGTACGAGACAAGAGGGCCCAATTACCAAGCTTGGAGTAAAAATAGTAGCTGAGGTTCTGTCTGTGCCACAGATTCGCTTTCCGCAGGTGCTGGTTTCAGTGTCTTAACTCGTTTGCATATATTGAGAAGACAGAGGTTCTTCTCTTTGAAAGAAAGATTTACTTATCTTTATAATGTAAACACTCTTTCTTTCTATGCCCAGACTGCCTCCCAAATTCCCACAGGCGCAGATGCCATGCACTACAAGGTATGGAATCCTCGCAGTGGTGCGCTTGGCTCCTGACCAAGGACCACTGACCACAAAACTTTCCCCAGGGTACATTGTCATTGAAAATAGGTCAGTGTTTGCTATGGAGGGAAAACAATCATTGCCATTTAAAATGTAGACCCTGAACTAGACCTTACCTCTCTGGGCAAAGAGCAGCTGCAGGGCTGCCCCACTGCCCAGCTCCAGGCAGGGGCGCCATTCAATAGGAACTTTTTGAGACAGGAGAGGGAGCATAAAACGCAACCTTTCATGCTCTGCGAGAAACAGGAGAGGATGTGGCAACTGGACCCAATAGCTCTGCCCCTGCTGCCCAAGCAGCGCTGTTGGCCAGGCACTTCCCGTCTCCACACAGCTTTGGGAAGGGCTCTTCTTTTACCAAAGCAGCCTCAGCTGTGTTTGGCATCATTGTCACTGCATTTCCTTCTCATCCTAAGTGGTGGAATTTAGCTGAGGCAATCTAGCAGTGTGGGGAAATCATACCTAGGGAAACAGGAAGTGTTTCATTCTGTTACTTGGGCATTTCCTAGTCTCGGCAGTGCAATCGTATAGATAACCATGGAGAATTGGGCGGACTGTAATTAGCCAAGCTTGTAAGGACATGAGTTGACTGTAAATGATATTTTGAGCCTAGCATATTTAACCCTTGCTAACACCATATTAGTTCAATTTCAGTGTAGTTATTGTTGAGAATGGACAGTGGTTTTGTTAGCACTGAGTTGTACAACATTCTATTATCCTGTAATTATGTTAAACGTGTATATGCCGTTTCCCCAAGCGGTAATTTTTTTTTCCAGACAGGAACCATATTAGCTTGACGCTTCCCACAGAACCTCATAGTACAGAGCACAGAGTAGGTATAGCCTGAACACTTGAGGAGTGTGTATGAAGTTTGTTCTAACTTCTCTGTCAGACAGAATGTTAGGAATAGAAAAAGATTAGAATGGTTAACTGAATAATACAGAAAAAGCAGGGTACAAACATGCTATGCAGAGGGATTTCAAATACTGAAAAAGAGGTATGAGATAGAGCATATCAGATGCAGTGAGTAGAAGGAAAAGAGATAAGACATTGTTAAGACCTGGCAGTTACCAGGGAGAATGAGAGATTCAACTGGGGAAATTAATAGAAAGAGAGAATATAAGAATATAGTAGAGAATGAAAGATCAGTCATGTCCCTGAATGGTATCCAAGGTAACAGAAAAATCCAAGAACATTAGGCTGTTGGATATCTAGTTTTAGCAAAATGTTCTAGGAAGGAGTACTCCTAGAGTTGATTTGCGTGGTATAAATGGTATCTAAACTGTATTTATGGATAAAATGTATTTTGGGATAAAAATATTTTTAAAATAGGCTTATGTACCTTGTGTTGTGTTTGACAAAACAGTGTCTTGAAAATTTATAGTTAGGTAGATCTATTTTCCTGCAGAGAGAAGACAAGAGTAATTTGTTGAGGATTAGTGAGGGTGTAGAGAAGAGGAGCACATTGTGCAAATAATGGGATTCTAGCCCAGTGGGGACTTTGGGTAAGAAAACGAGCACCAGGGAAATTGGGCGTGCCAGGCAGGAAAAAGCCAGAAAACGCTGCCCTACCAAAGCAGGGCTCTAGTTTCTTCACTGTCATCTCTCATCATGATGAGCAGAAGCCCTGTCATTCAAAAGTCCAGAAGTCCATATTTGACAATTAAGGTAAGAGAGACCCATCCACAGAAACATGAGCTTACTCTCTCACATGTGCGGGTCCTGACTTGTAAAAAGGAGGAGTGTAGGAAGGGGAGAGAGGAGGACACAGGGAATGAGGAGAAAGGGAGGGAGAGAAACAAGCTGGTCCAAAAAAAAAAAGAAGTTAAATTATATAGCCATGTAGACACACCATTAGGTAAAATGTTCAAATGAAACACTGAAAAATATGTCATTTGTGAGAATTTTGAATATCATAGATAATGAGGAACATATACTATTAAGATGACTAAAAATAGAGTAAATCTTAGCAAATAACTCATTTGAATGCACATAGAAGAAATCTGGACTAATCAGATTAATAATGGACTAATGCTAATAAGGGGGCGGTTACTCCACAAATAAAGAAAACAAATCATCTGAAACAAAAGGAGGAAGAGCTAAGACACTTATTCTATCCTTGTTAGCCTCTAATTTGGAAATCCAGTTCACCACACAAATTAATTAGATGGCCGTTTGAATATGTTCTCCCATAGGCTTAATATTCCATATTAAATTTCCAGGCCTGTTCACAAAATCATTTTTGTACAAATTTGAATCTGAAGCATAGTACCAACAGTAGTATCTTACTATTTTAACAGTTTGACTCTAATGAACCACAGTGTGTAAGATTATGTCTGATAAACTTGGTAGGCTGAGGAGCTTCGAAAACCCAAATGACTTGGTTCTCTATGCGCTGAAGAGGGCTTACTTCCTAGTTTCATGAATCAGGATACTTCAGCCCCTACTTTGCCTCATATTTCCTTTATAGGAAGTGTTGATTTTTATGGCATTTGGAGGTAAGACATTTTGGGCAGTCATGAAAGGCTGGAGTATTTATTCATCCCTGGGTCATCAAATGATTTGAGAAGAAGGCCATCCTCTCATATACGTAGCCACAGAGACTGGTACAAAAGTGGGTTCTTTTAATCTATGTCAGCTAATAACAGTGTTATGTCAGTAAAGATTAGAAGTGTATTGCCTCTTATGGAATAGTAGAATTTAAATGTAGTGGATGATTAAACAAAGTTTTTTGTAGTGTTTTGTTGGATGCATTTGAATATATCCAGCCAGGGGAAAAAAAA
The DNA here is from genome assembly GCA_032199065.1 of Smutsia gigantea. NCBI lineage: Eukaryota > Metazoa > Chordata > Mammalia > Pholidota > Manidae > Smutsia > Smutsia gigantea. The sequence goes on along the minus strand of JAVSCE010019758.1, from coordinate 103,792 downwards.
CACATATAAAAATGAGAAAAGAAGATAATATTCTATGAATAGAGAATAGATAATAAATTCTACACAGGTAGAATCCAGTTTTCACAAATGCCATTTTAACATCTGGTTCTGTATAACAAGACAGTTTCCAAATCCTCCTGACAGCCCTTATATATTCTATTTTGCTGATACAGATAAAAACAGCCTTTGGAAAAGAAAACTACTATAAAACAGAATGTACTCAAAAGTTCCCGAACATGGAAATAATAAAGCTTTATGACAAACAAGCTTGGGAAGGGCAGGAGTAGAGCTGGAGATAAAAGTGTTAGAGCAGAGTACTAGACAATGAAAGAGCTAGAAAAGGTGTGGGAGGAGAATGTGATCAGAAAGGAGGCAGGTGGCAAATCCAGGGATTATCCAGAGGATAGGTCCTACCTTGGGCTCCTGCCAAAAAGAGGAACTCGGTCTTACTGCAGAACAGCCAAAATGCTGCCTCCTGCTATTACCCAAGGTTTTGACTTAATTCTAATTAATTATAATCTCAAAATTGGGCCACATACTTATCTTGTCCAGATTTTATTGATCTAAGTCTTTAACCTTTTTAAGGCCAATCAGATAAATTTAACCTTTGTTTTGTTTTGTCTTACATTTATTTTTATTTTTTTGGAATTGATAATGTTGAGTTGATGTAACTGGTTTTGTTCTTCTCAGTATAAAGACCTACTGAGGGCCCTTGACCTAGCTGATTCTGTCCAGATGCCAGTCATAGTCAACTCTACAAAGGATTCTGGGTGTTTGGAACACCTACATTCTCTGTATCCTCTTTCTTTCCTCCATTTTTTTTTAAGCTGAAGTATTTACCTAGAAATTCTTTGACTGATGTTTTCTTGTCATTTTAGTTTCAACTCAAATACCACCTTCTCAGAGAGGCTTTTTCTAACCAACCAGTCAAAATGAGCCCAGCACTTTTTATTCTGTCATCCTTGCTTATTGTTGTCACAGAATTTATTAGCATCTGACATTATTTTGTTTTATGATTCTTCTAAAAGAAACAAAGTCCTTGCCAGGCTTATTCAATGGTGAATCCCCATCATCGAGAAAAATTTTGAGCACATAGTAAACCCTCAATAATTAAGACAGAAATGAAAGGATGCCCACTTCTCTGTACCTTTCCCCCCAAATCTACATAATCATCTCCCATCGGCTGTCTGAGAGGAGGATTACTTTTTCTGTCCTCACCTGTTTCCTCCTTCCTGTACTCAAACCTGCATTACACCTTCAATCCAAACAAAATCATCTCTTCTATAGAGAAGGTCCGGGAGACTTGAGGTAGCGCTTTTGACCAATTACTGACAATTAGTATTTTAACATATGGTTTATAACACCAAAAGTCATCTATTTGGGGTAAGTAAAATTTAGAGGGTCTGAAGCTAGAGGGTCTAAACCTCTACTCTCATGGAAGGATTACAAATAAATCTGTAGTGGGGGAGAGACCCCTTGGGAGCCATTCATCACTAGGAAAGAAGATGTGAAAAGGGTACAAGACTCGGATATGATTTGTGAAGCACAGTGGGAAGGCCATGTGTCTGGCACCTGGCACTGTGATGCAGAGAAGAACACAGAAGATGTCAGCATGTGTACTTTCTTGGGATGAAACAAGGTTAGGTTGAGTTGCCCTTTTGTGCCCTCACAAGAGTTTCAGGACAAGGTAAACTTGCCTGGATATTTGGATATAAAGCTACACCTTGATTTTCTTTGTTCCCTGGTTCTGGTTATTTACAGGAAGGAATAGAGAGTTTTCCCCTGGCTTTTGGTATCAACCTTAAGGTGATTCCTTACTTTTCCTATATTAAATCAAAATGTTAGAAAATGGAATGAGCTGAAAATTAAAGATCTTTCTTATGTTTTCATTATGTAGTTGGCATGGAAAAAAACAAGTATGGGTATACTTGGAGAGTGATAACTGGTAACATATACTGAGAAAGTTATATACACACATACATATGCACGTGTGTATATGTAAGTGTGTGTGCATGTGCATACACATATACAGGTATACCTTGTTTTATTGTACTTTATTGTGCTTTGCAGATATTGTGTTTTTTTATAAATTTAAGGTTTGTGGCTTCCCTGCATCAAGCAAGTCTATTGACACCTTTTCTCCAGCAGCATTTGTTCACTCCATGTCTTTGTGTCACATTTTGGTAATTATCACAATTTAAAACTTTTTCATTATTATTATATTATGGTGATTTGTGATCAGTGTGATCTTTGATATTATACTCTAATTGTTTTGGGATGCCACGAGTCTCACCCATATAAGATGGCAAACTTCTTTGACAAATGTTGCGGGGGTTTTGAAAGCCCCACCAACCAGCCCCTCCCATCTCTCTCCCTCTCCCTGAGACACAGTAATATTGAAATTAGGCCAATTAGTAACCCTTCAATGGTCTCTGAGTGTTCAAGTGAAAGGAAGAGTCATGTTTCTCACTTTAAATAAAAGCTGGAAGTGATTAAGCTTAGTGGGGAAGGCATGTGGAAATCTGTGTTAGGCTGAAAGCATGGACACTTGCATCAAAGTTATAGCCAAATTGTGAATGCAAAGGAAAAGTTCTTCAAGGAAATTAAAAGTGCTACTCCAGTGAACATATGAATAATAAGAAAGCAGAGGTTTTATTGCTGATATGGAAAACATTTTAGTGGTCTGGATAGAAGATAACCAGCCATAGCATTCCCTTAAGTCAAAGCCTAATCCAGAGCAAGGACCTGACTTTTCAAATCTATGAAGGCTAGAAGAGATAAGGAAGCTACAGAAAAAAAACTGAAAGCTGGCAGGTTGGTTCATGAGGTTTAAGGTAAGAAGATGTCTTCATAACATCAAAGTCTAAGATGAAACAGCGAGTTTGATGCAGAAGCTGCAGCAGGTTATCTGGAAGATCTACCTCAGATCATTAATGAAGGTGCTACACTAAACAACAGATTTACAATGAAGGTAAACAGCCTTCTGTTGGGAGAAGATGCCATCTAGGACTTTCATAGCTAGAAAGGAGAAGTCAATGCCTAGTTTCAAAGTTTCATAGAATGGGTGACTCTCTTGTTAGGGTCTAATGCAGCTGGTGACTTTAAGTTGAAGCCAATGCTCATTGACCATGCTGAGAATCCCAGGGCCCTTAAGAATTTACTCTGTGCTCCATCAGTGGAAAAACAAAGCCTGGATGACAGCACATCTGTTTGAAACATGGTTTACTGAATATTGTAAGCCCACTGGTGAGACCTACTGCTCAGAAAAATAATATTCCTTTTAAAATATGACTGTTCACTGACAATGCACCTGGCCACTGAACACCTCTGGTGGAGATGAGCAACAAGATTAATATTATTTAACTCCTGCTAAGACAAAATCCATTCTGCAGCCCAAGGATAAGAGAGTCACTTCAACTTTAAATTCTTATTATTAAAGAAATACATGTCATAAGGCTATAGCTGCCATAGTGGTTTCTTTCATGAATGTGGGGGCAAGGTAAATTGAAAACCTTCGGGAAAAGTTTCAACATTCTAGATGTCATTAAGAACATTCATGACTCAGGGGAAGAGGTTAAAATATCAACATGAGCAGGAGTTTGGAAGAAGTTGATCCCACCCTCATGATGACTTTGAGGGGTTCAAGACTTAGTGGAGGAAGTAACTGCAGATGTGGTGGAAATAGCAAGAGAACCAGAATTAGAAGCAGAGCCTGAAGATGGGACTGAATTGCTTCAGTATCATGATAGAATTTGAACGGATGTGGAGTTGCTTCTTATGGATAAGCAATGAAAGTGTTTTCTTGAGATGGAATCTGCTCCTGCTGTAAAGATTGTGGAGATGATAGCAAATACTTTAGAATATTACATAAACATATCTGACAAGGCAGTGGCAGTGTTTGAAAAGATCGACTCCAATTTTGAAAAACGTTGCACTGTGGGTAAAATAATAGCAAACAGCGTCAGATGCTACCTGTAAATCCTGTGTAAAAGGAAGACTCAGTCCACCCAGCACCCTTCATGGTTGTCGTATTTTAAGAAATTGACACAGCCACCCCAACCTTCAGCAACCACCATCCTGTAGTCAGTCAGCAGGTACCAACATCAAGGCAAGACCCTCCACCCGCAAAAAGATCATGTCTCACTGAAAGCTCAGATGATGGTTAGCATTTTTTAGCAAAGAATGTTTTTAATGAAAGGATGTACATAGCCTTTTAGACACAGTGCTATTGTACCTTTAACAGACTATAGTAGAGTCCAAACATATGACTTATATGCACTGGGAAGCCAAAAAATTCATTTGACTTTATTGCCATTTTCACCTTGTTGCTTTATTCATTTTATGGCGGTGCTTTTCAACTGAACCCGAAGTATCTCTGAGGTATGCTTGTATATAACTTTTTAAGTGCTGTTTTTAACATGTTCTTCACTTTTGAACATGCCAAAAAAACTATGACATCCAACCTCGTTTACTTAGAGTTTCTGGTGCTTAACTGGAGAGTACTGTGAAAAACTGATTGTATTAAATACTTTTTGGAAAGGAGAATTGTTTGGGGGTAGCATACTAGGTATCAGACATAATAGAGAAGGAAGGAAAAAAATGACTATTAAGTTTTCAGTTACTTTAGAAGTTTATAGTGCCAAGTCTTTGCTGTGAACCTCTTTCTCGGTGCCCTATTTTGCCTTGGGCGCTTTGGAATAGAGGAAGAACTAAGCACTAAGACTACTGAGCATGAGCTGTGAGCGTACAGAAACCAGGGAAGAAGATGGGAAGGGGATTCCATGGTTAAAAAAGGTGGTAAGGGATGTTTGAGACAATTGTTTAAAGAAACATTTTTATGCAAGAGAGAGTAAGAGGGTAGAGGGAGAGCTTCTGGCAGCTACACATAGTGCGACTACATTTTTCTCTTATTCATAGGCTGGCATATAATTTATTATTCAATATGGGGTACTCTTTAGAGTAAGACAAGATACTATTAATAATTAATTACTAATAATGACAGATATATGATTACTTCTTTAGAGATTTCATCTCTTTTATAAAGGTACAACATAAAGTTTAAATATAAAAATATTTTATACCTGTTTGAAACAAATTAAATTCTGGGCAAAAAGCTGGACCTAAGATGGGAAAGGTGTATGGTATTATTTTAAGAACCTGAAAAAATGCTTATGTGCCCTTCACCCTAAACTAACATTTTCAGAACTAGACTTAGAGATGTCTGGGAGTTTCTCCTAGTAGTTTTGACATTATCAGCCATTCAACTTTAGTGTAAATGGATTTATCAAAACATTTTCCTGCGCTTTGTTTTGATTAGGACTCAGAATTCAGAGAACCTAAAACATAAGTAGCAGAGGGTGTGTGTGTGTGTGTGTGTGTGTGTGTGTGTGTGTGTGTGTGTGTGTGTGTCTGTCAATGTGATAAGAGATGGGGTTAAAAGAAACCATCAGTTAAAAAGCTAAGAAAGGTGTATAAGCTTTCCTACTTTTAGGTCATCAGTGTCTTCTGTAGGACCAGCTCTTATTATACCAATTCACTTCTAATGACTTGTACCTTTTACTGTTACTGAATTTTACTGCTTTAATTCTATTGTCTCAATCAATTTAATGACAAATTAATTTTATAGTTTTTAAAAGTTTGAATGACAAAAGAGAAAAAAGTAAAAAAAAAAAAAGAACATACCTGAGAAGCTTAAACAGTGTCTGTTAAATCCTTTGGGTTCTGTGAGGAAAGAAAGTACTAGATAAATCCAAGTCATTAGCATTAGTTTCCTCTGCTCATGCAAAGTGAAGTGGAAAATCCATATGGTTGCATTTTCGTCCTACCAAAAAGTAACATTTTACAAAGTCTGGCCTCAGTCCTCAAGATATTTCAGACATATGTTTTTGCCTTAATATGTCTGGATGCTGTCTCATTCCTCATTTAGTTGTACATGTGTAAACTCAGCCAACATGTATTGCCAGTGAACTTACCTCTCCTGAAGACATGTACAAAGCACATGACTCAGAATTAAACTTTTAATGTTTTGTAGGTCAACCTTAAATCAGTGATGGAGCAGAAAGAGAGCAGAGGGTCTATTGTACATTTCTCGGTGAAGGAACATGGAAAAAAAATGAATGGCTTGAGAAGCTATGGTAACTAAAGCTGCTAGCAGAGAAATCTGTCAGCTGTGGAGTGTTCTTGAAGCATTGGGCCAGAAGAACAGATTTCTGACTTACACTTCAGAGTCTGGATATTGTGAAATCCATTTGAGAAAATTTAATGTGAAGAAGGCATACACTCTGAAAAATGAAATTTACTGAAATCACACTGCCTATAAAATACTCATTTACACATGAATTATGTTTAATTAGTTAATCAATTAGAATGTAGAGATTTATGTCTGTTTATATGCTCTATAAACAAACACCCAGTGTATTAAAATGCTACATAAGTGATGCAATCCAGTGACTTTTGCTCTATGGACTAGGTGAGCTCCTCTGCCATCTGTGGTAACTCTCCCATGCACACCTAAAAAGAGAAAACAGCAATCGTAGAGTTCAGTGGGTGGGCAGATATGTTGCCTGCATTGGCCATACCCACCTACCCTAACATACTGCTAAAGGTAAGGGAGAAACATCCCTGGAAGACCTCAGCAATACTGACTGCAGAGAAGTACACGGCCTCTTGACTTTTTTCCTTTCCAGCCTCACAGTAACAGTTATAGAAAGAAAAAATGGCTTTCTGGGAATTTTTTCAGAAGAGAAGGAGACTCAACAATGTACTCAGTGGAGAACAAGATCTAGAAACAGAGTATATGTAGGAAAAGATATGGAAAGAAGAGGGGAAAAGAAGGGTGCCAAAACAGAGAGTCAGTGTATTGGTGGAGAAAACAGTTTTTGAGAAAAATGAAAATAAAAAAATAATTGTAAATTCTACATGGGAAATTGACCAGTAGTCTCTGGAAAAAAAAAAGTTTCAAAGAGAAAATAGTATATATAGTATAAAAATAAGATGTGTGTGAGTAGAAGCTTTTTATTTTTTAGATTTAAATTTGTGTTTTACCAGTTTTTTTCTTAAGGATTTGAATGTGACATATCTACTTTGTGGTCCCCACTCTGCCCTCATTTCATGCTGCGCTTACTGACAGATTTGCTCATTTACTTACCTTTCCTAGCACAGCAAGCTGTGATACATCACTGGGTAAATTACATGTGCTTTTACCCTTTTTTCCCAAACATTCATATATTTGGACTGTGAGAAAAGCTGGAGAATTGAAGTCTATGCAGTTCTTAATAGTTGACAAATCTACTAACATTTCTTTCTTATTTTCTTTCTGTTCTAAACCCGATCCACAGATAAATGAGAATACATTAAATATTTTGAAACACCCTTATGCCAGCTTGGCAACTTCTTTGCCAGTGTAATTTTCTTTGTTTCTCTCAAAGAGATTCTATTCTGGACTTTTATGAAATAAAACTTGCTGTGACCTTGTGTACCTGGGTGAAAAAAAAACCTAGCAAGCTTTGTGACACTGAATGAGAGTCTTGAAAAAGCACTTCGTTGATTAAAGAAATTTCCTGGACAAGAGGATTTGTTTTCCCTCCCTGACTTAAGTTCAATTTTCCCCTTCATTTGCTAAAAGGTTGGCTGTCTTAAAGCATAGCATGGATCTGTGCCCTTTGCCATGCTTGGACAAAACAGACATTGTGGATCCATGCCTGTGGGTCCATTGGAGGACTTGGTGCTGTCCAAATAGGTGCCATGGAAGCCTTAAGACATAGCTAGATTGAACTTGAAGCTTCACACCAGTAGCAGATGCTTTTCTATAAACCAGCAACCTAACAAATGTTAAGATGCCTAAAGTTTGGGATTATAGTCATCATCTTTGTTCAAAGGTCCCAAAGACTTTAGAAAAATACAAAGTTGCTTCCTGTGGGGAAAATGAGAAGAAAAGACAAAGGTAATAATTTATGCAACAAAATTATGCTAAACATTTTATATATGTATATATGTATTTCTGCTTATACTCCAAGACTATCATCTACCACACAAGATATACATGAAGAAGCTCAACATTGTGGTGGTTAAGTAACTACTCAAAATTACCTGGACAGTAACTAGAAGAACTGGGACTCAAATATTAAAGGGAATGGTTAGAAGAGAGGGAAAAATAGATGCACAATACTGTTGTCTAGGATAGTCTGGATTTTTAAAATTCTGCATCATTTTCAGAATAGATATTCAAATATATTTTTTAATATATACTATGTAAAAATATGCATATATAGCCTGGATAGCCTGTCTTTTGGACCTTCCCCATCCCCAGGTTTATTAAGGTATAACTGACAACTAACAACTGTATATATTTAAGTTGTGTAACTTAATTGAGATATATATATATGTGTGTGTGTGTGTGTGTGTGTGTGTGCGTGATGTAATAATCACCTCAATCAAGCTAATTAACACATCCATTACTTTACAAACTTACTTTTTTTTCCTGCTGTGAGAACATTTAAGATGTACCTGCTTAGCAGATTTCAAGTTTACAATACAATATTATTAACTACAGTCACATTGCTGTGTATTGATCTATAGGACTTATTCATCTGGGGACCTGAGGTCAGTGGGAAACGGCAAAATATTGCACCTTTTTAATTGCAATACGGAGAATATAGTTAAGTCAGCCACTGTAGAAGTATGAACAAAATATGCTGTTTGGAGTTACATTCTGATTTTAATACGGTCACATTGTCTGGCTTGGACATGCAGGCAATGTGATCGCAGCATCTGTTAGCACACTTACCACACGGGTTGATTCAGCCATTCTGCTGGCACCACCTGACGCTTAGTCTGTGACACTTAACCTTCAGAAAAAGATCCCACACGGATGGTGACATTTTCATGGATTAACTAAACCTTTTGCCCTTTATTTCAAAGCTTTCATACTTTCTGACAGAGCCTTGGTTGCTCTGCATTTACCAGGTTTTAACTGTGTTTCTTATACAGTGGAATTTGACAGTTACCACATCAACTCAAGATTACCTTGAAAGCAGATTATATCAGAATGACAGTAAGTGACTTGAAGATGAAGTTGGGTAATTATTAAGTCAGATGATCATCTAAGATAAGTCAACATCGGCATTTGCTCTATGTTTGAGTTAAATGCTGTTAATTCAGAATAAACAAAGTCTAAACAAAATAGGAAATCACAGCTTTAGACTGATGAGTTAATACATTATGTCAAAAGACTTGAGTTCAAGTTTCAGAGCTACAGTGAATTGGTCACATGATCTCGAGCCAGTTACTTAACTCTTTGGGGTTTGGTGGTTTTACCTGCAAAATGGTGGTGGAGAGGGTTTAAACCAGATTGTTTCTAAGCTCCATCTCTTCCACCTTGAAGTTCTATGAAACGTTTAAGATTCAAGATTCCTCAACTTTAATATCAATCCAAAAGTCTTAGGCAGTATTTTCTTCACACAAGAAGCATGTTCTTCACATTAGCTACCATTTGCTATACATAATTATATTAATTATTTATTGCTACATCAAAAATTGCCACAGATGTAGCAGCTTAAAACAACACATACTTATCTCGCAGATTTTGTGGGTCAGAAGACTGGGTATGGCTTAGTTGGGTCCCCTACTTTGCATTTTACAGGGCTGCAGTCACAGTGCCATGTGGACTGTGCTCTGTTCTGGGGACTCATCTTGGGGAATAATTCACATTCAAGCTTATTAAGGTTGTGAGCAGAGTTACTTTCCTTACAGTTGTATGATGGCCCCAGATTTTTGCTGACTGTTGGAGGCTGCCCTCAGGTCTTTGGTATGTGGGCTTTCCCAGCATGCCACTTACTTCATCAAACCCACAAAGAGGGTCTCTAGTGTCAGTATCCTAAAATGGGGTCTTATGTAATGTAACATAATGAAGTACAGTCACACCCATCACCTTTGTCATAATCTATCAGTTAGAAGCAAGTCACAGGTATTGCCCAAACTTAAGGAAAGAAGATTACACAAAGGTATGAACCTGACGTGGGAATCACTGGAGTCACTTTTGGGTCTGTTTACCACAATAATATTAATAATGGGTAATATTTATGAACCTTCACTTCATGACAGCACTTTTTAGTCTTGATAAACATAGGTGGTACTATTAATATAGCTATTTTGTCTCTGCAAAAACCAAATCTTGTAGGATCAGGAACTTGCCTAAACTTATACTAAATGAGAATATTTTTCTTCTTTCCATGTTTGGGTTTTCAAAACTTGCCCTGTGGAAACTGCTTATATTCTCCTAGCTATTTCACATACAGTTAGGGAAGCCATGACTGAGGAGCTAAGTATATTTTGATTATCATTTCATTGTCCAAGTAGCTTAGCTCTCCTAGAAATATTAAATAGATAGGAAAGTAGCATATATCGTATTTAAGTAATCAAAAGTATTTTTTTATGCATACAGACATGAGGGACAAGATGACATTGGGGAATAGGCAGGGGGATGTACGCTGGTCTAAGTAGAAGTTTCAGTGGCAAAATGTAGTACTGTGGCAGCAGGGTGTGAGGAGAAAAGATGCAAAATTACAATACTGTGTCGGGGCTATTTACCCCTTACAGTGTGAACATTTGGACTCTCCACTTTTGACAACCCTGGGTACCATTTTAGACACTCCTTTTGAATGCCAGAGGATTCATTCTCCATTTGTTCTGTGGAACTCTATTCCTGAGACCCAGTATAAGATACTCGTAAGTGTGAAACTATTGACAAGCTACACTTGCTCTTCCTCTGAGATTTTTTTTGGCCCAATCTTTTCAGCTCCCCGCATTCATGGGGAAAAAGTACCTCCAACACAAACATGATCGTAAGATGTGTTGCTTTTCACTCAGGAGCTAGCTGGGCACAAAGGAGAATAGAAAAGAGGAAGTAACAGAATTCCTTCTGTTCTCCCAACCAAGGCAATATGTGACACTAGGATCAGGGTCATTAATACCAATGAGAAATATTGGGTTTAGTCTATTTTTCCATTCCTGTAGCTTTCTTTTTAAAAATTGAGAGATTTGTCTCTGTCACATAGTGTGTCCTGTTGAATCAGATATATTGGATGGGCAAATGGCTTAATAGGTATTGCAATTTGTCACATCAGACATGGCTTATCATGTGGTATTAATACTTAAATGTAAAATTAGTTGAACTGGGTCTGGCTTCTGTTCAGGACAGTTGTGTGTTAGTAGCAAGTTTGAAAGAACCCTCATGGGATAGCTTAACCACTATCACCTTATTCTTCCCATTTCCCATCAGTGCATCCTCGTATGATAATTAAGCTGAGGAATTCTTTATTCAGCGGGAGGGTAAACAGCCATCCCCCTGAGAAGAGGAGGCTTCAGGCTTCAATACAGTGGAGACCCAAGAGGTCACACAATGTAGAAAGGTGCTCTTCTTTTTTTGAAATCAAAAGGGAAATTCAGAAACATATGTATCTTGAAGGCATTTTTATTTGTAAATCCTAAAATGTGTATTTTTGTACTTTTGTTCCTTTGCTAAATGTGGTGAATATACAGGTGTATTTTTAAATATGAATAATAAACCTTGTTACCTTCTTCAGAACAGGATATAATTACAAAAGAAATAGACATGTTGGCATCTACACAGGAGTAACAGTTTACTTTGAGGAATGTGAGAGAATCAGGTTTTTCTCTGTCTACTTCAGTCAGGTAAGGGCCTCTGTCTTGCGTATCTATTATTAACACACACTTTGATTTCTTAGGTGTTTTACAATCAAGGAAAGGGATTGTCTCAATAATGCAAACTCAGTCTGAGGTAATAGTTGCTGCCTCCTATTTGTAAGTCTGTTCTGATTGCATTTGCTTATATCTATCCATTCTAAGAAAACGATCATCCCTAGTGAGGAAGAGGCCCTGTGGTCAGTCAGTCCACAGGTAGTTCCATATGCCACCTCTCAAACTCCTATCCCATTCCAAGCATGCCACATGTACACTTTTAATATATCCTGAAACTGAGCTCATAGTTCAATTATAGTAGTATTATAGTGGGAAAGTAGTATGGTATAGAAAGTACTGTCAGCAGAAACATCCACGTTTCCAAGTATTGTCCTTCTAAGCCTTCCATATAGACAGTCAATCCCTCTTTCATAACTCAAAGACCAGCACACAATCAGCCTTGGTATGAAATTGTCATGACTACAAAACTTCTTCTAATTAATTACAGTACTTTTTCCAATAAGATTCTGTTCTATATACAAAAGGATTATTTTCAGTAAGAAATTTTTATTTTAATTTAACCAGAAACCTACACAATTTTGTATTAAGTTCCCAAAGAAAAAAAATCAAGTAAGCCTGGCCCCATATTAGTTATTTCAATGGGATTATCTTAATCCCATTGAAAACCATTTGGGGTATCCATTATTTACCATTCAGTCCCTGTACAGTGGTTATTTCTGAATTCCAGACGAATTATTGAAGTTATAGTAGAATCACAGACTATTAGAAGAAGCTTTATGCTTCATTTCTTCTGAAGCTTCCTAATAGGTGGCCAGCAACCAAAGGTTGTTGGCCATAAATTTTATATAATTATGTTCCAATATCTTTAGGTTATATGTAAAGATATGGCTCAATATAAAAGATACACCTCAATCCTGAACACCCCGTGCTTCTTTCACCCAGTGGCTTGCCTACAGGTGTTATCTACTGAAGGTATTTGTCTTTGTCTCTGTATAGATTCTCTTTTTGCCAAAGTGATTAAAAATACTAGGCTCAGAGTGAGTACAAACTCTTCTTAAAAGTAATTTCTGAAATCTAAAAATGCAGAGTCTCTCCTTGGCTCAGAGAGTATCTAGGATGACAATGTACTCTTCATGCTATGATTTACTTGATATTTTTCATGTGCATAATTCATTGCCATCCACTGCCAGTTCATACATAAAGAAAACTTCAGAAAGTTGCATTTTATTAACATTGTACCTGTGATCTAAATTTAAACAAGATCTTGAAGGTGATGCAAAATATTTGAATGAATCACTTTCTTTTGTTATTGAAAAACATTTTTTTTAACTAATTATAAGAACTTAATTCTATCTAGGGTTAGAAAAAGAAAGTGTAGGGTTCTATTTACCTATAATCATTCCTGGATGTACTGGGTGGAATGCTTTGAGGGGCTCCTGAGATGCATGACATCTGATTGGCTCATGTGTTTGGACCTAGTTCTAATAAGATATGAAGCTTCTGGTACTTGAGATTCCTTGAAAAGGCCAGACCTTTCAGAATGTGCCCAGGACTTGTTTTTCATCTGAGTTGCCTTCATTATAAGAAACCCTAATCCATTTTTGAAGCAGAAATTTTGAAGGATAATTTTTTTGTGTCTGGTCCACGCTGAAAGCATTGCATAGACTGGTAGAGAGAAAGACCATGTAAAGGTGTAGAGAAGAGCAGGCTGTTGATGAATTTCAGGAGGTATGAGCTTTGAATCCTACTCATGTGACATCTTCCAAAACGTGGGCTTGGAACTTCAGGGTTCTGCGGCCCATTACTCCACTTTTACCACCCAATACTGCTCTCTCTTCCTTCCCACAATAATAAATCATCTGAATGCTAAAATAAAAAAATGCTCCTCAGTGCTAAGAAAAGTGAGATGGCAGGGAGACAATGAGGCGGTGGGAAGGACATTGGTTCTGGAAATTGGATTCCAGGCATGTAGTGCCAGGATGGAGGATTTTTATTTAATTTTATAGAAAAATGTTCGGGTTATTTTACACTGAGATGTGAAATCTCATTTGCAGCTAAGCCCCGGAGGGAGTGAAAGGAACTAGGAGAGCTCATAAAGACAACTATGATAGCATTAATAAGAAAAAGGCCGAAGACATAAGCCTTTATTGTAGGAACTCAGCGCTAAATTTTAGCATTGATGAAGGGTGAAATGTCGATACCCAAACATTTGTACCTTCAGGGCACAACAACTGAAGGATGGTGCCTTCCTAGGTCGCATGCTGCTCGGGCAGGTTTTCTGCTCTTTGCTGAGCAGAGGGCCACTCTGATAGAACAAGACAAGAAAATTACTGCGTGGCAGCAATTCCTGAACCCTCATGCCTAGAAATAGTTCTTAGATTGTATCTTATATAAGGAAAGCAACATTACTGAATAATAAGCCATTGGATTAAGAATTAGAAAATCATTGGATAATCAAAGACCTGAATGTTATTTAAATTATTTATGTATTTATGGCTTGAATAATAAAAAAACAGAGTTCTCGATCTAAAGAGTCAATTTATTATTTCTTGTCTTTTTGACACTAGCCATTCTGACTGGTGTGAGGTGCTGTTTCATGATGGTTTCAGTTCCATTCCCTGGATGGTTAGTGATATTGGGCATCTTTTCATGTGCCTGTTGACCATCTGTATGTCTTCTATGGAAAAATGTCTGTTTAGGTCCTGTGTCCATTTTTTAGTGGGATGATAATTGGTTTTTTCTTTTGGTGTTGAGTTGTTAGAGTTCTTTGTATATTTTGGATATTAACCCTTTACAAGATGTATCATTTGTAATTATCTTCTCCCAATCAGCAGGTTGACTTTTCATTTTGTTGATGGTTTCCTTCATGGTGCATAAGCGTTTCATAATGCATATAAAGGTTGAATAGCTGTGTTCTACACCTGAAACCAATATTATATGTCAACTACTACTTCAATTAAAAATAAAATGCTCAATTTATATGAGAGTTTCAGGTCACTCATGAACATGGATTGGAGTATGAGGTGGTAATCAAATTGTTAGCTCCATAGCTGGTTCTTTTTCTTCTTTTTTGAAGGTTGATTGCTACAAAATAATTTGGGCTGAAAATGTGGCTGTTGAAACAATTTAACTGTACCAAAGTGGCCATCATCTAGTTATTTCAACTGCATAGTCATACCTCTTGTCAGGGTAATACTTGTAGCACTGTTTCATAACTGGGTAAAAAAGGTGATGTTGACTCTAGGCTAAGGGAGAGTCAGGTGCTGATACTTCAATCCCCAAAGGGCTCCATTCATTTTTTAAATTTATGGCACTGAATTTTTTCTGGTATTCCTTGCCTAATAAGATCAGTGCATTTAAATGTATATATATTATTTTTAAAGCAATATTAATGCTGCCAGTTTGACACACTAAGTGAAGAGAAGTATTATAGTTATCAAGGGAACAAGTTTGAAGATTTTATATGTTACAAATAATTGTGCAACTTAAATATAGAAATCTATCATTAGTATCTTTGCCTGTTTAGCCATCAGGTTTCATAATCATAATTACAGATATATACGGTGATAACAGAAATATAAATGATATATAGATATAAATTCTGAAATATGGTAATGTACATTTTAATCAGTAAGGCAAGAACATATGTATACTATATTCCTAGATTTAAATTTTTTCAAACATGCTTAAAAATTTGGTCTTCTTGATAATCTGACAATAATTTTAATGGCTTCTTATACAATAGGAACATGTCTGTACAGCTTTTATAAGATTATCTTAATGAGGTGGTGTCAATTAGGCTGGCCAAATCTTTTATCCATGTTTAATTCAACAGTGCATTTCTGACCAAAAAGTTTATATGTAAAATGGAAAAAAGCCTCCTTGGAATGTAGGAAGGGTTCCTTCTACTAGCAATACCTGATCCTGAAGTGCCCTTTGAAGAAGTAGTTTTGTAATGTGTTCACAGATTTTAGTTTAGTTATCAGGAGGTACTGTTTCTAAGGCTTGGAGGCATAACTAGAGTCCTTTTTAGAAAAGGTGGCCACTAAATTCTTTAAATTGCTTTAGGAGAATTAACTGAGTATGAGACCCTTATGTATCCCATTTCCAAAGTCAGTCTTCCTGTAGTTGCCATAGTTACCACAGTGATGATTGTTGTCACCATTCTCGTTTTATTAATTAATTTATTTTTATTTTTTATATTAAGGTATTATTGATATACACTCTTATGAAGATTTCACATGAAAACACAATGTGGTTACTACATTTACTCATATTACCAAGTCGCCACACATACCTCAATGCAGTCACTGTCCATCGGTGTAGTAAGAGGCCACAAATTACCTATTTGCCTTCTCTGTGCTACACTTTCTTCTCCGTGATCCCCTACACCATGTGTACTAAACATAGTACCCCTCAATCCCCTTCTCCCTTCCTCCCCACCCACCCTCCCACACCCCTCCCCTTTAGTAACCACTAGTTCCTTCTTGGAGTCGCTGAGTCTGCTGCTGTTTTGTTCCTTCAGTTTTGCTTCATTGTTATACTCCACAAATGAGGGAAATCATTTGGCACTTGTCTCTCTCCACCTGGCTTATTTCACTGAGCATAATATCCTCCAGCTCCATCCATGTTGTTGCAAATGGTAGGATTTGTTTCTTTCTTATGACTGAATAGTATTCCATTGTGTATATGTACCACACCTTCTTTATCCATTCATCTACTGCTAAACACTTAGGTTGCTTCCATATCTTGGCTATTGTAAAAGTGATGCAATAAACATAGGGGTGCATATGTCTTTTTGAATCTGAGAAGTTGTATACTTTGGGTAAATTCCAAGGACTGAGATTCCCGAGTCAAAGGGTATTTCTATTTTTAGTTTTTTGAGGAACCTCCATATTGCTTTCCACAATGGTTGAACTAGCTTACATTCCCACCAGCAGTGTAGGAGGGTTCCCCATTCTCCACATCCTCACCAGCATTTGTTGTTCTTAGTCCTTTGGATGGTGGCCATCCTTACTGGTGTGAGGTGATATCTCATTGTGGCTTTAATTTGCATTTCCCTGATGATTAGTGATGTGGAGCATCTTTTCATGTGTCTCCAAATTTCTTCTTTGGAGAACTGTCTCTTAATATCCTCTGCCCATTTTTTAATCGGGTTATTTGCTTTTTGGGTGTTGAGGTGTGTGAGTTCTTTACATATTTTGGATGTTAATCCCTTGTTGGATATGTCATTTACAAATATATTCTCCCATAGTGTAGGATGCCTTTTTGTTCTGTTGATGGTGTCCTTTGCCGTACAGAAACTTTTTAGTTTGATGTAGTCCCATGAGTTCATTTTTGCTTTTGTTTCCCTTGCTCGAGGAGATGCATCCAGGAAGAAGTCGCTCGTGCTTATTGTATTCAGGAAATTTTTGCCTATGTTGTCTTCTAAGAGTTTTATGGTTTCATGACTTGCATTAACGTCCTTGATCCATTTTGAGTTTACTTTTGTGTATGGGGTTAAACAATAATCCAGTTTAATTCTCTTGCATGTAGCTGTCCAGTTTTGCCACCACTAGCTGTTGAAGAGGCTGTCATTTCCCCATTGTATCTCCATGGCTCCTTCATCATATATTAATTGCCCATATATGGTTGGGTTTATATCAGGGCTCTCTAGTCTGTTCCATTGGTCTATGGGTCTGTCCTTAGCCAGTACCATATTGTCTTGATTACTCTGGCTTTGTAGTAGAGCTTGAAGTTGGGGAGCATATTCCCCCAAGCCTTATTCTTCCTTCTCAGGATTGCTTTGCATATTTGGGGTCTTTTGTGGTTCCATATGAATTTTAGAATGATTTTCTCTAGTTCATTGAAGAATGCTGTTGGTATTTTGATAGGAGTTGCATTGAATCTGTAGATTGCTTTAGACAGGATGGCCATTTTGACAATACCAATTCATCCTATCCATGAGCATGGGATGTGTTTCCATTTACTGGTATCTTCTTTAATTTCTCTCATGAGTGTCTAGTAGTTTTCAGAGTATAGATCTTTCACTTCCTTGGTTAGGTTTATTCCTAAGTATTTTATTCTTTTTGATGCAACTGTGAATGGAATTGTTTTCATGATTTCTCTCTCTTCTAGTTCATTGTTAGTGTATAGGAATGCCACAGATTTCTGCATATTAATTTTGTATCCCACAACTTGCTGAATTCAGATATTAGATCTAGCGTTTGTGAGTGGATTCTTTAGGGTTTTTTATGTACAATATCATGTCATCTGCAAACAGGGACAGTTTAACTTTTTCCTTGCCAATCTGGATGCCTTTTATTTCTTTGTGTTGTCTGATTGCCGTGGCTAGGACCTCCAGTACTATGTTGAGTAGAAGGGGGAAGAGTGGGCATCTTCTCTTGTTCCCAATCCTAATGGAAAAGCTATCCACTACTCACTGTTAAGTATAGTGTTGGCTGTGGGTTGGTCATATATGGCCTTTATTATGTTGAGGTACTTGTCCTCTATACCCATTTTGTTGAGAGTTTTTATCATGAATGGATGTTGAATTTTGTCAAAAGCTTTTTCAGCATCTATGGAGATGATCATGTGGTTTTTGTCCTTCTTTTTGTTAATGTGGTGGATGATGTTGGTGGATTTTCGAATGTTGTACCCTCCTTGCATCCCTGGAATAAATCCCACTTGATCATGATGGATGATCTTTTTGATGTATTTTTTAATTTGGTTTTCTAATATTTTGTTGAGTATTTTTGCATCTATGTTCATCAGGGAAATTGGACAGAAATTTTCTTTTTTTTTTGTGGTGTCTTTGACTGGTTTTGGTATTAGAGTGATGCTGGCCTCATGGGATGAGTTTGGAAGTATTCCCTCTTCTTCTACTCTTTGGAAAACTTTAATGAGGATGGGTAATAGGTCTTCACTAAATGTTTGATAAAATTCAGCAGTGAAGCCCTCTGGTACAAGGGTGTTTTTCTTAGGTAGGTTTTTGATTACCAGTTTAATTTCATTGCTGGTAATTGGTTTGTTCAGATTTTCTGTTTCTTTCTGGGTCAGTCTTGGAAGATGGTATTTTTCTAGAAAGTTGTCCATTTCTTCTAGGTTATCCAGTTTGTTAGCATGTAATTTTTCATAGTGTTCTCTAATAATTCTTTGTATTTCTGTGGTGTGTATAGTGATTTTTCCTTTCTCATTTCTGATTCTGTTTATGTGAGAAGACTCTGTTTTTTTCTTGATATGTCTTAGTGGTTTATCTATTTTGTTTATTTTCTCAAAGACCCAGGTCTTGATTTCATTGATTCTTTGTATTGTTTTATTCTTCTTGATTTTATTTATTTCTGCTCTAATCTTTATTATGTCCCTCCTTCTACTGACTTTGGCCTCATTTGTTCTTCTTTTTCTAGTGTCATTAATTGTGAGTTTAGATTGCTCATATGGGATTGTTCTTCTTTCCTGAGGTAGGCCTGTATTGCAATATACTTTCCTCTTAGCATGGCCTTCACTGTGTACCACAGATTTTATGGTGTTGAATTATTGTTGTCATTTGTCTCCATATATTGCTTGATCTCTGTTTTTATTTGGTCCTTGATCCATTGATTATTTAGAACCATATTGTGAAACCTCCATGTGTTTGTGGGATTTCTTATTTTTTTTGTGTAATTTATTTCTAGTTTCATACCTTTGTGGTCTGAGAAACTTGTTGGTACAATTTCAGTCTTTTTGAATTTACCGAGGCTCTTTTTGTGGCCTAGTATGTGGTCTATTCTGGAAAATGTTCCATGTGCTCTTGAGAAGAATGTGTCTTCTGCTGCTTTTGGGTGTAGCGTTCTGTAGATGTCTGTTATGTCCATCTGTTCTAATGTGTTGTTCAGTGCCTCTGTCTCCTAACTTATTTTCTGTCTGGTTGATCTGTCCTTCAGAGTGAGTGGAGTTTTGAAGTTGCATAGAATGAATGTATTGCATTCTGTTTCTCCTTTTAATTCTGTTAGTATTTGTTTCACATATATAGGTGCTCCTGTGTTGGGCTCATAGGTATTTATAATGGTTATACCTTCTTGTTGGATTGACCCTTTTATCATTATGTAATGTTCTTCTTTGTCTCTTGTGAGTTTCTTTGTTTTGAAGTCTAATTTTGTATGATACAAGTACTGCACCTCCTGCTTTCTTCTCCCTATTAGTTGCATGAAATATCTTTTTCCATCCCTTCACTTTTAGTCTGTGTATGCCTTTGGGTTTAAAGTGAGTCTCTTGTAGGCAGCATATAGATGGGTCTTTTTTTCTTATCCATTCAGTGACTCTGTGTCTTTTGATTGGTGCATTCAGTCCATTTACATTTATGGTGATTATTGATAGGTATGTACTTATCGACATTGCGTTCTTTAGATTCGTGGTTACCAAAGGTTCAAGGTTAACTTCCTTACTATCTAAGAGTATAACTTAACTCACTTAATATGCTATTACAAACACAATCTAAAGGTTCTTTTTTTTTCTTCCACCTTTTTCTTCTTCCTCCATTCTTTATATATTAGGTATCATATTCTATACTCTTTGTCTATCCCTTGATTGACTTTGGGGATAGTTAATTTAATTTTGCATTTGCTTAGTAATTAGCTCTTCTGCTTTCTTTTCTGTGGTTTTATTACCTCTGGTGACAGCTATTAAACCTTAGGAACACTTCCATCTATAGCAGTCCCTCCAACATATACTATAGAGATGGTTTGTGGGAGTTAAATTCTCTCAGCATTTGCTTATCTGGAAATTGTTTAATCCCTCCTTCAAATTTAGATGATAATCTTGCTGTATAAAGTAATCTTGGTTCCAGGCCCTTCTGCTTCATTGCATTAAATACATCATGCCACTCCCTTCTGGCCTGTAAGGTTTCTGTTGAGAAGTCTGATGATAGCCTGATGGACTTTCCTTTGTATGTGATCTTATTTCTCTCTCTGACTGCTTTTAATAGTCTGTCCTTATCCTTGATCTTTGCCATTTATTTACTATATGTCTTGGTGTTGTCTTCCTTGGGTCCCTTGTGTTGGGAGATCTGTGCATCTCCCTGGCCTGAGAGTCTATCTCCTTCCCCAGATTGGGGAAGTTTTCAGCAATTACCTCCTCAAAGACACTTTCTATCATTTTTTCTCTCTTCTTCTTCTTTTGGTGCCCCTATAAAGTGAATATTTCTCCGTTTGGATTGGTCACACAGTTCTCTCAATATTCATTCATTCTTGGAGATCCTTTTTACTCTCTCTGCCTCAACTTCTTTGTATTCCTCTTCTCTGGTTTCTATTTCATTTATCATCTCCTTCTCCATATCCAATCTGCTTTTAATACAGTCCATTGTGCTCTTCAACAATTGGATCTCTGACTGGAATTTATTCCTGAGTCTTGAATATGTTTCTGTACCTCTATGAGCCTGTTAATGATTTTTGTTTTGAACTCCTTCAGTAAGAGTCATGAGGTCGGTGTAATTTAAATCTTTCTCAGGAGTTGTATTCATAATTTTACTCTGGACCAGGTTCCTTTGGTGTTTCATATTTGTATATGGCTCCCTCTAGTGCCCAGAAGCTCCACTCTTTGGAGCTGCTCAGCCCTGAAGCAATGTTGGGGGTCGCAGGGAGTGGTATTGGTGCCTGGGAGGGAGTAAAGAGCTGGTTCCTGCTTCCTGGCTGCTATGCCTGACTCCACTGCCTGAACCAGTGGGCCAAGCACACAGGTATAAGCCTCTATGCTTTGCATTTGTAGTTGCTGTAGACAGATCTTCTCTCTGGCTGGCCTAACACTAGTGTAGGGTTTGCCGGTTTGCGAGCCAGCTGGGGCAAGCAGGGAGAAAGGCACAGTAGGCTGCATATCACGGAGGGGGTCCTTGAATCTGTGTAGCCAGCCAGTGAGCTGGAGCCCCTGAAGATCGTATAAAGAGGAAGATTTCTTTTTCCTCATTAAATATGAGAGTCTATATGGCAGAGCTCCCAACCTGCTGCGCAGAGTGCACCCGGACAAGTTTGTCTACCTGTCCTCTCTCCTGAGCAGTAAGCTGTGTGCAATCCTTGCCCCTTTAACAGCCCTCTTGCTAAGGGCTTCCTTGTTAGGAAGTCTCTCAGACTGCCTGCCTTTCTTTTGTCCCAGAGCAGCTGGATATGGATCCCTGCTTTCCACAAGCGCCTGGAATCTCAGTCTCTCCAGGAATTCTGCATGTCTTAGCTTTCCAACCCCGTAATCATAAGAGTATCATGCAAGCACCATGAAATGTCAGTTTGTGCTCCGAGAGCAGATCTCCTGAGTTAGGTATTCACAAGTACCAGGCCTCCACTCCCTCCCTGCTCTGTTTCTCTTCCTCCCACAGGTGAGCTGGGGTGGGGGAAGGGCTTGGGTCCTGCCAGGCCACAGCTTTGGTACATTACCCTGTTTTGTGAGGGCTGCTCTTTCCTCCAGGTGTATGCAGTCTGGTGCAGTCCTCTTTCCTGTTGCTCTTTCAGGAGTAGTTGTATTAATTATATTTTCACATTTTATGCGGTTTTAGGAGGAAGCCTGTGTCTTACCTCTCATGCCGCCATCTTAAATCAAATGATCGCCATTCTCGTTTTAAATGACATCATCATCTTCACATTTTGGAACCCCTGATTCAGCATGAGCCCCGTGTGCACAGCAAAACCTATTAGGATGAACATACCCAGCCTGGCTGTTTCTTATGAGGCTATTTTGGCCTCACATGCAGATGCTGAGTCCAATGTTTTGAGTATTCACCATGTGGCTTGGTTCTAAAGATGAATCCCAGCCAAGGTGAAGCACTGAATATTCTGGCTCCACCATATATGCATGGATTCAGCCATAGTCTTAATTTTACAGCTCTACCCACTGGCCCATCCTTGTTGAAGATGGCACATGAAAATTAGATATTACCAAAAATTTGCCCATCTCTATTTAAGTGGGTCATCAGTAAAGTCATGCAAACAACAACGTCCTGTGAACACCAGCCACACTGGTGAGAGGGCTGCCAGTCCAGTTCAGTTGGGGACACAGAGCTGAGGGCAAGACTTCTGCCAAATGATGCTACTCGGAGCTAATTTTTCTGCCTTTTTATTTGAACTTCCTTTTCAACATTCAACCCTAATCACTCAGTGCACTCCTCCTGGGCAGGCTTGCTCTCGGTCCCTTCAGGAATATGACAATGAAACCCTTTGATCTTTGCTTCCTTTTCTGCCTTTTCCTCAACACTTCAGGGCTCTTGCATCAACTGTCAGTTTTAGGAAAAGGTTCTGCTCCTTTTTTATTTGAATAAAGGACTCGATTGAGAAATGGATGAGAGACCTGGTGACAAGCAGAAGAAAATGCAATTGGGCACCTGAAGGAGGGAGTGAATATCTGCCCTCGTCTATCACTCCTGATTAGCTGCAGTGCGAGAGAGACAGAGACAGAGACAGAGAGAGATCAGAAGTAACAAATGGCTTCAGGGGAGAGGCTGGGCTTCGCTGCCTGGGTTTTCTGGCTCATCAGTCATCTCTGTTGTGGCTGACAGGTGGCTCTGTCACTCCTCCCTCCGTCCCTCCCACCACAGAATCTGTAACTCTGGCAGGCGTTCCCTCGTCCGGGGTCCTTTCCGCAGCGGTTGCATATTCACCCCCTGAACAAAATGCCGCAGTCAGCGTCTTATTGTCTGATATTTCTATCCCAGCTTACCTTAGGAAAGTGTGCTTACATGTCCCGATCCATTCTCTCAGGCTGTGGCCTTGCCAGTCCCCCCTTGGGGCAGATGTTGGCTGCGTGCCCATCATGTTCATACTGTCATCACAACTGATAGGCCGCCATTACATAAAACGTTTACAGGAGGTGGGATAGGGGTTGGGAGGGTCCATAAAAATGTTGAAGCCATCCAAGTGTGAAATGGAAAGATGAAGAAAGTGTTTTCGCAAAGCCATTTATATCTGTCATCTGTTCCGGGTCTCACTTTTCATGTGTCTCCTGTTCAGTCCTTTCCTCCCACCTGTGCTTCTTAGGCTGCATCTTCCTCTGGGAAAACACATGTGGAGAGGTACAGTTGCTTGGAGTGAGACATCTTTGCATATAACAAAAACTTCCATAGCAGAGTTTTCTAATGACGTTGTTTATTTTCCAAGGGGCTGAATAGCATTAGCATTCGAGCACATGCATGTGAGTGGTTACCAAATCACATGGTTTAACTTTTGAAATGCATGAGAGGGAGAGCATGTATGCTTCCATTCAATACTGGCTGTGTCTTCTATGGAGGAACATCTTGCCACTTCAGGCCACTTAAAACAGAACGATAGGAACATACCATTTCAGCTTAAAGCCACTCCATAATGACACCATCCCTTTTCTTCACCCTGGACGCTTGGTTCCATTTCCATTTTTCTCTAAATGAGAGGCAATAAGTACCCCCAGCTCACAGAATGATAATATGAATTCTCAATTTGGACAGGCTGAATTTTCAGTGTAGATGAACTTTTTTGTGTATTTTGCATTTGTCTTTATTCTGGGATAATTTTTCCTGGTGAATTTCATTGAGGAGTAAGAGGAGGTACTCAGGCTCTGTGCTTGCTATTAGACAATGACCAGTAGAATTTCTTTTGAAATTTCTATTTTCTTTTGACCCTTAAAATGTCTTTGTAAATTGGGCATTATTAGTTCTGTCTTACACATATGGCGAGTGACCCGTGGGCACAGACCAGAGAGAGCAAACAGCTCTCTTCAATCTTAGCTTTCCTACTGACTCTGCTGTTATGTGGTAGAGCCTTAACTGCCTGCCATGCCCTTTAGCTCTTCAAGCATTGTGCCTACTACATCAATGCTTTTGTCCTCTGTTTGGAAAACTCAATGGCTAGTGACTTTTGAACTCACTTTCAGAAACTTCAGACTTAATCCTCAGCCTCTTCCCAGCTCAGGTAGTTCCTATAAAATAATGAGACTAAGTCTTAAATGAATAAACTAGAACATACACATAGGAATTACTATTGTAGATTTCCAGGGCATTATTCTAATAATGTTATTTTTTTCATATTATGGAAATGCTTTTTTAGGGGGTGAGGAGAATTATATTAAGAACTTCAAAGGAAATTCATTCTGACCCATTTTCAAATCACCCTTTATTCTAGACCCATACAGTATTACCCAGATTGAGCACACAGTTTACTCAAAGCTTGACTCAAGATTATCTTTTTCTTATCATAAGAACATTCTGGGCATGGAAATCATAGTGTTCTGGAATTCATATCCAGATTCAGCCACTTACCAGTTCTTTTCTCTTGGATCAGTTGGTAAATATCTCTGATTCTCAGTTTTCTCAGCTGTGAAATGGGAATAGTGTTGTCTGTCTTACAGGATGCTTTGAGGTAATGATAGGATGTAATATGTCTGATGTACTTAGCCTAGTGCCTAATATATAGTAGGGGTTAAATAGTTAAATTCCAGTTTATTCACTTAAAAAAATGGCATTTTTAGTCACTAAAAATTCCATAGAATAATAGTTTGTTGAGATTAATATCAAAAGAGATATGTGAAATTATCAAGTGATTTAAGAAAAAGGGTTTAACATGTGTATAATATAAAGAGGTCTGAGTGTTGATTAGGGAAATATCTACTTATTTAAGAAATCAGTTCTATTTATAGCTAATTAGATTCTTAAAGCATATGCTGGGTGAGCAGTAAAGAAGAGGGTTCACTAGTTTTATGGTCTATGGATGTATTTAGAGAAGGATTGGCTGGAAAATTTGAGAACATGTGTAAAGAACATAAAGATGAAGAAATTATTGCTATTTATTGTTTTGTATATTTTAATCATTTTATAATCAATGTGTCTATTTTTAAATGGAAGACCCTTGAAGCAAGGGCCATCTCTTTGTCTACATGGTGCCCAGTGAGGAACTCCCTATAGGTATGTTGAGTAAATCCATTCTGGCCATTTATCCAAACCCTGCCTTCTTATAGTCATCTTTAAGGGTGTCTGTATATGAATCCTTTCAATAAACTTGATGGATTAATAGACCAATAGTTCATGAATTACCCTATATTCTACTTACTATAGTCAATTCAAGTGATTGGGACAAATCCATCTTTGCCTACATATTCCTTAGAGGATTGATCCCACTTTAAGAAAACCCAGTGTATGACACTTTACATTTATAGTAAGTCAGGGGCCAATGTTTGTATTTGAAAAAGATGCATCACAGTGTATATATCCACATGATATTTACAATAGACACATTTAGGAATACAGCTACAGCTACGGTATGTTGAAGTGAGAAATGCTTGGGTCATTAAAGCTGCATCATCAATAACAGTCATTATCGTACATTTCTGTGGCGATAACTCCCAATCTTTACACTATATTTTTAGATCAATGTAATTTGCATACACACACACACTCTTCTCTCCCCATAGCCTGGTTTCTCACAGAAACTCTCTCTCTCTGATTGAAGCGTTCAAATTAGTATAGTAGGCAGAGAAATGTCTTGATAGCCTGAGGCTAGTGAAGAGGGAGTCTTTCCCTCTGAGTACAGGTGCTGTGCCTGAAACTGCAGGGTCGGAACTGGTGTGCAGCCTCAGGAAGTGTAGCAGCCGTGGGCCATGAGAACGCCTCCCTCCACTCTGCCTAGTTATGGGGCCAGCACGGCATTTTCCCCAGGTGTTATAAGAGACATAGGAAAATAAAATCCTTAAATTAAATTGGGGCCAACCAGGAATCAAGAGAAGACAGCAGTCAGCCGAGGTTATGGTGGCGGTGTCCACCAGGACCTGTTTCTTTTTACTTTTTCAAGTAAACGCGGCCACTAAAAGTTGAATGTTACATATGTGGGTCATACCTCTGCCTGCCTTATATTTCCTTTCGTCAGCGCTCTTCTAGAGTTAGACCACCTTAGATTAAAATACTGCTTCTGCCATTTCCTAGTGGAAACTTGTTACCAATTCAGAGTTTTAGGTTCCCACATATACCAAAAAAAAAAAAGACAAATTCAGACCTTGTAAGACATTGTAAGAATTGATTAAGATAATATAAAACAAAAACCCTGCCTAGAAAAAAAAAAGCCAGCATTCAGGAAATGTTCGTTCCTTTTCACATCCATCCCCTACGTGCACATATACACATATATGAATATGTACAGATCTATACATATAAATATATAAATATATTATATTGTCTTAGTCTTTAGGTACACCATATGAATATGTAAAAATATATACATAAAAATATATAAATATATTAAAATGTCTTAGTCTTTAGGTACAACCAGAATGCTGTTTTAAAAAAAATCTTGCTCTTTTAAAGCCCTCCTTTTCAAACATAGCTCTTATCATTCAAAAGTTGTAAAATTTGGGGTAATTTATATGTACATACTATTAAAGGGTTGATGGCATTTACCTCTCAGACTCATAGGAGTTAGAAAAGATCTTTGAAAAACAATGAGCACATTGCCTAACACAACATTAGTACTTAATAAATTGCGTGGACTGTCATCGTTTCTGTTATCATACCCCTCGCCATCACCATAAACGTCACCATTGTCATCAACATCATCAAACAAAGCAACTGGAAATCTCTCATTGTATATATAGCCTACTGTTTTTTTGTTTTGTTTTGTTTTTCTTTTGCAGCCTCACAGGGAGACCAGTTTAATTTCACCGCAGCCTTAAGCTGGGTGATACCTTTAAGAGGTAAAAAAGTGTGTGGGCTGAACTGAATGACATCACATGGTGGACCTGTTAGTCCAATTTGCTTCCTAGGATTTCGTGTATTTTTCTCTATCATTTGTATCAAGACTAATGTTCAGTCCTATGCTAGTGTGGGTTATTCTAAATGATTCCTCTTTTTTTTTTCTTTTTTCCGTCTTCAATTTCCTTTGCTGTATTCCTACATTGCCTCTTTCCCAATCTGTCACCTTTTGCCTCTCCCTTTCAAGTTTTCTACCCAGCTCACAGAACAGATATATTTCCTCTAATACTTTAGTCAATTAAGATAACATGTTTTAAGGCTGTGTGTATGCATTTGTGTGTTTGCTTTATGACTTGCTATTTTCCCTGAGTGACTTGGTAACTGTATTTATTTCAAGAAAAAAAAGTGGTATAATTTGCTTTTCTAATTTTTGGAGCACTCTTCCGGTTGCATGTGGGGGTGGGTCTCCACATGTCTCGTGCTGGAAAGCTGAGACGGCTCACAGCCCTCTGGGCTAGGCAAGGAAATACTTCATTAGACTTGTATTCCAGGAAGACACTTTCGCTTCTTAACGCCTGTGATTTTAATTAAAACCTGGAAACTAAAGAATCCTCTGGTTGTATTAATGCTTTCATTTCCATTAGGACAGTGGAGTTTATAAACACTATCCGGGTTTATAAATTAGTCCTCATGCGAATAATAAGTGCACAATGTCGCATAGAAAGCAAAACTCTGCCGGCCCATCTGTTCCTGTCCAAGTTTTTCTTCCATTTTTGTTTTCCTTTTTGGAAACTCTTGTAGGAGTGATCCTTGATTTCTTTTATCTCTAAGTCTTTATTAACCATATCTTTTAACTCTGACTCATTGGACAGTATGCTAAAAACAGATTTTATTCTGGGATGGTAGAAGGAAACATTAGTGGCTCATGTGGATATAAATCTAAAATAAAAGTAAGTAACAAAGTCACATGGGAGACAAGATTTTGTTTCTGTAAATGTAGACTCCTTGGAACACTTAAGATTTTCATGAATTTCATAAAAAATTTTCAAAAAATGTATTTTCATAAAGAAAACCACACACACACTTATCTTTCCAGAGCAGGAAGGTCACGAGACACATGTACTTGTTTATATGAAGTGTTTGATTAATGCATTCATTTTCCTTAATGTACATCAATGGGTACAATCAGATAAGCAAATACACAATTATAGTTAAGGTTGTGACAAAAAAACCATAGAATTATAAGAAATGTCTATGCATGCAAAAGCAAATCAATATTTTCAATCTCAGTGAAAACTTTCAATTAGAGAAAATGATATAGGAATCAGAATGAATCAGGAACTGGACATAAGTCAGTTCTGTAGACATATTGGTCTCTTGAATCCTTTTTGGATGTAGGTTGGTATAAATTATAAATAAATGTAGACATATTTAAAGAAACAAGTGTTCTATGGGGAGAAATAAACCCCTAAAACTAGCTTCTATTGATTAGAGACTTAGGTGGCTTCCATTCCATAAGCTCTTCAGGAGTAATGCTACTTCTAGAGTGTGGTAGAGTTGACTTTGCAGTTGCAGATACTGTCTGCAGGTTACTTTCTGAGAATCCAGCTTCAGTGGACTATGTAACTTTTTGGTTGATAGAGTTTTCAGCTGTTGTCTGTGTCTACCTCCAATTGAAATAATTGGGCAACATGAAGAAATTTTGCAGGTATTAGAGCATGAGTGTCCGCACGGACTGCCTGTACCACAACTGCGGGCAGGCTTCTCTCCTTTGAACAGGGTGTTGTGTGTCCAGCCAGCTCTTTTCTCTCAGGAAGTTAGGGTCCAAGCTCATTTTCTATGTCTCTCAAGCATGGAAGAGACATTATATAGGACAGCCATTGGCACTCTCTGTGTGTGCCTGGCACAAACAGACCCACAGAACGGAATACTGCTAATAGGCACGTCTGTGGTGACACGTGCCACAAAGGATCATGTTTCCTCATAACAAAATATGCACAGCACAACAACCATATGCATGGCAGTGTCATTTTAAAACTCCTCAAGTTACCATAATTACAAAGGACCAAATTATAGCAGTGTAGACCTTTATTATCAGGAAATTAAGTGGCGCTTGAATTCTCAAAACAACAGATATCTTCTAGGTAATTGAAAGAACCTTTATGATCTCGAGTCAACATTTTGACATAGTGTTTATTCAGTTTTCTCCCACCGATTTCTCAGTCTCCTCTGAATGGGAGCATTTGAAAAAACAAATGGTAACTTCCATAGTGGTATTTTATAGCACTTTCCTATTTCTAGAGAGTCTTTTTTTGCATGTTTTATCTGTTTATCAGCAACCTTTCTTGTCTAGTGAGTAAATGAGTGTGTGTGTGTAAATATACATGTGAGATGACAGTTTGGTCACTCAGTCTATGTCAAGTTCCTAAAAAAATACGTGTATGCTCATGTATTTCATTATTCTGTTTGCTTGTTTGGGAAGTACTCCTGTGTAGGGCCTTATTTTTAGTTTTGGAAACACATTGACCCAGGGGTTTTTCCACCAGTATTCTCACCTTACTGCTATTCCCATGTTTTTGTTACAGTTTTCCTCACAATAGTATAAAATTTATCCCTAAAGGATACAAAAGCCATTTTATTCATAACAAGACTATTGGTACTATAATTATTTGTGTCTCTGAGGAGTCCTAGTCAGTAAGATTTTCTTCTTGGCCTGGACTCAGAACAAGTTGAGAAGAAAATGCAGGAAAAGAGAGGCCAGAATTACATCTTAGTGCTGCTAATGGCTAAGTGAGAGGTTATGCCCTTGGATCTGCTGACCACGTGGGCTGGCTTAGACCGGGTCCCTGGTTGAGAAGATGTATCCCTGCCGAGGCTGGCGGGCCTGGGCCCTGGAGGCCTGCCCTGGGGAGGTAGGCTCCTGAGTGACCAACAGCAAAGAGAAGCCGAGGCGGCTTTGATGTCGGTGGATAAGCCCCTTCCCAAGTGTGGAAGAGTGAAACTGAGCTAAGTGTGTGTTATTCTTCCCAAATTTAACCACTCATTATACCATCGATCCAGAGGCAAGAAGCAAAAGTGTGGAGAGAAGCTATTGGAGTGTCCTTAGGGCGATCCCCCATGTGGAAATGAGAGGTGGAGAAAAGGTGTTCTTTCCTAACAATCTGTTTATTGATCTGTGAGCATGTAATCACAAAATAATTTGCTGGGAATATGGCATGGCCTCATTTAAAACAGATCTTTGCAAATATTCAACAAAATCTGTGTCACAAGGGGCATGTAATATTTGGATTTTCGGAAGGGTGCCTTGAGGTGGAATGGAGATGGGCTGTGGATTTATTTTTTGGAGTGTATTACTGTTGGTTTGTTATTGAGCCTCACTGTGATAAATGGATGGGAGCTAATCATTTAAATGCATACTTACTAACGTCACTCAGCTGGAGCTGAGCCGCCGTCTGTCCTATTTGTGAACCTGAGAAGAACCCGAAGATAAGCTCTTCTGTTGCAGGCCCTTGGTCCTTATAACCTCTGTGTGATCAACGAGTGTTGGAGGCTGGGTGAAGACAAGAGGGCAGTTAGATTCTCGTCCCGTCTTCTGGAGCTTGGCAAAAGGTTGTTAGTGAGATATCCTTCCACGTAGTTTAAATAGAAGTGGCTTTTGGCAAAATGAGAACAAATGGAGAAGTCAGGGGTACTCACACAGGGGACTCGGTTTCCTGCTGTCTCCCACCCCCGTGGGAGAGGCAAACGGGCGCTTCCATCCAGTGGAAGGCGTCTCAGTCAGGGGTGTGAGCCATCAGAATTAGCAGGGAAGAGGAGGTGGTGTCCCCTGATCATCTTCTGAGTTCTCTGGATTCTGTGACATTGCTGAATCTTTTAGAGGCTGATATTCAGGCAGCTTGAGGAGAGAGGCTTTTCAACCCCCAAGGATTCTAAGCCCATTGGTCAGTGTAATCGGGACGTCTCCCTTGGAAGCACCGGTGGGACCTCCACAAATGTCCGCAAATGTAACAGTTCCGTCCTTGTTGTGACTGTTCACATTCAGGGAGAAGCTGAAGAGCCCATGCAACCTGCTGGCTCCCTCAGGAGCTGTCAGTGTCGCTTCCTATCTTCCACCCTGAGGTCATCAGTGCGGCTCCCTGATCAGCCCTGGCATGGCTGTCTTCCTTCTCCTTTGGTCTTTTCTGCCTCTCCCCCCACATCTCTCACAAAAAGCAATGGTAGAAGGTTCCTGGGTGATTTCTTATCATCTGAGGATTTGAGAAGAATGCCAGGCTCAGAACTTCCCTTCTACACTGAGCCTCTGCCTACTGCTCACTGGTCTCTAAAAGTGGGGTTATAGTTATAGCCCCCAGGGAGACAGAGATCAAAGATGCCTGGGTTGTATTGAGGGTACAAAGTGAGAAGCAATGAAAGAAATTATTCTGGTGAGAATGTGGGGGTGTGAGAGAAAAATTAATGATAGCCTCTGTTTGACCAAAGGAAGAGAAAATTAGCCTGTTATCGGGTCAGGCTCAGTGATTGGGGGGAAATACTTTGACCATGTCCCACACACACTACACATTTGGATGCTAAGATTTTAAAGATGCCTAAGAGCTTAGGAAGGACATTAATAAAAGCAGAAGGCTCTTACCACCTCTACTCTTACCTCCCTCTGACTAGCGCTTGCTGTTAAACTGATTACAAAGGAGAAGAGAACTCTGGTTTTAAAGACCAGAATGCTACATCAAGCAGGTCACAGTGCACAGACTGATATATCCAAATTTCACTCTGTCTGTCTGTCCTCAGATGGTAATTGTAGAAAAGGGTGTGTGGGACAAAGGGTATGGTAAGGAACAAGTGTTACTTTTCCAGGGCACTTTTGGAGACTAAGCAAAGTTCTCTACAATAAATCAGCACAGGAAACTGGTGGAAAACCAAGAAAAACTAAAATAATTTAAAACTGTGTTTGGATTCTATTTGTGTTTCTTTCCTCTACCCTGGGGGAAAAAAAACTAGTATAAAGCACTTCCACAGATACTATCTCATTAAGTTTTCACAACAACCTTGTGAAATAAGGACTAGTTTATTTTCAACTTAATCTCTCTGTGCCCTTTCCTCCCTATTTGTAAAATGAGCGTAAGATTTCATAGGCTTGTTATGAAAATGAAAGGAGATGTCAGCTCCTTAGTATGTGTTTCAGTTTGGGTCATGGCAAAGCAGACACCAAGATGAGATGAGATGTTCAAGTGATTTACTGGGGAAAACACATGTGAAGCATGGAGGAGGGGGTGTGAAATAGGCTTCAGACTGCATTGCCCGTCTGATACCTACGATTGGATGGAGGGTTGGAGTGGAAGAGCTTTAGGCTGCAGTGAAATTCTGAGAAAAAGTCCAAGCAAAAAGGTGCCTGTTAGAGGACTGTTGCAATGGGTAGAAATGACCCAACATCAGTACCCCTACTGAGTATTGTCTGAAGAGCCTGAGTGAAGTATGGCCTCAGTGCAAGGACCGGTGAATCCAAAATTGTGGGATTTGGGGCTTCTCAGGCAACATGGCCTTCCTGCAGCATGCTCTTTTGAAGGGAGACCTTGGTGGAGTATTGCACCTTTCTGGCCCTTCCATCTCAGATGTCTAGCAGAGAGTAAGCACTTGAACTACCTTAGTTATTATTGCTCCCATTTTACAGGTACTGGAGCTATGTTCCCAGTGACAGTGTGTGCTTTGATGAGGATCCCTTGTATCAGAGTCAAGACTGAAACCTACATTTCTGCGTCTGGATATTATGCTGTGTCATGAACATCACACAGCTGCTCTTTAATAGCATATACAGAACGCATTTCTTTCTGTGATAAAGTAGATATTAATTTCATTGGCAACAAGAAAACCCTACACTAAGCTCTTTGGGTTGGATAGCCTTGGTTTATTCCTGTGGCTTCTTGGGTACAACATCATGTCCTTACTTTCTAAAGTACCCAGTTCCTGGGATTTGAACCAAAGAAAACTCTAAGGCTGTAACCCAGCTCCCAGGAAGGCCATGTCACTCTCGACTTCAGTGTTCAGAAGGACAGTATACAAGCTTCTTTTTGCCTGCATGGAGAAGGGTAAGGGTCTCTTCTGATGCCATAATATATTGGGATATTATTGCATATAATTTTCACTTAAATCTGAATGGTGTGCCAAGTTCTTTTAAGCAACTAAATAAAATCACCTTATATGGCCTTTAGTCTGTTTTTCAGTGAACAGATTTTAATTTTCCCTTTTTGCTTAAAACAATGTTTTAAAATATGTGTATTGACAAGTCCTTTTAAACGTGTGAAAAGAGGCTCATGAGTGCATTTTTTTTTTCAATTTTGAGGGATAAGAATGTAACACAGCCACTCTCCAGTCAGTGTGTGCTTATATATTACAGCAGGCTGGCTTCTAATTGACCTAGCAGACATCCAGCTGCATTACTGTTTCTTGAGCCAAAAGCACAAAAAGACTAGGATTTCTGTGTGTGTCATGTTTAAATAATTGTAATCTCTTGCTTTTAAAAATAGAATTGAGTATCCCTGAATTGGGGTATGAGAAGTAAGTACACCCATGTATACGCATAGAGACACACATGCATGCTGAGGTTTTGGCTTGGGGGTGTAAGTGGGGGGAAAAATTTGAGAGAAATCTCATGGAAATATAATTAGTCCTTCTGATGGAGAATTGCAGTGCCCTCCTCTGCTGCAATGGAACTTTCCAGAATTATATTAGTAAAGACTGAAGGTATGTCATCTTCATTCTTGTGGATAATCTAACATAAAGCTTTAGCCCTACTACTACAATGTTCTAAATTGCTCCCAAAGCTTTTTAGAAACTTGCAGTAATAATTCTCCCCAAGATTACTGGCAAACAGGCAAGATATTATCCACTGCCTTTTAAATCTATCATTGGAGTAGGCTTTCTGAGAGGGGAAACTTGGTTTGCTTATTTGCTCCCTGCCTGTTCAAAAAAGGATTTGAAGTGGTCAGGAGGAAGAGGTCACATTGTTAACCTGGAAAGATGTGCTCAGTCAATGGGTCACTACAGTCCAGTTGAGGTGACATTGCACGGCCCCAGAAAAAACCCTGAAGAACAAACAAGGTCATCTGGGAATTAGGTTACTGTCTGATGGTCATGTACATGTGTGTCTGATCTTTCTCTTCAAGCATACTCAAGAGGGGCCTTAGAGCTGAGACTCTGATATTGGCCATTTCTAGGCCCTCTTGGACAAGGAGGACATAAGCATCTTAGGCAGAGGTCTACCAGTGAACCAGTAGAGAACACTGGGACGACAAAGAAGACCGACCCAGTAGCTGTGGCTGCTGTTTGGAGTGGGGCTGCCACCTGGGATTTGAGGATAGTGAAGACTTAATTCAAGATAAGAGTGCTGTGCCCATGACTTCTCACCGGTGCCAGCGGTGGCGCATCTCTATTAAGTGTGCTGTGCACAGAATTAGTGCCCTCTCTCAGCCAGCTCTGTGGCTCCTGTTTGGTCCAGGAGACTAGCAGAATAGGCTGAGGGATTTCTTTCTTTAACCCCTTGCCTTTTGACCTGATATTGTTTTTTTTTTTACCACTTCCCATACAAAAATGCCACACTTGGGAAATCTGAACTGAGACTACATGAGAATTCCACTGAAAGCACATACCAGTCACAGTAGAACAACAATTGTTTCTGTACTCTAGCCTCATGGCCAACGGTAAAGGGCAATATTTAGTGATAATTAGATGCATAGGGTAATTCCTTGAGTTCGCTTCTAAGTATTTAATCTATATAACTTATTTATGTGGTTTATCCTTACTAATAGACTTAAAATTACTCTGAATTCTAATTTCCTAATCTCTTCCCATACCATGTCCCTATGTTTAGTTATCAGTCTTGAAAATCACCAACACTTTATTTTCACTGAGGAACTTGGAAGTGTGAGAAACTAATGCAAAATAGTGCAACTATAGACCACGTGACCAAGTTTAGATTACCCCATGATTACCTGAAAGGTTTTAAAAGGTGCTTTCATTCTTCTCTTTTAGCTTCTTGTTTTTATGCCAAAAAATATAATATATGTCTAGTCATTTGAGATTTTCAACACATATAACAAAGTAGCAAGTAAGACATCTGCAAAGGTGGATATTACAGAGATAGATTTGATATGTATCATTTTGCACAAGAGGAAATCAGAACTCAGAGTGGTTAAGTCACTCTTACATGTTTACCAGATAAAATTAGATCTTAGGTCTAATGTCTATCTGATGTTTTTGTTCATTATAATACCGAGGAGTATGTTGTCTTTACAATTCTGCCTTCATCCGCATTGCAATCCATCCTCCCTGTAGTACACAGAAAGATATTTAAACAAAAAGGAAACCAGAGAAGACCACCCCACTGCTCAAAAAACTTCCAAAAGTTTCCCTTTTCATGAAGAATAAAATCCCAAATTTTTGCATAACCTCACCTTAACTAGCCACGTGACTTCATTTTGAACAACCCTCCTCCATTCTTAACACAAACTCAAGCCCCCTGGACCTTCTTTCCATTCCTTGAACATAGCACATTTATTCTCACCATCATAGTCTCTCGTATTTGCTCTTCCCTCTGCCTGCTGTGGCTGTGACGCATTTGCATTGCTTTCTCTTCCTCGTCATTCAGGGCTCAGTTCAGATGTCATGCATTTTTAGAGGTATCTTTGTCAACTCAAGCTTCTTTATAGCACACATGATCAGAAATGATCTTTTTATTTTATTTGCTTGCTTGTGTCTATTTCATGCCCCCTCAATAAACACACCCTCAAATATAAAGTCCACAGAGCTGAGATTTTGTATCTTTCATTCTTTGTGAAATGCCTAATGTCTAGGATGGTGCCTGATAATCTGATACATTGTGATGTTTCATTTGGAAAGCCAATTTAAAAACTCACTAACTTCTGCACCTGCTTATAAAATCTTTAGACTTGAGGGAGATGGTAAATGCTAACTTGTACAATAAAGCTTTCATGATCTAATGCTAAACGTATACAAATTTATATATAGTACAGCTGGAAATATATGTGCAAAAATTTCAATAAAACAGGCCAAATACTAGCAATAACACTACCTTCTTTTGCATATTGTTATACATATTGTCTCAATTTTCTACAGTGAGATGAGCAGGACAAAACCATTTTTAAAGCACAAAAAGTAAAATTTAGGGAAGAAGAATTATTTCTCCATATTGGAAGGATTGTTTTCTAAATTAACTCGGCTTTTTAAGGAGTTCTAACACTGATATTGACCTGTTCTCCAGGTCATATGGCATAATTTTTCCACTGTGTGACATGTGATGGCTCTGAATTCCTCTCTTCAGGATGTATTTCAGTTTATTTATAGCTCTGCGGCACTTAGCATTGTATAATTCTCTAGGAATGATGTAAATGATGCAGAGTAAAGTGGAATTCTTCTACTTTCTAGATAATTCTTCGAAGTTTGCTGCTGCCTGAATTTGCATCAGGTATTTTTGGCAACTCATAGCATGGAATTAGAAATCTAAGCCATTTCCCTCTTAGGCACAGCTATTCTCCCTGTATTGCCTCACCTCACTCAGACCTGTGTGTGTAATTATGTTTTATTCACAAGTAAGACCTAACATCGTATCCAAAATATATCTCATTGATTTAAATTTGTCTCATCCTTTCAAAGCATTATTTAAAATTCCTGATTCTATCATCCAGATGATTCATTATTCCTGCTTATCTTATTTACAAATGTGATATTCACTTGATGGAATTAAAAAAAAATGATGACTAGATTAGGGCAAGAACAGAGCCCAATGCCAAGCTTTAAGATTCTTCTTAGTTAATAATGCCGTTCATCAGATATACCCCGTGGTTGCCATTGGTCAGTCAGTTACAAATCCAGCTGTATTCCAGTCCAGTTCCCAGATCTTGATCCTTATTAATAAGGAGCTCATAAGGATGGTGACAAGCACATTACTAAAATCCACATAAATCATACTTCCTACATTTCTCATGTGTATAAAACTTAATAATTGTGTGAGGAAAGGAGAGTTTTGAGAACTCTGAAATGGCTTATTCTTAGTGAATCCATGATATCTCTTAATAAGCATTGCATAATTTTCTAAGAATCAGCATCACAATTCAATTCACATTTTCTCTTTTGAAAACCAAGTGCTTTGCCTATCTTTGGTCTCCATCATCCTTGTACTTTTCCATTATTTCTTTAAAAACACTCTAAGGAATTAATTTACTTCAATTGCGAGGTTTATCAGTACCCCAAGGTTGTAATTTGTCTTAGCAGGAGGACTCAACATCATTTAAAGCAATTGGATATTTTTTTACAATTTCTTCACCCATCTTGAGCCTCACTTCCCTCTGACTGATGTTTGTTTTACTCTTTCATTCTCAAGAGCAGCATCATTCTCTTTAACAGAGAAGCCATTAACAATCAAATTTAAATTGTTCTGTTTCTTTCTGTCATTTTTCTGCATTATAATCTCTCTCCTCTGAAGCAGGAATCTCCTTTCCTTATCCTGCTTTTCCTATTAGACATTTTAAGACTCTGCTTTAAACTTCATTTCCCCTCTCTTTTTTACCTTGCATCTTATTTAAAT
Organism: Smutsia gigantea; assembly: GCA_032199065.1. NCBI lineage: Eukaryota > Metazoa > Chordata > Mammalia > Pholidota > Manidae > Smutsia > Smutsia gigantea. Next base: position 65,840 of record JAVSCE010019758.1, on the reverse strand, counting down.
TGGTAGTTTACAATGTCTGCTTATTGCTCTGCTTAATGCTATCATTAACCAAATCAATGTAGTTTGTTGAGGAATTGGCCGCAAGCTCAATATTTTCCTGGGTACTCTGGGGAATATCAAGATTAATAGAATAGGGCCCTAAGTTTCATGGAACAACTACAAGATTTTTCAAACTGGTGTGCAGAAAGTCTTGTTTTATAGCCTGGATGGTCTTACTGAAGAAGCCATTAATTATTCTTCAAGGATTCAGCAAAAGAGGTGATGCTTATTGTAATGTTTGCAGCCACTGTGCATATTATAAAGTGTGTGTATCTGTTATCATATTTGTTTCCCTTTACCATGGAGTCACAAAGAGACACACTGTTTGTAGTTACTCTGCATAGATTTATGAACGTATTGGCTGTATATCTTAGTGATAATTTTGAATGAATTTTACAAATGTTTCCCAGTCTTGTTCTCTTTTTGCATTGATTGTTTTGGAAATAGTTGAAAAGGGATGGGAAGAGGAACAGAAAGCTTTACAGTTAAAAATGACATCATACTTTTAACTTCCCCTTAAACATGTCATTCTGAACCCACTTGGTGTCATACCTTTTGGAGACAATGTACACTAAAGTCTGGTCAAGTAAACAGTGAAGCCTACACCTAATACAGTGTTCTATGACATGGAGTTGACAGTTGATAGTGCTGACAATCGCTGTTTTTTGCATGGCTTTATAAAAACATGTCCTCGTCTAAAAGTAACCAGGCTTTTGGACAACCTTCAATAAAAGTAGGTGAAGTACACCCTTTCCCTGTCTTCCCCATAAAGAAAGCATGTTGGAACCAGGTAAGTGAATGTAGCATTACACTAGGGATAACCTTGATTGAGTCAATTGAAACCTCGGAACTTAATTTTATTAAAAAGTTAATTTTCCACTTAATTATAATAGTCCAGTGGTCTAGTGTTTTGTGAAGTGAACCCAAGTGTATTGAAGTGGAAATCTTGGATCGTTTAGCAATGGTTCCAGAATGAGAAACCAGCATATTTTGCCTTCCTTGTAGCTCCATAATAAGATCAATTAAACTGTCCAGCAACTGGAAATGCAAGAATCAGGAGGCATCAAGATCCAATGATTACAAAGTTAGGAATTTTTGCAGAAAAATACAGCAGTTTTAGGAGAAAAGACGTAACTTGTATAAAGAATTCTATATTTTTAGTTATTTTGGAATATTGTCAGTTGTGGTTATATTTTTATGTAGTTCAAAAATTTTGATTACCATGGCTAAATGGTAATTAGAAGATTAACCCAGTCAATTTATAAAAAATGTTTATTTGATAAGGCATAGGTTATAAAGCTCTCGAATTCTGCCAGGGGTGGAGGTACCTGAGAAGTTCTTTCCTCCCAGACCAGTAAGCCTTCCAGGACCCCACATTTTTGATCTCAGGAATGCATGTGCAGATTTCCAGAACACGAGGCCGAACACAAGTGGACTCAAATGCTCCATTTCAAGAGTCTTTATTTTAGTCTGCAGCATCCAGAAAACAACAATAAACCTTAAGAAATAAGATGGATTGCAGCTATTTGGAACATATTATGCTCATATGCTCTTGGAGATTCTGGATGAAAATGTCTCAGCCAGTTTGGCAGTATCAGAGACACTGGTTGACAATACCATGTTGGCTCCCTACTAGTGACCTGTCACGCATTGTACTAGGTGCTAAATAAAGTATTCAAAAAAATCAATAGTAAATTGAATAAATCCCATGGATGCTGATAAAATTTAAACATGCCTTCTGGTTTCTAAGGCGTCACAGATTTTCTTTTAGAATTTTGCAGCCAAACAGAGTTTGAATTTCCAGCTACCAGTATATAATTTCGCTGAGTATACACGGGCATTGGCATGGAAGAAATTAAGACAGGCAGTTTGACTCTCTGGATGCCCAGGGATATCTACTCCGGGCAACATAACATTACATGGTCATGAGACATATTAGAAAAATAACCACTGGGAGGAAGACAACATATTTTTCAAACTCCAGGCAAGCCCAGATGCTTCCCTGGGAAAAAATTCTAAAGCTCAGACAACTGCAAATGCTTCCTTTTTCTGACTATCATCTTCTTGACGTTTAAAAATATAAATACACATTAAAGGCTTACTCAAAATGCAGCTGGCTGGTATAAATCAGATGTTTGGTGATGGGCAGTACATTATGTGGAGTATTTTCACCCATAGGAATAACCCATTTTATACTTTCCAGGGTTCTGTTTGCTTCTTTTACTTAAGAAAATATTTATTACCCTCCTCTATGTAATTTATTTTCTATGCATACATGTACTATATATTCAAAGGTTTTATTAATACTGATTCACCTCATTCTGTATTCATCAGACACTTATTCCAGTCTCTAAAGAACTTTATAATAAACAATGCAGTAAACATTAAGTAGCTAATTCTCAGCATTTTCCCCTAAGGGCCATTATTCCAATTTCACAGATGATGAAACTGAGGTAGAGAAAATAACGTATTTATTACCACAGAGTAAGTAAGATTATAGGCAAGGAAAGTTTGAGTCTTATTTAATACCACAGCACTGTTCTAGTTACATAGTTCCAGCCTAATGTCAAGTTCAAATTTAACCCTGTTTCCTTTGGACTTCCTCCCTCTTCCCCCACCCTTTTCCTCCCTCCTCCCTTCCTACTTTTCTTTATCTAAGGCTGTGTTTACATGTGACCAGTTAATTGGTTGCTTTTAAGATACATATTTCTCTTCAGCTCTCTTGGCAATCCCTTTCTTCACCATTGTTGAATGGGGTGCACATTCAAGGTATTCTGCTTTGGAGATAGTTCAGACCACCAGGTCTACAGTCCTTTGATCGAGTATGTTTATTTCTTGACTGATGTCTTTTTCTGTGGCATCAGAAATCCAGACATCAGAAAATGACACTGTGAGAATTTTAAACATTATTCAAACATGAAATTCAACATGAAGTCCATCTCTTTATTTGTGGTTTGCTGCTTTCCTTATTGGTTTCTTTATCAACATACATATCTCCTGCTCCAGCAGCCAGGAATTTTCAAAGCTGAATTACAATCCACAGGCAGAGCGGTGTGCCTTAGGGACTGCTGTCCGCTGAGGCCAGACCCCAGAGGGAGCACATAGCCTGCTAACAGGTACCTGATGAGTCTGTCTGCAGGCAGTTCCAACCATTTACTCTTAAGGGGGAAGCCATATGCAGGTCTCTGTCTAGTATGTTATTCAGTGGAAACTGTAAAATAACTTCATATCATTATTCCTCTATGACATTTTCTCACTCAGAGTTACTTCTGGAATTCCCATCAAAATCCCATAGGCAGTGTTTTTTTCCCATATATTTACCAAAAAAAAAAAAAGGAACATCTCAGTGGGCTTATTTTAACTAGCAATCTAAGTGGATCTAGGCAGAGTGTCATGTGGGTCATGCCATTGAGTAGGATGGTAATAGGTCCTCTACCTAGTTTGTAGCAATGACTGGAAGGGAGTGGGAAAGGCATATATCAGCTGGTGTGTATAAGCTGGGTTCATTTCCAAGATCAAGGTCCATCTGAGATACAGGAGGACTACTGAAGAGGAACAATACATGCTTTTATCCAGAGAGTTTCAAAGACCTGATCTACTGGGGGGCTATGCTAAGGGATTTATTTCCCTCTAGACCAGGATAATAACTGGATAATTCAGATACACTTTGAAGCCTATCTGAATTGCCAAAGCAGTTTTGGAGCAGCCTTCCCCCGAGATGACAAAATGGGTTTCTACACAATGAAGATTCAGGTTGGAGGGAGGAACCCTCCACACCTTGGAGGAAACACAGCATCCTGTGTTGAGGACCATGATATCTATAACCCTGAGATCTTCATGAGGCACAAAGAAAATGTAATTGTTTGACGCAACATTGTGTGAGGTTATAAGGACTAATGGACACAGTGTCTAACTGGAGTTTATGTGCTCTGCCTAAAGGTCTGCAAATGGAGAAAACTGTTTAATGCTAAAAAGCCTATTGATGCACAAACAAACCACACAGACCAGCTAGATTTTGCCTTCCAGCATCTATTTGAAGGCCTTTGTTATACACCATGTCATTTTTGTCTAATATATGGCATGGAAGTGATGACTCACTCGATTTCTTTTCAGCATCTATCAGATTTATAAGAGTCCCTTTCTGTGATCTCAAGGATTGCATTTATAATTTTGTCACAATTAATTCATCAAAGCTGATATTTATTGAGTTGCTTCCTATGTGCCAGATCCAGCATTAAGTACTATCCATATATACTTTTTATTTCATAATTTTATAGGTGAGGAAATTAGTGCATTAAAGAAGCCAGATGAGTTACTGAAGGCCAGATTACTGAGATGTGAATATTAATAGTCAAATGTCAAGTTTACAGCTGTGTTACACCCCTCACCTTCCGCCCCCAAATCTGGCACATCCCTTTTCATATATGTGTAAAACCCTTTAATGGCTTCCCAAAGCACTTAGAACAAAAGCCACGTTCCTTAGTATGGACTTCGAAGTTTCTGTCAGATTACAACCCAGATCCAACCTCAGTTTACACTTCTCTCCCCAGTGCACCAGGGGGATACCGCTGGGCTTCTTTTCAGCTTCTTAAACTGAAAGCTCTTTCCCTTGAAGCCATTGCCTATGTTAATCTCCATGTAATGACGTTCCCCTCACTCTTCACCTTGCTCTTACAGGTCTCAGGTCTGATCTTCAAGGGCATTACTATGAGAATCTACTATGAGCCATTCATCCACATTGTCTCCCAGTACAATCCTGGGTCCCTTATTATCTCTTACTGTTTGTACTCATTATATAGTTTTGAAGTTGGTTAATATCTTCCTGACTGAGGACAGGCTCACCTGTCTTGTCCACTTTTTTTCCTGACTCATGGTGGTTACTCTGTTGTGGAAGAGAACAATAAACAGTTATTCTGAGCACTGCTATCTAGTTGAGGATATCAAGGCTTAAAAAGAGAGGTTAAATAACTTGTTGAAAGTCACACTCCCAGCAAGTGGCAGAGCTGTAATTTGAATTTAGGGTTGCTCAATTCCAGGGTCTGCATTCTCCTGGGTGCTTTAGAAACCCTGAGAGATGAAGGCTCTAAAGTGCTGCAGTATCAAGAGGGTCCATGCAATTCCATTTCTAAAATAGTCAAAGCATTTGTTTGTTGCCTTGTGCATTAAATGGTGATGGACTGATTTGGGCCGTCAACATTCTGCAGAGGTAGACCTGGTCTAATTTTATCGGAGAGTGGAAAATGGATCGTTCATAATCACCCTGAGGCTAGTTATTCTAAATTGATGTTTTATAATACCTTGCTTTGATGTTTTAAAAATTTAGAAAGGAGGCTTTCTTTTCATTCATAAACCACATTATGTACAGATTTTCACTTTTATTTATTAAAAGTCATGAGGAAAGAAAAATTAGGTAGAGGTGAGTGGAAAGTAAGAGAAAAAAACATAAGTTCCTCACTGCCTAAATATCTGTGACTATTTAAATATAAAACTCATCAAAGTGAAGATTGATTTCTAGCTATCTGCGCATGTAGAAGGCAGTGAATTTTTTTAGGATAGGTATAGGTTTTACAGCTAAACAGATCTGAACTTGAATTTTGTTGCCATTTATAGTCTGTGTGTAGATGGGTAAATTACTGCATTATTCTAAGCCTCAGTTTTCTCATCTGAAAATGGGAATAGAAATTATTACCTAGTATACACCCTTGGTGGAAAAATTCAATCAGTCATGTCTCCCAAGTTCTTAGAAAAATAGGCAATCATTGAGGGCTTATTCTCTTCTAGAAAATAGTCACACAGTCACACAGCTACCAAAATGCTAAAGGTTTCCTATTGCATCTCTTATTTTTACCTGTATTCTTTTTTTATTTGTTTCCCTAGAAGCCAACTATGTCATAGCATTAATAAGATAGTAAATTCACTACTTTACATTGTTTTCTGTCTGCTTATGTGTTTCTTACCCTAAATGCTTTATACTCGTTACCTTGTTTAATCTTAAAAAAACAAACAGTAATCTAAGGTTCTGATATAATAAAAGACTTCTCTAAAATACAGTTAGTGGCTATAAATGCTTAAACTGAACTATAATTGTTGTATTTCATGGTGAAATATTTCCAGACTCCAATGACTGTTGCTTACGTGGGTAAAGTTAGCTGTCACAATAGGTACTGTTATTCCTACCTTACAAGTAGGAAATTGAGGCTTAGAACAATTGTTCTTTAGGGCCTTTGATATTCTAGCAATCTCAGCTTCAAGTCTTTATGGGCACTGTGCGCCCCCACATAGCGTAGGAGGGAAAAATGTTCTTGGTTTTCTCTTTGCCTTTCTAAATATGAAGAACCATCTCAGGTACTACCTTCTCCATGGACATCCAATCCACAAAGCTCCCCTTTTTTTTCTGAATATCTGTAGTTTGTGCCTACACCGGATTATGGGCCATTTTGCTTAATAACAGGCCCAACTGTGCTGGGGATTCTGGTGCGTCAGTGAACATAAACTGATACACAGGTCAGGAAGTATGTATTGAGTCCCTCTTGCATGAAAAATCTTGATATTATCACAGTTTATAAAGTTATGTAAGATATTGTTCCAGCTTTCAAGAAGCTTACATTATTGCTGACCACGATGGACTTTTTAAAATCTCAAATACTCTGGATGAATAAATGCAGTTGGGAAAATGGTTTTTCTAGACATCAAGGAAACTTCAAAGTAACAGAATATACAGTCTCTTCCTTCATATGATTTACAGTCAAGCTGAAATGAGAATACAAACACCATGCAGTGGGTAGACCCAATTACTTTTCACCACTTTAATGGGGAAATGGTGACCTTTTGAGTTCAGAGCAATCCTCTGAGTGAAACCACAATATGACCTTGAATAAAAATGAATTGGTATATTTGCTTCTGACTGAAAAGCAGCTAGCTCTGGCATTTGTGGGAAGCTGATGTGTGGGAACCACTAAACAGCTTCCACTTTGCATTATCACCCATTGTATAAAGCAGGAAGACTCTTAATGTTAATTCTGTAATTTGAGCATTAATATTGTGGTTTCACATCCTGTAAATTAAAGCTGTATGATGACCAGGGATCTGGCACATGGTCCATCTGACAACTTGCATCAGGATGCAGCCAGCTCAAGGCAGAGGCCAAGGACAAGGAGCCTGGTCATTCCAGGGATCAGCTGTACTTCTGCAATGAAGAGCTGGACCCTTCTTTCCTCTGGTTCCTTTGCCTCCATCCTCACTTTGGCATTTTTTCAGCTCTTCAGTTTGTACTTGGTCAGTTTACACCTGCCATACTGTTTCCATTGATTGAGTAGAAGTTAGCTGTTAATACATCTTCAGAGAGCTGACATAGCCTCAAAACAGTACATGCATTGACTTCGCATAGGAAAAAAGTTTCTCAAAACTCAGCTGATGTACCATTTGTCATAGGCTGGGACGAGCTTGACATTTTGTTGGTCCCAACACAGTGGTCATGGTTCAAGATATTTTAAAATTTTAAGAAAATGCCCTAGTTGCCATGAGAATAGTCATTTCCTTGATGCAGGCATCCAGAATCATGTGTTCAACTTTTCAGCCTTTTTCTAGGTCAAGGAAGTTGCTTATGGATTAAGTCAGGGGTAAGAAGATTTGACCTTGTAATTTTATACATGAAAAGTGTGAGTAGATTTTAAGTGCCATCGAACACCCATCTGTCTTGTTTATGTTGGTATTTTTATTCCCTAGCAGATAGTAAATGCCTGATACATATTCACTGACTGAATGAAAAAGAAATATGTGAGCCTTCTAGGTATATTATCAAAGTATTGTTGGTAATTGTCAATACAAAAGAATGTGATACCACTTATTTTCTTCATCTCTCCTCAATAAAAGAAGGATACATCCCATATGACAGCTCTCTGGGGTGAGGTTAGGGAAGGGAAAGGGGCCTGGGGCCCAGAGGTAGAATAAACAGTACTTACTAAAATTTCTGTTTCTATGACCCTTTCTACACGTTACTGAGAAAACAGTACATCTCAACAGACTCAAGAGTAGTAAGTCATTGGTGCAACTTAAAGAGACCTTCTGAATGCATCTAATTAAAAAAATGACCAAAACTTTTTATAACACAGGTTCCACTTTTTTTTAACATTTTTATTTATTTATTTATTTATTTTAATTGTTATTTTGCTATTATTAATACACAATTACATGAGCAACATTATGGTTACTAGACTCCCCCTATTATCAAGTCCCCACCACATACCCCATTGCAGTCACTGTCCATCAGCATAGTAGGATGTTACAGAATCACTGCTTGTCTTCTCTGTGTTATATGGCCTTCCTCATATCCCCCCACCCCACCCCCACCCCCACCCCCGCTACATTATGTGTGCTAATCGTAATAGCACTTTTTCCCCCTTATTTCTCCCTTCCCACTCATCTTCCCCAGTCCCTTTCCCTTTGGTAACTGTTAGTCCATTCTTGGGTTCTGTGAGTCTGCTGCTGTTATGTTCCTTCAGTATTTCTTTGTTGTTATACTCCAGAGATGAGTGAAATCATTAGATACTTGTCTTTCTCCGCCTGGCTTATTTCACTTAGGATAATACCCTTTAGCTCCATCCATATTGTTGCAAATGGAAGGATTTGTTTTCTTCTTATGGCTGAATAATATTCCATTGTTTATATATACCACATCTTCTTTATCCATTCATCTACTGATGGATACTTAGGTTGCTTCCATTTCTTTGCTATTGTAAATAGTGCTGCGATAAACATAGGGGTGCATATGTCTTTTTGAATCTGTGATCCTGTTTTCTTAGGGTAAATTCCTAGGAGTGGAATTCCTGGGTCAAATGGTATTTCTATTTTGAGTTTTTTGAGGAACCTCCATACTGCTTTCCACAAGAGTTGTACTAATTTACATTCCCACCAATAGTGTAGGAGGGTGCCCCTTTTTCCACATCCTCGTCAACATTTGTTGTTGTTTGTGTTTTGGATGTTGGCCATCTTCAGTGATATCTCATTGTGGTTTTAATTTGCATTTCTCTGATGATTAGCAATGTGGAGCATCTTTTCATGTGCCTGTTGGCCATCTGAATTTCTTCTTTAGAGAAGTGTCTATTTATGTCCTCTGCCCATTTCTTAATTGGATTATTTGCTTTTTGTTTGTTGAGGTGTGTGAGTTCTTTATATATTTTGGATGTCAACCACTTATTGGATATGTCATTTATGAATATATTCTCCGATACTGTAGGATCTCTTTTTGTTCTACTGATGGTGTCCTTTGCTGTACAGAAGCTTTTCAGCTTGATATAGTCCCACTTGTTCATTTTTGCTTTTGTTTCCCTTGCCTGGGGAGACATGTTCATGAAGAAGTTGCTTATGTTTATGTCCAAGAAATTTTTGCCTACATTTTTTTCTAAGAGTTTTATGGTTTCATGACTTACATTCAGGTCTTTGATCCATTTTGAGTTTATTTTTGTGTATGGAGTTAGACAGTAATCCAGTTTCATTCTCTTACATTGTAGCTGTCTAATTTTGCCAACACCAGCTGTTGAAGAGGCTCTCATTTCTCCACTGTATATCCATGGCTCCTTTATTGTATATTAATTGACCATATATGCTTGGGTTTATATCTGGACTCTCTATTCTGTTCCACTGGTCTATGGGTCTGTACTTGGGCCAGTACCAAATTGTCTTGATTACTGGGGCTTTGTAGTAGAGCTTGAAGTCAGGGAGCGTAATCCCCCCTGCTTTCTTCTTCCTTCTCAGGATTGCTTTGGCTATTCGGGGTCTTTTGTGGTTCCATATGAATTTTAGAACTATTTGCTCTAGTTCATTGAAGAATGCTGTTGGTAATTTGATAGGGATTACATTGAATCTGTAGATTGCTTTAGACAGGATGGCCATTTTGACACTATTAATTCTTCCTAGGCAAGGGCAAGGGATGAATTTCCATTTATTAGTGTCCTCTTTAATTTCTCTTAAGAGTGTCTTGTAGTTTTCAGGGTATCGGTCTTTCACTTCCTTGGTTAGGTTTATTCCTAGGTATTTTATTCGTTTGGATGCGATTGTGAATGGAATTGTTTTCCTGATTTCTCTTTCTGCTAGTTCATCGTTAGTGTATAGGAATGCAACATACTTAGGTGTTTTAATTTTGTACCCCACAACTTTGCTGAACTCAGATATTAGATTTAATAGTTTTGGAGTGGATTCTTTAGGGTATTTTATGTACAATATCATGTCATCTGCAAACAGGGACAGTTTGAGTTCTTCCTTACCAATCTGGATGCCTTTTATTTCTTTGTGTTGTCTGATTGCAGTGGCTAGGACCTCCAGAACTATGTTGAATAAAAGTGGGGAGAGTGGCCATCCTTCTCTTGTTCCTGATCTTAAAGAAAAAGCTTTAAGCTTCTTGCTGTTAAGTATAATGTTGGCTGTGGGTTTGTCATATATGGCCTTTATTATGTTGAGGTACTTGCCTTCTATACCCATTTTGTTGAGAGTTTTTATCATGAATGAATGTTGAATTTTGTTGAATGCTTTTTCAGCATCTATGGAGATGATAATGTTTTTGTCCTTCATTTTGTTGATGTAGTGGATGATGTTGATGGATTTTGGAATGTTGTACCATCCTTGCATCCCTGGGATGAATCCCACTTGATCATGATGGATGATCTTTTTGATGTATTTTTGAATTCGGTTTGCTAATATTTTATTGAGTATTTTTGCATCTATGTTCATCAGGGATATTGGTCTGTAATTTCCTTTTTTTGTGGTGTCTTTGCCTGGTTTTGGTATTAGAGTGATGTTGGCCTCATAGAATGAGTCTGGGAATATTCCCTCCTCTTCTACATTTTGGAAAACTTTAATGAGGATGGGTATTAAGTCTTTCCTATATGTTTGATAAAATTCAGCAGTGAAATCATCTGGTCCAGGTGTTTGGTTCTTAGGTAGTTTTTTGATTACCAATTCAGTTTCTTTGCTGATAATTGGTCTATTCAGATTATTTGTTTCTTCCTGGGTCAGTCTTGGAAGGTTGTATTTTTCTAGAAAGTTGTCCATTTCTTCTAGGTTATCCAGTTTGTTACCATATAATTTTTCATAGTATTCTCTCATAATTCTTTGTATTTCTGTGGTGTCCATAGTGATTTTTCCTTTCTCATTTCTGATTCTGTTTATATGTGTAGACTCTTTTTTTTTTCTTGATAAGTCTAGCTAGGGGTTTATCTATTTTGTTTATTTTCTCAAAGAACCAGCTCCTGCTTTCATTCATTCTTTCTATTGTTTTATTCTTCTCAATTTTATTTATTTCTGCTTTAATCTTTACTATGTCCCTCCTTCTACTGACTTTGGGCCTCATTTATTCTTCCTTTTCTAGTTTCATTAACTGTGAGTTTAGACTGTTCATTTGGGATTGTTCTTCTTTCCTGAGGTAGGCCTGTATTGCAATGTATTTCCCTCTTATCACGGCCTTCGCTGCATCCCACAGATTTTGTGGTGTTGAATTATTGTTGTCATTTGTCTCCATATATTGCTTGACCTCTGTTTTTTATTTGGTCATTGATCCATTGATTATTTAGGAGCCTTTTATTAAGCCTCCATGTGTTTGTGGGCTTTTTTTGTTTTCTTTGTGTAATTTATTTCTAGTTTCATACCTTTGTGATCTGAGAAGCTGGTTGGTACAATTTCAATCTCTTTGAATTTACTAATGTTCTTTTTGTGGCCTAATATATGATCAATTCTTGAAAATGTTCCATGTGCACTTGAGAAGAATGTGTATCCTGTTGCTATTGGTTGGAGTGTTCTGTAGATGTCCATTAGGTTCATCTGTTCTAATATGTTGTTCAGTGCCTCTGTGTCTTTACTTTTTTTCTCTCTGGTTGATATGTCCTTTAGAGTGAGTGGTGTGTTGAAGTCTCCTAAAATGAATACATTGCATTCTATTTCCCCCTTTAAATCTGTTAATAGTTGTTTCACATATGTAGGTGATCTTGTGTTGGGTGCATAGATATTTATAATGGTTATATCTTCTTGTTCGATTGACCCTTTTATCGTTATGTAATATCCTTCTTTGTCCCTTGTGACTTTCTTAGTTTTGAAGTCTATTTTGTCTGATACAAGTTCTGCAACTCCTGTTTTTTTTCTATTAGTTGCATGAAATATCTTTTTCCATCCCTTTAGTTTCAGTCTGTGTATGTCTTTGGGTTTGAAGTGAGTCTCTTGTAGGCAGCATATAGATGGGTCTTGTTTTTTTATCCATTCAGTAACTCCATGTCTTTTGATTGGTGCATTCAGACCATTTACATTTAGGGTGATTATTAATACGTATGTACTTATTGCCATTGAAGGCTTTAGATTCATGGTTACAAAGGTTCAAGGGCAATTCCCTTACTATCTAACAGTCTAATTTAACTTATTTTGTATACTATTACAAACACAACCTAAAGATTCTTTTTTTCCCCTCCTTTTTCTTCCTCCTCCAATCTTTGTATGTTTTAAATCATATTCTGTACTCTTTGTCTTCCCTTGGGTGACATCTTTTTAGCCTTAGGAGTACTTCCATCTATAGGAGTCCCTCCAAAATGCACTGTAGAGGTGGTTTGTGGGAGGTAAATTCTCTCAGCTTTTGCTTATCTGTAAATTGTTTAATCCCTCCTTCCAATTTAAATGATAACCTTGCCGGGTAGAGTATTCTTGGTTCAAGGCCCTTCTGCTTCATTGCATTAAATATATCATGCCACTCCCTTCTGGTCTGTAAGGTTTCTGTTGAGAAGTCTGATAGCCTGATGGGTTTTCCTTTGTATGTGATCTTTTTCTCTCTCTAGCTGCTTTTAAATGTCTGTCTTTATCCTTAGTCTTTGCCATTTTAATTATTATGTCTTGATGTTGTCTTCTTGAGTCCCTGTGTTGGGAGATCTGTGTACCTCCATGGCTTGAGAGACTATCTCCTTCCCCAGATTGGGGAAGTTTTCAACCATTACCTCCTCAATGACACTTTCTATCCCTTTTTCTCTCTCTTCTTCTTCTTGTACCCCTATAATGTGAATATTGTTGCATTTGGATTGGTCACACAGTTCTCTCAATATTCTTTCATTCTTAGAGATCCTTTTATCTTTCTGTACCTCAGCTTCTTTGTATTCCTTTTCTCTAATTTCTATTCCATTTACCATCTCTTCTACTACATCTAATCTGCTTTTAAATCCCTCCATTGTATGTTTCACTTCAGATATGGAATTTCTTAATAATTGAATCTCCATCTTAAATTCGTTCCTGATTTCTTGAATATTTTTCTGTATCTCCATAAGCATGTTTATAATTTTTATTTTGAACTCTCTTTCAGTAAGATTGTTGATTTCAGTTTCATTTGGCCCTCCTGTGGTTTGTGAGGTTTTGGTCTGAACCATGTTCTTTTGTTGTTTCATATTTCTGTGTGGTGTCCACTAGTGTGCAGAAACTCCAGTCTCTGGAGGTGCTCAGCCCCTAGAGTGAGGTTGGCGTCATAGGGGAGCAGAGCTGGTGCCTGGGGGGGAGGAAAGATCTGTTTCCTGATTCCCGTCTGCTGTGCCTGTCTCCAGTGTCAGAGCCAGTGGGCCAAGCACACACGTGTAAACCTCTGTGATTTCCATCTCTAGCTGTTGTAGGTGGGGCCTTCCTCTGCCTGGCCTTACGCTTGCCTGTGATTGCCAGTTTACGAGCACGTGCCTGCGGGCCAGTAGGAAGGCTTAGCAGGCTGTGTGTCACAATAGGGAGCCTCAGAGCTGAGTAGGCAGCCTGGGGGATGGAGCACCTGAAGCTCCTCAAAGTTCACAACCAGCTGGGCAGAGCGTGCCCCGACAACCTTGTGCAGCTCTCCCTTCTCACGCACAGCAAGCTCCGTGCAAACCCCGCCCCTTCAGCAGCCCTCTGGCTGCTAGGAAGCCTCTCAGACCGCCTGCCTTTCCTCTGACACAGAGGTGCCGAGTGTGGATCCTCTCCTCCACAAAAGGCCGGACTGTCAATTTCTCAAGTACTCTGCCTGTCCAAGCTCCCCAACATCCAGAGCACCACACACTATAGAATTCTGGTCACAAAGCAGATCTCCAGGGCTAGGTCTCCAGCTGTCCCAGTCTTCCACCCCGTTCCCCTCTCCATTTCTCTTCCTCCACCTGTGAGCTGGGGTGGGGGAAGGGCTTGGTTCCCGCCAGATTAAGGCTTTCCTATGTTACCCTGTTTCGTGAGGTCTGCTCTGTTCGTGAGGTCTGTTTGCAGTCTGGTTTAGCCTTTTTTCTTGTTGCTGTTTAAGGTTAGTTGTATTAATTAACTATATTTTTGTGCAATTTGTGGTTTGGGGAGGAGCTCTCCATCTCACCTCTCATGCTGCCATCCTGCTCCACAGGTTTCACTTTTAATTCTGTTTTGTGTCGTTTATGTCACACTTTTGGGGGTCTTCATTAGTCACAGGTCAAGGTCAATCTTGTGCCACCCTTGAGGAGGTCAGAAGTTATGTCTACCTTTATGAATTCTTGATTCAGAGATGATAGGGGCAGAATTTTTTCCTTTAGAGATTTGGTATTTAATTCTGAGCAAGCAAAGGTCTCTAAGACTTACCTTTTCATGCCATGAATATTGTCCCTTATAATGTATCTCACTTTGTGTTTCTCTATGCTAAATAAAGTTTCACATAAGTTCCCGATCTCAATAATAAAATTCATGTACTCAGTGTTACGGAATTACTCAAGTCAAGGTGGTCATTTTCACAGGGAATGAAAGCCTCAGAGAGAAGAGAGGTATATTTAGAGAGAATGGGAATGAAAGGGAGAAGGACCTACACCTTGGCTTAGACAAGGGCTAGCAGGCCAGGCATATATAGCCCATGGTCAAAGTTAGGACCTGTCTGAAATGACCCATTAGTACAAAACCTAGTGGTAGCTCCAGTGGACTGGCTTAAGGACTATAAAGCAACACATTTGACTTTTCTTATTTCCACTTTTTTGGCAACCTCTTTGTATTCCAAAGTTTACCAAGACTGGTATTCTGGCATAATGTAGCAATAGCTAAATGAAGTGGACAAACTATGGGAGTACACAGCTGTGAGGTAGCTCAGCCTTACTGATGCCCTGATTAACTCACTAATTTTCATAGCTTGAGTACACCATTTCTAACATACACTTGACAGTCTGATTATGCATAATGAGATCAAGAGGAAGGGACAGGGAATATAATGTTCTATGACTGTTTCTGCACTTGACCAGACTATTGAAGACTCTTAAAGGGTGTGGGGTCACAGTAACTTGTGGGGAACTTCTTCCAGCCCCGGTAACCAACCTCTCTTCAAAGGGCTGCTTGGAGTGACACTGCACCGTGCTTTATTTGAAACATGCATGTCTTCTTGGGAATGAAACGTGGGGCATTCAGTGTCACCGCTCAGCACAGAGGAATTGGGATGAATGTTTTTTAAAGTCAATGTTATAGATAATAAAAACACATATTTCAATATTTAAATTATTCCAACTAGTGTTTACTCTCACATTTCAAATACAAATATGATCTAGCTGTCATGTCTTTTAAAACCACTCTTAAAAAAATCAGCTTAGAAGATCTCATCCTTCTAAAGTGCTCTGGGGGGTGGGAAGAGAATTTGAAGATGATAACTTTGAAGGTTGACTCAGGGGAAATAGAGGAGATTAATCAATTCCTGTGATGAATTTGGAAATTTTTTTGAAAAAAGAAATTGAGAACTTTGAAAGTTTTAATTTCATTATGTACTTTAAAACTTGAAGCAGAATACAGTGTTTTGGTTTTGTTTCTGAACACCTATCTCAGCATTTAGAAGGGATTAATGGAAATAAAGGATTATTATTGTTTTAAATACTGATCAGTAGGAATTTCTAAAAAGGCTACTCTGTGTATTGTGAAATTACAGGAAAGTTTAAGACCTACCCTCTGTCCTAACAGAGCGTATAACCTAGTTGTAGAAATAAGATGAGCATACTTGAATCAATCAAGGAGCAGTAAAAGCAATCTGTGATTAAATGATACATTTTGTATTACTCTAAATTACATAGCCATTCAGCAGGGGAGATTAAAGAAGATGGAATCTTTAGGAAAGCAACAGGAAGAGGTGAAGATAGGTATAGGAAATGTTATTTAGTGATTAAATCCTTGATTAAAATAATTGCTGTCTTTCGTTCAGTTGAGAAGTTCTCTCTCATCTTTTAAGGTCCATTTGAAATATGACTTCTTTGGTAAAACTCTCTGAGGTCCCTTTGTCACAGATATTTTCTGTCTCTTATGTTATTGTTGAACCTGGCTCAAAATGTCTTTTATCCTGGATGGAGTCTTGACATTATTTAGTGTAATGCCTTTACCCTCACTAGTCTGTGAGAGCCCTGAGAACGGGAATCCTAGGGTGGCTCTCCCTATTCTTGGCATGCAGAGCGGAGGCATGTTGATTGAATGAATCAGTGCATGAATGTAAAAGAGGATTTTAAAAGTCAAAAGTCCTGGTTAATTAGGATGGCTAATTAACTGAGCATTAAAGTTTCATTTTTCAGTTTAACCCTTGTTATAAAAATATTTACCATAAATAATTTATCTATTTTCCTGCCTAACTACATGGCACATGATACAATGATTCATTTTTTAAGCCTTAAAGATGTTGATTTCTTTCATTTTCCACATTCACTTCTTACTTTGGATTTTCATGGGCGAAAAATGTGAAAGGATTGAGTTCAATCTCCACCAGTATAAGCTATACCTGAAAGTTAATCTTTTGAATAAATCCCTTCCACCAGCTTCTTTTGCTGTGACTTATTGGTTTTTTCTTAAAAGCTGAACATGAGGAAAATTTCTGTTTAATGAAAATTTCAAATCAAAATATGACTGTCACACGGATGAAAATGTGAGTAATAATTACATCGAGCAGGATAAGGGATTCACTAAGTGCAGTAGATTTCTAATAGCAGTGTTATCAGTCTTGTGGTGAAAACACTATCAACCGGTTGCTTTTGGCCATTCATTTCTTATGCCAGGAATTATATAGAAAATAGATAAAATAATCTTGCACTCATCACTAAGTGAAGGCACAAAAGGAGGAAAGGTCCCAGCTGTTTGTCATCACCAATTTGCCTCTCAGGCCCCTGTGTGTGTTCCTGAAGCACTGACTCATTTCTCTGTTTCTGTCTTTTCTTAAGCATCCATTTCCAGCATAGTTGAGTGGAAGGATGTATAAAAATTCAGTTTGTGTTTGGTTTTGGCTCACATAGCCTATTTTACTATGATCAGAAAGTCACATTAAATACATACACACACATGCATAAAGTGCCATGCCCTGCTGATATGCAGATATTTAAAAAAATTCACATGTCCCTGGTGTATTTCAATCAGGTTATTAGGAACAAGCATGAAAAAAACTTTCTTTTTTTATTTCCTAAAACTAAGTATTGTTTATGTAATACATGGCAGGGTCTCCTCAGTGTTGGGACTATTCCTATTCATCCTTGTTCCTGTCCGCAGGACAAGGCACACACGTGATTCTCAGTAAAGTTTGTTGAATATCTAATCAGCTCTGTCTACACCCTTGAGAAACTTACAGTCTCGTGGAAGAGCAAGCATAGCAGGCAAATTCAGAGGCTGGTGGCAACTGGGTGCAGTGGGAGCATATTCTATGGAAGGTCCAAGACTTCTTGGAGGCAGCAGACAGGTGTTAGGAGGTGACGTGTAAGCTGGGTACAGGGTCTGAATGGAGAAGCAGACAAGTGTCAGGCACGTGAGCCTGGGAGCAGGATTCCAGGTAATGGTGTACAGATCCTGAAGGACCTTCCCGTAGAGGATCCACCCCAGCAGGGGTAGTTGTGAGGTTGGGCATCACCAGGGCTGGGTGGATTTCTCTCCACATCCTGAGGGGCAAAATGGTGGAGTAAATTGGCAGCCACCAACCCCTCGATATGATGGGAGCACCTCTGAGGTTTCCCTGTGGATTTAGCTGCCAGTCGGCCCAGCCCAAACCCCCTGTTTTAACTTTACCTCTTTCCAAATCACAAAATGAAATGGAGTCTTCTTCAAAGTGACAGCTAACTCTCAGCCCCTCGCCAGCTGCTCCACCAGTGCCACTTAATTCTGTAATCCTTTTGCCCTCCATTCCTCATTGTGGTTAGCAAATGCCAGAAAATGTTGGACTGACAAGTGAGTTCTCTCTGCTTGACACCTCTGCCAGAAGACGTTACAAACTGCAAATACCATCACAGTCATTTTTCAGGTGCGGGCTCAGCAACATGCCCAGGGAGGAACCAGTCCTGGGAGGTAAATGCTCCCCCTCCTTCCTGGCTTCCCTCCCTGTCTTACATTTCTATGAACTTGGCATGTTGCTCAGAGATGTTTTCAAGGGAATACTTCTGGGGAATATTTTCCTTTACATCTTTAAAATTGAGTGACATCAAATCACATGCTTTGTCATCTCTTTGTGGACAATACCCTTCCCTGCTTAAAAGGGGAGGCTAAGAATGGACTGATGCTCGGCTCCCAGAATAGCTGACAGTGTCGTACCACATCTTTCAGCTTTTCTGCGTGCGGTGACACATGGTTAGCCGCTATGCTTTCTCCCACAGTCTGCACCCTGCCCCACGACTGCCGCATGTGCTTCCTCTGCTAGGGAAACTTGGAAACCCCTGTGCATTTGACACACTGTCATCCTATTTTTCACTCTGCTCAGAGGGACATCTGAGTTTCTCTCTTCTTCTCTCCTCCTTCCTCCCTTTGTCTCTTTCTCTCTCTGGGGAACAGTATTAGTATTCCATGGTACACTCTTAAGCAAAACCTGAGAAGGAATTAATCTGTCACTAGGAGTGAATGTACTGGACAGTGATTTATGCAGATGCTGTACTCAGTGTGATGGACTTCATTTCATCCGTACTTCACAGCCCTTCTCAGAGGCAACACACAAAGTTGCATTTAAAATAACGTTGCACCTGGGTGACATCCTGGGCACGACCAGGAGCCGGGCTACCCAGTTTAAGCCACAGACACACCCAGCAGAAGGGCAGGTGGGCAGCTTATACTGCT
Source organism: Smutsia gigantea (assembly GCA_032199065.1). Lineage (NCBI taxonomy): Eukaryota > Metazoa > Chordata > Mammalia > Pholidota > Manidae > Smutsia > Smutsia gigantea. The sequence continues at coordinate 46,778 of JAVSCE010019758.1, read as the reverse complement.
GGGCAGAATTCTGGGATTTCCAAGTCCACCACCCCTGCTCTCTGGAAGGCTGCTGAAGCTAGTCGGTAAATTCTCTCTGAGCTCAAGTCCCTCTACTCTTCCTTCTCTTAAGCCTGGACTCAGAAATGCCCTGGAGTCTCATGGGCCCTTGCCCATTTTTTGCACAGCCCTCTGTACTTTGAGATTCTGGTCATAACCAGGGAAAGATTCATTAGGGCTGGCATTTCTTCTGGCTGTCTGGCTCCTGCACCGTTTTCTGGCAGCAAGGACGGGAGTCTCCCTAGAGAGCTTATTTTCCTAAAACTCCCCCTGTAGTTTTACATACATAAGTGCGCTGGATGAGGTTGTGAGAAACAGCCTTGCTTTTGAACACTAATCTGAATCAGACCTCCAAATGCCTGGAAGTTCAAGCTATCAGCAGAAGAAACCTGAAGTAAACAAGCCTCTCACCACCTCCTCACCCAATGCAGCCAACTCCTGGCTGAGGACCGGGGCTCCCCTGCAGAGCCCAGAAGGCCCTTGTGTTCTGCTCTTACACTTGCAAGCAGCCGCCAAGCCTGCAGGCCCTGCTCTTCCAGGCAGGCAGTTGTCTGTAGACGTTTCTTTGCTATTATATATGTGATTACTAGTATTTTTCCCATTCCCTCTGCTGTCTGCAGATTCATCTGGGATTTATCTCCATAATGAGAAAAGGGAGATAGGGAAATACCGGGGCATTTTTCTCTGACTTAGATTATTTGTCATTTTGCTATTCATTTTAAAAGATGCTTTTCAAATATTTAAATGTATGTACGCTCACATCAGAGTTCCTAGGGATGAATTGCAGATGACACAGCCACTGCTTTACCTCTCTTGTGCTCCAGGCCTCTCTCCTGAACTGGTTGATGGCTGTGACTTGGCCAGAAAAAAGGATTGGTTAGAAAGAGGGTGAAGTCTGATCTCCATGAAGAGCACTTTTCCTCTTATTCCTGCAAAGATCCTAACCCAAGTGTTTTGGTTTCTTTACCTATCATAAATTTACTTTAATCTAAAAATCTCAGTGTCCCTCTCCCCCACACATTTCACAAAATAGAACCAACTAAATAAGGTCCTCTCTGCACTTTGCCAAATTCTGGTTAAAGATATTATAGATACAAAAGAGAATAAGTGCCATTTATGAGCAAACTCCTACTTTATTGATGGTGGATCAGCGAGAGTATGTGTAGGCTTAGCTGTGCAGACAGTGAACAGAATTTGAGATGCAGAATGTTAAAAGGCCCAAGACCAATTATTCTAAGATTGGCACTTCTGTGTAGAGGAGCCTAAGAAAAGATTAAGACTCCATATTACTAAGGCACATAGGCTGATTTGGGAGTGAATGAGCACTAGAATCTTAAAAGGCAGTTTCATAAAAAGGCAAGTCATTTTTTTTAACAAATTTTTATTGAGCATCTACTGTGTGCCTGCAATTATGTTGGGTATTGTGATTATTTGGGAAATAAAAATAAGACACCTGGTTAAACAAGTCTTAACCAGATTAGGAGTACAGAGGTAGGAAATGAAGGTGTCACAAGTCATAAAGAGCAGTAGCCAAAAATATGTGGATCAGGGATAAAGAGAGCCGTATCCTGGCCTTGACTGGCAGTGGGACCCAGAGAGAGCAGAGCAAACAATGTCCGCTCCTGTAAAACTCTAAGAAAATAGACAAAGGTGCACGCTTTCACCAGTCCATGGTGGTTCCAGAAAGGACAACCCTGATTAATCCTTTGTCACAGCATTAAAAGGGGTCAATTTAGGGCAAGATAATGGAGGTCTTTGGCCTGCATTATTAGAGAGCCAAACTTTGAGCAGAAAATTACAGATCACTCCCACACAAATGACATATTTCCCAGAAGTAGTCTAGCTTCCTGGAAATCAGAAATACTAAGATCATAGAAATTCCAGAGAAATACCTATTCTCCTGTCAGTTAACTTCAGTAACTACACATTTAACACCTACTTTTGTGCAAGGTGCTGTGCCGGATGCTGAAGCATTACGGTGGCTGCAATGACCTCGAATATCAACTGCATTAGCAGTCCTTGGTAAGTCATCAATCTGTGTCTTCATCCCTAATTTCTCATTTTCCTTGTCAAGCAAACAAACCGTCAACAATATGTGTCTGATCAGGTGCATGCCCAGGTCTATGTACACCTCTCTGCAAGCCACAAAAAAAGAAACAGCTTCCTGTACTCAAAGTGTCTACCATGTGTCTCAGAGACAAGAGGTATTTACAGTGTAAAACCAGAGAATGATCAAGATAGCATATAACTAAGTTCTGAACTGTGAATACAGCCTAGAGTGAACTGGGTACTCAGAAGTATAAAGGTTTTCAGCAGCAGGGGCATTATGAATGGAGCAGAGGAGAGATGGGTGATAGGGAAGAGTACATATGCAAAGTATGTCCTTGGTCCAATGTTTCTTCTGCATGGAATGTTTTCTGTATGTTGATTGTTTTAAATCTAGTTCATTGGATTTTTTAAAACCCAACCCAAGATTTTATAAGCCTTGCCTAAAAATTTTGCACATTGCTTCTCTATCAGAGTCTGAATACTTTAAGGGCAGGCTGCCTCCCAGTTTTACTTATTTTCATATCCCCTACACTCTATTGGAAAGGACCTGGTTGTGGCAGGCATTCAATAAATACTTGTTGGATGAATAATTTATGTTATTGTATATTGTATGCTCTAAGAAAGAGTGGTTGCCTAATAGATGTTTTCTGAGTTGAATTGAAAAATCACCTGATTACTTCCCTGAACCATAAGTTTATTAATAGTGGAAGGGTAAGTCTTGTGGGCAGAGTTTGGGAACAGAAGATAGTCCTCATAGCTCAAAGAGGGACTAGCAAAAGAGACTGAAGTGGAGATTGGAGAGGCACTGTTTATTTCCCTGGTATAGCAATGGAGGGTGAGAGCACAGCTTATATTTCAGGAGTATGCCCTGGGTGAGGGTGGGGCTGCCCCAGGTTCTTTGCTCAGATATGCATGTGTTTTCTTGTTCACATAGCTGGTGTGTGATAACACTCAGAATTGTCCTATATCACAAATCATATGATTTATATATAGATATATATCAATTATACTCTCTGACTTGGCTTTAGAGATGGTATCTGATTTCTGTCCCCTCTCTAAATAAGCTAACTGATTAGAATTTCCAAGTGAATATAAGGAAACCTGTTTGTTTTCAACAGTCCTTTGACTATTAAGGAGTGAAGTTGTCTCCATTTCCTTTATCCAACCACTTACAGTACCCTTGGGTACACCAAAAAGAACTCTGTTCCTACAATTTTACATTTCCATCTCCCCAAAAGCGGAAGGCAAGCTGTGGGAGCATTTTGATACTTGAAACCTGATTGCAGCTCCTCAGTGTTCCTTTGTCTAAGCTGCTAGAGGACATAGGAACTCTGAATAGTCCCAGTGATTCTCAAGGTGCGGGGTGCATTGGCATTTATGGTAGGCCCGTTCTTGGTTGTGCAGAACTGCCCCCTGCATTGCAGGGCATCTGGCATTCCTAATACCACCAGAAGAAGCCTTCAGTTACTGTGATGATCAAAAATGCCCCACACATTTTCAAACACTCCCAGCGAGTGGTACCAATCCTTGTTTTAAAATACTGGAATGACTGAACAATACCTCCATTCTTTCCAGTTACTAATACTGGTGATCAAGTTCCAACTCCTGGGATGCACCATACAGTAACTTTGCATCTACAGGTCCAAAGATTAATAGAGCATTTTCAAGCACACTGCAGACCTTCTCAGACAATTCAGAGAGGCGGTGTGGGGAGCCATGCCAACAGACACAGATGGGGAGGAACGCCAGCCTTGTCATACTGATTTACCAATTACACATTGTCTTCAGTGTACCCTTTACTGTATTCAGTCTGGTTTTCTAACCCCCTAAGCACAATGTTTGTTTTTCTGCCACATCTTTATTATCCTGGATTTATTTGATTCCTGGAAATGTTAAAACCTCTAAACTCCTGTGGGAAGATGCAGAACCAGAGAAATTTGTACTATTAACTGACACAGTTTAGAATGTTTCAAAAGGCTTGACAATATTAGTGTTATCATTACCACTGATACTTATTTTATTGCATGTTGGGACACATGAAAACATTTGTAGCAGCTTTGTATTGTAAAAATACTGAGACTCAAGAGTCCTAAGTCTCCTGCTCCTGGGGTCTGGGTCCCTGCCACCAACCACTTGGGCAATCTTGGACAAGTCACTTCCCTTTTCTGAGCTTCAGTTTTCCCATGTGAAAAAATATGGGCTTTGGTTTTTAGAAATTCAGATATATGGATTCTATTAATTTGGAAATAAAAAATATATAGCACTTTTGATTGGAAAAAAATAAGCAAACCAAAAATTAATAGTAAATGAATCCCAAGCCAGTCCTTTTATTCTTTCCTTCCTTGCCTCACCCAAACCCCAGCATAAGTATGTGAACTGTGTGGCCTGAATCTAGAGTCAAGTCTTATGTGAGTGAATATGAAGAGATTGTAACTTGGCTGCATCGTCATACTCCTAATCCAGCCACATCATTAACCAACAGTGAGGCTCTTAGAAAGGTTCTCTCTTGTACATTTGTTTAATCACATTTGTTGAATCTATTGTTTATTAGGCACTATGAACTCAAAAAGGATGAAGATGAAGTCTATACCCTCAGGGAGCTCACAGTCTGGAAAGGGGGATAGACATAGAAAGAGATAAGTAGGACTTGATATATGCAGTGCTAAAGTGTTGATTTGAGTGTCATGGCATCACAGAGGAAGAAGAGCCATGGTAACTATGGGTGGTGAAGTCAAGGAGAGCTACCCAAAGGAGGCAACAAGGGAAAATAGGGTAGGGCTCTCATGATTTGAAAGCTGGCTCACACCTTCCTCTTGGAATTCTCATTTTATTTCCTCTCTTAGCCCCTAATATGCGGTTTGGTGACAGGTGGTTAAATGGAGGAAATAGATGTTGGTAGATTTCTTCTTTTCTTTCCACTGCCCTGAAGACCCCCTCATGATCCTATGTACAAAGATGACACCACCCACAGCTTCCAGTGTTGATATAGCCAATGAGTTTTCTTGTTATAATTTATATCAACCTGCTTAAAAGTTTCTTAGGATGTCTTTACTTCAGATTTTACTGCCACTTGTTCTTGAATCCAAGCCACTGACTCTATTGGTCTACCTTAAGTATATGATTCTATAAGTATAAATAATTCAGAATGTTTCAAAAGATTTCTTGGTATCACATAGCAATAAAGATAGACATGTTGTACCTTAAGGTTGGGGGAGGGAGGTACATTGAAGATACCTGTGTAGTTAGAGCTCTCCAGGAAAAAAAAATACATAAATATGCCTAACTATTTTTGCTTTCAATTTTATGAGTTTCCCAAATTTCCTGAAACTGAACATGAATCTTAGCTTACCTGATTAAAGCCTTTAAGGAAAGAAGTTCTTGGAAGACATCTTTCCCAGGCTTATTAGAGAATGAAGTGTATCCCTGTGGCCACCATATTCTCTCTTTCCCCAACACCCTTGTCTCTGCCCTCAGGCAATCTGCTGCCCCTCAGCCCAGCCATCTGCTCTTAGCAATGAGAGAGCAGCATGGTAGCCATAAATCCTGGCAGACATTGCAGGCTGGCAGTGTGAATGACAGCCTGCAGTATGGAGCCTTTGGCAAGGGGTAAAGCTGTGGCTACAAATCCAAACACTATAAAGAAGAAGATGAAGTCGAATGAAGTGCCTGGCTTTTTCCTTAACAACCAGGTGATATTTCCAGAAGCTACTCTGTATCTTCATCAGTGACTGTTAGGTACTGAACTGCTGTGGTTATCTTCTTAGAAAAACAAGTACAGTAGATCCTACGTCTTTCTTTCTCAGCATTTCTCATACTGCCGTCCAAATAGTTTATTGTTTAACCCAAAATGCATTTATACAGACTTGCAAACATAGCTGTTTCTTTTCTGGGGTGGGGGAAGGTAGATCCTTTTATAATTGATTGCCCCCAAAATCATTTCAATCAACATATTCAATTCAGTGCTTTTGAATCCCAGCTATATGCACTGTAAAGCAGAGAACAAATAACCAAGCATTTTTAGGCCATTTGTTTTTGTCTTTCTGATCAACTTGGTAACTAAGTAAGACTGAATAGCCAGAAACCTGCAGAGCGGTTCTGGTTACCATATAGGTTTGTCTCCTGCAGTACACGTTCCAGCAGTGCAGGTCTGAGGGGATGCCCTGGGGATCATGGATGGAGCTTCTTGGTGAGTGACAGAAGGTAAAACTGAAGAGGGAAGATGGGACGGGATCTTAGGTGGTGCTAACTGCCATATATCTAAAGTACAGCTTGAAAGCTACCCAGAGCCGGAGAGGACTTTAGGGAAGATGGCGGTGTGAGCAGGGCAGCAGAAATCTCCTCCCAACACTATATTTATCTACGAAAATGTAGCAAATACATCTATTCCTAAAAGAGAGACCAGAATACACAGGAAAGTGCACAGCATGCAGCTACACCCGAGAGGACTCGGCACCCCAAGAGGCGATCTTAAAGAGCCCAGCTGACATACGTGGCAACTACCAGCGACCACTTCTATAGCCATGAAAAGACAGAGAAATATGGTCCAGACTAAGATCAATGAGACAACCCCAGAGAGGGAGTCTGAAGGGATGGAAATGCACAGTCTTCCTGAAAAAGAATTCAGAACAAAAGTCATAACCATGCTGATGGATCTACAGAGAAATGTGCAAGAGCTGAGGGAGGAAGTGAGGGAAGTGAGGAAAGACAATGCAGAAATCAGACAAGCAATCAATGGGCTTAACAGCAGACTGGATGAGATGCAAGAGACTGTTAATGGAATAGAAATCAGAGAACAGGAATACAGAGCAGCTGAGGCAGAGAGAGATAAAAGGATCTCTAGGAATGAAAGAATATTGAGAACTGTGTGACCAGTACCAGAGGAAGAAGAGAGAGAAAAAGGGATAGAAAGTGTCTTTGAAGAAATAATTGCTGAAAACTTTCCCTCACTGGGGAAGGAAATAGTCTCGCAGTCCACCGAAGCCCACAGATCTCCCAACACAAGGGACCCAAGGAAGACAACACCAAGACACATAATAATTAAGATGGCAAAGATCAAAGATAAAGACAGGGTATTAAAGGCAGCTAGAGAGAGAAAAAAGATCACCTACAAAGGAAAACCCATCAGACTATCATCAGACTTCTCAACAGAAACCTTACAGGCCAGAAGAGAATGGCATGATATATTTAACGTAATGAAACAGGAGGGCCTCGAACCAAGAATATTGTATCCAGCACAATTATCATTTAAATATGATGGAGGGATTAAACAATTTCCAGACAAACGAAAGTTGAGAGAGTTTGCCTCTCATAAACCACCACTACAGGATGTCTTAAATGGACTGCTCTAGATGGAACCACTCCTAAGGCTAAAAGATGTCACCAGAGAAAATAAAATCATAGCAAAGAAAGCAGACCATCCAAATACTAACTAAAGGCAAAGAATAAAACACCGAGTATATAAAGAATGGAGGAGGAAGAATAAGAAGGGAGAGAAATAAAGAAACATCAGACAGTGTTTACAATTACTTAACAAGAAAGTTAAGTTAGATTGGTAAATAGTAAAGAAGCAACCCTTGAACCTTTGGTAACCATGAATCTAAAGCCAGCAATGGCAATAAGTACATATCTATCGATAATCACCCTAAATGTAAATGGACTGAATGCACCAATCAAAAGACACAGAGTAACAGAATGGATAAAAAAGCAAGACCCATCTATATGCTGCTTACAAGAGACTCACCTCAAATCCAAAGATATACACAGACTAAAAGTGAAGGGATAGAAAAATATATTTCATGCAAACAAGGAGAAAAAAGCAGGTGTTGCAGTACTTGTATCAGACAAAATAGACTTCAAAACAAAGAAAGTAGCAAGAGATAAAGAAGGACATTACATAATGATAAAGGGGTCATCCAACAAGAAGATATAACCATTATAAATATATATGCACCCAACACAGGAGCGCCAGCATATGTGAAACAAATACTAACAGAATTAAAGGAGGAAATACACAGCAATGCATTCATCTTAGGAGACTTCAACACACCACTCACTCCAAAGGACAGATCAACCAGACAGAAAATAAGTAAAGACACAGAGGCACTGAACAACACACTAGAACAGATGGACCTAACAGACATCTACAGAACTCTACACCCAAAAGCAACAGGATACACATTCTTCTCAAGTGCACATGGAACATTTTCCAGAATAGACCACATACTAGGCCACAAAAAGAACCTCAGTAATTTCAAAAATATTGAAATCCTACCAACCAACTTCTCAGATCACCAAGGTATAAAACTAAAAATAAATTTTAGAAAGAAATCAAAAAGGCTCACAAATACATGGAGACTTAACAACACACTCCTAATTAATCAATGGGTTAACGACCAAATCAAAACAGAAATCAAAGAATATATGGAGGCTAATGACAACAACAACACAAAGCCACAACTTCTGTGGGACGCAGCAAAGGCCGTTCTAAGAGGAAAGTATATTGCAATCCAGGCATATTTAAAGAAGGAAGAATATTCCCAAATGAATAGTCTAAAGACACAATTACTGAAATTGGAAAAAGAAGAACAAATGAGGCCCAAAGTCACCAGAAGGAGGGACATAATAAAGATTAGAGAAGAAATAAATAAAATTGAGAAGAATAAAACAATAGAAAAAATCAATGAAACCAAGAGCTGGTTCTTTGAAAAAATAAACAAGATAGATAAACCCCTAGCCAGACTCATTAAGAGAAAAAGAGAATCTACACACATAAACAGAATCAGAAATGAGAAAGGAAAAATCACGACAGACCTCACAGAAATACAAAGAACTATAAGAGAATATTATGAGAATCTATATGCTAGCAAGCTGGAAAACCTAGAAGAAATGGACAACTTCTTAGAAAAATACAACCTTCCAAGACTGACCAAGCAAGAAACAGAAAAACTAAGCAGACCAATCACCAGCAACGAAATTGAATCGGTAATCAAAAAACTACCCAAGAACAAAACCCTTGGACCTGATGGATTCACCTCTGAATTCTACCAGACATATAGAGAAGAAATAACACCGATTCTCCTTAAAGTTTTCCAAAAAATAGAAGAGGAGGGAATACTTCCAAACTCATTCTATGAAGCCAGCATCACTCTAATACCAAAACCGGGCAAAGACCTCACCAAAAAAGAAAATTACAGACCAATATACCTGATGAACGTAGATGCAAAAATACTCAACAAAATATTAGCAAACCGAATTCAAAAATACATCAAGAGGATCAAGTGGGATTCATCCCAGGGATGCAAGGATGGTACAACATTCGAAAATCCATCAACATCATCCACCACATCAATAAAAAGAACAAAAACCACACGATCATCTCCATAGATGCTGAAAAAGCATTTGACAAAATTCAGCATCCATTCCTGATTAAAACTCTCAACAAAATGGGTATAGACGGCAAGTACCTCAACATCATAAAGGCCATATATGACAGACCCACAGCTAACATGATGCTTAATGGCGACATGCTGAAAGCTTTTCATCTAAGATCAGGAACAAGACAGGGATGCCCACTCTCTCCACTGTTATTCAACATAGTACTAAAGGTCCTAGCCACGGCAATCAGACAAAACAAAGACATACAAGGCATCCAGATTGGTAAAGAAGAAGTCAAATTGTCACTATTTGCAGATGACATGATATTGTACATAAAAAACCCTAAAGACTCCATTCCAAAACTACTAGAACTAATATCTGAATTCAGCAAAGTTGCAGGATACAAAATTAACACACAGAAATCTGTTGCTTTCCTATACACTAACGATGAACTAACAGAAAGAGAAATCAGAAAAACAGTTCCATTCACAATTGCATCAAAAAGAATAAAATACCTAGGAATAAACCTAACGAAGGAAGTGAAAGACCTGTACTCTGAAAACTACAAGACACTCCTAAGAGAAATTAAAGAGGACACTAACAAATGGAAATGCATCCCATGCTCTTGGCTAGGAAGAATAAATATTGTCAAAATGGCTATACTACCTAAAGCAATCTACAGATTCAATGCAATCCCTATCAAACTACCAACAGCTTTCTTCAATGAACTGGAACAAATAATTCTAAAATTCATATGGAACCACAAAAGACCCCGAATAGCCAAAGCAATCCTGAGAAGGAGGAATAAAACAGGGGGAATTACACTCCCTGACTTCAAGCTCTACTACAAAGCCACAGTAATCAAGACAATTTGGTATTGGCACCAAAACAGACCCACAGAGCAGTGGAACAGAATAGAAAATCCAAACATTAACCCAAACATGTACAGTCAATTAATATTTGATAAAGGAGCCTTGTATATACAATGGGGAGATGACAGCCTCTTCAGTAGCTGGGTTGGAAAAACTGGACAGCTACATGTAAGAGAATGAAACTGGACTACTGTCTAACCCCATACACAAAGGTAAACTCAAGGTTGATCAAAGGCCTAAATGTAAGTCATGAAACATAAAACTCTTAGAAAAAAACATAGGCAAAAATATCTTGGACATAAACATGAGCAACTTCTTCATGAACATATCTCCCCGGGCAAGGGAAAAAAAAAGCAAAAATGAACAAATGGGAGTATATCAAGCTGAAAAGCTTCTGTACAGCAAGGGACACCATCAGTAGAACAAAAAGACATCCTACAGTATGGGAGAATATGTTCATAAAAATGTATCTGATAAAGGGTTGACATCCAAAATATATAAAGAACTCATGCACCTTAACATACAAAAAGCAAATAATCCAATTAAGAAATGGGCAGAGGACATGAATAGACACTTCTCCAAAGAAGAAATTCAGATCGACAACAGGCACAAGAAAAGATGCTCCACATCACTAATCATCAGAGAAATGCAGATTAAAACGACCATGAGATATCACCTCACACCAGTGAGGATGGCCAACATCCAAAACACAAACAACATCAAATGTTGGTGAGGATGTGTAGAAAAGGGAACCCTCCTACACTGCTGGTGGGACTGCAAATTAGTTCAACCATTGTGGAAAGCAGTATGGAGGTTCCTCAAAAAACTCAAAATAGAAATACCATTTGACCCAGGAATCCCACTCCTAGGAATTTACCCTAAGAATGCAGCAGCCCAATTTGAAAAAGGCAGATGCACCCCTATGTTTATTGCAGCACTATTTACATTAGCCAAGAAATGGAAGCAACATAAGTGTCCATCAGTAGATGAATGGATAACGAAGAGGTGGTACATATACACAATGGAATATTATACAGCCATAAGAAGAAAACAAATCTACCATTTGCAACAACATGGATGGAGCTAGAGGGTATTATGCTCAGTGAAATAAGCCAAGCCGAAAAAGATAAGTATCAAATGATTTAACTAATATGTGGGGTATAAGAACAAAGGAAAAATACTGAAGGAACAAAACAGCAGCAGACTCACAGAACCCAAGAACGGACTAATAGTTACCAAACGAAAAGGGAGTTGGGAAAATGGGTGGAAGAGAGGGATAGGAGGGAAAAAGGGGCATTATGGTTAGCAGACGTAATGTTGGGGGGGGGCACGGGGAGGGCTGTACAACTTAGAGAAGACAAGTAGTGATTCTATAGCATCTCACTATGCTGATGGACAGTGACTGTAATGGGGTTGATGGGGGGGGACCTGATGAAGGGGGTAGTTTAATAACCATAATATTGCACATGTAATTGTAGATTAATGGTATCAAAATAAATTATATTAATAAAAAAAACTACCCAGAGTTAACCATGGTATCGTTGAATCAGATTTGTTCTTAGGATGATATACACCTCACAAGAAATTTAAGTTTTAAGCAATACTTTAAACGTCCTTTGTGGCTCTCTGCAGGAAGATTCTATGTAAGTGTCAAATAATAACAAAATTAGATGTTTACCGGCAAGCCTTCAGATGTCTCTTAGCCAGCATGACATAGGGGCTATAAAGGGCCAGCCCACAATGTGCCCTTTACACTCCAGGAGACCCTGTACCTTCCTGCCATTTCTCCAGGAGTTCTTTCTTCCCACCCTGCCCCAATACATATGCAGTTTTTGTCTAATCATACGTTAAATAAAGAAGCCCATGGGTGCGGTGGTTTCCTCTATTTTCCTTGTAGTTACACACTAGAGACGAGATATGCTAAGCTTGGATGTACATACTCAGTTTGAAATATCATGATGAAAATTCAACTATATAGTAAACCAGGTGAATTGTTGCAAATATCTGTGTAGTTTGCATAGGTAAATATTTATAATATTTTCTGAACTTTTCACTTAATACTTGGGTATTTTGTTTCTATTATAAAGAGAGTATTTCCCCCCAGTTAAAAATTCTAAATCCAGAATATTTTATAACTGTTTACATTTTATTTTATGGGCTTAGTAGAGAATTTGGCATGCTTGAGATAAATTTAGGGTTTATTTTTCCTCAAAACTGTCCATTGAGGTTTGCTCAGACTTTCCTAATGATGATAATTTTATAAAGTAAGATGTTTCTTCATTAGAGGACATTCATTGCAAGAATAAAATCTCTTAACTTCAGTTGCTTGTAGTGTTTACTGAGTATGTAAGGCATTTAAGATACCGTTCTAGGAACTTACAAGTATAGTTTTACTTCAGGAGCATTGCTAATTGGCAAACGCCAGCCGCAGATAGCAAGGAGTTAGGCCACATGAGTCCTGGGACTCAGATGCTGAAATTGTCTGTAAATTGTGTCCTCTACAAGTAGGATAACACTTGTTGCCTCTTGAACCAATAACAAGGAAAAAAAGGATGAGAACTATGAAGGTACTGTCTAAACTTAAGCAATATGTATATAATATTATATAATAATAATATTTTCAACATTATGGTATAGATATGCATCATAGTCATACACAGGATAATAATACATATGTAAAAATCAAGTGAGTGAGTGAGTGAATGTCCTTCCATCTCCCTTTGATCTGCTTCCTTAACCAGCAAACAGGTACTTTGAGTTTTAGTCAATATTTTAAAAGCAGTTCCGTGGACAAGAGTTCATGTAAGTGCCAAATAATAATTAAAATTAGATGTTCACACCACGTTACTAGAATACTAGCATGTTAAAACATATAATGACCCCAGACATCACAGTTACCATACTGTTTGTTTTTATTATTAACTGAAAGTGCTGCATTATATTTACTGAGGGAATCAAGAGGTGTGTTCAGTTTTGAGGTGCAAGTGATTCAACACATTCCTAAGGGAAATTGACATTTTAATGATGTGTCAGAGAGCCACAGAAATAATATTGCCATCTCCTTCAAACTATATTCTCATATATCTAGAGCACTTTTTACTTGTTTCTACTCTGGCGGTGACTGAAATGTTTCCTAAAGGTACATTTATAGTTATTTCCCATGCCCATTACATCATCAGTGCTTTGAGAACTGTGACATTTGTATTACGGCAGGCACATGATAGGTGCATTGTCAATTCTAGTCTTGTACGTAACTAACATTCTTTATTTACCCTTTGCTGTGTGCATTTTTGCATATAATTTCATTCCAGTTTTTCATCAACTTTCTAAGTAGCCATTATCCCCTCAGGTGACTTGCTCAAGGAGGCTGTACTGGTAACTGGTCGGACCATAACTTCTGATTCCTGGTCCAGTGTACTTATTACTGATGGCTCTCTCCTCTAGGAATCTTGGCTGTTTCTTTATTTTTGAGCTCTGAATGAAAGGTGTTCCTGCCAGGCGAGGGCAGGCTCTTTTCTATCTCAATGATCCTCTTCAGCATTGGCCCTCAGCCTCCACCCTTTACTGCTCATCACGTTAGGGCCAGAATTGCTAAGATGTGAAATGAAATCTATGGCAATTTATTACTGTTTATGAGAGACTCTGTGACATGGCTGAGTTGACTTGCCTTCTATCTTGCATAAGAGATCTGAAAGGACCAGCCGGCAGACAGATTAATTTAAGGCAGCTTTTGCTGACACTGGTTACCTCTAAATGGATAATCATTCATCAGTAAATTACTTTTTTCTGAGCCAGGTAATTTCTGATCAACATGTTCATTCCCATTCTCTCTCCCACCCCTCCCTTTCTTTCCATCCCCTGCCCTGACCTCGCCTCTCCTTCACTTCTCTCTCTCTCTCTCTCTCATACACACACACACACACACACATATACACACACACACCCATACACACCACACCCATATACATACACACACACGCACACGCACCAATACCTCTGCCTTCCAAAGTAAGCATTAGTTGAGACATTGATATGTTAATAAAAAGCCTCTTCTATTTGTTAAGCTAAAGTCAAAATTGAATGTAAATGGTATCAAATAGGGAGAGGTTACAGTGCCCTTAGGAGGAGGGAATGGATGCTAAGTAAACAGAAACTAGTCTCTGGGATATTGCAATAATCCAAACAAACTTAGAACTTTATTAGCTCTATAGCATTCTTACAGACCGTGAAAATTGACTGAAGCTAGATCTTGGGTCATCACCTCACAATATGCTTCAGGCCAGTGCCTTGGTACCCATACAATGATGAACAACTCCGTTAAACTCACACCCCTCTTAATACTCTGAGAGCCTGCCTCCTAAATGTAGGGTATAGGGTAGTGGAGATACGCTTGATTTACTTATAAAGAGCTCAGGGAAGGAAAAGATAACAACAAAAAATCCAGTGCTTTTGCATGTCTGAAATGAAATGCTAAGCTGTGGAGAGGCAGGAGAAAAAGAGGAGATGACAATTTAGGTGGGAAAGTACATTATAGAAGGATTTCAGTGAAATTATAACTATGGAATTTTGTTAACTCAGGGTTGCCAGAAACTAATGCCAACTTATATCTGAGGTCCTCATGGCTGCGATTCCTGGCGATAGAACTACTCTCTCTGGCTCCTTTGATAGATAGTGGTAACATTTCCTGGACAACCATCTTACTCCTGTACTCTGGCATAATGTGTCCCATTGTTGCGAACTAACTGCCATTAATGTGTGTCATTCTCTCTGTTTCTCATATTGTATACCAAGGAAGTAAAACTTTATATAGAGAATATAGTCGATAGTTCTGTAACATCTTTCTACACTGACAGATAGTAACTACCCTAGTTGGGGTGAGGATTTAATAATGTGGATAACTGTTGAATCACTATGTTATATATGTTATATACTTGAAACCCCAATATAAGCTTATATATATCAGCTCTGCTTCAGTAAAAAGTCAAAAAAGAAGAAAGAAAGTAGAACTTTTCTCTGAATTTAGTCTGAAGGTCACACTGTCTTCCCTGTTGAGTGTTAGGAGGCAGAAGGTGCTCACTGACTCACCAGGGCCAGGCAGGATAGGCCAGAAGCCACGCTGGGAATCTGGCAGTTGGGCTGCAGGGATGGCTGTGCCACGGTGGCGTGAATGGCTGAGATTTTGGTGTGCTGATGTAACTTTTGTTCTATTGCCTTGGACATTTGACATACATTTATATTTTGGGTGAGTAGGTGTCTATTAAATGCCCATCATGTCACCAACATTTTATCAATCATTTAGGTCATTGGTAAGAGGAAAATAAGAACAGTAGCCATAGATGATTTTTGTCTGTATGTGTGAGCTGCTCTATTTTCTTAATGAGTATAACATGTTCTGCTGCTAGACTGCAGATTCTTGAGGGCTATCTCCATGTGCAGCCCTAACACAGTGCCTCACACCTGCAAATAAGTGTGTTTCCCATGCATTGACTGAGTGATTTAATGACTAAATGCAGGTTGCATTCTTAGTAGTTGCTGTGCTCAATTTTTAGTTACTGAGAACCCTGAAGAACAGAGTGATACACATATCTAAGAACTATCATCAGAGATAGTCTTGGCGGGGAGGGCCGGGGGAAGCAAAGTGAATGAAAGCCTCACTGTAGAGGCCTTGCTTTGGAGACAAAGGGAGCTTTTGTTGCTGTGCCCCCATACAAGTGCATGTGCTTCATGCCAACCACTAGTCGCTCACTGTGTTTAGTGTTCAAGTTTACATCCTCAGCCATCCCCTCTTCCTCCACTGCAGGCATCTGTGCTGAGTATATTTCTTAACACTCTCCCCCTAGGCCTGCCTACTCTTTCTTTTTTCCCATCAATATCTTTTCTAATACCCACTGTCAGAGCCACTAAAATCTCCGAGGTTTGTTTCTTGACAAATGTCCCATTTTCACAGGCAGTTGAACTGAACTGCAGCTTGTGCTCCGTTCAAACATGTCAATAAACATTATTGCAAAGACGTAGAAGCAATAATGGGAATGTATAAAACTCACCTTTATTGCTTCTTGCCATGAATTTACACGCTTCTCTAAGCAGCTTTCACTCCCTCAAGAAGAAGCTGCAGGAAATCTGTTTTGGGTTTTGGAGCCAAAGATACTGATTGGGATGCAATCTTCCCTAGAGACTAGAAGCAAAAGCTAGAAATGCCCACTGCCTCAAAGGTGTGCACGCCATTTCATGCCACAGTGGTTTGTATGATTGGTGCTAGTGGTCACGGGCAGGACCACAGTCTTGCTGGGTGGAACATCCAATGTCACAAAACAGCAACACTTGTGATAGTAAAGATCCCAAGCACACTGACATTCTAAACCTAGGTTTCCATGACTGTAAATCTGCTGCAGGGAGAGTACTATTGCATGGAGAGAATATAAAACAGATTGGCCACAGTGGTAGGAAGAGAAGCTTTACTTGGCTAGATCCTATTCTGAAACTGGGACCTAGGACCTGCAGCTGTCTGGGGGCATCAAGTACGATATGTTTGAGGTAGGTACCAGAATGCAAACTGAGCCTTTGTGCATAGAGTGTGGGGATGAAGACTGATTTATCCCTGGAGGGGACATGTTGCAGAATAGCGTGTCTTGTAGCTAAATACTCCAGAAGGCTTTCTGAGTATGATAATGACCCTGTAGCATGTGGGTTCCACAAAGAAGAGATACTTCCTGGAAATAGGCCAATCTGTTTTTGTATAGATTTAAATCTGCAGATGATGAACTTGAGGCAGAGAAGCCCTCAGAGACACAGTCACTTGCCTTGTGTGTGTGTGTGTGTGTGTGTGTGTGTGTGTGTGTCTGTGTCTGTGTGTACCATTATGAGATGCTGCACTGTTTGGTTGTCCTTTACTACAGGACTTTGAGATCTTTTAAAGCTAATGCCTATTTAACACGGCCACTTCATTTTCATTTCTACTTTTTACTTTACTTTATAGACCCAATAACAGCACTTGGAATCATATTGATTTCACTTATCAGCTCCTAATATATCAAATAATTTTGGGGACTGCCTCACTGACAGTGAGGCAAGAAGCATATGTTTTGTATGGCATGATGGCCACGGTGGGTTTTGAAGTAGAAATACAGACCTTAAAAGGAAAACAATAAAAGAAGAAAAGCATTATCAAAATCATCTGTTTTCATTCTAATATAGCACATATTAACTTTATTTATAATTTTCATTCTATAGGCCATACTTTCTATATGGGATACATTTCAACGTCAATTCAATCAACCAGTATTTACTGAGTACCTGTTATATGCAAAACCATGCTAGATACTGTGATGTTCTAGAAATTAGTTAGAATGGAGAATATTCTTTTCTTATCCTCACTCTAATTCATTAATTAATTATTTTTAATCACAGTGAACAAACATTCAGAAATGAGAGGCAGAATTCAGTCACAAGAGTATTTTCAACAAAATGCCTTTTATTGTCTATTGAAGGTAAGATTAAATAATCTGTTTCTTCCCACACTGTTTTCTTGGCACTTTGTATAGTTTCTTTCTTTTGTTTTGTAAGTCCAAACGATAGAGATCCTCCACTTGATCTTAGGAGAAATGGACTTCCAGAAGGAAAATGTCTAGAGAAGAAAAATGTGGTACATTTGATGAACCGAATAAAGGTCAATATGGACAGGGTACACATATGTAGAGGACTAGGCATGTGGGGGGGCATGAGAAAACTCTTGGAAGAACTGGATCCAGATTATAGAAACCTGATTGGAAAAAAATCATTTTTCAAGTACTTTGACCTAATTTTTAAGAGGATGGAAGTCATAGGATAATTTAGTCATTATGCTGCCTTAAAAATAAAATATATATACAGAAATATATACATTTTACTTTTCACACTGGGTACACAGGGTATTTTCTTTGATTTATTGCTTTCTGAGTTACAGATTCTTCTTCACCCATTTGCTTCCAACTACATAAGCCACCTTTACCTCTTCCCCAATATTCTCAATAGTCAAAGCTACGCCCTGCAATTGATTCTTGTGAATCAGTGCAGATGGGAAGGCAAGCCATGGGATTTCCTGGTACCTGCCCACCCCCTAGCCCTGCAACCCCGGAGCTCAGGCTGGACAAAGCCAACAGTCAAGTAACTGATGTCATCATTTGCTCTGGATCTGGTTAGACTTTGTAACCTAGGTCTGGGGTACCTTTGGTATTTGAAATAAAGTCAGCAGAATGTTGGCCTTGCTGGATCCCATAATAAGAGAGGGTTGGTTGAGACAAGATTTTGAGAGTTCAGAGGATGGGGTGGAAAATGACAGAATCTTCATCTGTATGCTACTAGTAATATAAAATATTAATATGTCTTTTGAAAGAAATCTTTTAGAAACTCAGTATCCTGCCTGTGGTTTGAAGTTTATTGTTAGTAAGTACTGGCATGAAGCAAACCTGACAGTAATTCATGTTGCCTGAATTCTGAGATATTTCAGAGGGGAACTTGAGAAGGCATTCCTGAAGCCCTATCTCTTAAGTAATGGTTTTGTCAGCTCACAAGAGATAGTGTAGAGGCTAAGGAAAGAGTACAAATAAAGAAGAGTTTTCACGGCCCTAGATTATAATCTCAGCTCTTCAAGAATCCATTCCTTCAATCTTGGTGGTCCTTCTCTTACTGTTTTTGATCTCTGAAGCTTGTCCATCTGACTGTGGCCATATCAGGTAAAATCTAAAGTGTAGTTGGTCTGGTTCATGGTGGCTTATTTGTATAGTCATGTCCCATGAAGAGAATCCTGATTTACTGGTCCAGTAATTTTGCATGGCATTAAGACAGCCCATTGGTTTGGATCATCTGAACTTTAATATTTCATAAACAGTGTTCCCACATGGAGATGTCTTTGTAAACTTGACCACTTCCTATTTTATTTCCATTATAGAATTCCCTAGTTTACTCAGGGAATAGCTCTGCCAAAGACCTATACAGCCACTAGCTCTAATGCTCTGCAGTATTGAAGAAGTCAGCAGAACATAGTACAGATGCTGAATACAAAAAGAACACCTCCTACTCCAGCTATAATCCTAAATGAAACATAACTCATGAGGCACATAGCCAAGTGCTTCTCATTTGGGGTATGTTTATGGGGGTGAGAGGGGAATAGGGGAAGGGAGGAGAAGAAAACCAAAAGGGAAAGAGGAGGTAGGTAGGAAAAGGAGAGGTGTTCACCTTTGGAGAATTGTAGGAGTTGCTTTTCCTCTAGCGGTTGTAGAAGTAAGTTACTGCTCTGGAAAGTTATTTTCTTTGTTTAGTACATGTAACATTTATTTGTCAAGGGTAGTTTAATCTTTGACAGGTGATATACTAGAGATAATCAGATGATCAGCAGTGTTTATGTTAACCAGTTTAAAGGAATTGGTAACTTTTGACTTGATAGCATATGGTCATAAAATGGACATTTAAAGTACAATCTGCCCAGGCAATGAGAAATGGTTTTACTTTCCTGGCTGTGACTCTGCTTGTTTGGTTTTAGTTGTAGTCTTCCTGGTAGAAGTTGGAGTGGAGAATTTTGAAACACTGTATCTTGTCCCTGTATCACAGATGGCTTTATTACAATGTTGGTCAAATTGGAATAACCACAACCTGGAGGTTATTGTGCTCATGGAGGTGATATGGGTCTGGAAGCGGGTGTCCCAGCTTTTGGCGTTGAAGAATAGTTCAGGCCATCAGATAAAATATGCAAGAATATAGACTGGAAAGCAGGAGGAGGGACATGCACTAGGAAAAAAAGAGAAAAGCAGTTTTTTCTTAGATGGTTAATCTGACAGGGAAGTCAGATTGAGATGATGGCATTAGGGAAGGCTGTCAGTGAGTCTGGAATTCGGTTTCGGGAAGGAGACCTGCAGTTCTGGATGACAAGAAGGAATGGGTCCTCAAGACCAGGTAGAGTGTCAATCCCAGGTCATATGGTTAAGGGCAGAAATGTAGTTCAAACCATGACTTTCTGACCCCTTGTCCATTGCTCTTCCAGTCTCTCAGGCTGATGGGGAGCAGGATGTGTGGACCCTGTGGGCTTACACTGGAGTAGATCAGCCGTGCCCTCTCTGCATGCTCCCTGCCTGCTGCCATGATCTCTGACCCACCCTGCTTGGCAGTGGGTCTCACACAGCTCTCAGTGCCAGAGGCCTCCTGTCTGGTGGAAGCTGATACTTCCTCAGAGGCCATTCTGCTCACTTGGCACAGCTCAAATCATGTCTCTTGGCTTTTACCCACAGCTTTCCTGCTTTGCTCGGTGTATTGCCCTTGCCAGTTGGTGGGCTTCTGTCAAACCCATGCTTTGGTTATTGCCCATCTCATGTTCCTCTGGATTTACTGATTCTGCCCTTGGCTTTGCCGTGATGACCCCACCGACTGGCTTGCTTTGCTGCCAGTGGGCTGGCCCGACCTGATTTAGATGTTTCCCATTGAGCCATCCCCACTTGGCTGGCGATTCACTGCCTGTGCCAGTCGGCAGGTTCCTTCCAAGGGGCTGACTGCCACCTTGGGCTCTGTCTTCCACCTCTGCTGGCATTTTCATTGCTTTTACTATCCTACTTGTCGAGCCTTACCTCCAGCATTCAATCGCTTCTGTGTTATGGCTGTCCTTCCCTTCCTCTCCTGGCCGTCTTCCGGAAACTGCTGACTGGTCTGAGCCTGGTGTCCACGTCTCTTAGGTGTAATGTGTTCTTCACAGTATGTTAAATTCAATTGAACTGACTCACAACTGCTGAGAACATTTTACAGTATTACCTAAAATATTCCTTAGGTGTGATGGTAAATTGTTAAATATCAGATTCTCACCGTTATTCAGGTATTCTTCTCTCCAGAAATAATATATATTTATCTGTATACTCTCAATCAAGATATCAGTTGACATCTATCAAGCATCTACTAATTTGCCTAATTCTGATCTCTCTGTGTTGTACAACTTGTTACTTAGGAGAGTATTTCAGAGTTCTTAAACGATTCAACTTAGGGGAAACTGAGAAATTCCCTCGTTTTATCTTTATGGCCTCAGGAGGAAGCTCTAGGGAAATTTTCTAGTATTTAACGACCTTTCTCTGTTAGGAACATGTCAAAACCAAGGTGGTGTCTTATGTTCTTTTTCACCCCTTTATAAAGTCTGTTTGCTTTTCTTTCAGCCATCACTGGACATAAGTAACAGGTTAAAAATTTTTTTTTGTTTAAAATTACTTGTTAAAGTAAAAAAAAAAACAAGTACTAAATGCTGACATAATGTTTCTTATTTTATCATGACTGCACGGCTCAGATGCCTTTCAGCGTCCTCCTTTGAGGATTTGGTTGATTAGCTCTCTAAGTTGTAATTTAGAGATTGGCTTGGCATACCAGTGAGGGGAAGCCCTCAACAGGCTTGGAGTGCTTAGGAAAAAACACAAAAACCAACGACCCAGCAAAGTATGTAGAGACCATCTATTTAGAAGTCTAATGTTAAAATATCTAAGGTTGCTCCCTAGGACCCTGGGACTTCTGGGCTTAAGCCTATGTCTGGTTACCCAGTGAGTGTCTTTTGACCCCCAAAGTTCTAGGCATAGCTCTAGAGCTCTGCAGGACCGGATCGCTGCCTCCCTCTCAAACCCAGCTCTTGCTCACTTCCTCGGGGCACCCACCTTACTAGGGTGCTTTCAGGGGCTTGACTATCCTAAGTAATTTTCTGCCTTAAGCCTTTCATATGCTGCTTTCTGTACCTGAAACTCTTTCCACTCCCTTTGCAAACCTGATTTTATCTCGTTTATGTTTTCAGCTTAAATGTCTCCTTATAGGCACCTACATGACCACCACTCTGGTATCTTCTTTGTTGTACTGCACCCCTATCCCATAATGGGGTCTTAAATTGGTAATTGATATTTGCTTGTTTATATATTTATTGTTTCTTGGCCCACTAGATCGTGAGCTCCATAAGGGCAGCGACCTTTATTACTAAGCCTAGCGTCTGGTACACAGTGGGCATTTAATAAATACTTACTGAATGAATCTTAAATAGAATAATGAATCTGTTGGCTGTGAGAGGAGGTGGCCCTGTGAGTTTCTGGCATTTCTGTGGCATTGAAATAGTGCTATCTAAGAATCTGCTCTGACATTTGCTGCCTATCTGTCCCAGCCATGCAGAAAAATAGAGACGCTAGAAGCCAAGTCTAAGCTGCCAAGATGTGAATCAGCAAGCTTGTCCAGGAGCTGATCATCCCTTCACATGCTTAAGGCAATAGTTAAGTTAGTGTTAGTTAAGCTTACATCCTGTTTCCAGCACAAGTGAGAACAAGATGAAAAGATGCAAACAGAATAAGATCAAAGAAGATGAAGAGAAAATGATAAAGAAATCAAGGAGATAGGCTTATCCTCAGTCACCTGCCCTTTTTTGGGTTTATTCATTCTCAGATCACCAAATAACTTCTTTCTGATGCTACTGAAAACTTTACCTCTAGTTCCATTTTTTTTTTCTTTTATTAGCTGCAGGTACAGATGTTAAATTCTTGCTGAACATTGCCATCTTGGTATTGTTCTGTTGATGTAAATTTACCAGGTCTGAAACTAAGCTTAGTAACTTCATTTGCTTAATAACATGTAATGAATCCCCCTGATGTGCTGGGCACTACTCTGGGCACTCAGCTTACTGTGATGAGCATCCGTCCATCCTGGCAGGGAGGACTGATCATAAACAAATGATCGGCTCCACAATAAATGAGCTATTATTGGTTCTCATAAATGCTGTGAGAAAGTGTTACAGGGAGTCCTAAATTAGTTTGGGAAGCTATGGCATTCTTCTGTTGAGGAACGAGTTCTGATGGATGAGTAAATTCAGGAGAGTGGGGAAGGATCTATCAGGAACTATGTATGAAGACCTGAAAGGGTTGGAAAGGGTGGTTGTATTCAAAGAAATAAAATGTGTGTATCTGTCTGGGTTGTGGTGAGGGAGGAATAAGTAGTGAGATAGGCAGTGTCCCCTACATGTTTTACTTGCCCGTCTATGACACACTAATTCTCTTTCTTGTTTATAATTTCTTCATCTAGTTAGTGCCCCATAACCAGCCACCAGGGCTGAGCCATTCTTCCTTCTATTGGCTTGTCAATTGCTTCTGCCAATAAATGGATAAATCCTGTGTATTTCATCTCTTTTATCAACAATATAGGACCTTTTCATTAAAAAATAATGATTCTGAAATACACAATTCACATTCACTGTAGGACAATCAGAAAATACAAATAAGCAAAAAAGAAAAACTCCTTCCCTACTCTCTCAATCTCTGTCCACTCCATGAAACACAGTAAACATTTTGCCCATACTTTCTCACTGTAGCTATAGCATACACACACAGAATTTTATGTATTTTTGTAACCTATTCTTTTTTACATTTAATTTTTCTATTAATATAACATAGAATTTCTACAACTTATATAATTGTAACATGCTGTTCCCTTAACATTTATTGTGAAAGCTTCTAATATACAGTAAAAGTTGAAAAAACTGTGTAGTTAACATCCATATATTCATTACCTAAATTCTGTAAATAACATTTTGCAAAATCCTTTGTTATTTATCCATCCACCCCTCTATCCATACATAAATTTCTGGTACATCTTCTGATATATTTTCAAACAAGTTGCAATTATTTTTTTTGTATAGTAGATGTTCTTTTTGTATCCTGGTTACCAGTCCTTTGTGAGATGTATACTATATGAATATTTTCTCCCAGTCTATGCTTTGCCTATTAACTTTCTTAATGATGTCTTTTGATGAATATAATTTCTAATTTTGATGAATCTTAATTTACAATATTATTTTCATTACAAGTTACTGCTCTCGGCATCTTGTTTGAAAAATCTTTGCACATAGACAAATATAGGATTTTATATTTACTCCTATTACATTTCATCTTGTTGATTTTAGCAGTATTCCAACCTGTCAAGATTATTTGGAGTCTAGCTCCTGTCTTCTGCTTTATTAGATACTGCTTTCAACTTTGTGTCCCCTGCAAATTTGATAAGGTATTGAATGTCAAAAGGGAAAGAACCATTTTCAAGTGCAATTAGAATCAAGGGTCACATTTCACCATCTGATTTTTTGGGGATATCTTAGGAGACAAAGTCAAATTCTCTGCTGAGATGAATTGTACAATGGACTACTTGTGGCAGTGCCTGGCTTTACTGCTTGAGAGCCCTATTTCTAAGTGTGAACATTACTTTATTGAGTTACCTATTAACACCTAGTGTTTACTGACTTATCTAATTTTTTTTTCTAAATTGTCTCCACAATATAATGTGAGCTTCCTCAGAGTAGACACCTTGTCCCTTAGTTACCACTATGTACCCAGCAACACAGAGATCCATTAATGTTTGTTGAATTCAGCACATGTTTAAAAACCACCATTTAATGCTTTCATCATTTAATGCTTTTTCCTAGAATTTTTCAAGAAACTGTCTATGTTTTTGGCCTGAACTTTGGAAACTTACACTATAACTTCTTGACAGTTGGGGCATTTTCCTCTCTCTAGTGTCCTATTAACTATTTTTCTTGCTTTCCATCTTTTTATTTTTCCCCAGCTGTATTGAGGTATAAATGACAAATGAAATTGTAATGTTTATGATTTAATATAAGTATACATTGTGAGGGGATTCTTCTCAGTTGAATTAATGAACAACATCACCCCATATATTTGCTTTTTTGTGTGTGTAAGAACATTTAAGTTCTCCTTTTCTAGCAAATTTCAATGATACAGTGTTATCAACTATAGTCACCATGTTATACACTAGATCTTTAGACCTGATTTCTCTTATAACTGAAAGTTTGTATCCTTTTATTGACCTCTTCCTATTTCAGCCATCCTGCAACCTGCTCTCTGTTTCCATAAGGTAGCCTTTCCCACCCCCCTGGATTCTACATATAAGTGATACCTTGTGGTGTTTGTCTTTCTCTGTCTGGCTTATTTCACTTAGACTAATGCCCTCCCCGTTTATTCATGTTGAACATGATAGGAGTTTCTTATTTTTGAAGGCTGAATAATATACCATTGTGTGTGTGTGTAAAACATACACTCCCCCACATTTTCTTTACCCATTCATCCATTGATGGACACCTTGTAGGTTGTTTCTATACCTAGGCTATCGTGATTATTGCTGCAAACATGGAAATATAGATATCTCTTAGAGATAATGATTTCATATCCTTTGGATATATACTAAGAAGTGGGATTGCTGGATCATATAGACACTTGCCTATATAATCTAATATTCTTTATCAGTATAAGTAATTGTATAAGAATCAGTAAAAGTACCCTGATAATGAATATTTTGGATTATATGGGCAAGTGTCTTTAGAACCTGGTATTTAACTTACCTAGGTATTAAAACTTGAATTCATCTGAGGGGCTAAATTTATTGAGCCCAGTATGGACAGGTTCTATGCTAGGTATTGGTGATACAAAAAGGGGAAAAAAAAACTAAAAATTCCAGTTCTTGTGCACAATGAGTTCACGGCTTAGTAGTATAATAAGTCTATATCTAATGATTTGACAGTTTTCTCAGGTCCTTCCATACTAAGGAATACCCCACTAACAACTGAAAGCTGTGTTGAGACACATCAGTCATATTTTCACTTCCTGTCTGGTCTGCTCTACTCCCTCATGCCTCTATACAAGATGCATTTAAATGGAAATAATCACTAAAAACCTGACTTTTTTTGATAAAGATACTTTTATAGCTAGTGATCCATGAGTAAACTGATGGTTTGTCCTTTAGAAACCCAGCTTCAAATTAGGTGCTATAGATCATAAGAAACAAGACTTGACTCCACTCTTGAATGGAAGAATTGCTATACAAGCAATATCTATAAAATTAACTGCAAACTTAAAATTATTAGACCCCAAAGTACTACTAATATAATTTGCTGAAAATTTTTGAAAAAGAGAAGACAGTCTGAATTTATAGAGATTAGGGAAATCTGTGACAGAGGGTCATCTGGTTTAGAAGAAAGGCTGAGAGCATTCTAGGTAGGATAAAGGCTGACCGAAGGCTCATGGGCAGCAATGAGCTTGGCATATGAGCAGACTGACTGGAGGAAAACTGGTCTCTGGGAACGTTGACAAGTATGACAGCAAGACTCCAATGGGGTGTAAAATACTAGGATGAGGACTTTGATTTGATCTGAAAGACAGAAATGAAGTGCTGGAAATTCTTATTTAGGAGAGTGACAAGCAAATCCAAATGTTTAAAGGATGTCTGTTTAAAGGATTTAATGAAGGTAATAGGAAGTGATGTAGACAAGAGGCAGCTATGAGTAGCTATGAGATGGTAACACCAAGTTAGGGATAGATCAGGTCAGTGACAGAGGACATAGGACATTAAAAGGAAATACAGAGCAACAACAGAGTAGATAACAGGTTACATGGAGAAAGAGACACAAGTTTCTCTTAAATTTCAACTCCAGTGAACTAGAAAAATTTTCCCACTGGCTAGAATGGGATAATCTTGGGAAGCAAGTTGAAGTGGTTATAAATAGAATGAGATTGAAGTGATAGTAAATTACCAAAGGAAAGAGATCCAGTGGGTTTGGGGGCCTGGTGAGAAGCTGGTGCTGGAGAGAAAAATTTGGAGGTCAATTGCTTAAGGATATAATATGAACAAAGAAAATACATGGGCTCTTTCAGAGAAAGCAGCAAAGGGATACAGGGGGTCAGTGATTATACCCCAGAGAAAGTTCACAGTTGAGGCCAAGAACTGTTGTTACTGAAAGAAAGAGAGAAAGACTAATCCGTGACCTGAGAGAATAAGGTTAGTGCAGTAGTGCAGAAAACAAAGGAAGAGACTGGTCCAAAAATGTGGTAGAACCTTTAAGGAGGACATGAGAAAGCCACCAGATGTGGTAAGAATATAATCATGTCCTTTTAATAAATAAGGAACCTAAAGCAGTCAGACAAAGCCAGTCTAAAGCTTCTCCTGGGATTATGTAAAAGAAGCAGTGACATGAGTTGTTCCCAAATATGAGTTTATGGTGACATTTTCACTTGTCGATGGCAAAATGATAAAGATAAGGACAGTGCAGTTATACATGGCATAAAAGATAAAGTCTGTCTTACATACCTTCTGAAGCTACCATACTCCCTCTTTTATTATGAAATTACGGAAACCATAGATAATGAGTCCTCTGGTTGGAAAAATAAGTGATGGCCACATCAGTTTTACTCTATCTGTTTATAGTAACAGGAGGTCCGTCATAGTGATCTGTTAATGTGTTTGCTTTCCCTATTTTTCTCTAGAACGAGAAGTGAAGAATTTCTACGTAGGGGCTTCCTTCTCTGTTCAGAAACCATTGGCAGTCAAAGGGCAGGGTAAATGATAACTTATTCCACTTGAGTTGTTGAAAGAAGCTCATATTCATACAGAAACACCAGATCCTGACAGTTTTAAAGCCCAACTGCAGGTTCAGAACCCTGTCTGTCACTTAACTGAAGCTTCTATGGAAAATAAAGATCAAATATCTCTGAGGCAGCGTTTAGTGTCATAGCTATTTCTGTAAGAGACAGTTTTCTTTTCCCACCCCCTAAACCCCTTTCACTGTACTGTCATCTGAGTCTCCATCGTGTGATTTTCTTAAGGTTCTTGGATATATAAATGTGGGCAGTTTGGCTGTGGTGAAGAAAAAATCTTTTTGGTTGAAATCTTGAAAAATAGCTTCTAGTCATAGATCCCTTCATCTCTTTTGTGGATGATCCTTTTCAAGTCATCTTCTCTCTCTCTGAAATATTAGGTTTAGCAGTAATAATACCTAAAATAGATAACACTCTTTTTTTTTCCCCATGCAAGATTCTGGTCTCATGTTTTACATAAATCAATACTTTCCTCTTTCAATAACCTTATAAGTTGGGTTCTATCCTTATCTTCACTTTGAAGGTAAGAATATTAAATAACTTGGTCTTCAGTGCGGCTAGCAAGTTCCTGTGGAAGGATCTAAACCAAGAGCCTGGCTCCAAATGTTGTTTTTCATCCTCACACTTTACTGCCTCAAGAGAAAAGATGACAAGAAAACATAAGCTTACCTCAGGAGGCTGTATTCTTATTCCAACTCAGCTATATTTGAAACATCTCCAGAATTCTGTCTTTTAGAATCTCCTCTAAGCACACTTATTTTAATATGTTCAATGGTGGTAAAGTCTTGTTTCGGGGGATAAAGTTACCATGTGGAAGTGATCAATGTCAAAGTAAGGGGCAGTCTAATATGGTGTTCCAAAAATGTGTTTGACCATGAAAGATATTATTTGAAATAAAGGTATAGCCTCATACACTATCTTGAAAAGGAAAGTACTCTTTGGAAGTTTTGTCTGTTAGAAAATCAGTCATGCTAGCAGTTGGCCATGTGATACTGGATCCCTCCCAACTTGCTCTTGATGAAGTCTCTTCTGTTCTCATGCCCAGAGCTTTAGGTGATCTACGAATGGGTAGGCCTTCCCTTACTGGCAGTGTTCCAGAAGAAGCAGAGTTAAAGTATCTGGCTGCAATTTCCGATGGCCTCACTAAGTAGCTGGGAAATCTAAATGGGTGCAAAAGTAATTCCTATAAAGGAAGACTGCACAGTAAGAATTTTCTCTAGTGTATTTGCTAATGATGCATAAAGGTGGCTGGGTAGAGCCACTCATTCTGACTGCAGTAGCTAGAGGTTGAGAGCAACTGTATCATTTAACATCTCAGTTCCTTTTCTCTCAAACATTGGATAAGAAATAAATTTTTACATGATATTTCAGAGGAAATCACAAGAGTTGGTGTGAGTTGTCTCTTGTACATGACTAAACATAAACTCATCCCTGTCCCTGTGAGGATAAAAGCCATTTCTTTCCATACTAGCTACTGAGGCTCAGAGAGGTGAACTGACCACTTTCAAAGGCACACAGTAGATAAATGTCAGAGCAGAAAACTGAAACCACTTAAGTTCTTCTTCAGGCAGTGGATACAATTGAGTACCTTTCAAATCAAAGGATGGAATTCATATAGCATCACCACATTTCTAACATTTTCAGGAGACACTGTGTGAATCACCACATGCAAATATGGCCCCTTCAGAAAATGTACATCACTTGGTTGCTTGGTGGTGGAAGATGAGAATCAATCATGTGTTCTCAGAAAAGGGGATTCTGGGAATAAGGTCCCAACTAGTTATTTTCAGGCTGATTTGAAATTACTGATGAGAGGTCAAGAGGACAGGTAAATCTTCAATTCAGAAGGAATAGGACCGGTTTCTTGACCCATATGACAAACCGTTTTTCACCCTCACCTGTGACACAAACTACTCATTTACTAGCTGCTCATTTCCCCTCTCTGTATTCTGTCTGCATAGTAGCACCAGCTGACACAGGAAAGAAAGGAAGAGAAAGAGAACAAGTTGGCAGGGAGTCAATATATTTCAGTGTTTTATTACTATAGGCGCTAGGAGCATTTAGTTGGTGAGTTTGAGCAGAGAATGAGCATTTCTAAAGTGATTCAGTTATCAGTAGAAATGATTAAAGGCACAACAAAAAAATCTATGGATTGATTAGCAGGTCAGTAGTGGTTGACTAGCTATTACTAAATTACATGGTTGGCATGTGAGAGAGAGGAGTAATCTCTGAAGTCTTCCAGCTTGGGTGACTGGGGTGTTAGAATTCCATGTCAGTGAGAAGAGATTCCTATTGATTGGTTGATGGCTAATGAGATCAGAAAAGATAGTACCTGGATTTCCTTCAATTCTACACATTCAAGATTTAATCTGATTTTCCATCAGTGATACATCCTTCTTGCTATAGTTACTGACAGTGAGAATTGAAGACTTGATTAATAAGAAAGAAAGAAAGCAGAGCTAACAATTCTATAGGAGAGGAGAAAAATCAGGCTCAGCAAAATAAGTGTGCTTGGGTGCAGGAAGGGACAAGTTCTAGGAGAGGGAAAGGCAAGTCATAGTTTATTCTTTAGAAGGGGTACAAGTTCCAAGAGGGAAGCAAGAGATTCACCAAGAGGCCTACTGTTTCATTCATTCATTTAACAAATATTTATGGAGATATGTGCACACATGCACACACACACACATATATACATGTACAATTTATTTGTGTGTATATATATATATATATATCATGTGTATTTATACATATACATTCTGGTGGGAAGGCAGAAATTTAAAAAAATACATAATTAATAGGTTAATAAGCAAAAAGTGCTAGGAATGAAAGAAAAGGTAGAGCCAGTTAAGACACTGGGAGTTCAGAGTGGTAGCTGAGGTCAGGTGTCAGTATCAAATAGAGATGGTCAGGGTAAATGTCTTTGAAATAGTAATATTTCAGCAAACTTGAAAGAGGTAAGAAAATCTAGTCATAGAAATATCTGGGAAAGACTGGTCCAATCAGAGTTAATAGCCAGTGCGAATGTCCTAGAGTGGTATGTGTTTGGGGAGTTAGTGGTAGTCAGGTTGCCATTGTGGCTGGAGAGGAATGGGCCAGAGAAGGGGCAGCATGTGTTGTGAGATACTAGAAAATCATATCAGAATGGAAATAGGGCTTAGATAGTATGGATACTGATTGGCCTTTATAAAGACTCAATTTGGAAGACTGAGCCTCAGTTCTGGGGGCCTCTCTGCAACCCAGGTACCAAAGAAGAAGCAAGACATTTATGAGAATACCAATGAGAGATAGTGTTGCAATAACTAAATGTGTAGAATTGGGAAGAATTATCCCTGGGGCTTTTCACATAAATGCAATGCAAAGCAAACAACCAGGAGAGACATGTATGCAAACAGGGGAACTTAACTCTAGGAATTGGGAGCCAACTGGATTGCAATAATGTTCATAATAAACTGTCAGAGTGCTTTGTTGCTTTAGGTCTTCATCTAGACAAGCAGTTCCTACAACATTTTATGTAATTTCTGAATGACTTTTATGCCCATTAAAATGTTATTTTCATTTCAATTAATAATTCAGCCAATAATACAATTATGAAATAGAAATTTGCTGGTAGTTATTTCTAGAAGACAGATTGGAAGGACTTAGGAATTGGAAAAAGAAATCAGGGAGGTTTTCCTGGCTATGCAGCTCAATATGGTATAAACAGGTGTTTGAAGATAATCAATAATCGACAATGTCACATAATCTTCTTCATTCCCATTTTGATTGAAAAGAAATGAGATGAGAATATGGAGGCTTCATAAATAAAGCTGTGCTTTGGACCCCTTCCTGAAGCCTAAAGCTGGAGCATTTAGTTGAAGAAGGCCATGTTTGGGACTCCTTTGGTTTCAAGTTCATGCTCTTCTACAGAACTTCCCTTTCCAGCAGGAGTTTGAATAAGCAAACAAAGCCTATTCTTACTGTAAGGACCACACATGTGTGTATTGACAGATTTAGTTTATTTATACTTATTCATTCATTTATATTCATTTCATTATTCTAGTGAATGTTGCTGGGCTGTATATACGCATTCCAAAGGTATATATGTTGCTCGGTTATATATACTCAATTTTACCAAGAATGATTTCTCATGTTGAATAGGTATGGTTCCAGAGATAACGTGGAATCTCTACCATAGCTGTGGTTTTAGATTGGTGCTCCATGTTTATAGTGTTGATAATGTCGATTGCTTTGGATGGGTCTTCCAGGCTTACCAGCTTGCTCTTCCTCCTTGAACTCTGGTGGGACCTAAGTACCATTCCAGACAAGAGAAGAGCTAGTGTTTCTCACCAGTCTCTTCAGATGACTGATCAGGAAAAGTAAGTCCCATGGCCCTAAAAATACTTCCTTAGGCCATCTGACTTTTTGTTGCTATAAGCAATAAATATTTACACATGATGACCTGCCCAGTGGGACACTGAAGAAAAAGGAAGAGTGAAAAGAAAAAGCAAGGGTAGAGATACTTGCTCTTTTCTTCCCATCCCTACAATAAATGGTTCTTCTTCCTTTAAGACATAAGGACACTTAATAAGAGCTCCAGACTAAACTTGGGAAGAAGATTTTTCTTGCTAACAGAGTCTGTATCTAATGGCAAAGATTACTGAACTAAAGCTACTTTTTCCACCACCTCCAAGGTTGAAAACTAGTTCTTTCAGTCTTGACATCTTACCCTCTTATTTGGTTGCCCAGGTGAAAAATATTAAATATTAAAGGTGTCAAATAAAATAGATGAGACATAAGTGTCTTCTTTTAGTCTACTGAATCATGGAAGCTTTTTTGCAAGAGCCATTTTGAATATTGTAGACATCAATTGTTCCTCATCCTGGGACGCTACCCTCATCCCTAAGAGCTGTAGTCTTCCTAAAGCCAGTAGGTTAATCAAGTGAGGCAACTGTCTCAAATTGTAGGAATGGCTGGTGAAGTTTAATGAGAATGTGCTAGCCCTGTAATCCTTGCCAGCACCTCAAGAGTAAGCAGCATAGTAGCGATTAATCCCAGCTCAATGAGTGTTTTTTTGCAAAAGTTTATATAAACAGCCTCTCTCTTCATGGTGACATGTCGGCGATTCCTCATAGTTATTCCCATCCCATCACCGTAAACCTGTATACAACAGTAAGCCATGGGAGCAGGGCCATTCCAGACATGGGAGAGATTAACCTGTGTCAATCACAGTTTCCCCAAATCTACCTGGGTTTGTTTCCAAGTTTTTATCCAGACAGTATATGGACTTTTAATGAGCCTATCTCAGATGCACTCACCGATCCATGTTTGAAAGAGTTTTCTGCATCAGGGCCTCCTACTTTCCAGTGTGAAGAATATTGGCACCTCAGGTGTTCACTCCCCCAAATAGTAAGGAATTATAGTGCTGAATATCTAAATGTGCTCCATTCATATAAACAGACTGACATTTGTTCAAAGATCAGGGGAATTGTAGGATGTCATCAGGATAGGAACCACATTTTACAAAACAATGTGAAATTGCACCCATGCCCCTTTCTGCCATTCTCTAAGCCTCTCCACCACCAATAGGCCAGCAGCTGGTCTGCATAGATTTCAGGGCTGGGATTCTCTGCCTTGCGTCTCTAACGCTTAGGTTTTGGTTACGCCATCTTGGAAAACCAATGAGCTGCAAAGTTGAGGTTGGAACAAGACAGAGTCATCAGCTTCTCAGTCTCTACTGATATGAACTAATTTGAAATGCTGTAGGCCAGAGAGAAGGCCAGATTTTTATCTCATGCTCATTTAAACTCCCACTGGGCTGAGATGGAGGGAGCATGAAAACCATTTGTCAAGTGAGGAGTAGATTTGGTAGTGGTTCCCTACCAGTAATAATTACTAAATTAAAATTAATAATATGGTATTGTTGATTCTGGTTTCCTCCACACATTCTGCCAAATTATCTGCCTTATTAATCATTTGCTATGAGTTAAAAGAGGGATTGGCAATAGACACTTAAGAGAAACTTCCAAAAATAACACAATTAGGTGAATGTTTCGAGATTCTGCCTTTGGCATGTTTCATGAATTAATAACACTAATAAGCGTATTACTTGAAAGAAATGCCATTTTTTTGGATTTATTCAAAGCAATTCCTTTCTCTCTTTCCTTCTCTCTGATATGTTACCTTTTTCTGACTTGAGAAAAATGACGTTTTTCTGAAAAGACAAAGCATCTTACCAACAGTACTCTTTTAAAGTAATCATCACCAATACTATCAGGTTGAAAATAAATCATTTTGGATAACTGAGTGCATTTCATTTCTAACGAAGTTTCTAATATTCAACAATATTCTTGAGTGCCTATTATATGCAAGGCATTCTGCTAAGCCCTATGGGGAATTCAAAGTTAAGCAAGATATGTCCCCAAGTCTCAAGCACCAAATAATTAAGTAGGTGGAATCAGACAGTACACACATAACAAATCATTTTAATGGAAAACACGTCTAATTGATCTCTGACACTCTGAGACTGATGACATCACTAATTTCATTTAAGTCACCAAACAATAGCAGAGTGTAGGGTCTGTTGACTGATATTTATTTTTATTTAAATGATATGCTGAGAAGTAATAACCATGATGGCCTATTTAATTTCCAACCTCCTGAGCAATTTTTCTTTTTCATTTGGATGTGTTTCCATTCTTGAATGAAAAATGCTTCTCTACTAGTTTCCTTGAATGGGTTTTGTGGGTGGTTCAGCAAGTTTAATTCCCCTGTACGTGGCTGTTGTGTGTGAGCGTGTGTGCGTCTGTGTGTTTATTAGAGCAAGTGCTAATGGAAACACCTGCTTGTTCTAGATTCGGTTAATGAATGAATTGTCCTGGCCATACTAAATGACACCACAAAGTAATTATGGTACTCTGTGTAAAGACGTGCATTGACATTGCTTTCTAAAAATAGGCCATTTCTTTTTCTAAATATTTGGAGATTTGTGAATGCATATATTATGTATACTCTACATATAGGAAAACACAGACATTTTAGTAGCACCTTACAGTTCACAGAGTGATTTCACTAGCATATTTATGTAAGACTTGTCCTCCCCTGGCATTGTACCACCCTGCATTAATAAAGCTAGAAATGCTGTTATCTCCTTTAATATTACCTCCCTTTTAGGCTTATATACAACTTATTTTCAAATTAAGTCAGTTTTGTCATCGAAGCAGTTTCCCCACTTCTCTTTGTCCCCTTGTCCACTGTCTTAGCTAAACGTGCTGTAATGTCTTGCCTGGCTTAATGCTATAAGGTCCAGTTGATCACCTCTACATTTTCCCTATCACATCCATTTCTATGTAAACATCCAGGATATGCCAATTTGATTATGATGCTCCCTTATTTAAAACACATCCCTGGATGCCAATTGCTCTTAAAATAAATTCCAAAATCCTTATCCTGACCTACCAAGCCCTATTTTATCCAGACTTTCCTTCTTTCTAGGTTTATCTCTCACTGCAACATTCATACAACCATGTAGCATTGTTATTTTGAATCATAAAATTTCCATTACTCAACCGTTTTTGAAAAGCAAATATGGCAGTTGTTCAAACTATAATAGGCCAACTTTTTTTCCTTCTCCTTACCTTCACATAAACTCTTGCATCCACCTGCATGTATGGCCTCTGGTTCTTTTTCTGGACAATTCCAACTCATCATTCAGATTTGAGGCTAGACTTAAAAATTCACCTTAGGAAGCCATATCTGACAATATTATTCTCCCCTTTAGTCTGAATTAGTTATCCTTGTTTTTTTATTCTTATACAAATTGAGCTTACTTTACATTTTAATTATCTGATATTTCTGTGTTCTCCCACTATACATTAACTCATAAGGCATGAGCCAGGCTTCTACTGATGACAAACGTATCTCAAGTGTATAGTACAATAGTTAACTTTTAATAAATAATTATGGAAAAAAGAATAATTAACCTAAGAAATAATTCAATAAGATATTTATGTCCATCATGTTATTTAGTTCTCTCAACAAATGATGATGTTCCCTGCTTTTCATGTATACTACATTTATATATGATGTCATCATTGGAGGAAGTTGGGAGGATTCATAGGGTTCTCTGTACTTTTTTATAATTTCCTATGTGCCTATAATTATTGCAAAAGAAACATTTCTTAAAATAGTAAATTTTTTAATTTATCAAATATGATAATTTCTGTTTACATTTGGGGAAAGCAGGGTTGAGAGTAAGGCCATTTATATAAGGTCACTGTCAGACACATGACATGGACACTGTGGAGTAGAGCCACTCAGAGGTTTTTCACTTCCTCTGGATCTTCAGGTATATCCAGCACCATGTACCATATTTTATCCCTAAAAAACTTAATGTTCTAGCCCAGAGCTTCTATATTTATTTGTGATTGTTTTCTTGACCTGAGAAGCTAAGCAAGAAGGAAACAGAATAACACCTTTAGGTCTTTCTCTTAAAACCTAAGAGTCTAGAGTCACCCTAGGCAGTTTCCTTTCTTCCTTTTGTTCAGACTTGGGCTCCCTTCCCTATTAATTCATTCATTTCTTCACTAACTAATATTTATTGAAATTTGCCATATTCAAGATCATGTTTTGGAAACTGTGGGAAAACCAAGGAATACAGAAACAAGAAATACTTGCTAGACTATGAATTTCCCAGGGCATAGAGTCTCATGCAAGTGAACAATTAGCTCTAAGGCTGTGCCTTAACTACCATTTCAGCAATACATGCAGGGTTCTAGGCACGTACAAGAAGCACTTAACTCAGGCTTGGAAGATGTATGAATGCTTCTTGAAGGAGGTTATTTATAAACAGAACGCTGAAGATTGGGCAGCCGGAGAGAATTGTGTACATAGCTGGACTGAATGGTAGATGGGGTGAGGGGGGAGGAATTGAAAGAAGGGGAATCTTGTTCAGAGATTCGGAAGCAAGGAAGAGCAAAGTGTGGGAGGAAGCTCCCAGGGAGTGGGTACACCTCTCATTCAAATAGCACTGACCTTTGATTTTCCATTCTGAACTGAAGTTAAGATATTCTCTTACTTCTCCCACCTGAGACACCTGCTCAGCCACATATGAAGGGGGGGTGGACCTGGTTCTCCACTGGCAAGGATAGGTATCATCTTCTCCACTGTGTCCATGTGATCTTTGATACAAACAATGAGATACTAATAAGGCTGTTTCATGGAAAGGGGGGAAAAGGGAAGCAAGGAACAAATACAACTGTTAGATTTCCAAGAATTCTATTAAATTTTCTCTCTTCTTCTTTTTTCCTAGGTAAGTGAAATCAGTTTTTTCAACAGAACTGTGATTACTGGACTGCTTCAGCATGTGATGATTTTCTCCACTGAATATACTACAAAGTGACATCTCAGTATCTTCCATCACCTCTATTTCATTTGTGAATCTTTACCTAGATGTGCTAAATAACCAACAAGAACCTAGGAGTAGGAAATATTTAAATGGTTCTATCTATACCTCCATATAATGTTTATTTGTACCCTTCTTTAAGGTAAGTGAACCCTATTCAAATCTCAATTTTACACAAAGAAGCAATGAAAGAAATATTATTCCCTTTCCAACAATATGCATAGTGCATTTCCATTAAAGTGCATAATCATCTAATGCATTTTCTTCATTTCATTTACATTACTTTTGGAAGGACTCTTCAGATATGTGTCTCTTTTGTCATTTGAGGTATACCCCTTCTGTATATGTTGATATTTCCTTTGTTCCTTTCCTCAATAAAAGACAGTCTTGAAGGTAAGGAATTGGCATGATTTGGGGTGTGCTCTAGAGTCTAAAATATTAAAATGCATGATTTCTTTCCCATTGCCTTATCCAAAGCTACTTGGAGGTTGGAATTTTAGACTCAAAGAAAATGAGTTCTTAGCCATGCAGTGTTGAGTAGGATTTAGTTGGCAAGATGGGAGATAAATAGTAAAAAGAGGGAAAAGAACACTTGGGAGTTATTAAATATTTGAACAGTGACTGCTCCTAGCAAATTGGCAGTGACTCTTCGTGGCCTCTGGCCTGGGCTTGGCCATTCTCTTGACTTTTCACGCTATGCAATTCTTCCATTCCTTGTCCTGCTTTCCAAATTTTGATTTCATTTTCTGCATAGACAGCATCTGCCATTTTGTATTTGGTTATTTGCATTTACCAAGGGTATCTCAGTTGTTCCAATGGACTGCACATGTGTGTGATCTGATCTAGGCACCTCTGCCGTCTCCAGGGAGGTGACACACCTCCTGATTCATAATAATTATCTTAGCTGATGGAGCTCATTGAGCCAGCCCCTCTGCTCACTTGATGGGGACAGATTTTCTGAGGCCCTGCTGATGCCCTGTTTGAATCCTGTTACCGGTATACATGTGTGAAATTACTAATTACAAAGCACAATGGAATGGTCTTGGGGGAAAAGAATGAACAGTTTTATTTGAAGGTCACTGTTAGAATTGGCCCTCTGTGATACATTCTTACACACTAAACATTTCATTTTGTTTCATTGTTAATTGAGTGCCTCATTCAGTGGTTTACAATTTTGCATCAAAATGGTTCTTGCTATATATGGAAAATGTGGGATGGAAGTATTGCTGTGCATTATGCAGCTGTTAATTTCAGCCATGGAAAGGCCCACAGCACCTCTGTTTTAAGGAAGAAACAAAGATAGATTAAATGGGCATAATGGTAATTACCTCCTGATGTTATGATTAGTATGCTAAAAACAAAATTTCATTCATAATAGATGGTAGCTGACGTGAAGAAGGTGCTGCTGTAGGCGATGATGAAAGTGGTGGTGGTGGTGGTGATATCCAAGCTTGGGAACATCAGTGTCATAGCTTCCTTTTAGGTATTGCTTTTGTTGTGACTTTACCATTTCCACGTAAATGTGGACAATGACCTAACATAATTTTCACTGTCAATTACCAAGAGGTATAATTTACAGAAACATCATCCGAAATGATGGTGTTGTATTAGTAGATGCCAGTCATAGATTCTCAGTGGAAAAGATTCAGCTGTGATCCAGTAATGACAAAACAGCCTGTAAAGCAGCTTCTGGGACATGACTTTGGATGTGACTCTTACCAAGATTCATCTCCATATTTTTGCCATGTTCTCACGTCCACTGTTGGTAACATTTATCTTGTGTTCCCCTGCATCAGGCACCATTCTAGCTTTTACTTGTGTTAATTCATTTAATCTTTCTGACAAATGTAAGAGCTAGCTAGGTACTATTATTGATATCATTTTTTAGATGGGAATCTGAATCATAGAGAATTTGAATAGTTTTTCCAAATAATTTATTTCCTGGTTCTATGCTTTAAACCACTATGAATATTGACCACAGAATTGGGTGATTTCCTTACTTTTTGACTTCCCTACTTTGGTGATACCATTTTTATTATCACTATCATGATTATCACAATCATTTTTAATCTCCTCCTAAGCTTCATATCCTAAGTAACATACACACCTGATCGCATTTAACTATGACAAAACCCAAAGACTATCTTTTTTCCTGCACTTTATAGTTGAAGAAGCCAACTCTCAGAGAAGTGACTCTCTGAGTCTATATATACCGCTAGAGAGTGGCAGTGCCTGATTTGAAGCCAGATCTGTGTGACTTCAAGTGCATACCCTTGTCCACGATGTAACCACTGTGAAACATTGCATAGAATGTCCTCTAAGTGTGTGCTGTCACTAGTTGTGGTATATGTTGATGGGGTGAGGACTTGTGTGTGTCAGGGGTATGGTCTCTGGGTGGTCTCCCAGCTTGGTGTGATGTCCCTTTGCAGAGTAGCTCTGTGACAGAGCCTATGTCCACATATCCAGGGCACTAGTGACAACAGAGACTACATTTTATGGGGTTGCTGACCACTCGACTATGCTCAGCAATCTTCCATTGGGTGACTGTACAGCACTATTCACTTCATTCTGTGATTCAGTGTTGTGCGGGTCCAGGCTAAGATGATATGTAATTTGGGTACATCTCCAGAATCTCTGGTTTCACTTTAACTCTCTCTCCTCTGTGGCAGTTCAGAATGGGAGGGTAGCAAAGACCACTTGAAAAATATTCCCATTTTCAGTATACCCCAAGAGAATGCATAAATCCTAACCACCATCTCTTTTCTTTTGGTTATTTTTTTTCTATGTGGAAACATTCAAAGAGACTGAATCTGTAATCATAAGATATGCTTCTACAAAATGCTATTCATTAATTAGTGTCTGCATCCCTCTGAACTGTATCCTTTAAGTACAAGCTTTGATACTCCTTAAACCTGTGCTGGTCCTTTGCATATTTGTGGGAATGAATTTATAAAATAATTTCTCAGAATAGATTTTGCTCTGGTCATAGGGAAGAAGATCATGAAGGTCCTGGGTGCCTGGGGAAGGTTGGGAGGCAGGGGTGAATCACCCGGAAGGGAAAGGGGAAAAGAGGACTGTAGTGAGGTAGGAGGCATTTTGCCTACTACACAGTTTCTCCTGGGGCCAACTCTGTGTATGAGTTCTGTAATACTTGCAGTCTTTTTGAGTAAGGGAGACATTTTGTGGTAATAATGATCTGCTTTCAGAAAGTACATGTGTGATGAAATTCTCTGCCTCGGGATACTTGTATTGATTGCTTTCAGGAAAAGAGCCGGGAATGCATCTCAGCACTCATTACACTGTCTCTTCCATACTGGGTTTATTTTTCTCAGTTCTCCTGGCTTTTTAGAGGTCAAGGTCAGGGTGGAGGTATAGCAGAACAGAGAGTAGGGTAGATGGGTGTATGTATTTTCACACTTGTAAGACTGGAAAACTAAAAACATCCAACCAACAATACAATGTGGAATTGCCTTTAAAACTGCATAGTAGTATATACATATTGGTTATTTGTATGGGTTTTATCTTTCCTCTTATACTAGAGACTGAAGGACGTCCATAGAAACCATACATAACCATGCATAAACCATGGGAATGCTCTACCTAAATCTGGAGAATGATATGGGTACTTTTAAAGACTAAAGGAGAAGGGAATTCTCCAATTGTCTGTCCTTCATTGTTATGAAGTAGAATAAAGATAAAGTCATGAGACATGAAAATATCTTCTGTAAAATTAATACAATGATCTAAACATATTCAATGGATTTGGAAGGACTCCTTATACACAAACACTTATATATATATACACAATTCATTTTCCATAATATTGAAGTGACGACTTCTTGAGACTCTGGGAGGGATTGTGTTTTATTTAATCCTCACTGATAAGAATGTGTCATACATACTCCAGTTAGTTGATATCTTTCAAGTTGAGAACTTGAATCGAACCTAGTGTTCTAGCTTTTGTCTGGCCATTGCAACTCAAATTTATGTAGTGAATGAATGACTGCATCATCAACAGAGAGCAGATACTGTATCTGTTTCTCAGATGAGGGTACTTTTTAACCATACCTCCAGTTAGGCTTAGGAGATGGTAGTTTCAGTTGAACATGTACACTGCAGTTAGATGGCCTCCATACATACCCTACTCTTCCACTTACCACTTAGGGAATGTTGGGCTGATTACCTTATCTCTTTGCTGTGGGGATTAAGAAATTAATCTTTCAGAATATTCTCTGGTCAATAGTAAGTGCTCAAGAAATATTAGTTCTTCTAATTAGGCCCCAAGCAGGATTCCAAAAGAAATTTTCACATACTTTTCCAAGTCTTTCTTGTGATCACTGTTAGCACTAACGCCATCGTCATTCTATAGGAAAAGTAGTTCTTCTGAGGCCTTTTTGCCTCTGACAGTGGAGATGGTTCCATCGATTAATTATGGAGCTTTGCTTCTGCGAGGCACCACATTTTTAACATTCATAATTCTTCCTGAAGGAAAAGAAATATTTTTGACTCGAGTTTTTGAACTATAATATTTAACTACAGGTTTGCACAATTAATCAAGTGTTTTCATAATCTGGTTACTCTCTTGAACTTGTAGAATTTCAAATTAGGAAGCATAGAATTGTAAATCACTTTTTCATATCCATGCTGGACCATATGCGCAAAGGGAAGTAGAAGAAATAAAGAAATAACTTAGATTGCTGAAGGGAAAAAAATTCTACAATACAGAATTTTTCAATTATTTGTCTACTTTGGTTTTCAAGTTTGTTATGAATGATTTGCATTCACAAAAATCTTATGTAGGATTGGTCTACCCACACATATGTATTACATGTATGTTCATATCAAACATCAAAGAGTTTTAGACCTGTGAGGATCTTAGATCATCTGAACCCAAGTTTAAGTGCTGTTGAATCCATTGTGCCCCCTTCATCTAGCGGTCATCTGGCCTATGTTGGGACACCTCCCACATCCCAAGGTAGTCTCGATTCTTTCTTTGGATGAATCCATTAGAAAATGCTTTCTTCCTTAAACCTATGTTTTTTCTTCTGGTAGATTCCGTAATTGGTCCTTCTCTTCCTCCATGGGACTATCAGTTCAGGCTTTAGAATTCTATTCTAAAACATTGACTATATCTCTCCTTGTTATTCTTACTGTAATGTGTTTCACATTCCCCAAATGATGTAATTAATTTCACCAATCTTCAATATATCACATAATTAACTACTAAGGGTTTTACTTGAGAACCCCAGTGCCCCACTCCTACAGACGAATACAATCTTAGCATCTTCATGAGACAGAGGAAGACATACCGCTTTAAGTCCCTAGAGTCATTCTGATTCAATTTTGATAGGGCAAGGTTATCCCAGGACAAATAGCTACAGATGTTGCCTTTTTCAGAAAAGTATCACAAGCCTGTACCTTGGAGACTACCTTTATTTCTTGGCTTAAAGTAGTTACCTTGTATTAACTTGAGAAAAGCTCTTCCCTGAAGAGCCCCTGGTTTGAACATTGATTTCAAATTACAAAAACAAAAAATGAGGAAAAGAGAAGAGGAGAGTGAGAAAGGGAGCACATGGAAAATGAAAGAGGGAGGAAAAAGGTGAAGAGAAGTGGAAAAAAGAAAGAATGGAGATGTGTTTGTGATGCAGTCTGACCTAAATCTATAACTCAGTAAAAATATTTAAGCAAAGAACCTCCTTGATTTGTAATGGTAACCTGTGCCCTTGATACATGGTGAATACTGTTCTAAAGGAGATATATATATATATGTAATATATATACACTGTCCTAGTCTACCCTAAAACACCTTGTACAGGTTTAATCATCCCATTTCTGTAGCTGAGGCAACTGAAATACAGAGAAGTCAAGTAACATGCTTAAAATCGCTTAGCTGAGAAATGATGGAGCCAAGAGTTGATCCTAGGACACATTGTGCTGGCATATAGAGTCTACACTTTTAACAACACTCCTTCCAACAACAATAGGTAACATTTATTGATCAGTTACTAAGTATTAGCCACCCTTCTAAATATTTAATCTCACAGAACTCTCCAAAGATCAAGATCATTGTCCTGTAGAGTTATGTACAGATAAGTACATATGTTAAACATATAACATGTTAAATCATTCCCTATATTCACACATATGGTTAGTGGTAGAGTTAGGATTTGAATGCAACCTTGATACTATGCTGGAAAGAGAATTCTTAGCTAGAGCCTTCAAGCTGTTTGTGGTCTAGTGAGTGAAAAGGGCACACACATAAGCACTCAGCATATGCAGTACTCAAGGAATGGCTTAAGAATACTTGGCAATGTATCAGTGAGTAGAAATTATTGTAGTGCAATCTGATTACCCAAGTGCAGAGTGCTGAATAGGTTGCCTGATGAGGGAGCGTAAGTGTGCTCTTAGTAAGTTTACATGTAAAACAAGTGCAGAAGGCAACTGAAAAAAAATTGAGGAAGGAAAAGAAGGTTTAAAGAGCTATCGTTTCTCTAGTGAAGCTGCCTTAAGAAGATAATACTTCGCAACTGAGGGCCTATCAAGTTCAGCTTGAACCTGAATGGGTGCAGGGCCAGAATCCTGAGAAAATCTGGCATTCTTTGGGAGCTCACCTCTAGCCCTTATATCTTGCTTTACCCTGATATTTTTGGGGCTCATTTTTATCCCACTTTGATCTTGAGAAATGTAATCTGGGACTCTGTAACAATGTAGGAATTTTATATAACAAATATTTCCTCTATCCATCTCCCTCAATTACAGTCTATTTTTTTTTGACTGCCATGAATATATGTTCACCCAAATGCTCACAACCTCCCAACTTACCACGGAGAGAGGTAGGGTTTACGATATTCAAGTCTTTACTTGGTCCACTTTGCACTGGATCTGTTAATCATAGTGTAAACTCTGTATCAGATGCCCTCCCACTCTTTTATGGCCCCTGTATCATGAGCCTCCTCCCCTCATGAAACTCACTTCAGACTCCTTCCTCCTAGGATCTACTCTTCATTAAATTAGCTGTGCCAGAGTCCCCCAACCTCTTTGGGGATGGATTTCACATCCAGTAAAATTGACACATGCCTTATGAGTTGCAATTTCTTATTTTTCCAAATAAGTTAAAAAATACTCCATTTACTGTTACTCTAATTTCATGAATGCAAGAGCACTTTCATTATGAAGATACAGGAAGACAAAGGGACATCCTTTACACTGAAAAAATTTACTTACATAGTATTTCAAGGTGGTGGTTCTTTATTATCATGGACCAGAATCTAGGAAATGCCAAACTGACATTCCTGTTGGCATGCTGAGATAGTCATAGCATTCCATAACCATTATAAAATTCTTAGCAAAAGCCGTTTCCTAAGGATTTGTGGTTGTACATGACTGCTTCCACAGCTCAAAGCAACAAGGTCATAGTCTCATAGATGATTAGGGTGTTTGGGAGCTTTGGGATCATTGGGTCTCAGTTGTCTTCCTCATGACTTAAGGCCATAGATTTATGTGGATTTCCTAAAGCTAGTTATACCCAAGTCTCATTTATATTTAACCAGTGTTTATACCAACTCTATGTCAGCCTCTGGTTAACATGTTACGCCTAGGGTTTACAAGGAGACTAAAGTGGCATGGTTGCCTCTGGATATTCACTAACAACTTCACACCTAGCTGCCTATCTGCCCTTTGGAAATTATTACTAACTGGATCTCATTGTCTCTCACAGCTTAGATGAGAACTTATTGCTGAGGTGAGGCTCAGGGAACCTTTGAATCAGAGGGAAGGTGATGAAAATTACTGAGCATCTATTATGCT
This sequence comes from Smutsia gigantea, assembly GCA_032199065.1. NCBI lineage: Eukaryota > Metazoa > Chordata > Mammalia > Pholidota > Manidae > Smutsia > Smutsia gigantea. The sequence goes on along the minus strand of JAVSCE010019758.1, from coordinate 1,857 downwards.
TATGTTTTTTACATGTTGTATCAGTTTTTATTATCAAGAAAACTTTTTGAGTGGTTATGGTTTTTAACAATTTACAAATGAGACAGCTACCTAAGAGAGGTTCATAAACTTGTCTGAAGTTTCCCTTAAGCAGCTTGAGGACTGTTTCCAAGTTCTGTTTGCCTAGTTTCGAAGATCCTGATCTTTTTTACTGTGTAACATGCCTTAAGAGAGGAGAACACAAAGATGCAAATTATAAACCTAACAAGGCTGAGCCTAGCTTGGTTCCCATAACGTATAATCTTTATATTTATATAATTATTCTTTGCCTTTATTTTAGAGATCTTTCATTTGCTTCTACCTAAAGTCTTTATGTTGCTATTTTTTTTTTAAATCAGCATACAGGTTTCAGTTCACATTTTACCTCTTTTATGAAGCCATTGCTGACCACTCTCCCTACATAATTATCTTCTTATCGCTGTCCCTTTAACATATGGAAATGATTTAGTACACTCACTGCAATCTGAAATTATCTTATGTAATTGTTTATCTATTTCCCCCCAAAGAATGTAAGTTCTTGAAAGCAGAGTACTTGACTGATTGATATAAACTGTGTTGCTAACACATAGAATAGGATCTAACATGGAAGATGCCCTCAATAAAATTGTTGCAGAAATAAATGTATTTTTTAAAATAAAAGTAGCATTGTTATTCATTATTAGTATACCACATTATCTTTGAAAATGCTAGATCTTCTGATTCTTACAATAGATGTATGTTTCTAAAGAGCTGTGCAATTTTTCACATTAAAAAAAATAATGAAAATAGTAATTTTATATTAAGTAACACGTAATTATTTGGGAAACCTTAAAACTTAAGAAAAATAAAAAACCCAGTGTGTAGCAAATTTGCTTCTTTCAGAAATTTACCCTGATGCATTCATCTTAAAGTGATGCATCTTCCATATTTGAGAAATGGCATCTATTTAAGGTGACAGGCTAATGAGGAAAATTGTGTTTTCCGTTTCTGGTTAGTTAAGGGCAACCTGGATGTAATTCTGCTTTGCTGTCAGCAGGGGTCTCAAAAAGCATTTAACCCACCAAAATGTTTTGTAAAATTTTTTTTTGCAGATATATCATTATTGGTTTTATTGTTAATGGAGTGGAACACATATTCTAAAATTTATTAAATTAATTTAATTAAAAAATGCCTTTTAAAATGATACATTGTGAGGTTTCGTGCTTATACGCATTGATGATTTTTTTAGTGTTTACCTAGCACTAAGGTGCTACACATATCTTAACAAGCTTGAGAAAACAGGACTTGGAAGTAGTACTCATTTATTTGTGTTTCTCATTAGAGTTCACAAGTACAGAGTTCATTACATAGTTGCTGTCTCTAAGCAAGTCCAAGGAATTCTGTGAAATACTAGTATTGATATAGAAACAGCTTGCAACTCTTCAGACTGTCACTTTCAAAATTTTTCAGTGACTTGTCTGCGAAACAGCTGATTGCACTTGCCTTTTAGAAAATATCCCTCTCTCAGCCACACTAAGATTGGCGAGGCCTAATAACGGCCTTCCCCCTGCTACACAGAACCACTGCCACCCGGGTTTTAGAAAGGGTAACAGAGATCCCAGCAGCATTTATACCCGCCGTCTGCCCTGTCCCACCAGTTTTTTCTCTAGCCCCTAGCATGTAGGAAAGAAAATCTTGCCAGCAGATCACCCTGTTTTTTTTTCCTATCAGTGCACCCAGAGATGTTTGCTTGTTACTCACACTACACTGACACCCTCTCTTCAAGTTGTTTTTCCATTTTAGTCCAATTACTAATAGCTTGCCCAGTTGCAAACAATCATTACAAAAATTAGCATCTCC